>JAUPFV010000002.1:299593297-300216662 GCA_036936605.1 Limnanthes douglasii subsp. nivea | reverse complement strand
CTTGTTACATCCCAAAATAACTTCCTAAAAGATCAAATATCCCATAATAATTTCTGTCGATCATCTGAACAAGTTGTCTTGATCAATTACTGTAAGTTTTGTTTCCAAATATCCACTTTCTTACAAGAAGAAAGAATTAGTATCGTGGCAGCGAAACAACATGGTTACAATCAAGGTGAGAACTAAGATCTTGTTTATTTGGACCGTTTCGATGGTTCAAAATTTACTCGATGACAAGAAAAAATTACATTCTTGTTAACAACACTTAAAGTTCATTATATTATGGATCAAATCTTGGAGAAATTATGATGCAAGTGACAAAGACACAAAGGAAATCAAAGTTAAAAGGTACAATCAAGAAGAAAACAATCTTATATGTCGGGAACATATTTTGAATGTTTTATTAGATCCTCTTTCTGACCTCTACACATGTAAATCTTTAGCATTAAAAATCTGGAAAACTCTTGAAAAAATACATAACCAAAAATAAGGTACGAATAAATTCTTTATTTCTCAATATTTTTAAATTCACGAGCTATAAATCATAGTAAACAATCTCGAGTCCGTAAAGGTGGTACCTCTATAAAATTTTCAAGTGAAACTATCATAGCAAAGTTGCCCCCATCTTGGAAAAATTATTAGAAGATGATACTTTATAAATCATAATAGTATAGTTTGGAACATCTCCAAAATCACTTGAGAATTGAAGAAAAACCATGTGTTAGAGATGCGAAAGAAGAATCCAAAATTGGAACTTCTATGAGTGTAAACGCAATGGAACCAAAGTCAAAGAAACATAAATTTGGGAAAATGTCATTTGGAATGACATTTTGCTCACACATCCAACCTTAAGATGAATTATGATAACATAAGTTATATGGAAGAAAACATTATTGCAATATTGACGGAAGTCAATTCCATTTAAGATAATACTCTGGGATGGTGCTATGATACTTTCTCATCCATTCATGTCTCTAATGATAAATCATTTTTCAAAACAAGAGAAGCAATCAATAATACAAAAAATATGCACATGAGAAACACAAATAAGTATAAAATTGAAAGACGAAAAAATAGAGTTAGTCTTTACAAATATATAGAAAATTACTCTTAGTAATGTATTGTACGTTCCGTAAATAAACACAAATTTAGTTTTCAAAAATCTATTATTTAAAGCAGGATTCGGCCCGTGTACAAATCCGATAACCTTATGTTGTCTAAGGGTGAAACTATTGTTGGAAAATGATACTCTTATGACAACATAGTGAAACTATTATTAATAAAGTGAAAAAAATACTTTTGATATCGTAATGAATATTAGTATATCATAATAAACTTGCTCATATATGACATCAGTACGATGCATAGAATCGTAAAAATCAGACTTACAAAATGTGATATAGGTTTGTAAGAAAAATACGATTTGTATGTGTAATAAAAAAATGATTAAAAAGGCCTTACAAATCCTTAGAAATACGTACTAAGTTGTTAGAGTTAATAAACACTGATATATGTGAGTTAAACGATATCTTGATACATGTGAGTAAGAGATAGTTTATAACTTTCGTTAATGCATATTTTAGATTTATTTATGTAAATTTTCTTTAAAATAATACAATATTTAGTATGATTAAGATCTTAAAAGTAGAAGTAGAAAATCAACTAAACAATAACATTAAAATTTTGCGTAGTGATATAGGTGGGAAATATTTATCGGGAGAATTTTCTAGTTTTTGTGAGGAGCATGAGATATTCATCAATTCTCGACCATTTACACATTGCAACAAAATGGATTGGTTGAGAGATAATTCATCAATGCTCAAACTTTTACACATTGCAACAAAATGGATTGGTTGAGCATAAAAATAAACTTTGATCGAGATTACCAATGTCATGCTAGTTAATTCAAAATTGCATAGTAATTTTTGGGATGAATCTGTTTTAATTGTATGTTATATTTGTAATCATTTTTGGTCTTTAAAAACTGAAATATATACATATGAGTTATGGAAATGAAGAAAACCAAACATAAACTACTTTAACGTGTGGGCGTATTTAGCATTTCGTAAAAATATAGATGTAAAAAAAAGTAAGATTAGGTCTTAAAGCTATAAGATATGTGTGTAATAGTTATGCGGCCAATAACAAAGCTTATAGGTTATTAGATTTTGAATTTAATGTTGTATTTGAATCAAAATAAGTGGATTCTTTGAATCTAAATTATATGATTATAATTGGATACAACCCGTTATAGAAAACAATGAAATGACTTTGAGAAAAAATGCCTTCGGTTGATGAACAACCATGAGAACCTCATAGGAAACAAAGGGGAAAAGGCCTACAAATCTATGATATATGAGATAAACTTGAAATGATTCTTTTCTATTTAGTAAAGGGTAGTTGTGAATTCCTATAGTGCTTTCTTTAGATGACGACCTTAATTCATATGAGGAAGTAATATCATCCCGAAATTCTATATTTTGGGAAGATGCCATAAATGACGAAATGACGAAATGAATTTAATAATATCATATCATACTTGGGAGTTAATGGATTTGGGTTCAAAACCCATTCAAGCTTTTAAATCAATATTGGTAGCAAAAGGTTTTCATGAAGATTGGTAGACACAAAAACCTAAAAAGTAGCATGAAAAATTTGATCATGCTATTGTATCTGGTGGATTTAAACATAACACGACATGCAAATGTTTATATACAAAAGTTTTTTTGTAATTTAACTATCATTGTTTGTCTATATGTAGATAATTTGCTCATATTGAGTAATGATATAAAAGGGACTAATGATATATAAAAAAGGTTTTTATCGTCTATTTTTAAGATGAATGATCTTAAATAATTAAATGTTATTTTTAGAATTAAGATATTTAAAAATACCGAGGGTTATGCCTTAAGTCAATTTCATTATATCGAGAAGATACTTGATAAGTTCAAACATCTTGAATTAAAAAAAAATACAAATACCATTTGATCATAATTTAAAACTCATAAAAAATGAAGGTTGAACGATAACTGAACTAGAATATGATAGTGCTATAGAAATCATAATGTGTGCGGCTTTATGCGTTAGAGCAGATATACATTTTGCGATGAGTAAATTAAGTTAATGTATGAGTAATTCAAGAACGAAATATTGAAATACAATTGGAAAGGTCTTCGGGTACTTTAAAAAGACTAAATACATGTATCTCTGATATTTTAATTTCTTAGGGGTACTTGATAGATACACAAATGCAAGTTGGATCACTAGTTTATTCGATAACATATCGACTACAAGACGATTTTCACATTTGCAGGTGGTGTTGTTTCGTGAGAATCACATAAATTTTTTGTATATCTCACTCGACTATGGAGTCTGAGTTCATAACATTGGTAGCAACGGGTAGAGATGTTAATGGCTAAGAGATCTCTTGTTGGAGACACCACTCACTTCAAAGAAGAATATGACAATACAAATACATCGTGATAGTCTTAACATTAGGTAGAGCATATAATGTAATCTACAATGGGAAGTCTAAGACATGAGTATATTTTAAAACTAATTAAAAGTAGAACCATATAGGTCTCATACGTAAGGTTTAATGAGAACTTAGCGGATCCTTTTAACAAACTATTAGCTCAATAATTGGTAAAATATACATCTAGATGGACGAGAGACTAAGACTTTTGAAATAATCATTTTGCAAATAATGACAACCCAATTCGACTATAGAGAACCTAACGTCGAATTTCTAATAGGTAACAACAAGTTATTTGTGAAAGATTCAACATATAAATAAATTAGAGTTTCATCCATGATGAATGTGAGATATGTTGGTTGTTATTTTAGAGGAATAAGCTCAAATGAATTTTTAATACAATTCCGTCTAAGTGCGACATGTGTTTCTAAAGGTGACAAAAACACTATAAAAATCATACCTATGAGGATTTAAAGGTGGTAAAGCCTCTCATTAGAGAATGAGTCCCTCTCAAAATATGATTCTATAAATGGATAGAGCACATGACCAAAATAGTGTCAAAGTGAAATGTGAAAAAAAATTGTTAAAAACAATAACGTGTGTGAAATCGCCGGTTAGGTCATGTGGGAGGTTTGTTCAAAGTTACACCTACAAAAATAATTATTTTAACTTTTTTTCTTTACACTATAGTAAAATTTAAACCGGAAGATGTTTTATTCTATACGCAAGAGTTATCTCAAGAGAGAGATAAAATAGATGATATTTAATAAAATGTGGGATTATTGGAAATGTTGATTAAATATGGATGACTGGAAAAAGAGTTTTAGTCATTGAATGTACTAAAGAAAACAAGTTAGCAAAGACGACATAATATGGTGAAGCTTTATCATGAACATACTTGCGATGATCGTGGCAAATGTTTCATACATGATACTAGGGTTTTTTCGCGATCATCAAAAGTTTGATCGCGGCATATGGTTATGTATAAATTTCATGTCTTGCCGAGACGCCCCGTGGTCGAGATCAACACACCGTACATAAATTATTTTGATGCAAGGCAATGTTTGTCGCAACCAAAACAGGGTTGGTCGTGAGAAACCCCTATATATGCGAACAAGTGTATTTTTTGGGAGAAATCGTTTCTCCGAGAAGGTTCTTCTTAAATGTTGTGATCTTACCTAATAATTTATGAAAGATTATCATCCTTTGGAAATGTTTAATAATTTATACAAATAGGTGAATCACTCAAAAACAAAAAAATACAAGTTGTAAAAATCTCTTAAATCTAAAAAATGTGAAAAATATCTCTTTGATATTTCAAACCATGTCTATTTATTTTTGGTTTTTCTTGTTGCTTGTAATCTAAATTTAAAGACTTGTTATATCCGAAAAAAACTTCCTAAACAAATCTAAGTAATAGAGAAGATCAGAATAATTCTTTTTCGGAAAGCGTATTCATATACGTGTCTCAAGCTTCCATAATTTATGGTGATTTTTCAGCAATTCTCCAAACAACTTATCTTGACCAATTATTGTATTGTTTTCAAATCTTTATTTCTTACAATTAGGGGAGGGGGAGGGGGTTGCTGTGACAAAACCTGTTCTAGTAGCGGTAAACATCGCCCCGCATTAAAATAACTGATTTAGGGCCGTGTTGATCGCGATCACGGGCTGGCGAGGCAAGACATAAACTTTCTATTTTGCCTTTGTTGCGATCAACTGCTGATCTCAATAAAGGATACTGATGTAATGTATGACGCATTTTTTGCGGTCATCACGAGTTTGATCGCGACAAACCTCCATCAAGGTCTTCTACCAGTCTTACTCACTTGTTTTCTTTATTAGTTTTGATAATCAAAACTCCTCCTCTAATCATCTACATTTAATCAACATTTACAATAGAAAAAATAGTGATATGAAATTTAACAAACACTAAATGTAATATTTTCTAATTCAAACTATAGTCTATATACTAAAATAAAAAATAAAAACCTTAAACATAATTTTTTTGAAAATGATTTTTTTTCTTTTTTGACAATGCCAACCCAATTCGTTGACATTAAAAAAAATCTACTATTGGCGAATTAAATAACGATATCTAATGTTTGAAAAGTTGAGTCGACATTACAAAAATCTTCTAAGTCGACGCGTCGAGTCAATATTAAAAAAAAATATAATAACAAGTTTTAATATCAATAAATCAGGATAACATTATCTAAAAATAAAAATATTGTTTAAAAAATTATATATGACAAAAATAAACCCTAATAAAAAGATTTATACTTAGTCTTGAGCCAATATATTGTCATTTTCTCCATAAACCAATATTTAATATACACATCGTGAAATTTCAATTCGTTTTATATATTATATATTTTAATTTTAGACTTATTGTTTATAACTTAACTTGATTTATTTATGGTTTAAAATTTAATCAAATTTTAGTGGTCATTTCTTAAGTTTTTAGAGTAAAACAATTTTTTTATTAGTTTTTTAAATATCTTTTTTAGATTCTTCTTTAGATAAATAGTTTGTTTATCTAATTATTCAATCATAATAAGGGGTAGTTATTGGTGAGTTTACTGGCGAGCCTGGTTATTTAGAAAGAAGAAGGGTTCTTAGAGAGAGAAACATACTTTAGAGAGAGAAAATGAAGTGCACAAGTGATCTAGTTTCAGAAATTCAACCTTTTTATTAGTTTAGCTTTGACTTTTATATAAAGGCACAAAGACCTAGTTTACAATTGAAAACAGTTACATAGAAAGGGTAAATTGCATTCTTAGTCCTCGACTAAAAGACATAGTTACGAAATCCTCCTCTAAGTTTACCAAATGTTACATAGTACCTTATTATTTACAAATTTAGTCCATAAATTTTCATTTCCTTATCAATAGCCCCCTTAGTTCTCAAGTCAGTAAATGAATGAGAACTAATTAACTAACTTCGAATCTGAGCAGAGGAAATGACTATATCCTCTTCCACAATTTGATGTAAGCCAATTATTCTGATGCATCGAAATATGTCATTAGACAACCATATCCCAAGTTAAATTTAAACCGAAAACAGTCAAATCAAACGTATTTCTTTTTTCAAACTCGTCATAGCTCCCTAGAGGCTAGGCTTACACCTAAGTTCCTAGCATAACAGACGTTGATCCCATAAGCACGAATCAGTTCAAATTCTGCCCAATGAGCACAGACCTTTCCTACTTCTGCACACGTCTTTCTTCTTCCTATAAATTCCTTAGCAACTCACTTTTTGTTTTACAAACAAAAATTCTTGAGAGAGAAGTAGAGAAAACCTCTCAACCTTTGCTACCTTCAACGACTTCTTCAAACTTTATGGTTATATCCACCGGAAAATTTGTACTTTCCGATTGATCTTTAATCAGTTTATGAGAAAACACCCAAGATCCAGAAGATCAAAGGCCAGAATTCCCAAAAAACCCAAATCCCCAACACTTGACAATAACTTTGTCTTCAAAGCTTATGATTACTTATGCATAAGCGAAATAGCAGACGAATATAGAGCTGCTGGGTTGATAAGAAACACTCCCCTCAGAACATCATCAGAGACCATTTTTAACGGTAACTTCGATCCCTCTAAAGTTCATGTCTTTTCACCTTCACCTATTATAGAAGAAAGTCAGTCTTCCAAAACTCAAACACCCAGAACACCTCGAGTTTCCACTTCTCATACTAAATCATCGCCTCGAACTAGTGGTGAATCAAACAAATCTGTTTCGAAACAATCCGAAGCAACTCCTTCTTCAATTTATCCCCCACGAGCTCCTAGAAAGAGAACTATTATAGCCATGGGAGATGATATAGATGTTATATCCAATCCTTCTTCATTAAATCCGTATACCAAATCTCCTCCCCCGAGGGAGATTGTTGAGAAAGCCTCATTACCTCAATAAAATACCTCGAAGAATCCTCCATCATTGAGAGACGAGACGTCAGAAGCCGAGGAAGTTAAATCCGACGTGACTCAATCAGACAATGAAGTTGATTCTGATGAAGAAGTTTCAAAAGAATCAAAGAATGCTACAGAGAAAAAGGTCCGCATAATACTGGTGAGTACTATAATATTATTCTTCTTTAAACAAAATATTATAAATGTTATTACCCTCATTCACTGTCTACTTATGTGTTCCTCGCGGAAATTTTGAGGCACTATGCCATTCGTCGAACAAGAGCCAAATAAATATTCATTAAGCTCGCCGCATGGGCTGAAGAAAAATGGAACAATGCCTTCCATACAGCCTTTCAACCAATTAATTTCCGCAATAGTCATTATTTCCGATCACTCCTAGAGCCTTTCCTCCTGAAAATTTGATGGAATAACCTAACTCTCTTGAAGCTTGCAAAAGATTAGTCCATCATGATTACAAGATTTTCTTACCTATTCACAACAGATCAGACAATCACCTACCTAAAAAAAATGGAAAAATGACAAAAACGCAGCTAGTACATCTGGTGTTAACCCTTCAACAAACCCGAAGCCTAAACCCTTAAAAATAAAAACAAAGGAAAGCATAATTTCAACCATCAAAGAAGGAGCAAAGGGATAATCTTCTCTGAAAAAGAAAAAGACGGTTACACCTTTGAAAGTAAGAGTTTCACCAGTCCTCAGAAGAAACAGAAGAAAAAGACAATTGCAACCATCGAAGATATAATGTCCAATGACGATGAGGTCATAGTTGATGGGATTTAACAAGGTCTTCAAAAGGAGAAAGAAACAACTGGCAAAGAAGTTGCAATTACTGTAGAAGATAATCAAAATGATGATCACTTCAAACCCGATAGTTTCATCATTTCAACAAATCTCAAAAGCTTGCTAGAGAAGATGATCTTGTCGTTCAAGAGGTTCAAACTTTTCTTCACAACTTTGGTAGAAGTTTCGCACCATCTATCTCCGAAGCAGCATCTTCTGGAATCATTGTTTCCACTGCTCTTACTACGTCTTTAAATATCGTCCCTCGGCCTAGCCGATCAATTTTTTCTCCTATTTAAACTGCAGCAGAAACACTTACTCAAGAAATCGATGCTTATCAAAGTCATCTTAAACGACTAACCAAAGATATGGTTCATTACAAAAGAATTGCTGAAGCTGAAAAACACTTGAAAGAAAAATATCAAAATCATATAGCAGAGCAATTTCATTGTTTCGTAATGGCAAGGCCAAAGCTTATCAGATGACTCCTATTTGTCAAAAAGCATTTACGAGAGCAACACCAAATCGAGAAAGAGGGTCTAATCACTTCGCATCAGAAAGAGATAGATCGTCTCAAAACTAAACACCTCGAAGACTTAACTTCTGAGAAAGATAAGTTCAATAATATTCAGACTTCTCTTACCAAAAGCGAAGCAAAAAAGAAGATCTTGACCGATGAGATAGCCACACTTAAACTTGGTTTTGAGAAGGAAAAACAACTTGCCATCGGTGCTATAGAAATTGAATGTACCAAGGACACATTGGCAGCTATCAACCATGGTAAAATGGAGAAGACCATCACACTTCTTCGAGAAATTGACGCAACATATCCTAAGATAAACATGTCTAGTTTCTGGAATGACATTCATGTCGAATAGCGCCCTAGTAAAGCTTACGATCTTATCCAAAGTTCATCATCTGAAGAGGAATCAATCAAATATGTGTCATCTGAATGATTTTACTACCCTTTGAACTTATGTTATGTCTTTTTGTATTTGTCGTATTAGTACCTAATCCCTTGTACTCATCGAATTATTCTAAATGACAAAGGTTTTTGTTTTATATTTCATATTTTCCATCAAACTATGTGATCCTTTATTTATGTTAATTATTCGAAGTTAGGACATAATAGTATTTTTACAAAATATATAATCCCTCAAATATTATAATGCATTTAAGGAACGCAGCACATCGAATATTATAGTGCGTTTATTAGACGTAACACTTCGAATATCACAATGCGTTTATTGGACATAGTACTTCAAATATCATAGTGAGTTTATTGAACATAGCACTTCGAATATAACAATATGTTTATTAGATGTAGCACTTCGAATATCACAATACGTTTTGTTAGATGTATCACTTTAAATATCACAGTGCATTTATTGGACGTAGCACTTCGAACATAGTTGTTTCTTCGAAAACTGTAATTAACATTTCGGAACATTCTACTCTTGATCAAACTCAAAGATGATTAGTCTTTGATCAGTTATCAATATAGTTCAAATAAACACTTGTAAACAACCATTGGCCAAAAATACATTTTATTGATAATATTGAATATGTACATAGCGCCTCGTTAAAACTGATAAGGGAACAATTCACCGATCTTAATAGAAAAGGAGTCAATTATAAATAGAAGGAGATGAATATGCTTATTATATTTATTATTTATTAGAGCGTAATTTGTAAACAAAGTATTTTGTAAAGGACTAAATGAGAAATAAAACAATACCACCAAAGACATAAATGGGTCCACCCTTCCCCACTATAAAAGGGAACCCATTATTCTTGGTAGGTGGGACAATTGAATATAATATTCTCTTTATACTTTCTCTCTCTAGAATAGTGAACATTAGTCACATCAGGTCCAAGATCCAACATTATTCTCTCTTGTAATTTATTCTTTCATCATTGGTGCCGTCTGTGGAAACACGTGATACCAAAAAGGAATATTTTTCTTTGAAAATCGTGATCTGATCTTAAAGAATGAATGACGCGGTTGAAGAGAGGGTCGGGAGAGAAGTGATCTGAGTCGTTTCGATGTCTGAAGGCGAAGAAGCTCTGGGTCGGGAATACTACGCGCAGGGTCGGGACAAGCGGTCGACCCTTATCATGACCAGGAGACAGCTGCTGGAAGACATCGCGAAGCTAAATGCTGAAAAGGAGCGGGCGCTAGATGTAAAAAAGCGCGGGAAGGCAAAGGGAAAGAACGAGTCGTAGACAACCGCGGCGAAGGCTACCGACTATTGACCCTCATATCGATGCCCGACCTGTTAGATATTATCGGGAGTCTCGCCCGGAGGACAGACAGAATGGAAGAGCAGAGAAGTACCCAAAAGATAACCAGGGGATCTCTGCTGATTATACCTCGGATGATTCGTCGGGAAGAGAGTACCGGCGTAAGGAAAGGCTAAACAAGCGCGCGCAGAAAAGCCATTCCCGACGGAATATGGCACCCCGTTCTGACTCTCCTAAGTTCAAGAAGGGTAGCTCTGAGAAAAGGACGTCAGTGTCTTTAAAACAAAAAGGAGATACAAACAGGCAGCAGAGAGGAGCGGGTAGTTCTACCTCAGGCCTAATGACAACCATCGAACAGCCAGAACCAGGGGTACCGAATCAGTAGCCAGTTCATCAAACCAGAAGATGAAGGTTTGTATGTGATTCAGATCGAGGGGCTTGGAGGCGGAGCGTTCGGATTCGAAATGAATTGGAGAGCTTCTCCGCTGTCCGACGAAATATTATCGGGACATCTCGCGAAGAGATTTGATATTTCCAAATTTGAGAAGTATGACGGAAAGAGGGACCCAGATAATCATTTGGAAGCTTTCAAAAACTTTATGTTGAGTTTCGATAACGACGATAAGCTGTTGTGTCGGGCGTTTTCGATGACCTTCAGAGACAGGGCGTCAAAATGGTACAACCAACTACCACAGGGTAGTATTAAAAACTTTGGGATGTTCTGGATGATGTTCCGTCAGCACTTTGTCGGAAGCAAGAGCTTCCGAGCCAACGGAGATACGATCATGAACTGTAAACAGAGGCTAGGCGAGAGCCTCATGGATTACACCAGGCGTTTTATTGATGCTAAGACCGACCTGGATCATTGCGAAGAGAGCGTGGCACTAACAGCATACCGCTTAGGGTTACTTCCAGGACCGATGAAGCAAGCGGTCACTAAAAAGCAAGCTTTTACTTTTTCCGCCCTTCTGGCTCAAGTGGAAAAGCAGATACTGATAGAAGAAACCGAGGCGTCTGAATTGGCTGCGCAAATTCAACAGAGCGCGCAAACGTCAATCGTTATAAAACAAGAGGCTCAATCTAGCTATGCTTAACAAGTCCAGCCAGTCAACACGATACCGCCGACCCAGTCCTTACCAATCAAACCTCTGGCTCCCTAGAGCCAAAAAGCCTAGCCGACGAGCCAAATGGTCTCGCGATCCTTGACTAATAAGTGGATCCGACCTCTTATTTCGCTGACTTGACAGAATGCGTGTCTTCGATCTATGAAAAGACTAAGAAGAGCGGGATATATCAGAGGCCTTTTCCCATACCGACGCCTCGGGAGCATAGGAACAAGTGGTATTTCCGCTACCACGAAGACGTGGGACACGATACTAAGGACTGCATTGCCCTAAAAAAGGTGATACAGATGCTGATAGAGCATGGGAACCTACTCGAGTATGTGAAAAAGAAAGCGCAGCAGGGCACTGCTTCGAAAGAAATCGTGACAATGCCGAAGTCCGAGACAACCATAACAATTTCCGAAGTGACCGACCCTTTTGATATCTCTGTTGAGTATCTCGATCTGGATGTAAATCGTAACCTCATCGGGGTCATCGAAGAGGAAGCCGCGGAAAGTAACGGTAGCGTAAGAAACCTTTGTCATTTTTTCGAATCATTGACTATTTTTGGGGGTGATTCTGTGACAAAGATCACGCACTCCTCCAGAAAGTGACATATTGTGAACCTGACTACTCAGTTGGAAGCTCGGCCCTATCCTCATTCGAAAGCCATCCCTTCACTGATCCTGTATTTTGACGACGACGACATGAGAGACATAGCCGACCCCCATGAAGACGCCGTCGTTATTGGGGCGGCCATTGCGGGAGAAGAGGTCCGACGCATCTTAATAGACACTGGTAGCTCAGCCAACATAATTGTTGCATCAACTTTCGCCAAGTTCAGGGATCCCCCGGTCATTACACGTTCGGATCGAACTATTGTAAGGTTTACAGGTTCGGCAGCAGACGTGGTTCGTGAGTTTGAAGGCATTGTTCAGCTGGGCCGCAGACTGTTCAAAAAGAAGGTCACGGTTTTATTCGTCGTAGTAGATGCACCTACTTCTCATAATGCGATCTTTGGCAGATCGTGGCTGTCGCGAATGCACGCGGTGTCATCCAAGGTTTATCAATGTTTGAAGTACGTAGTCGGGAATAACGTGGGGGTAGTGCGGAGCAGCCAGAAAGCGGCAAGAGAATGTTACCGAGCGGCTTTGGCCCCAAAAATGAATCAAGAGATGGAGCAAGCACGGGACTAGGAATTAATGGGACTTCCCTTGGGGTCACTACCCGTCGATGATCCTAGAGAAGCTCCCAGTTTTTTAACCACCGACGAAGAGTGCGAAAAACACCAATTTACCGAAGGAAAATTTTTACAGATCGGAATCCAATTGTCATCGGTCTTCAAGAAACAGTTGTTATTATTGCTACAGGAGAATTTAGATTTATTCGCGTGGTGTTCGAAAGACGTGACCGAAGTCTTAGAGAACCATGTGATTCACAAGCTAACTATCAACAAGAATGTCCGACCCATTTCACAAAAGCGACGAGCTTTTTCCCCGGAAAAGGCAGAAATCATTCTGAAAGAAGTCGAAAGAATGCTCAGCGTCGGGCACATCAAAGAATCAAGTTACCCACTCTGGACATCCAATCATGTCCTGGTAAAAAAGAAGAACGGGAAGTGGAGGATATGTGTGGACTTCACCAACCTTAATCGAGTGTGCCCGAAGGATCCCTTCCCGATGCCGAGAATCGACCAGTTGGTGGATTCCACATCCGGCAACCGATTACTCTCTTTTATGGACGCGTACGCAGGCTACATCCAAATCAAATTGCACCCAACGGATCAGGAGAACACAATATTTATTACGGGCCGAGGCTTGTATTGCTATAAGGTTATGCCGTTCGGATTAAAAAACGCTGGGGCGACTTATCAAAGGTTGGTTAACAAGACCTTCGACTGCCAGATAGGGAGGAACATGGAAGTTTACATCGATGATATGTTAGTAAAGAGTGGCACAGACGAGGACCATCTCGCCGATTTGAGGGAAACCTTTGATAATCTAAGGGGTATAAATCTCAAGCTAAACCCGGAGAAATGCTCCTTTGGGGTAAGGTCGGGCAGGTTCCTGGGGGTTTTTTATTAGCGAAAAAGGAATCGAGGCAGACCCGACCCAATTACAGGTTCTTACCGACATGACACCGCCTAAGAATATCAAGGAGAACCAGATATTAACCGGGCGTCTCGCGACATTGAATCGATTTATCTCTCGTTCATCTGACAAGTGCGCTCCATTTTTTCAGGTTTTGAGAAACGCCAAGAATTTTGTTTGGACGCCGGCGTTCAGCGCAGCCTTTTTAGGGATCAAAACTTATTTATCACCCCCGAACCTCCTAACGAAGCCTCTGACAGGGGAAACTTTTTTTCTTTACATAGCGGTTTCAGATTTTGCAGTAAGTGCGGCTCTGATCACCGAATCGGGAATGGTCCCCAAAGCGGTATACTTTGTGAGCAAAAGCTTAGTGGACGCGGAGACACGATATTTGAAGTTGGAGAAAATGACCCTAGCTTTGGTGACCGCGGCGCGAAAAATGCGGCCGTATTTTCAGGCCCACCCCATTGTCGTCCGAACCTCGTTTCCACTCATGTACGTACTTCAGCGACCGGACATGTCAGGAAGAAGGTCTAAATGGTCAGTCGAGTTAGGCAATTTCGATATCAACTTTGAGCCGCGGACAGCTATCAAAGGCCAAGCTCTAGCTGACTTTATAGTTGAATTCCATTCCAACTGCGTGGGCCAAGACGTGTCGCCTGAAGAGGACGAACCAGACGAATGGGTCATCCGAACCGATGGTGGGTCGAACGTCAATGGATGCGGCGCGGACATACAAATAGTCACTTCAATAGGCCTAAGTATGCATCAGACAATCCGATTTGGTTTTCCCACTTCTAACAACGAAGCCGAAAATGAAGCTGCCCTGGCCGGTTTGCGACTAGCACAGGTATGTGGAGCTACACATGTGCATCTTGTTAGTGATTCTCAGATTTTGATCAATCAAGCCTCGGGAGCATCAAAAGCTAGGAAAGAACATCTGGTTCAGTACTTAGCAGCATTACGAGTGTTAGCCGCGTCATTCGCCAAGGTAACATATGAGCATGTCCCGAGGACTGAAAATATGGTAGCCGACTCTCTAGCATCAGCTTCGTGTTCAAGCAATTACCTCTGGGTAACCGAACAAGAAAACCCGTCAATCATACAGAGGAGAGAGCTGGATAATCGACCAGAAATGGCTTGTCAGGTGTCTTCGGTAACTATTTCGGATTGGAAAATAGACATTATTGCTTTCCTAGCTGAAGGACTACTACCTGATGATAGTATCTCGGCTCGAAAGATACGAAACAAATCTTAGGGCTACGTTTTATTGGGGGACGTACTATACAAAAAATCGTTTAGCAGGCCTTTACTAAGATGCTTGGGGGTAAATGAGTCACAGATAATTGTATCCGAGTTACACGACGGAGAGGGCGCGACTCATTGTGGTTACAAAGCACTGATAAGAAGAATCTTTCTCGCCGGTTTCTATTGGCCAACAGTAACGGTTGATGCTCAGCAGATAGTAAAAACATGCGACACTTGCCAAAGATTCGCGAACGCGATAAACATGCCCGCGACCCCTTTAGAATCCATATCTGAAGGCTTACCTTTTAACTGATGGGGAATCGACGTCGTAGGGCCCTTACCGATGGCATCCGGCAGAAGACAGATGATCGTGGTGGCAGTGGATTACTTTTCCAAATGGGTGGAAGCCGAGCCATTATCGGCTACAAAGACTAAGGATGTCATCAAATTTATTTGGTCGAACATCTGCTGTAGGTTCGAGGTACCTCAGAAGCTCACCATGGATAACAGACCCCAGTTCGATAGCCATGAGATGAAATCTTTTTGTACGACCCATAGGATTAAGCAATGTTTTTCCGCCCCCTTCCATCCACAAGCAAACGAGCAAGTCGAGGTTACGAACCGAACCATTTTAGACGGGCTCAAAAAGAATTTAGAAGGGAAAGCTAGCAAGTGGCCGGATTACTTCCAAGAAGTATTGTGGGCTTACCGAACCACACCTCGAACAACGACCAAAGAATCACTTTATGCTTTAGTTTATGGAATGGATGCCGTCACCCCAGCAGAATTAATCTTTCCGTCTTTTAGGGTCGGCACTTACACGAAAAATGAAAACGGCGACGCCAGACGATTAGCTCGAGATCTGATTGAAGAAAAAAGGGGCCGAGCTCAACTAAATTCTTTACATTATCAGACCTTGATGAGGAGCCGGTATGCGTCAAAAGTACGTCGGCGAGAGTTCAAAGTCGGGGATAAGGTTTTAAAGAGAGTTTTCCTACATACTAAAGATAAGAGCCTCGGCAAGCTAGCCCCGAACTAGGAAGGACCATATACAGTAGTTGAACGGATTAAGAGTGGAACATATCGATTGCAGGACACGCACGAGCGTTTTCTGAGACTCCCATGGAACATTGAACATTTGAAACTATATTTGGAGTAACATTTTTTATTTTTGTAACTTTTTTGCAACCATCGTTTATGTAAGAACCCTTGGTCGGGGATGTACTCTTTCCTACCTCGGTGGCGCGAGAAGGTTTTAATGAGGCATCTATGGCAACCGACCTTTTTTAATTCAAAATTTTGCCTTTATATCTCCAAAATACTAAAAAGAAGTCCATAAGCTGATGAGCTGACGGACAACTTATGACGATATTAATTGATCGACAGAACCTTAAATGGGTTTTCAGTATTCAAACTGATCTACATCTTATACTCCCGACCCTATGGGGGAGTTTTCAATTTAAATTGATCGACAAAACCTTAAATGGTTTTTCAGTATTCAAACTGATCTACATCTTATATTCCCGATCCTATGGGGGAGTTTTCAATTTAAATTGATCGACAGAACCTTAAATGGTTTTTTAGTGTTTAATATGATCTACATCTTATATTCCCGACCCTATGGGGGAATTTTCAATTTAAATTGATTGACAGAACCTTCAATGGTTTTTCAGTGTTTAACCTGATCTAGATCTTATATTTCCGACCCTATGGGGGAATTTTCAATTCAAATTGATCGACAGAACCTTAAACGGGGTTTTCAGTGTTTCAACTGATCTACATCCTATATTCCTGACCCTATAGGAAATTTTCCATTGTCATTGATTAATAGAACATTAAATGGCTTTTCGGTATTCTACCAACCCACATTCTTTGTCCCCGACCAGCCAGGAACTTCTGACAGCCATGAGAAAAATAACGTCATGATTGTGGATATTAATTTTCGAAAACCACAGTTACAAAACACAGATCAAAAAAGGGTTCTACCGACCCAAAAGTTACAAAACTTCAATACAAAAACATAAGAGGTCAAGCATCCTCTTCTTCAGACTCAGTCTCAGTGTCGTCCGTCTCGTCATCTTCACAAACCACACCGTCGGGGCGGTCGGCCTCAAGAACATCTAGCCACATCGACCCAAGAGGCAGGTCAGGGAAGCGATGATGAAAGGTTAGCACGTAGGCAGCCTTGGCCTCGGCCATCTCCTTCTCCATCCACTTCTGGTACTAGTCAGCAAAAAGGGCATTGGCAACCTTCAGATCAGAGATTTCCTGACCCAATTCTTCAGCGCGGTCATCCCGGTCTTTTCTGACTCGCGTCAAGGTTTTTTCACCCGTTTCCAGCTTCTTTTCCAACAGCCTCTGAGCCGCCTTCCCTTTCTTCACTTCCTCTTCAAGTGCGACAACCTTCCCCTCAGCGTCCTCCAGCTTATGGCTTAGCTCCGCTGCCCGCCGCTCTTTCATCACCAAGGGCAAGATCATATTATACAGAGACAGGGACAACCCGTCTATTATCCGCAAAGGGAAAGTGTGCGGACTCCCCGGCACGGACAGTACCGACAACTTAGTACCACTCGATGACGCCACGACATCTTTCGAGGCTTTTGTGGGACTCGCCTCGTCGGGTACCACCGGTATGGGATCAGTCACAGTCGCACCCTTAACCCCCCCGAATTGCTCAAAAAGCTCCAGGACGGTTGCGTTATCAGCAGAAACAGATGCAGCGGCAGATCGGCCCTCCTTCTTCGCATGCTTCGACCTTTTATTCTGAGCACCGCCCGCTTCTGCCTTTCCTTTCCGCTTCTTGGCCAGCTCCTCGGGCCGATGGGCTTCGCCATCCGCAACGGCAGTTTGCTCTTGTTGTCTCTCAGAAGCGGCCCCTTCAGCCTCGGCATTGGCCTGCTCGGCCTCTTCATCCGACTTGGGGCGCTTGCTGAGAGCCTTGTTGCGCTTCAGAAGAAACAAGTGCGTGTCGGGCGCGTTCGTCTTCGCAACCAAGTCCACCAAGCTTGGTGGTTGGCGCAGTTGCTCAATTGTAAGCGGCTCCGACGAGCAACGCTAGAGGTTGCTCATGATCAGGTTCGTATCTTTGAAGGCGCGATGGAACGCCCGACCCCAGTGCTTCCTGGCATAGTCCTTCAAAATTTAGAAGGTTACTTTGCCAGGTTTGAAGTGGTCTTTCTTCAGCCCCTGGATAAACTCTTTCGACACTACACAGCGGATCGGTCCATTAATAATAATAATAATAATAATAATAATAATAATAATAATAATAATAATAATAATAATAATAATAATGTACCATCAGGAACCCAGGTCCGCAGTAATCACCTCGGATTCTCCTCGCTATATGGGCGGCCGTTTTCCCAGCAGCCACTGAGAAAGACGAACCGATGCTTCCAGCCTTTATCGCCTTTGAGAAAGTCATTAACAATCTTCCAGGTATTGGTCAAGGAAGAATTGAAGAAGGAAGACTTGGGGGATTTCGAAAGCCCTGACATGGCTATGTACTCGGCCATTGGCATGACCCGACCCGATAAGCATGAAGCCAGTATATACGACATCAGCATATACCACGCGCTGGGTGTTAGCTGTGAGGGGCAGATGTTGAGGGTCTAGAAATATTGAGCAATCTCAGGGTCCAAAGGAAACCTGAGACCCCAGTTGAAGAGCTCGGTAAAGATCACGATCTCCCGTGACCGAACATGCACCGGCGTCTCCCCAGGAACGGGAAATCGAACATTAATACACTCCAGGATACTCCACCGGATCAGAAGTTCTTCCTGCTCTGCAGCAGAGAAATAAAGATACTTGCCCTCGAAAAGAGAGATGACGTTGTCCCGGGGCAACCAGCGATGGTAATTAGTGGTTATGACTACCTCAATCTCCGCGGGAAGAGGTTCTTCGGGAGGAGCAACATTGTTGCCAAAAACGCAACACCTTCCTCAGCAGCCAAGACATCCGCCTCTGGCTCTTCGGTATTTTCTACCAGGACTGCATCAGACCTAGGGGGCTGGCCGCAGGAGGGTTGGACGGTTTAGCAGGAGGATCTGCAAAACCGGAACTGCTTCCGGTTCGGGAAAGTTGCGGCTCGAGCTCCTAACGGTTCAGATTTCGTTGGTTAAGGCCTAAATGAGTACGTACAGTATTAAGGCCGGTCCGGTACCCCTGAATGTCGGAAGTAAGCTAGATCATTTCAGGAGAATTTTCCCTCGCAGGCGAAGTTGAGGTTTGTGAGTCGCCCATGGAAAGGAATTTAGCTTTGCCTCAACGTCGAGGAGGGAAATGGGTCGAAGCGGTATAAGAATTCACCGATGAAGGCGTCGGGGGTTCTTGAGCTGGATGGGTCGGGTATAACTAAGGATTTGCCAGGGACCAGGTCGGGGAGTACGGGGTCGTGAGGAAGCGGCACAGGTGTAAAAGGCTTTGAATTAGAACTCCAAATCAGTCCCGCAGCTCGATACTTTTCAGCGCGGTCACCAATACTAGCCCAATCTTTAAATCCGAACACGGGCTCTTTCTTATTGGTTTTTAGTTTTGGCTTCGGGTTCCTATTTCTCATAAATTGAGCTCTCTCTCTCTAGAATGGTTCGGACAACACTTTCTCTCTCTAGAACACCTGTGAGAGTAACTTTTGTTTATGAGGTATTTATAGACACCCTCACTTAACCGTTTCACGTATGGGGGAGTCCAAACGACGGAAAGCAGCGGGAAGTCGAAAGTATTCTTAGAAAACTGTGCAGACGAACACGCTTCGAGTACTCGGATGACACGTGTAGCCCTTAGTCAGACTAGCATAGTAGGCCTGCACCAGCTAGCTCAGATAGATGCGTTAGATGGGCCACATCTACCCGGCTTATTTTTCAAAGCCTGGTCGTCGGTCTAGGCCCATGTAGAATCTGCCAAAAAGGGTCGGAAGCAGATCCAAGATAAGTTGTTGTTGCACCCATGTAGAATCTGCCAAAAAGGGTCGGAAGCAGACCCAAGATAAGTTGTTGTTGCAGCATCGGGACAATCCACAACCGTCCCAGTAACAAAAAGCATGGAGGGTCGGCCATCATTTAGGAGAAAATGTTCGACCGAGGTGATTTGATCAATCGATACCGAGGTCTAAGGGACAGAGGCATTCCGAGCTAATTCTTTTACAAGTCTTCATTCCCGATGCTCTTGAAGACTGGGGGCTACTGATAAGGGAACAATTCGCCGATCTCAATAGAAAAGGAGTCAATTGTAAATAGAAGGAGATGAATATGCTTATTATTATATTTATTATTTATTAGAGCGTAATTTGTAAACAAAGTATTTTGTAAAGGACTAAAGGAGAAATAAAACAATACCACCAAAGACATAAACGGGTCCACCATTCCCCACTATAAAAAGGGAACCTATTATTCTTGGTAGGTGGGACAATTGAATATAATATTCTCTTTCTACTTTCTCTCTCTAGAATAGTGAGCCTTAGTCACATCAGGTCCAAGATCCAACATTATTCTCTTTTGTCATTTATTCTCTCATAAAAAACCTTCATGGACCAACAGGTTAGGAAAGAGTGCGTTATTCAACCAAGAGAAACATATTCAAAATACAACATATCTATTCCTAATATAATATCAGATATTGTATATTACATGGGTGTTGAAGCATTATCCCTTGACAATTATAAATGCGATAAGACCTTGGCTTTATCATTTCAATAGCCACACAAGGTGCTTCCCAATTAGGGGCCATTTTTCCGAGGCTATTCTCCTTAGTATGCAGAAATACTTTTTTCAAGAATTTATCACCTATTTTAAACTCCCTCAACCCTCGAATTATACCGATTCCTCATAAGAGTTTGTTAATGTATTACGTTTAGATGAGCTCGAACTCTTTTCTCATCAATCAGATCTAAATTTTCTTTTTTAGCTTCATCATTGGATTTTTCAACATATTGGGTTCAACCAAAAGATGACATCGTAGATTCCACAAGACTGACAGCATTCATTCCATATGCTAACGCAAAATGATTTCCTTAGTACCTTCCCTAAGAGTTGTTCGATAAGCCCAAAACATTTCTTGGATATAATTTGGCCATTTCCCTGCTGCCCCTGTTAAATTCTTCATCAAACCATCGAAACCAGATATGTTTGTCACCTCGACTTGTCCATTTGGTTGGGGGATGAAAAAGTGTTGAGAAATATTGTTGAATTCTTTTCGAAGCGTAGTGGAATTGCCGGTTTATGAATAGAATTAGCAAACCTTTGACAAGTATCAAAGATTCGAACCAAATTTTTGGCATCGTTCATGACCGAAGGCCAATAAAACCCTGCAAGCAAAAATTGATGAAATAAACCTTTAAACCCACAGTGAGCTGACCCTTTTCCTTCATGCAACTCTGATAAAACTTCATATGATTCTTGCTTATTTAAATATCGTAATAATGGCCTACTCAATGTTTTCTTATATAAAACTCCATCCAAAATTATATATCCAAAAGCTTTGCCTCGCAGGTTTTTGCCCCATTTCGCATCGTCAGGCAATGCTCCCCAAATCAAAAAAATCAAAATGTCAGTTCGCCAATCTCCTTGGACTACATCTGTAGTGACAAACAGTTCTTCGGGTAAAAAACACTGTTAGTCCTCCATGTTTACCACTTGTATCAACATAGTCCCTTTCGTTCACTTCTGCATAAAACTCATCCCCTTCGTTTTAAAAATTTGCAAATATAGTCCCCCGCACATATAAACCATTTAAAAACTGACACGTGGCACTTAAATTCTAAGTTTTGTATCACTTTTGGTCCCCAAATCCCAAGTTTTGTATCACTTTTGGTCCCCCAAAATATGCGGAGGGACTAATTGTGCAAATTTTTAAAATGAAAGGGATGATTTTATGCAGAAGTGAACGAAAGGGACTATGTTGATACAAGTGGTAAACATGGGGGACTAACGGTGCTTTTAAGCCCAGTTCTTCCATATAATCACATTGTTCTGACTGGTTTATAATCAAAGGACTCTATTGTAATAGAATCCAAGTGTATTTTTCCTTATAAGCGATATTTGCTAATGAATGAGCCATTGTGTTACTTTCTCGATTTATATGCTCATCAGCAACATGATCAAATAATAATAATATCAAGTTTTGAATCTCTCGAAGATACAAAATTAAATGATCATTTTTAGCTTCGGAGTTTCCAGATACTTGATTTGCTACTAACTGAGAACCCGTCTCTAACTGTACTAATGTTGCTTTACATATCTTCGCAAGTCTTAAACCAGCCAATGCAGCTTCATATTCAGCTTCGTTATTTGAAGTGTGTAAATAAAATTTCATAGACTTAAGCATCGTTTCTCCAGATGGAGCAATTGACTGGAGCAAATTTGATAGACTAAAGCATTGTTTCTCCAAATTTGATATTTAGCTTCGTTTTTCGAGGCGTGAAAATCAATTATCGTACGCTTTGACTAAAAAATTCGAGGAGGATTGTGCATCATGTCATATGTTTCTTTGAAAATGACATTTGCAGAACTTCCTGTATCCATGAGCACGCGTCTAATTTCAAGACAAACCGCATCTGCCCCAATAAATACCGCATCCTCATGCGGCCCCGCAGTACCTCGAAAGTCGTCCTCATCGAACAAAATAAAATAAATATTCTTCTTGCCATATAAATGAGTTGACATACTTCATTCAATCTGAGTTGTCAAATTAATAGCATGTCTCTTCCTCAAACTATTAGTAGTTCCAGCCATTGAATCGCCTCCAAAAATGGCCAATGACTCAAAAAACTCACATAAGCTTCGAAATTATCCAAGATTTCCTTTGTCTAAACAAATATTTTTGTATAATCCTTCAATTTTTCTCTAGCTGCTTGCTTGCACTGGATAATTGTATCACTGTTAGCTCTCATTTCTTTACTTCCAACAAACTGCCTTCGAAAAACAGTATAGAATTCTCTAAAATTTGAAATGGATCCCTTCAGAATCCAATTATACCACTTCATCGTCTTCAAAATTCATCATGCAATTTTTGAATTGTTCGATGTGATCATCGGGATCCTGCATCCCATCGAACTTTTCAACCTTGGAAATATCAAAACGCTTAATAAGCGTAATAGATCTGATTTCACTTGTCAACAGAGAATTCATCCAATTGACACCTTGCACATACTGATCTTCAGTTCCCATAACTGTGTACAAATTATGATCAGTCTCATCGTATTGATTTGGTGTGTTCCCTTCACACCAATTAGATTCCTTGAAATAATGCGGCACACTATCCCTCCTCGATCTGTGTTCCTTCTTAAATTTTGGAGGTTGTTCCTTTTCATCATTCGAAGAACCTCTATACCTTTTGAAACCTGATCCAGAGCTCTGAACTTCCTCGTCACTAGATGTGACACACTTTTGTTTGTCTTTTTTCCCGTTTCGAGAATAATCACACTGTTTTGGAGCTTTAAAGCGCGCTTTCTTCTGTTTATTCCTGTTATGTCGATCAGTACAAGATTGATCGGATTAGTTTCCAATTTCAGTTTGTTCATTCATTTCTCTCACTTCGGACTTTAGCTTCGCCGAGTGAATTTCTTCCTCTCTTTGCTTGTATTTTTTTTTTATTTAATGCAGTTATCTTATCCAAGAGCTGGTTCATACGCATTTCTATATCAGACTGGGATTGGATCAGAACAGATCATTCCAGTCTACTTTCATTCCCCTGTAAATCTTCTCTTAAAGTTTAAATTGCTGATCGAACCAACGAGTTGTCATTAAGATTCATCGTAAAGTTTTAAGATCATTTTTCTAGGTTAATAAAATTCGAACTGGTAGAAGAGACACTGATTATCAACATCCCAAGCGGAGTCACCAATTTAGTGAGTTTACTGGTGAGTCTGGTTATTTAGGATTGCTTTAGTAAACAAAAGAAGAAGTGTTCTTAGAGAGAGAAATAAACTTTAGAGAGAGAAAATGAAAAGTGCACAAGTGATATAGTTTCAGAAATCCAACCCCTTTATTAGTTTAGCTTTAGCCTTTATATAGAGGCACAAAAACTTAGCTTACAACTGAAAACAGTTACGTAAAAAGGATGAATTGCATTCTTAGTCCTCGACTAAAGGACATAGTTACGAAATCCTCCTCTAAGTTTATCAAATGTTACATAGTACGTTAATATTTATAATTTAGTCCACAAATTTCCATTTCCTTACCAGTTATTTTTTTTAAAATTTAAAATATTAAATAAATTAAATGATATTTTTACAAGTTTTTAAGGAATATCCCAGTATGAGACTACAACTCTCAAAACTAAATATAACAAAATGATACATCAAAAATATCCGGTTGTATCTTGAACAATCAAAGAGATAAAAAGTTACCATAAAAGAGAGCCTAACATTCAGCG
Source organism: Limnanthes douglasii subsp. nivea (assembly GCA_036936605.1). Lineage (NCBI taxonomy): Eukaryota > Viridiplantae > Streptophyta > Magnoliopsida > Brassicales > Limnanthaceae > Limnanthes > Limnanthes douglasii. The sequence goes on along the minus strand of JAUPFV010000002.1, from coordinate 300,192,417 downwards.
CAACTTAAAAAACACATCAGCAAAGTAAGACGGAAGCCTCTATCTTTGCATATGTTGAAGAATAAGAAAAAATAGGTTAAAGAACAACATGAAAGCAAAGTAAGACGGAAGCCTCTATCTTTGCATATGTTGAAGAATAAGAAAAAATAGGTTAAAGAACAACATGAAAGTGTGGAAAGCACACAAATTCGACCATACAACAACGAGCAACAATTACAACAACCAGACTATATTACAAGACTAAAACTATTACAATCGAACTACCATTACCGTCAGACTACCACAACCGAAGTTCATATACATAAAAATAATAATATTTATATTAGAAAATCTAAGATATAGAAAGAAATACAAAAAAGAAATATAAAAAACTAAATTTAGATCGGTAAGACAAAAATTTAAACAACCAAACAATCAACCAAAATTGAAATAAAACAAGATGGATACATAAAAAATACAAATCTATATCTAAAAATCTAAGATCTCAAAACCAAAAACCCAAGAAAAATTCAAAATCTCTAGATTTAGAAAGAAAATCTATAGATATAGATAAGAAAATCAAAATGTAACTAACCACATGCATCGAGATCATACCTTTTGATGAAAGAAATCGCAAATAGATAAAAATGACTCATAAATATTTGAATTTAGGGATCATGCTGAATGAAGAAGATCATTTGAATAGATCACATCCAAATATAATGAAGCACAAATTATGATACCAACACGAACCGACTTATAAGAGAAATTATGAGCTTCTCCAGCGGTCAGAATTGGATCCTCCATCGATACATAGAGTTCTAGAGAGAAAATGAAGAGTCTATTTATAATATACTAATTTGAATCTTTAGAATGAAAGAAGAGAGATATTGATTTGTTGGAACAAAAAATTTGTAGAAAAGAGAGAAAAACCTGAGAAAAATGCTAGATTAAACGGTAAAAAAAAGTATTTCTTTGTAAAATTTTAAGGATTTTTAGAGACAGAGAGAGTTTCACCTATGGGTCAGTTACGTTATACAAATCTAGATAATAGAAAAGTAATCTTAATTAGTTATTATAACAAGATGTATTTTTTTGTATGAATATGATAAGGTATGTGACTTAGAGACTAAACTAAATAAAAAATAAGATATTCTTAGTTTTAGGTTAGAGATAAAAGATATGATATTAATTTTATTCCATGTATTAAAAGGGTGATCTATTGTAATCAATATATATATATATATATACATTATAAACACTATGTAATTTTTTTAACTTTAGCTTACTTATTCACTTTTTATTATTATTTTAAAATTATAAACACTTCAATTTTTTTTATTCTGATCAAAATAATATTTGATCAACCGACCTAGAAAATACACATCAATCAGTATGATATGTGGGAATCGAGTTCTCCAAAAGACATAAGTTATTTAAGATATCTTATCTTTCTAAAAAATTAAGTTATACTATGTCAAAATCACCAATAGTCAAAGATCACATTCGAGTGATAGAAGATCACCGCATCCACCTAGAAAATCTCTTCATGATAAGATGCTTGATGTCCAACATGCAACGAAAGCGCAAAGAAATGTTACGTTTGAAAGTTCATATCTACATTGGTCACATAATTTCATTAAAGTCGATGATACATTGATATAAAAACAAGAGTTTGGACTTCCATTACAGGAACTCACTGATAAGATAACAGCCTTTTACGATAAAACAAGAGATTGTTCACTTTTAAAAACCCTAACAAATATATAAAAAAATCTTTATAAATTATACAAGTATCACAAAGAAAATGGATACCTAATGAGTGACTACCATGCCCTAAATGATGAGATTCATAATATTATAAACAACGGTAACCTCACTGATTTTATTAAAGGTTGGGACTTTTCCATTTTAAAGAGTTTTCTAATGAACCACTCGATCGTGGTATCCCAATCTAGATCGTCAATCAGTTCTCACAATTTCCACAAGAAATTAATTTGCATAAGTCATCAACTTATACGAAAAATGTTATATGAACAGTCTCGATATCCAACATCAAGGCTAAATTCCGAGTCATCTATATCAAAATCTGTACATCATCATCCATCATCAATTTTGATGAAAACTATTTGAGAAATGTTGTTCATCACACGGGGATGCAGTTATAATCATCACAACAATAAAAAAATAAAAAATATAATAGACATTAGTATATTAGTCTATATAATTTTCAAGATAATTGTGTTGAGATACGTGTCATAACATCATTAATACTAGTAAATAGGATCTTGACCTATTTCACATAAACAAATACATCTGCATCGGATAACTTAAACTAAATGTTGTCATTGGAAAAAAATAGTATATATAAAAATGTAATGCATATTCATGATAGTAGATGAACCATCATTTAATAATAGTATCTTAAGACGATCATGAATGAACCAAGTACATGAAATTGTATCCATGGTGCATCAATGTGTCTCGTATGTCAGCAATGAGTTCATATCTTAGTAGGAATATTAGTTGTACTAAAAAAATGTTCATCTCCCGACTTTGGATAAATGTTTCCTATTTTTTCCAAGTTCTCAAGAGGTGATAATGGAAATCACACTATATGTTTTATAACTTTATTAGATTTGAATGGAATTGTAATAATCGAATAATATGATATAATCGAATAATATTGAGACCATTGATCTCAAACACCACATCGAGCAATTTTTAAAACGTGATGCTCGGGTTTGGAGGAGAAGATGAATGAATTTTATGCTGAGTTTCTTTTATATGACCTTCGAAGCCAACACCCTCACATGGTTTAATCAATTTTTTTTGGGCTTAATATACAAATTTTATATGTCGTGGACATTATTTGGAGACTAATTCATTAGAAGTAAAATAATTCGAGGAAATAAATCTCACATAATTTATTGTAAACAATAATTCATTGATAACCTCTAGAATACACACAAAGATTTATCTAAAAATAGTTTGTAGAACTGCCACGAGATCGTTCCATGTGTTTTTTTATATGCACAAAATCCTATTTGCTCTTCTTACCAAAGACATCAACCTTAACATTTGGGAAACTCATAGCCTAAGTCGAGTATATATTAAAATAGAGGAGACTAAGTGGATGAAGCCGCCAAAAATCTCTAATACATGTAACTCATATCACCTAGTATATAACATCATACAACCACTAACCATTACTCCAGTTTAAACATCCCAACACCCCTCTTCAATTTCTTCCACGATAACAATAAAAATGAAAAGAAAAGAAAAATAAAAAAGCCCAACAGAGGTTTGGACTTCCATTACCCAAACCCGCTAATAACCTCGCAACCATTTATAAAAAAATACAATAGGTTGTCAACTTTTATAAACCTAATAAATATATAGATCAAACAAACCTCAAAAAATTATGCAAATATCACAATGAAAATTGACATCTGGTAAGGAAATCTTGATGTAGTTGCACAAGCCCACGATTACATGACCATTTAAGAAAAACTGAAACGAGCCTTATTTGGGGATCAATTATCAAATTTAAGCGTTGCGACAACTACATCAAACGCGTCGAGAAGCCTAACAACTTTTGGAAGCATCACGTGAAAACTCAGTGATGAATTTCATGCCCAAAATGCCAGCGTTTATTTACTCTTTTAGTTGTTTCCGTATTTTTCAGTCTTTTTCTATTTTTGTTGGATTTATTTAAAATACTTTGACAACTCCAATCACTTTGAATTAGGCTGGGATATATTTTATTATGCGACAAACGTTTTGTGATGTTTGTGTATGGTTTCGAGCACTTTTATAAAAATACTCTCAAACCCTACGTTCAGACAGACTTTGATTAAGTTAACTTTAAGATTATTTTTCCGAGTCTTTTTTTTTCTAACGTGGGGTTAGGTTTTACCTACTATTACTATTTTCTTTTTGAGTTCTTACAACTATCAGTTCTATCCTTACTATTCACCACCATCCTAATTGGTATCAGAGCGCCAACACTCATACTACATGGGTTAAGGAGATATGCTGCCTAAGAGAACCGCTCATGGGAAGTCCACTACTCCAATCGCAGAACCAGGCGATCAAAGGAGATAGAAAATCGATTTGGCCAAATATGAGTACAAATGGATTCGTTGAAAGACCAGATGAGACTCGGAAATTGAGAGATTATGCATATGTTGTTGAACACCAATACCAACGAGTTTGGGCTCCAGGATCGAGCAACTCATCGTCTAGAATTGAGAGAGAGACCAATACAACAAGTATTTCCTTGCATATCAAGTGCTACCATTATCGGGAAACAAGGCACATTGCTTCACGTTGTCCAAAATTCCAGCATCAACTACAATAGTCGAGCGGCTTGTTTACAGGAGATGCAGATTTTTAACTGGAAGGTGAGCCACAATTTGATAAGGTTCAGTCAAAAGAGGTTGTGTGAGGGGATGTTGGGAAGGTCTTGGTTCTAAAGCGTGTCTGTTTTACGTCTAAGACGAGCAATGACGGTGATGTTTGGTTGTGAAACAACATATTCCAGTCGACTTGTACTATCAAAATAAAGATATATAAATTCGTAATCGTTTCAGGATGCTGCAAAATATGATTTTAAAAGAGTTGTGCATAAGCTAGCCTTAAAGATAAAAAACCACCCCGACCTCTACAAACTCGCGTGGTTAAAGATGTAGTGAGTTAACAATTTCAAAAAATGTCTTGTGTCATTTTTCCAATCGGTCATTATAAGGATAAGGCATGGTGTGATGTTATTGTTATAAATGCTTGTGAGCTACCGCTAGGCCAACTGTAGAAATTTGATAGAAGTTTCACGTACGATGGTAGGAAAAACCGCTATAGTCCCATATGAAATAACACTAAAATCATGTTAGCACCATCTAAGGAGGTATCCCCAAAACTTGCACTTGTTGTAAAATAAAGGCTGGGTAAGAACTTTCTAGCTCGTAAAGTATTTTTAGAGAATGCTAGTGATACATTAATTGTTTATCTATTGGTGGTTAAATTTTTTGATGATGATTTGTTTGTTGGGATACCTAAGCGAGTTTGCCTGCTGTTAGTAGAATTTACTGTTATATTTCCCGATAATTTTCCTACATATCTTCCTCTATTACGAGACATCCAATACCAAATTGACCTAGTACCGGGTGCTAGGCTGCCAAACTGACCGCACTACTGGATGAGTCTGACGGAGCATGAGAAGCTTTGTAAATAGGCGGAAGAACTACTGACTAAAGGCCACATCCATGATAGTCTTAATCATTGTGTGGTTCCAGTACTGTTAAGTTCCACGAATGATGGTTCAATGAGGATATGTATGGATAGTCGGGCTATCAAAAAAAATTATAGTAAGTTATCAGTTTCTTATTCCCCGACTTGATGATTTGTTAGATCAGTTGGCTGGTGTTAGAATGTTTACGAAACTGGATTTGAAGAGCGGGTATCACCAGATTCGCATTCGAATGGAAGATGAGTGGAAACCAACCTTCAAGACTCGAGAAGGTCTGTTTGAGTGGATGGTCATGTCATTCAGCCTTTCCAATGATCCTAGCACGTTTATAAGGGTTATGAATAAGATATTTCATCCTCTCGTTGGAAAGTTCTTAGTTGTTTATTTTGACGATATTTTTATCTATAACACTACGAGGAGTTGCACCTCCAACATTTACGGGAAATATTGGTTGTTTTGAAGCAATAGAAGTTTTGCGTAGTGATGTGGTTTATTTATGTATAAAGGTAATTTTATAAAGTGTTTTGGATGTTTTGTGGAATTTAATGTTTAAAGTAGTGAGTGGTGAGATAATTAAGTTCTTTGCTAGTAATAAATTATGATTACCCTCATTAATGAAAGTGGATGGGGGTATTTATACTTAAATAATGACTCATGGGCTTATTGGGTCGGATCGTGAAGTCGAGTCAAGTTTAAGGACCCATTAGTAATCTGGTTTGAAGTGACCAACAACTAGCTTAGTCAGCATTTATTACATTTCTCCTGTTTGGAGTTTTATAATGGTGGTCATGGTCCGAACTGCCCATCGAATTAAGTCAAGACACAGTAGCCCAAATATCCGATCTCATCAATAGCCCCTTTAGGTCTTGCAAAACATCTTTGGAAGAGCTAACTCTTAAAAATCAATACCAACATTCTCCGATCTGTTGTTTCATCCGAACTGTAAAAGTTTTCCTTCAAGAGTGACCTTGCTCGAGTTTTGGTGGAATTGATTTCTCAATTCAGAATTCTAAGAGTCTTTTTTCAGTCGTGGGACACGTGTTAGGCTCTGGTTCGACCTCTCAACCGTTTTTCTCCTAGATTCTCGTACATACTAGGCTAGAAAGTTACCTAGGCTTTACTCTTATACCTTGCAGCTTTTAATCATTAACCAAATCGATTTACCTTATCCTAGGTAACTGCCATTTCTCATTGTTATATATAAACCTTCTTACTGTTTCATTGTCTTGAAAAATCACAAACATTCCTAGTGAGAGAAAGCTTACTTCATCTTCAAATTCGTGCTTGAATCATATATGTTCACAGCCAGAAACGCCCTGGTAAAATGAGGTTGGTTGAACTCATCTGAGTTAGAGAAAGCGAAAAAAGTTGCAAGAGACGAACCCATTGCTACTGGCCTTCCTATTTCTCCTGGTGAAGGAAACACTCAACCACAAGTGAATACATACCAAGGTTCATCATCTTCAAAAGCTTCCAAGGTTAGAAAATTTCCCTTTGTCACAAGCCTTCCACCTCTTCCACCAGGGTCCTCTGTTCAGAGGTCCCAAAATCCTCTCCTTAAGGAGAGAATCGTATCTAGCATTAGAAAACCCTCGCCTTTTATGGCAATGGGGTCAGATGCAGAGAAATCTCCAGAAAAATTAACCCCACGTCGAGTCACCCGTCAATCCAAATCAAAATCCACCCCATGTTTTTTTGGCCAATATTTAAATAACATTTAATATTTTAGATGTGTTGAACAAGAATATCCAACATCTCCGACCACATGTGTTTAATAAATGTGATCAAGTGCTTAATATATCTGATCAACTCAAAGTACTTGAGAGCTGGGATGTTAAATAAGTATTTAATATACGAATTGAAACAAAATAGCACCAGACTTTTGAAAAAGGCATCATATATTATTGAAAAACCTGGACACCTCATTAAAATCTCCTCGGGCCACCAGGGTAGGAAAGATTATGCCCCATAATATTTACATTGATATTTAAAAAGTATATATATATATACACAAGAGTTTTATTCTAAATATAACTTGAGATGTTCAACGTTCAATGGGTGCTTTAGAGCTCTCCTTTTTTGTCTTGGAGCCTGTATGTTCCTGGTTTAACCTTTTCGTAGAACACATAAGGGCCTTCCCAGTTTGGAGCCAGCTTACCGAACTATTTTTCCTTAGTGTGTAAAAATACTTTTCGTAAAACCTTGTCCCCTATTCGAAAATCCCTTCTTTTAACTTTGGAAGCAAATCTGCTCCTCATCAAGCCTTGGTAATGTGCTGTTCTCAGATGTGCTTTAACTCAAAACCCTTAGTCACCTCAAACAACCATTGAAGAGACCAGTTCAGAGAACTAATGAGGTATTAATGCTGCTTTACTGGAAGCAGTAGAACCAAGGAGGTTGGTGGGTCAGATAACCCACCAAAGATTTCGAAGAAGGACAAGAGGAAATTCTTGGATCAGAGATAATTTTTCTTCCTGAGAAAGCTGCCAAAAAGAAGAAATTTACTCTGGGATCATAGATAATTCTTCGTCCTTCTGAAATCCCTCCCCCAGCTCATGTCGATCCTACCTTGCAAGAGGAAATTCCAACCAATCTCCATTCTGAACAGGTTACTGGTGATGGTAACGAAGAGGTAGCACTTGACGCTTTTCAGAACATCAACATCTATTTTAATGACTTAGAAAAAGATGATTTTACGGGGTCTTACCGTCCTCCTAGCTCTTCCAACGTTTTGACTCATAATGGCGAGACTTAAGCGATATCCAGTGAGCAAGATACCTTGAGCCACGCCCTCTTGGGTTATATTCGACCGCTTGATCTAGAGAGACATGTAAGGGATCAAATTGTTACCATCAACACCCTGACTACAGAGAAGCAAAACTTGTCAAATGATCTTCTCAATGCTCAGCAAAGCATATAATTATTAATGAAGGAAAAAGAGGATTTAGATGTCAAACTGCTTAAGTCGGAAACGACCATCGAAGAGCTTCAAACCAAGTACTCTGATATGGAGAATTCTTCCTCAAATGATATCACAGCTTTGAAAAAGAAACTAAAAACTAAGGACAATACTATCCAGACTTTATCCAATGACAAAGTCAAGTTGGAGAATACCGTCCGAGAGAAGACCGAAGAGAGAACAACCCTGGAACGTCAACATGCTCAAGCAATAGCCGCATGGATAGAGAATCATCCTAGTGGAGTAGTGGATTCTCTGGAAAAGAGGGATGATAGAATTAAGTCTGGTATGGTTTTATTGTTCCATGTGACTTTCCCTAAGAAATTTTGGTCCTTTGTGGAAATATGTTGACTATAATGATCTTCCTTTCCATACGATGGTTGATGGTGACAAGCACAACTATTCCAGTGAGATAGACTCCGATGACGATGAAGAACTGGGTGAGAGTTCAAGTGTTGAACTCAAAATTCCCAAAAAGATGGTGGTGGAGAAAAGATCGAAGGGAACAAGCCCTAAGGTTACATTATGTACTTTTTGTTTGAAAGACTAAAGTCCTTGGAAGACCAAGGAATTTTTTGTGTATCAGAGATTGGTTTAAGTCCGATCAGATTCTAATTATCATATTCCCCTTTGTTTAAATTTTGTTAAAAACAATTATGGCCAATGTTTAAATAGCCTTTAATATTTCACATGTGTTGAACAAGAATATCCAACATCTCTGACCACACGTGTTTAATAAATGTGACCAAGTACTAATATATTCGATCAACTCAAAAATACTTGAGAGCCGAGGTGCTGGATAAATATTTAATATCCGAATTGAAACAAAATTGCACTAGACTTTTAAATAAGGCATCATATATTATTGAAAAACTCGAACACCTCATTAAAACCTCCCCGCTCCACCAAGGTAGGAAAGAGTACGCCCCATATTATTTACATTGATATTTAAAAAGTAAATATTTACAAAAGAGTTTTATTCTAAATATAACCTGAGATGTTCAACGTTTCATGGGTGCTTTGGAGTTCTCCCTTCTTTGTCTTGGAGCCTGTATATTCTTGGTTTAACCTTTTCGCAGACCACATAAGGCCCTTCCCAGTTTGGAGCCAGCTTACCGAACTGTTTTTCCTTGGTGTGTAAAAAGACTTTTCTTAAAACTTTGTCCACTGTTTGAAAATCCCTTCTTTTAACTTTGGAAGAAAATATGCTCCTCATCAAGCCTTGGTAATGTGTTGTTCACATATGTGCTTTAACTCTTTTTTCTTGTATTATGGGCCTAGATTCTGTTGGGGTAATTGCATTCATCCCATATACCAAAGCAAAATGAGACTCTTGTGTGGCAGGCCGAAGAGTAGTTTGATAGGCCCATAATACTTCTTTTAAATAACTTGACCAATTTCCTGCAGCTCCTTCCAATTTTTTCTTTAATCTGAAAAATGGTTCTATTTACAACCTCAACCTGGCCTTTCTCTTGAGGGTGGAAATGAGAAGAAAAACAATGTTGAATTCCTCTGGAGGTACATAAAGCTTTCATGTCTTTATTATCATACTGTGGCCCATTGTCTGTAGTAATCTTCCGGGGAACCCCAAATCTGCAACATATATTGGATAAGATAAATTTAATAATTTCATTCGAAGTGGTTCCAGCTAAATGAGCTACCTCTATCCACTTAGAAAAACAATAAATAGCGACTGTGATTGTTCTACATCCACCGGATGCCATAAGAAGAGGCCCAACTAGATCCATACCCCATCTGGCAAAGGGTATTGGTTCGGATATGGACTCCATAGAAACTGCTGACACATGAATTTCATTCCCAAATTTTTGACAAGGATCACACTTTAAACCATCTCTTTAGCATCTGCCATTATGGTTGGCCAGTAGTATCTTGCTAATAAGACCCTTCTGGTTAAGGCCCTATAGCCACAGTGTGCAGAACCTTCTCCATCATATAGCTTAGATAATACAACTTGGGATTCTTCAAATCCTAAACAACGTAGGAGAGGTCTGCTGAAAGTTTGTTTTGTAAAGAACCTCTCTTAGTATCAAGAAACCACGAGCTTTGTACTTGATCTTTTTTTCCACAAATTTATCCGGAGTCAATATCCCATTGAAGATGTATTGGAGAAGAGCATATCTCCAAACTTTAGGTTGAATACCGAGTATATTCATATTTTCTTCACTCTCTTTTTCTCGATCTATCTGTACGGATGGACATTCCTGCACAAGAATCCATGAGTAGGATTAAGAATAGGCTATAGTTGCCAAAGAATCTGCCAGAGTGTTTTCCGATCTAGGAATGTGCTCATAATAGATATTTTTAAAGTTTGCGGCAACTTATTTCAACATAAGAAAGTATTTAATCAACTGTTCTTTCTTTGCTTCAGATTTCCCCTGAGTATGGTGAATCAATAATTGGGGATCACTCATTAACCGGACTTTCTTTGCCCCACATTAGAGAGCCAGCTTAAGACCAGCTATGACTGCTTCATATTCAGACTCATTGTTAGAAGCTTTGAACCCAAAACATATGGCCTGATATATATTGTAACCATATGGAGAAGTCAGACAAATCCCACCTCCACAGCCCATATTATTTGATCCACCATCAGTTTGAACTACCCATTCTTTCTTAGATCGATTTTCTGATTCATGTCTGGAGGATCTATCAGCATAAAATTCTACCAAGAAGTCAGCCACTGACTGGGCTTTAATCGCTGTTTGAGGTGAAAAGTTAATATCATAATCACCCAGCTCCATTGACCACTTGGTCATTCTGCTTGATATATCAGCTTTTTGAAGAATGCTTTTCAAAGTAAAAAATGTTCGAACAACAATGAAATGAGCTTGGAAGTATTTTGGTTAAATACTTTGCTCTATTAGATATTTTTTTTAATTTCTTATAATATTTTGGTTAAATGATTTTTTCCATATATAAAAATATATTTCTTAGATCATTTGATATATATTCTATTATTTTAATAAATTTAACTAGGATGGCATAATCTGCACTTGATATATATCTATTAAATATTTTATTATTATAATAAATTTAAAGGATTTATACCAATTGGGTACAAAAACGTATCGAATTTACTAATAAGTCCGGCCTCAAATAGATTTTACCAACATCTACCAAAATATGATTTTATTTACCTATTAGTCCAAATTTAAATTTTAAATATAATTTTACCTTTAATGAATTTGATAATATGACAAAGAAAGTTTGAGGAGAAAGAATTGATTTTGAAATTGGAGTTAAATATTTTGATTTGGAGATGTAATTGTTTTGTTTTTATAGATAATTGAGTCTTTTCTTAAATTGGTTGGATCTATTTATAAAATGGATCTATTGGAGTATGCTTGGGTAAATAGAGACAAATTTTACACCCATTATGTAAGTCTCCCTAAATTTAACTATGCATAGTGTATTTGATAAATATTTTAGTATTTTTATTATATATATATATGTATATATATATATATTATAATAAACTTGTTCGACGAAAATGAAAGCATGCGAATGCTGTCTTTTGGGATAATCCAGCACCATCTATCAGCTGCAGCTGATCCATTAGTATTTCCGATGAGGGAATCTAGTCTTCCTGAGTCCGCCAAGCTGTTTCTTGATGCCATTAAGAAGAATAGGTCCTATCAAAAATTCCTTCGAAGTAAGCTGATTCAGCTTCAAGCAAGAACTGAGGAGAACCAGAAACTGAAGAAACGTCTAAAAGTTCTTATAGACTTCCAGCTGGCTTGCAAACAAATGACAGGACAAGCATTATCCCAGAAAAACGATCCTCTGGTCCAATTAATTTCGGTGCGAAAGTCGGGAGATCTTGAAAGTTTCGAGGGTAATAAAATTAAAGTTTCAGCCAGGCATCATGGCCCAGCAGAGAATTGCCATGTTGCTAATTATAGAAAGGCATTAGTGAAATTCGCCCCTTCGTTAGAATGCAAAAAATGGTCAAAGGCCGCGAATGAAAATCTGGCCAAAAGAATTAGACAACAATTTCAAGAAATGCTTCTTCAAGTTTTGGTTGATAAATTCAGTTGTTCAGATGAGTCTTTTGGAGATGCAACATATAGGGACAGTATTCTTTAGTCAATCAATGATCTTGAAATTGCGCCACAAATGATAAGAAAATTTATTCCCAAAGTTAACTGGGATCAAGTAGCTTCAACATATGTTACAGGTCGTTCTGCCCCAGAGTGTGAAACCCAGTGGTTAAACTGGGAAGACACCTTGATAAACCGTGAACAATGGACTGTGGAAGAGGACACAAATCTATTGTTGGTCATTCAAGAAAATGGAATAAAAAATTGGTTTGACATTGCTGTATCACTGGGGACTAACATGACCCATTTCAATGCTTGGCTCGCTATCAAAGAAGCTTGAATGCTTCAATATTGAAACAAGAGTGGACCAAAGATGAGGATGATCAACTTTGTAAAGTCGTAAGATCTTTTGGTGAGCACGATTGGCAATCTGTTGCATCTATGTTGAAAGGGCGAACTGGCCCCCAATGCTCTAATAGATGGATGGAATCATTGCATCCATCTATTGATGATTGGAATATACAGCCTCGTGACTTGAAGCACAATTTATTGGACTAATTTTGAACTAGCACATTATATACATTGGGAGTCTATACCTAATCCACTGTATATACAATAAGGTTTTGAGAATTTTTAAAGATGATAGGTGACAACTACGAGGTTAAAGAAAGTAGAGTCGTCATTCTTTTTTATGTAATAATTCTAGTATTTAGAACATTGTCGACATTTATGATTCATGATAGTGCACAGAAAACAAATATTAAAGAATGTCAATCACTTGAACAAGTTTTAGTGACAACAAATATTAAAGAATGTCATTCATTTGTACAAGTTTTAGTGACAGGAAGAAGACAATGAGTTTAGTAAAAATGTAAAAAATAATATATATATATATAAAATAGGTTTATTAGATAATTTAAAATAACAAAGTAAAAAAAAACATATTATATATATATATATATATATATATATATATATATATATATATTCCTTTTAATAATAAAGTCCAAGGTTTTTTAAATATATATAACATCTATTTTATCTCTATTGCAATTAGAATAAATAAATAGAAAATAAAATTATGACTTGGACAGAAGTTTTTAATTACATAGAATTCTAAAGTTTGAGTTTAAAAAATAATTCCCAATTCAAATTTACAAACCCCTATTTTAAATATGAAAAATTAATTAATGATTAAAATCTGAAATACTTATTTATTAAGTTATAAATTAAAGTTTTGTTAATTCTAGGATATAAACTTAAACAATGTTTAACATTATACACTTATATTATTAATTAATAGTAAATTTATTGCTTGTGTGAAATATTTGAAATAATTACCGTAGATCCGAATAGCCTCTATTTTTCATATGTTGTCTCCATTGATTGTTCTTAGGAGCAAAACATTAAACAAGCTTTTGTTTTAGTTTTGAGAAATAATGGACCACGCATAGTTCTCTTAATTTTTACAAAGTTAGGTCATTTACAATTTTTTAACCTGATGGCAACACCACTGTCTATAAGCATGACAAGAGAAATTTGTAAAGCAAGAATATAACTGAAGATTAAGATTAGTTTGTATTTGTAATCAATACTGATATGTAATCTAGTGAAATTTGAAGTTTTATGCAGTCTTGTGATGATCTAGAATGCATAAATTTTGATTCCGACGTAATGTGGTACATGCTATTTTGTTTTATCTGAAAATGATTTTTTTCTCTTTCGAAGTTGGTAGACAGAATTCTTGTTAGCTCGTTTGTAGTCTTATTAAATACATCGACTTTAAGTTACTTTATGCTTTTTGTCCGGATAACATGCCTTCATGGTTTGATATACATTAGCCTCTATAAATTCTTACAAAATCAAACATATAATATAAATATATGCAATCTTTAATTTTAATATCAGGTTAAATCAATTGAAATAATAGATTTCAATGAATTAAAAAACAAATGGAATTTCAGGAAATATAATTTTATAGATGTTTCTACACGGAGAGGAGAGAGGAAGAGTTCCTATACCGATGTCAATCCAAATTTTTAATTTTTTTAATAAAAATAAAACGAACAAGAAATAATAAATTTATTATTTGTTAACGGATGTTAAGAATGGAAAAAAAAATATCAGATTTGAGAAACGACCAGGTATAGTTTAGGGCTGGTTTTTATAGTAAATAAAATGGATGAATCATGGATCATAATTTGTAATGGGCTACAAACATTTATTAGACTTTTAAGAATTCAATACTTAATTGTTAGACTAATATTTTTATATAGAAAATAATTACAATATATTATTATTTATTTATTTATTTATTTATTAAGTTATAAATTAAATTTTTGTTAATCGTAGGATAGAAATTTAAACAATGTTCAACGGTATACAATTATATTATTTTTATGGTACAATCATTGCTTGTTGCATAGTGTTTGAAATAAGCAATTCACTCCGCATGACCTATATTTAAAAATAAAGGTTTGATTAAATTCCATTATGAATTAGGATCTATTCTTCCATCATGTTATTAAAATCTATCATTGGTGTGCAGTAGATGAGAATAGTGAAGTCTTTTCACATGTTGTCTCCATGTTTTGAGAGTTTTCTTCATAAGGGTTAAAGAATAATTGTCCTTAGGAGCAAAACATTAAACAAGCTTTTGTTTTAGTTTTGAGAAATAATGGACTACCCATAGTTCTTTTAATTTTCACACAGTTAGGTCATTTATAATTTTTTCACTTGGTGGGAACACCACTCTATAAGCATGACATGCGAAGATTGTTATTGATTAAAATTGGGTTGTAAAGCAAGAATACAACTGAAGATTAAGATTGGTTGGTATTTGTAATCAATACCCATATGTAATCTAGTGGAATCCGAAGTTTTAAGCAGTCTTGTGATGATCTAGAATGTATAAACTTTGATCCGATCTAATATGGTACATGTTATTTTATTTTATCTGAAAATGATTTTTTCTCTTTCGAAATTGGTAGACAGAATTCGTGTTTGCTCGATTGTAACCTTACTAAAACATCGATTTTAAATTATTTTATGGTTTTTTGTCCAGATAACATGGTGATGCCTTCATGGTTTGATATCCATAAGCTTCATGTAAATATATATTCTTCCAAAATACTTATTATTCACAAAATCAAACATATATAATATAAATGTATATATTTGTAATGTCTAACTTTAATATCAGGTTAAATTCAAGTTATTAAACTACCTAGTCTTGAATAAGCTACTGCTGATATTTAAAAAATAAATATTAAGTTATACCAAATTAAATTAGTATATAAATATTAGTATATTACACTCATTTATTATTAGTTGTTCATTCTTTAATATTTCAAAGAAATAGATACTTTTAAATAATTGAAGGTGACTTTTAACCTCAAGGGACAACTTATAATCAACAACTTACTATAATGTATGGATACCCATATCTACGATTCTAAAATTTATTAAATACAAGATGTGTTCCAAGTTTGAGATCATCTATCATAGTGCAATTTTTATTTTACTTTATATGAAATCACTTTTTTTATATCTGGTTAATTCATTAAACTTTTGAACTTGTTTTCGGAAATTGTCATATTGTTTTTAGTTATAATTTTGCAACTATACCAATAAAATAGTGATGAAGTACTATTTGATATGTGTCAAAATCGTTGGCATTAGTAATATATTCGATGTTATTATCATTATATTTCACCAACAAATAATTCTATATTTAAAACGAACCATCTAGACCATACATCATAAGACTTTAATTTTAAATTCAAAAGCTAAACAATAAAACTTAACTCTAAATAAAACTTGAGTTTTAAATAAAAAAACTAAACACAAAACACTGAAACTTAAATATGCATTGTCACTTTAAATTTGAACTCCAAACCTAAGCATAAATCCATAAATCTAAATTTTAAACGCTAAATTTTAAATATAAATCTAAATCTTAAATTTGCTTCCTTTTGAATTTAAATATAAATTCAAAAAGAAGCATTGCTTTCTGAACCGCAACTTCCTGCTCATATAACTTGGGTAATCAGCTTGGCATCATAAGCATATCTGAGAAAATGTGCTCGATCAGCTTCTTTTTGTTTTTCAACTTTATGTATATGAAGGTAGTTGGGAGTCTAATATATTTTATGTAATGCTGATTTATTTAAAAAAAGAAAAAATATATATAATGAAATATGTAAGGTATATATTTTGTTTTTGTTGTTATATATATAACAAGAAAAATATTATAAGTTTTATAATTCTTTGTTATGGGTATTAATAGTTGGACAAATTTTAATATAGACATTGATAATTATTTTAAATATAATATATTAATAATATACACACTAAGTTACGTTTTTTCTAACAATAAATATTCAAAAATAGTAAATATGTTTTTATAATTTCTTTTAAATGAATAAGTTATTAGATAGTTATATGAGTATAAATTAAATTGTCGATAACTACATGAGGTTTGAAGTTTATCAAAAAAAATTGTAACATAATTTTTTTGAACAATATATGTGAGAATACAATATACATGCGATATGTATAACCTTCAACAATGAATTAAATTTAATTTTCTTTTTAAGTTTAACTTTCAAAACTTCATATTTTTCAAACTCTCATTTATTTTGTTTTAAAAAAAATACATATATATCTATTCTTTAAAAATGAAAAAAAAGAGAAATTTATGAATGATATGTTTGGATATTTTTTCAAATCCAAATTCGTAATTAATTACTTTTGATTTCGCAACTAAACAACCATTGTATTTTGTTTGTAACCAAATTACACATAATTCCGCAACTAAACAAGAATTGATTTTTTCAGACTTATTTCACAACCAAGTTGCACGTAATTTGGCAACTCTATTTAAAAAAAAAACGTTTTTAGTACAAAAATGCACAAATTTTCGCAACTACAAAAAACGTTAGTTATTTCACACCAAATTAACATTTATTTTCACAAAAACAAATTGTTTTATTTTTTACACAATCAAGCTTATTTAGCAATCAAATTCATACTTCCAGAGCTATTTTTTCTTATTTCTCAACACTTTTGGACGTATTTTCGCAACTAAACAATAATTATTTTTTGGCAACCAAATTACACATAATTTCGCAACTAAACATCAATTGTTATTTTTTTCAACCAAATTACACGTAATTACACAACTAAACAATAACTTTTTTTGCAACCAAATTACATGTAATTTCACAACTAAACAATAATTGTCTTTCGCAATTAAAAAAAAAATCAAAAAAGTATATTTCATAGAATTAGTTCTGTTTGTCTGACAAAAACAAACCAATTGTATTTTCATTTTTTTTTCGAGCTATGGTTTTAAAAAAACCTGTTGTTTTAAAATAATACATAAACTAGAAAAAAACAGTTGAAGATATTTCAAACCAACACATGGTTATCTGTAAAAATACTAATTTAACCATAGTTGATTATATGCCCTTATCAAACTTAAATTGTTATTAATAAATACATTTTATCGTAAATGATTATTGACAAATTATATATAAAAATTTTATTCTAAAGCTAATTTTTTTTGTTTATAACGCATACTATAAATTCAAGTCATATTAGTTCACATTACACAATCAGCTTATGTATATTAAACTTTTCATCTATCTAAGTCCATAGATATTCGATATTTATTTATATCTCATGTGTTTTGATTCATTTTCAAATCCTGAACAAATCCATGACAAGTTTTCTTTGTTCAGACCAGTTCTTCAATACCAAAAGTCCAAACACTCTAATTTCTATACCATACTCTAACTGGTTTAACTCTTTTTTTAAAATACCTACCACGCTCAGCTCACTGATGCTATAAATACAATGCAACTCAAATGCCTATAATTGTGCTAAGAAAGAGTTGTTACCTACACAATCTTTTGACTATAATTTATATCCTATTCCAAGTAATTCTATTTTTTCCAACCTTACACAAAACATAGTAGTTCGTTCTCCATAAGATATCATCCCCCTCACATCTAGATACAATACAGACTTTGCCTGACAAATATATCACTCATATAACCACCCTACCTCACCCATCCAGTTACTTCTTGACCCATCAACTAAACCTCCATCACTCAAACTAAATATAGATCATGTTTTCCCTAACTAAATTATCTGAAAAAAGGTCTAACATCTCCTTCCTAATTTTGGATGCTACAAACAATCCACCCCCAACCAACACTCATTCAATGCATAACAGGGCCAAGGATGGTATCTTTATACCTAAGAGTATCTACACTGGTCTTATTAACACAACTATGAGGTCACTTTAGGTACCAAAAAAGATAAGCTAGAGAAAATATTTGAAGATATATGTTATTTTCTTTACAAGAAGATGACTGGACAAGCAACATGTGGTTGTTCAAAGAAAATATATAACTAAAGTTTGCGCAACTCAAAGTTCATCGGGCCATGAAATATTATTCTATCCATTGCCAAGACCCGCTTCATGTGCTAAACCCAAAAACTGGCCCGAACAAAGTACCAGGTCTAAGATCACAAAAATAAATGAAAAACAGAATATAACAACCACGTGCATAAATCTACTAGATTTACAACTTTCAACATTTGATGATACGACTGAATAACAACCTAAGATAATATTAATTTTGAAAGAATAATAGTACAAACAACTATATTATATATAATAATGTAATAAATAAGATTCTAAAATACAAAATATATAAAAAAGTTTATTATTCATCTTTATCATAAATATTTTATCACCTAACATAAAATATAGATCATTCGTTGGAAAATAAAATAAACGAATTATATGAGCTTATCGTAGCCTATGTTGGCACACAAATATTTATACATCATTTTTGGATATTTCCTCCGAACCCATGGAAAAATTTATCCATCAATTATCTGATTATATAAACTTTGAAGTTGCATTGCTACCCAAGCTAAACTCATAAGTCGACTACCATAACTACCATTCTTACTAATGTCTCCAACCTTAAAAGATGAAAACTAAAATTAATAATATCCTTGAGATGAGATGGTAAAAAATCTAGATAAACACCAAGATATGCTAAACTACACATTCCAAAGGTCATCTAACCAAAATCTAGTCGAGGTTAATGAGTGGTTTCGACCTTAAATGCACTCTGGTGCTACTTCAAGATTTATTATTACAAATATTATAGAAAATCATAAAGTTTTGGCTATGAGGCCCATAAAAATATAGTCTCTTTAAAAGCACTTAGGAATAATGAACCATCATATTATAGATCTTCTAATATTTAATAGATGCATGTGTTTTTTCTATTATACCATTTTATTAAAAATTCTATTGACAACTTCAATGGTGAATAATACCAACAAAATTTATAAAATAAGACACCTAATGATTAACAAACTCAATTCTATTATCAGTTCTCATAGTCGTAACCTATGTAATGTACTAATTTTGACTCATATGTACGAATAACTTTATAATATGAGAAACTAATATCTTATATTTAAGTAAGAAGGTCCAAGTGCATCTAAAACAATCATCAAATATGTTAAGAAATTCCTTAATACCAATATCAATTTGTGCATGATAAGTCCTCATAGATCCATATGTAAAAAATCAAAACACTTTGCAGATTATAAGTTGTTGGAAGGAAATAACAATCTTTGTTATTTTGTTGTATGAAAGATTTTAAAAATATTTTCACAATCTATCAATCTTATTCCATTTACACATGACGTCAAAAGAAAAATGACCCAACCTAAGATGTCATATCCTAATCTTATTTACAAAATGAATGACAAATTATCCTAAGGTATAATTAAAATAAACATAAACAATTTTATCAAAACAAACCTTAATAAAACTAGGCTAAATAGAATGTTCATCGATGGCATAAATTCCTTTGTATTGTCTTCCAACTACAACCATTTTCTTCGAGTGATGGTCCTAGATATGACTATGATCATTTTAAAACTTACAAACAATAAAAGATGATGATATGCACTTGTGATCACCATTTTTATAACATGCCCGTGTTTTCTATTTTCTCTATCATTTTGAGCAGATGTATATGGACACAAGGTTATATGGTGTATTCCTATTTTTTTTATAAAATAGTTATACCTATCTCCATATTCTGACTATCAAATCTTTATTTTTCTTTCAAATTGGGTTTCAATGAGATTTTTAAAATGAACAAAAAATATGAGCGCCACATTTTATCTTTTAAAGGATATGACCATATGTATCTATTAAAACTATATAAGAAGTGTATGTAATATTTTGAACCAGTGTGAGACTTAACTATAGATGGCCTTCAAATGTCAGTGCTGGGATATGTGTTGTATTTGATTTGTAAGTGTATTAAATACGATTACGAATATGATATCGATAGATGACATGATGTGTGAGACTCAAGAAAGATAGAATTTCGAGATGATATTTGTGAAATAGATAATAAATTTTTGATAATTCTAAAGATATGATGTATATTGTTTAGAGTGCTATAAAGTTTCTCACTACTACCTATTTTTTATAGTGTTTACTTGTGTGATCAGCCTTTTGGCTCATGATAATTGTGCTCCATGTGACATAGTGAGTAACACTAGTGTCAATATACTAGAATTTCTCTCGCCATTGTTCATGTGTCACTAGATATGCTTTTTACTTTGATTCGGTCCTTAGATGATCATTTGATGCATAACATATCATCTTTGAAATAACACAATGCACTAGTGTGTCCATATCTGTTACAAATCTGATAGGTGCGTTTGAGAGTTATTGAAATTGTTGACTATGGTAGAAAGTAACGCATACTAAAATACAAAGTTAAAAAGAATAGCAAATATATTTTAGTGCATTTATGTAATTCTTCACCTTCAGTGAATGATATCTTATATTATATTATATTAAAATATTTTCATGCTATAATTCAAAAGTTTGTCATATGGGTAAAGAATAATTTTAGTTGTTATTTTTATCTTTTATTTTAAGGTTGATCTTTTAAAAAGACTAAACTTGGGCATATGTTGGGATAAAATTTTAGGTTTGAATGAAAAATGCTCCAAGTCTTCTATTGTAAACTTAGTGTATGTTATATATGGGAATTGCTAAAAAACGGCCGAAAAACTCTACGAGGTCGCTTTTTTTTAAACTACTCCACGAAGTTATTTTGTTTAACGATTTTACCCTTACGAAATCTTATAAATAGATAAATTTACTCGGCAAAGTTATCATTATTTCAAATAAAACCCAATTCTCTACTTTCTCTCTACTTTCTCTCTAAAAAAATCAATTTTTAAAACCTTAATAAAAAACCTAAATAAAAATTAAACCTAAACTATACCTAAACCTAAACTAAATTATAAATAAACCTAAACTAAATTATAACTAAATTATAAATTAAAACTAAAATTAAAACATAACCTAAAACTACCATCGACAAAAACCCCACCCTCTAAACTAACCTCTCCCTCATTTACCGAAACCATACTCTTCCACCTACACCCTACACCCTCAAGCCTACCCAAATAGGAATCCTGGTCGACCAAACCCACATCCAAGTCTACACAGAAAGCAGCGGGAGAAGCACCGAAGGCGGCGGGAAAAGCACCGAGAAGGACCGAAAGCACCGAATCAGAAGCCTCCTAGATCCGTCAAAAAGTTATTGTAAGTTGTATATTTTGGTTGATTTAGGATGTAGGGTGTCTATTATGGTATCTATTAGGTTATAAGGTGTAGATTTAGGCTCTATTTGAGATTGCAGAAGCTTGGTGCTTCGTTAATGGAGGCTGTTGTTCTTCGTCACACGGGGTCAAAGAACACGTTGTGTACGCCAACGTGTGGTGTACAAATTGAATCCCATGCCATTTCTTTGGCGTGGGTTCATGTATGCATATTACACTTTTGCGTAGCCACTATAGCCCATGCCAAAGCGATGGCATGGCGTTTGTTGTGTACGATACACATATGGTGTATGTGGAAAACCCCACACTATTGCTCTGGCGTGGTCTCTAGTGGCTACGCCATCAGTGTGGCGGGAATAAATGAACCCACGCCAGAGCAGCGGTGTTGGCCGCTTCGGTCACCTGAATAACCCAAGACCGATTTTTTTATTGTTGGTTGGTGTGTGTTTAACACGTTTTTGTTATTATTTCTCTAAAAATGCTTTGTGATTGACAATTGAAATTTCAAACCAACCTTGACATTTTGTACGTTTATTATTTCAGGTTATGGATCTTGGTGGCGATTCCGGATCCGCGGATGGCCCACGGACAAATAGAATAAAGAAGCGGACTAGGGTACGAGAAGCTGGCCAGCCCGTTTTAGTTGCCGATTCAATGGTTCCGATGGAGGAGCTGCCTATAGTTTTCGGACCGCATGCTTCCGGATCAAGTTCCGCTTCCGCTTCCCGTGGAAGATGTCATCCTCCCCTACTTAGAGGGAATCCTAGAGCTCCTCCTCCCTCCAGACTACCATCGCTATTCGGCGAGGCGTTCATCTCCCATACTGCATACCACCTTTGGATAAGAGAGGTAATATTTAAATTTGCATGACATTATACTTTGGTTTAATTTTAATATATACTAATATATTTAACTAATGTTTTCAGGAGCGCGAGATGCGGTTATACGCCCATTATCCCAGCCATAGAGGTTGGAGTTTTGCCGCATAGAGTAAGGTGCACGCCGTAGTCGACGGTACTCCTTTCGGTAGACTCATCGAGCCGTTTTATTACATGCACACACACTCCAACATGATGGAGGTTTTTTTTGGAGCGGTGACATATAAAGACTAATACTTTCCATTTCTCGTTTGGAGAGATGACGATCACTCTCGACAATGTCCACACTATTTTAGGACTCCTAGTTCAGGGTGAGCTTGCTGTATTTCCTGTTATATCAGACAAGTCTATAGCCATGCACGATGGCGCTGAACTACTTATGATGGATGAGGTATCATTCATGATGGAGGTTGAGAAAGGCAATGACGTCAGTTTGGGGTTTAAATGGCTCCGAAGTAGGTTTAATGGGCTAGAGTTCTGTGATGACAACCCTGATCTCACTGATCTGATGGTACATACGGCTGCGTGTGCCTATATATTACATATGTTGGGCATCGTTCTATTCCCCGACAAGAGTAACATGTACGTTAATTTCAAGTATTTGTTTCTATTGCACAATTTGACCGAGGAGGGCGTCAGTCGTTACTCATTGGGTAGTGCTGTGGTTGCTTTCTTGTACCATCATTTGGGTGAGGCCTCCCTTCACGACACGAGGATTATGGTTAGATGTATCGGTTTGCTGGACACGTGGATACGGGATCATTTCGTCATGCTCCGCCCTGTTACTCATTCAACTTACACCGAACGCGAGCCTACTTTTGCGAGATGGGATACAGCTGTTGCAGTATTTGACTCCCGGACGAAGCTGAACCTTCGTATCTCTGTCAACAACATACAGAAGACCGATGTAAGTATTATTATTTAGTAATGCCAAAACTGTTTTATAGTTTGCACTTCCTATCTTTAGTTGAATAAGGTAGAACTGTTTTATTTGTGTTTGTGTACGTATTGGTTTGTATTGCAGATATTGTTTGATCCTTATCGTGCGATAAGCGATCATTTTTCGTTCGAACCTATAGTGTGGTTTCGAGATGTCATTTACGATGTAGAGCATTCGCAGGGATACTATCCAGAGCGAGTTCTGAGGCAGTTTGGCCGTGTCCAGAGGCTTATCCCACAACCTTTGGTGGATATGTAGTCTAATTTGAAAAGAAAAGCAAAGACGATGGTATATGCATTCGATGAGGATAGTTGGGTGAACTGGCGGAGCAACACGGATCAGGTTTTTAGGAGAGTTTTGATGAGAGATGAGATGGATTCCTTTTGTGCTCCTGAGTACCTTTTGCTTCATCAGAGGATTAGCTGGTTCAACCTCATCAACACTACAATCTACTCGCTCGGTGACTATGTTTACGAGGATTGAGAAAGAGCTATCATTCAATATTTATGTGCCGGTATGCGTAGGATCTCGTTGTTTCCCGGAGTTGGTGAGTTGACCATGATTTCAATCGTCTTGTAGTGGCTTACGAGGATGTTTTGTCTACTGCCATGAGACTTGCTTAGATATTATGTTTTATTTTCTGGTTGTATGATACCATTTACGATATTTTAGTGGTCTAGTGTTTTAGTATGATACTTTATGACTGTTGTTAGTTACTTCGATGGTTTGGTTATTTTATGATACTTTTTCAACGCTGTTAGATATTTTAAAGTCTTATTTTGGTATTTTGCTAGAGTTATGTTTGTATTTTTTTAATGATTTTCGTTACCCTTGTTACCACCATTACCAAAAATATGTGGGGAATAAAATAAATTATTTCACCCTAGAATTAGGTCGAATAACAACTTAATAGTACCTTAAGGCTAATACAAAATGGAGCATAACACATAAAAATTAAAACAACATTCAAGGAAAGCGTGAACTACAACATGGACTAAGTAAAACATAAATTCAAACAACAACTCAAACATAAACTCAAGCATAAGAAATTACTTGTACTTGGTGTGGTTAATTTCGACTGAGGGTAATTTTGTCTGAAGTTTTGCAGTGTTTCAAGGGTATTTAATGTTTGGTAGTTTGTAGTGAGAGATTTGAGCTGCCTGGTTGTATTTAATGTTCATTAGCCTCATTAAATGAAAGTGGTTGGGTATTTATACCCTTAATTATGGGCCACATGGGCTTTCGGGTCATGACTATGAATTCGGGTCGAGTTCAAAGACTCATTAGTTTTTAAGTATGTAGGTAATTAGCTTAGTCATGAAGTGATTATGTTTTTAATACGTTTGTCGTCTAGTTCGGATGGTTCAGTGGGTGGATCTTGTCCGAATTTCCCCTGTCCGGTCCTTATAGTGAGTGGTCCGGTTCTTATAGTGAGTGGTGATAAAATCCGGACTCATCAGTAGCCCCTTTTTAGGTTGTGTTCGAAGGCCTTTAGCAAGACCTAAAAAATAGTTTGAGTGCACGTGTACCTATGTCCGGACAGGTTTCAAACTGCGTAACGACTTTATTCGGACTGAAAATACTCTCAGAAGTTGAACGGTTTTGCTAGAAATCATGGGACACGTATCCTTCTCTGATTCGCCTCACCGACCGTTTTTCTCCTAGAACGGCGCTCCCACTTACTTCAAAAAGTAACCTCTTTAATTAATGTGGGTGACATCAGCGCCGTCCCTAATCATTACCTTTAACCTTTCGAATTCTCCTAGGCATCGAAGCATCTTTTATTCCATTAGTATAAATCAGTTCACTTTTTCCTATTTCATCATCTTCATTATTTTTACTATGTTAAACTTCAAAGCTTTCATTTCTCAAAAAACCTTTCTTTTTGTTGTGAGTTTATGTTCACAGCAAGAAACGCCCTAGTAAAAGGTGGGTGGCTCAATCTATCGGAGTTGGAAAAAGCTCAAAAAGTTGAGAGAGAAAAACGGATTGTTGCAGGCCTCCCTGTTTCCCCTGTTGACAAGCCTGATACACCAAGCTCGGAGTCTGATCGGGGTTCATCTTCTGTCAAGAGTTTTATACCCAGAAGGTTATTCCAGCCCATTCTTTCTCCAATCGCCTCAGACTCATCTGTTCAAGAGTCAGAGCCTGTTGTTGAACCAAAACAGGTGGTTACAAACCTTAGGAAAACTTCCCCATTCATTGCCATGGGATCACATGCCGATATTTACCCGGAGAAGCTGGTCGACAGACGAAGAGGTCGTCTGGTAAAAGGGGAGGCTGCTAGCTCACAACCTAAACCAAAATCCATGCTTTCGAAATCCAGGGCAAAAAGTAAAACCACATGGGCAGAAGCACCCATCAAAATTCCCAAGGACAAGCTGTCCGGTCCTGAGGAAACTAGCTCAAGCCTTCGAAAAGAGACCTCCGGGTCCGAGCCCCAGCCGGACTCTAGACCACAAGAGGGAAAGGATGCTCAACAATCCGGAGGGCCTACTGAGCCAACTACTAGCTCTTCTCTTCTTAAAACAGCTAACAATCCCTCCATGGTAATGGAGGATGTAATGAAGGACAATATCGAAGAAGCCCCTTTTGAGTCCGATGTCTCCGGACAGACAAGTGAGACTGCTGCTGCCAAGAAAAACAAGGGCAAGGAGAAGCTTTGCTTAAAGCATCCGAATCTGCCGGAGAAGCTCATGGGAAAAGTGGGACCTTGCTTCCACAAAGTAAGCGTCAAATACCTGCTAGCTTTGCAGAAACTTAGTTACGCTTTCATTCATACAACCGAACTGGGTCGGATGCGAACAAAATGGGGGATCCAAAGAATGTTAAGGTGAGGATACCGGTGGATCCGGAGACGCCAATGGACTGTAAGCTCAGTGAAATAGTTTTCTTCACTGAGTTGTTCAACTGGGTGCTAAGGTTTCCCTTAGACCCAAAAATCGTTAAGTACTTTCATCTTATCAAACTCTGCCCAAGCCAATTGATCCCCAACACTTGGTATACGCTCATGGCCTGTATCATGGCCTCCAAGCTCTCCAGAATCCCTCTTCCCATGGAGCAATTCGCAGCAGTGACCAGTCTGTGTGAAAACCACGTCATCCCCTTTTATCACTTCAACATGGGTGATGACTACAAAGTTGTAGATGATTTGCTTGAGTCGGAGAGAAATTGGAAGACTCAGTTTCTGTGCATCAGTGGTGCTTGAGAGAACGGAAGGAAAATTAAAACCGGTGTCAACTCAAGCATGCTCACTGGTAGATGGCGAAGTGATGGTAAAAAATTTCATCTCATATCTTCACCTTTACTTATAACAATTTTGCTTGTCTAACTTTTTCTTCTTTTGTTTTCTGGTAGTGCTGCCCAAGGATTAGTGACTACTTGAAGGATGGGCGAACCACTTGCAACAAGCTAAACTCTTGGGCTGCTGAGAAATGGGGAAACCGCTTCCACAATGCTTTTACTCCTGGAAATCTCACAAGATCCTACTTATGGAATACTACTGACCGGAGGGATTTATATTGGGATGAATTAACCACTCCACCCCCTCCAGAAGTAATTCTTAGGAGAACAGATGCCAAGGATGGGAAGCTGTTTTTGCCAGGTAGAGCCAAAGCCCCAAGCAAGATGAAGGGCAAGAAGGGCAAAGTTAAGCGAGGTATGATTGAAGCCAATCCCACCAAAGTGGAGGAAGCTGTTCCAACAAACCCAGGGGGCAGAACAAGGGCAGATTGATGCTGCTCTTCTAGAAGTAGTGGAGCACAAAAGTACTCGAGAAGTGGTTGGGTCTCTAGAACCATCAAAGGCTCCCAGGAAAAGCAGGAAACGGGGAGCTGAAGACAAGGATAGGGAGGTCAAGAAGAAGAAAACCTCCAAAGGTGATGAAATTACTCTCCAGCCTCCGAAGCCTCTTTCTCCTGTTGACCCAACCGACCCTACTCAAGCAGAAGAGATCCCTAATGACTTCCATACCTGAGAGGTTGCCGGAGGGGGAATCAACATTGATGGTGTCGACATCACTGGTCTTGAAAGGATTGGGGTTTACTTCGAAAACCTTCCCAAATATGATTTTGTTGGGCCCTATCTCCCCCCAAGATCTTTGAAGCTGGTCACATTCAATGGTAGATCTTTTTCTGTCTCAAGTGAGAGAGATGTCATCACTCATTCTTTACTGAGTAATATCCAGCCAGTGCTCTCCTTAGAGAAGCAAGTACGCAATCAGTCAGCCATCATCAATACTCTTAACTCTGAAAAAGAGAAACTGTCAAATGATCTCTTTGTTGTCAATCAAAATTCCGATGCACTAAAAAGGGAAAATGAGGAGTTGAAGAAAAACCAAGAGGATTGGGCCACAAAGTTGGCTACTTCAGAGGAACTTATCAAAGAACTCCAATTAAAGCAATCCGACTTGGAGAAACATCTTTCTTCTTCAAAAAAGGAGGTGAAGGCTAAGGATAAAGTCATTCAGACTTTAACTAATGACAAGATTTTACTCGAGGATGCTGTGTCCAAGGCTGCAGAAGAGAAAGTTAATTTTTTGAAGGAGCAAGAGAAAATAATCCAAGCTAGGATTGACGATTATACCAATAAGGTGATAGACACTCAGGAGGAAAGGTATGCCGAGGTGAAGTCAGACATGGTCCTGCTCTTTCATGAGAAATTTCCAAAGAGGATGCTAGGAGAACTATGGAGGTTTGTAGAGTACGAAGACCTTCCCTTCAACACAATGGCTGAGGGTGATAGGCATAATTACTCCAGTGGCTGGGATGACACAACTGATGAAGAGGAAAAGACCGGGGAGAGTCCGGATGAAGAAGATGATGATCCCAAGAAGAAGAAAACAAGTGAGGCTGCGCCATCCAAGAAAGCTCAGTCTTAAATATTCAACTATCTTTTGTTTTTTTTTGTAATTGAACCAAAGTCCTTGGATGGCCAAGGCATTTTTTGTAATCATGTCCGGCTTGTGTCCGGATAATCCTTGTTGTTTGAAAACTCAAAGTCCTTGGATTGCCAAGGCACTTCGTATATCTTAATGGGCAATTTTTACTTTACACAAATTTTGCATTGTTTCATAGTTTTTCAGCTTTGGTGGC
Source organism: Limnanthes douglasii subsp. nivea (assembly GCA_036936605.1). NCBI lineage: Eukaryota > Viridiplantae > Streptophyta > Magnoliopsida > Brassicales > Limnanthaceae > Limnanthes > Limnanthes douglasii. Next base: position 300,163,569 of record JAUPFV010000002.1, on the reverse strand, counting down.
TAATGTTTAAACAGCCCTTAGTTGGTTTACAGGTATTTTGATGTAAGAGTGTTTAAATTCTCCGATGACAAATGTTTAAGTAGTCATCACTCTACTAATTTAATTCGATCTGTGATAGAAAATTTTAAAGAAAACGCTATCTTAAAACACTCCGGATCTTTTAAGAAGGCATCGAATTGTATTAAAAAGCCCGAACACCTCATTAAAACCTCCCCGCGCCACCAGGGTAGGAAAGAGTATGCCCCCAAATATTTACATGAACTTTTAAACAAGTAAATATTTACATAATTTTTATTCCAAGTACAACCGGAGGTGTTCAACGTTCCATGGGTGATTCAGAACCCTTCCATCCTTGTCTTGAGGCCGATATATCCCAGACTTAAGCCTTTCAGTGACCACATAGGGTCCTTCCCAAGTTGGAGCTAGTTTGCCGAACTGCTTCTCTTTAGTGTGTAAAAAGACTTTCCTCAATACCTTATCCCCTGGCCGAAATCTCTTCTTTTAACTTTGGAAGCAAACCTGCTTCTCATCAGGCCTTGATAATGTGTGGCTCTAAGGTGAGCCTTAATTATTCTTTCCTCCATGGGGGCTATAACATCCATTCCATATACTAAAGCAAAGGGAGATTCTTGTGTTGCAGCCCCGGGAGTGGTCCGGTATGCCTATAAGACTTCTTGTAGATAACTTGGCCATTTTCCAGCAGCTCCCTCTAAATTCTTTTTAAGACCGGACAAGATGGTCCTGTTAGCCACTTCAACTTGACCATTTGCTTGTGGGTGGAAAGGAGAAGAAAAGTAGTGCTGGATGCCCCTAGAAGAGCAGAAAATCTCAATTTCCTTGTTGTCAAATTGTGGCCCATTATCTGTGGTTATCTTTTGTGGAACTCCAAATCTGCAACAAATATTAGATAAGATAAACTTGATAACAGCTTTGGAAGTAGTTCCTGCCAATGGGGCTGCTTCAATCCACTTCGAAAATTAATCAATGGCAACAATTATGGTTTTGCACCCTCCAGATGCCATGGGTAGAGGTCCCACCAAATCTAGCCCCCATCGAGCAAAGGGTATTGGCTCAGAAATTGATTCCAAAGGGACATCCGGGGTATGGACTTCATTACTATATCGTTGGCATGGATCACACTTTTTTACCAACTCTCTGGCATCTTGCATTATGGTGTGCTGATCCCTCATCATCATGTAGTTCAGAGAGCACTATTTGAGACTCATCGATCCCTTAGGATAACAAAACCATGAGCCTTATATTTTACTTTTCTTACCACTGCTTTTTCTGGAGGCAAGATGCCATCTGAGAGATATTGAAGGATTGGAAATCTCCAATCTTGGGGTTGTTTGACTTGTATATTCAAACTTTCTTCTTCCTTATCCGGATTGGTTTGAATAGATGGGCACTCCTGCACATGTATCCAAGGGTAAGACTCAGAGTAAGCTATGGTTGCCAAAGAGTCTGCTAGCATATTTTCCGTTCGGGGTATATGTTCATAGATAATACTTTTGAAATTGAGTGCCACTTCTTTAAGGATAAACAAGTATTTAATCAGTTGCCCTTTCTTGGCTTCGGATTGACCTTGTGCATGGTGGATGAGAAGTTGAGAATCGCTCATTAACCTGACCCTTTTAGCTCCACAGATAAGAGCTAATTTCAAGCCAGCTATAGCAGCCTCATATTCAGACTCATTATTGGAAGCCCTGAAGGTAAAACATATAGCTTGGTACATTCTGTCACCGTACGGAGAGGTCAAACATATCCCAGCCCCACATCCCATGGTACTTGATCCACCATCAGTCCGAACGACCCATACTTTTTTTTTATCTTTTACACCAGTTGCTTGCTTAGTACCCCTATCTGAATAGAATTCAACTAAGAAGTCAGCCACAGTTTGGACTTTGACTGCTGCTCGGGGAGCGAAATCGATATTGTAATCGCCCAATTCTATTGACCACTTGGTCATTCTACTTGAAATGTCAGCTTTTTGGAGAACATTTTTTAGAGGAAAAGACGTCCGAACAATGATAGAATGAGCCTGAAAATAGGGCCTCATCTTCCTTGCTGCAATTACCAGAGCCAATGCCAGCTTTTCAAGCTTCAAATACCGTTTTTCTGTATCTATCAAACTCTTGCTGATATAGTACACCAGACGAGGATAATTGTCCACCTCTCTTACCAATATTGCGCTTATTGCACAATCAGAGACTGCTAAATATACATAAAGGGTTTCTCCATCAACAGGTTTAAACAAAGTCTTGGGGGAAGATAAATGCTTCTTAATCTCATCGAAGGCCTCATCACACTGTGGGGACCAGTTGAAATCCTTTGCACCTTTCAAAGTTTGAAAAAACGGGGCACACCTGTCCGAAGATCTTGAAATAAAACGGTTTAGAGCAGCTAATCTTCCTGTTAATCTTTGCACTTCTTTAATATTCCGAGGAGGATCCATTTGTAAAAAGGCATTAACCTGGTCTGGATCAGGCTGTATCCTTTTTTCACTTATCACATACCCCAAAAACTTTCCGGACTGCACTCCGAAAACACACTTTTCTGGGTTCAATTTTAAATTTACCTTTACCAAGTTGGCAAAAGTTTCTTGGAGATCTGTTAAGTGTAGTTTTTCATCCACACTTTTCACCATCATGTCGTCGATGTAAACCTCCATGTTTCTTCCAATTTGATCAGCAAAATCTTTGTTTACCAACCTTTGATAAGTATCCCCAATATTTTTTAATCCGAACGGCATCACCTTATAACAATGGAGGCCCCTATCAGTTACAAACGTAGTATGTTCTTGATTCTTGGGATCTACTTGAATCTGATTGTAGCCGGAGAAGGCATCCATAAAGGACATCAGCTTGTTCCCAGATGTGGAATCCACCAACTGATCAATCCGGGGGACTGGATATAAATCTTTCGGGCAAACTATGTTGAGATCTGTGAAATCGATGCACATACGCCATTTACCATTTTTCTTTTTTACCAACACCGGATTGGCTGTCCATAAAGGGTATTGAGATTCCTTTATGTACCCCATTTTAGTAAGCCGGTCAACCTCTTGAACTATGACATCATCCTTTTACATAGAAAAAGCTCTCCTCCTTTATACAACAGGTGTAATGTCTCTCCGGACGAATAATTGATGTGATATAATGCTTGTTGGTACTCCGGTTACATCAGCATTGCACCAAGCAAAGACATGCTGATGGTCTTTCAAGAAATCTATCATTTTCCTCTTTAACTCCAAATTCATCTTGGATCCTATCTCGACACTTTTTCCTTCAGCCAAAGAGTGAGTTTCAACTTCTTCAACCGGTATTAAAACACCAGGGGTCTCTATGGGTCATCAATTCAACCCTCACCCCCAGAAAGCCCCTCAAACTGCTATTCCTCATTGATCCGGACTGCCCCCAGTGTTCGAGGGGCCAATGCTGTCGCATAACATTCCCTTGCTACTTTTTGGCTCCTTCGAACAACTCCCACCTGACCTTGCACAACATACTTCAAACACTGGTGGACTGTCGAGGCCACAACATGCATTCTAGAAAGCCAAGATCTCCCTAGAATAGTATTATAACAAGTGGGACAATCCACCACAGTAAAAAGTATTCTAACCATCTTTTTAAAAGGGCCTTTGCCCAACAAAACCTCCTCTTCGAACTCCCCTATCACATCTGCTGAGCTTCCAGTGAAACCCACAATTGACCTATTCGAACGCTGAATTACTGCTGGATTCTTCATCTTTTTGTAGGAAGTTAAAGAGAGAATATTGGCCGAACTTCCGGTATCTACCAAAATTCGTCTTATGTCATTGCCTCCAATGGATGCTCCTATGACAACAACATCCTCATGTGGACCAGCAATATCCCTCAAGTCATCCTCGTCAAAGACAATGAAAGGAAAAGGAATTTGCGATTGATAGGAAGTCATGCCTCATTCAAGCTGGGTGGTTAGAGTATGAACATGCCTCTTTCTTGAAGAAGCAGTTGGTGCAGTCATGGTGTCTCCTCCGAATATTGTAAGGGACTCAAAAAACCTGATGAGTCCGGACACCATCTTGCAATGCTCTGTGATAAAACCCACCGTATTCCGGGTTGGATCAGGGTCCAAATACTCTGACTCTACATCAAATCTCTCAATTATCACAATAGCCCCATCCAGAACCGACGTGCCTGCATTATTCGGACTAACCCGATGAGCGTTATCAGGTATGTTCCCACTTCTTCTTTTAACGTATGCTCCCAACTTCCCCCTTTCAATTAGATTCTGCACTTCTTGTTTCAACGCAATAAAATCTTCAGTAGTATGGCCAATATCATGGTGATATTGACAGAAACAATTATTACGGCTCTCCCTAGGGAATTGCAACGCAGCTGGCTTTTTGTAATGTACTTCGTCTTTTGTTTTGTCATAAATAATGGCCACATTTTCTTTCAACTCGGCAAACCACTCCAGTTGAACCCAAGGCCCTCGTTTATTCCTAGATTGTTGGCTCTGGGCTGGTGCGGATGGATGGGATTGAGTTTTTGCTCTGTTATGACCCTGTCCGGCTTCCTTGGCCTTGTTCCCGGACTGGTTCTGATTTTGATTTGGTGTAGCTGGAGCAGACCTCACCTGCCTTAGAGAGGCTATTGCTACTTGTTCAAAGCAATCAACCAAACCGTTCTTAGTATTTACAAAACGACTTATGTATTCTTTTAAGGATTCATTTGGTTCTTGAGCACAATGGATAATTGTGTCTCCATTGCCATTCACCTCTTTACTTCCAACAAACTGTCTACGAAAGGCCACCCAAAAGGTGTCAAAATTTCTGATGCAGCCCTGAGGCAAGCTATTATACCACTTTAGAGCACTCCCCGTAAAAGATTGGGAGAATGCCCTACAAAGTAATTTGTCGTCGTCATCGAAATTCATTATAAAGTTCTTGAAGTGTTCCAAGTGGTTATCCGGATCTTTACTACCATCATATTTTTCCATTTTTGTACTGTCAAACCTCTTAGGAAGGTTTCCAAACAGTATCTTGGAGGCAATGGAGACTGTCGCCAATTTTGACCACGACTAAAAACAGTATCTTCGTTTGGAGTTGCAAAGATACATGGTTCATCATGAAAGGAAAAAAGATCCATCACCATTCGATCTATGTGTCTCCGGCTATGAGACAATCCTTTGCCTATATGCCTCTTTAACCTTCTATGCCTATCCTTTTTTTTGAGTACTTTTTTACCAACTTTTGCTTCTTTTTAGAACGGCCCTCATCGCTACTGGATGACAAGGACTCTTCAACTCCATCTTCATTCGAGGAGCTACTAGAAGACTCTGAGTCTGAATCTGAACTCTCCACCGGTTTTAACTGGTGAGACTTTTTTAAGCTAGCATGAGTCTTTTTTGTACTTACATGAGTTTTAGATGGGTCAGGCTCTCTTCGATTGTCAGTGTGATGAGCTGCTGACGCCTTAGACTTTTCTTTTGTGCCCATCTCTGCCCTCTTGGCAGCCCTCAAAGCTTCTATTTCAACTTTCAACCTATCTCGCTCCTCAATCGTGTATTCATCATTCTCACCCACCACTTTTGCCAAAGCTGGTGGCACTTCTTGCACGTCCGGATTCATCCGAACTGGTTTTTCCTGATGATTTTGAATGCTTGATTCAGGCACCTTCTCCTCCCACTATGGTCGCCAATTTGGTGTGGATTAATTTCAACTGAGGGTAATTTTGTCTGAAGTTTTGCAGTGTTTCAAGGGTATTTAATGTTTGGTAGTTTGTAGTGAGAGATTTGAGCTGCATGGTTGTATTTAATGTTCATTAACCTCATTAAATGAAAGTGGTTGGGTATTTATACCATTAATTATGGGCCACATGGGCTTTCGGGTCATGACTATGAATTCGGGTCGAGTTCAAAGACCCATTAGTTTTTAAGTAGGTAGGTAATTAGCTTAGTCATGAAGTGATTATGTTTTTAATACGTTTGTCTAGTTCGGATGGTTCAGTGAGTGGACCTTGTCCGAATTTCCCCTGTCCGGTCCTTATAGTGAGTGGTCTGGTCCTTATAGTGAGTGGTGATAAAATCCGGACTCATCAGTACTAATAATAATTTATCTATTAGGCCAGTTCCATTTCATCAACTTTATTTCTTCTTTCGCAATCTGATAGTCACGTATTTCCTCTTCCTTGATGTTAATAATGCAAGAACGGACTTGATCCAGTTTCTCCTCCGTTAAAGTATCCGTGACCTGGCAGTTGAACCGGTTCAACGCAACATGACATTCAAAGTCGTTGAGGTCGGAACTAAATGTACACAAAATTTCACTAGGACTGACCACCTAGCTTACACCTCATCCAAACGCCTTGAAATTATAGGCGGCTGGTTGCCATCCCTGCCGTATAGAAAATACATCTGGCCTAGCATTGCCTCCCAGTATTGTTTACCCCACTCTTCCTGGTTTTTTTTACTAACTTCGATTGATACTTTCATCAGATATTCATCTTCAAACTCAGTGCATAGAGACATTTTTGCATAATTTATTTTTAGTTTATCCTTTAATTGGGAGAGAACGTCTATTTATTGACAATTTTGTCTTTAGATAACGTAATCCAGATAGACCAATCAAAACGTGATACATGTAAAATAAGGATAACGTAATCCCAGTAGACCTATCAATACATGACACATGTAAGATAAGGAAAAGGACAAATGCCTAAATTACTCCGTGAAGTTTCATGGATGATTAAATTCTACGGGGTCCCAATATCTACTCCCGTCAAAAGCGACTCTCATTAACAAAAATACTCCTGCCTAAACGACTCTCGATAACAAAATAACTCCCGCAAAAAATGATTCCCGCCCACAAAATAAATCCCGCCAAGAGTAACTCGCCCCTATAAATATGACATGAAATCCAGTGTGAGAAAAGAGAAACCAAACATCTACTTACGAAAATAAAACACACAGACTTTAACAGATGGAGTTTACGGCTAACGAAGACTACCATATGCTTAAGGCGGCGAGGGTTTCCCGTCGAGAGATAGGGGAAGATAGTAGTGATGCATTTTTTATCGTGTCTTATGTATGATGTATTTCAACTACGTTGTTTAGGAACATGAGGTCTTGTTGTGCGAATTCGTGACGAAATCAGACGCAAGTACCTCTTTGTCCAACCGCGACAGCCGTTGTTGTTCATACCGGCTAGAATTAAGAAAGAAACACCTTTGTCTGGAACATGATGGTAGTAGACTACATCAGTAGGGATATGGTGGAGTATTTGGAGGAGAAGATTGCACAAAGGAATGAAGGGAGGATTTAGATGACAATATGAGATACGATTTCGACGATTAAGCATTTAGCTTTCTTTGTTTGTGTTTTTGAGTTGCCATGTTTCGAATAGTTTATGTTTCAACTATCTTACTTATGTACGCACCTATTTGAAGTTTTCCACCTTTTTTTGTTTTAGATTAAGTTTCCATTTAACTGTTTTTTCAAACACTACATTTGTTATGGAATGGAACACAATTTTCGATTGAAGTAGAAAACATCCAAAATTATTTGTTGAAGTTACATTAATAATAAGCGATTAAAATTATAAGGTTTTTTTTATTAATGTAAATAAAATCATTAATTAAAGTTTTAAGATTAAAATAAAAATTAAAAGAATATTTAATGGAATTTAAAATAAACAAAAATAATATTACAAAAATAATAAGGAAATCCCGTTTTGCCTACTGGCGCCAGGAAATGGCGTACATGAAGCCGGTTTTGCCATTGTCTAGCGGCAATAGGAAAAATGGGTAAGCGGATTTCTGTTCTTTTTTTGACACATACTAAATCCGATTTCAATATAAAATTACAACACGTACTTAATTAAAAATCTTTTGTTAAGTCCACTACGGGTTCCTCATATTCAACGGAATGTGTCGGTGTGGGTTTTTAAAGTCTTGAAAATACACAGACTCTATCTAACAAGAGGATCGACCAACAAATAATGTCTTCTCTCGTCGTGCGCATCCACGTTGAATCTATAGTCGGTAAAGGTGACCATTTAACCAAATAGACCTAAAAATTGACATTGAATCTCAGTGCGCATTTAGAAAATAAATGATTAAATGCATGCGAAACTAAAAATTCTTTACTCACGTGAACAAAATGGTTTTTATTGACGAATGCCACACCGATCTCCTTTAAAGAACCATCCTTTGGTGGTGCATTTTTCACCGGTAAGTAAGTCGTACATCCACCGGGAGCGAGGCAATAGAAAACACAATTGAATGTTGTCGCGACTAGTTTTCCGCAACTAGGCAACGACATCCAATTTGCGAACGATGCATTGTCTTTATTAAAAGTCATCTGGTGTATCTCCTTATCGACTTCGCGTTCATCGTCATAATATGCAACGCGTTTATAAAACTCTCAATCGCTCTTTAGCTCATGAACCATGGATTCTCTAACCATTAGTCATCGACTCGTCCATACCATTCGCGATGGATCTAAAACCACAATTACTGTCGGGCATAACGTTTGTAATTCGGCTTATGAAAAGACGCATAAATTGAGGTATGTCTTTTGAAAATCTCGAGTCCGGCACATTTGGGAATCTTGCCGGGATTGGTTTAACTGGGAATAACGGTATAACGGTAATGTTGTTCGATGCATCTGGAGTTCCTAAACCTACAAATGCAACCCGTTGTTTTTAGCGGGTTTTCTCCGGAATCACTAAGAGTATGTGCGACGACCGTTCATGCGGTGCTACCGAAAGTGCTGACCGGGGTTACTAAACTAGCGGCGGGTGTTAGCATTCTTGGAGTTTCGGCACTAACGTGAGACTCAAACATTTCTTGTTCGTCGTATTCGTGGTATGAGGATCCTTTTTCGTAGAATAATCACGTTGGAGTTTGCTACCTTTACCACAACCCCGACCGCGTCTACGGTCGCGGCATTCGACACATACGGGAGTTATAACACAAGTTTTAACCTTCTCGAGGGGTTCACAAAGGAGTGTCGTCGGCGGATCCAAAATTTGTTGAAATGTTTTTAGCTAATGACTTTGTTCGTAAACATCAAACTCTTCAAGTTTCACCTCTTCTTCGCCGATAAGTTTAACTCGAGGAACGATGTCTAGTCTCTTCGAATGCTCGTCTATAATCTAAGTAGGTACATTACCGTCCATTCTTTGGAATGCCTCAAGTTCGTGGGAACAAGACAAACCATGAATCGTACGATCGGTTCAAACGCACGAAGATTTATCACCGTTGCTTTTATCAACAAAATTATCGTATATTATCGCATATGCAATAAGTGATACATACCCCCGTAAAAATATAAATGATTTAAAATCTTAAAATTTATGAATTAGACGACACTTGCTAAGCTCCATCGATTCTTTAATGGTCGAATGTTGCATCGCTAACAAACCAAAACCCATCGAAATCCAATCGACTTGACACGATATATTTTTTCAACGTAGCATGCGAGCCTTCTGCCTTATTAGAGGTGTGATTATTGAAATGCATGATTTTGTAAGTATAAGCGTGAACCAACCTCTCTTTATAAACTATAATCCACGAGTCTACCACATAATCCACCGCCTTATCTTGGTCTTTGAACACCGACCGTATCTTATCGAACCTCTCGTTCATCACCTCAACGGTAGGGGATGAAACAACGTCGTTCCAAGCCGCCAGAAAAAATTGTTAAACACTTTCCCGTCTTCAAACATTTTTTTTGTTTTCCCGTTAACATTCTTGTTGATATGCCACTCACATAACATGTGACTAGCGCTAGGAAATATTTTGTCGATGCTATTCATCATGTCTAGTTCACGGTCTGTAACGATAACACAAAACAATGCACAATCATTCTCCTCCATTACCGTTTTCAAGCATCCCAATGACCATTCGTAGTTGTCTTGTTTTTCACTCACCATAAACGTGAATCCAATACAAAACGTTTTGTTGGTCGATGTTACCCCGACTACTTCAAACAAAGGCATCCCATAATGAATAACTTTATACGTGCTATCCATGATTAGCAAGTGTGGGAAGATCCTTAGTAAATCAATACTAAGCGGATGTGCGAAAAACAAATCGGTTATAACGTTAGAGCCATCATTGCCCGTCCGTACCCAGTACTTGTACTTCTGCAATTGTAATTTAACTAACAAACATTTCATTTAGGATCGACCACCGTTTTCAACCATCTTCGTTCTTTGACAGTGATTGTAAACGTGACGGATATTTGAAGCCTTCTCCGGATCGACTTTATTCAAAGCACCAAATATTTGTCGCGGACTTGTTCTGTTCACCGTCAAAAGATCAACGAGCTCTTTTTCCTTCCGTTTTAGTTTGGACAATTACAAATGTCATTGGGAATACTTAATCGGTTCATGGTTGTGCATCCCGGAAAGTACACTAAGAGCACACTTATCGTCGCCTTTTACCAGATTTCCTACCCAATGAAACATGCAACTTATTTTTTTGCTATCGGTAGCCTTACGCTTACGGTCGCACTCTTTAATGGCCGACTTAAAAATTTCAGATCGCTCACACCGATAATCTAATCTCGGCGTTCTCCCTCTTTTCCCAATCTCCTTAGACGTTATGTTAATAAAAAAACCTAACAAATTTCCCTTACTTTTTACCCACTCGGTAATCGAGTCTAAGCTATACTCGTCGTGAGTGGTGGAATGATGAGCGTAGTCCGAAACAAGCGAAATTTTGCATTGGGTTACCTCCTGCAATTTGTAAGAAGTAGTTAAACCAATTGAACCGACATTCCGTATATTTTAAGGGGTTTCACCATGAGTATGGCTCAGGACTCCACCACCACACCATCCCATAACGTAACCAACCAACCGGACGCTACACGTGTGGCGAACGAAAGGGTCACCATGTCATCCTGTAGCGTGGTGATAGTGTCCTACGCCACTACATTGGCGTCAGGCACAAGACCCATGCCAATTAGTGGCGAGGAACACAAAAAACGGGTTTTCTTAAAAAATCTATTTTTCACAAAAATAAGAGGGGGGAAAGCAATGTACCTCCTCGGCGTCGATTCTGCTCTGCATGGGAAGTGGTTCCGACTCTTTTCCGGCCATGTTTTGAAGGTTTTGAGGTTTTAGAAAAAAAATAGGTAAATGAGTGGTTAAGTTTTGAGGTTTTTGGTAGTTTAGAGAAGATGATTATAGTGGGTATTTGAAATTTTGCTTGCAACTTCATTGAGTAGTTAAAAATCGTCAATGATGTGAATTGTAATTAAATAGAGTTTCAAATTTTTTTGGTTTACTTAGAAGTAATTTTATAAATAGTAAAAAATAAAAATTCGCGGAATAATTTCGACTTTCTTTTAGCAATTCCCATGTTATATTTAATCGTTTGAGTAAGGTGGGGTGATGCGTTTTGGCGTTGTTGACTTAGGGTGAGCCGACTTAGACCATCCACAGCAGTGGGAATATTTCATCTCCCAAAAGCGCGCCAAATAATTCTGTAAAAATTCTCACTCCCCCAGGAGGCAGCAGTGCATATTTCATCTTTCAGAATACCCCACCATATTTCTCTCTCTTCCACATCATTCTACCATACAATATCATACCATATATTTTTATTTATCTTTCTTATTATTTACTATATATTTACATTAAAATTATATATATTAAAATAAATATTTTTTTTAAATTAACATAATATATTTTCTTTACAAATAAAAACTATAAAATTGAAATAATTAAAAATATAATACATAATATATAGTATATTTAAAAATCAAAGTTAAAAATAAAATTGGTTTGATTTCCGAAAAAGCTTCAACTTTTAATAGAATAAATAATTTACAAATTTAATAAAATATATTATTGATCACCTAAATTTATTTGTTTAATTTTTATTTACCAAATTATTACTTAAATTATTGATGATTTAATTTTTAAAATGTAACTATATCCATAACATTATGAATTTTAATCATGGTATAAATCATGAAATTATAAATATTCCGAAATTTTAATTATGAATTTTTATTTACCAAATTATTACTTAAATTATCGATGATTTAATTTTAAACAGTATATTCAAACCAAGTCTCTATTTATAGATCTCAAGAAATTATAAATCATGGTATAATTTATTTATTTTTTTAACTTACAAAAATGTTCCGAAAATTGTTTCGGAAATACTAAATAAATAAAAATTTAAAAAATTTCGTTGTCCGAATCAATCAAATCAAGTCTCTATTTATAGACCTCAAGAAATTATAAATCATGGTATAATTTATTTATTTTTTTAACTTACAAAAATGTTCCGAAAATTGTTTTGGAAATACTAAATAAATAAAAACTTAAAAAATTTCGTTGTCCCAATCAATCAAACCAAGTCTCTATTTATAGATCTCAAGAAATTATAAATCATGGTATAATTTATTTATTTTTTTAACTTAAAAAATGTTCCGAAAATTGTTTTGGAAATACTTAATAAAAAAAACTTCAAAAATTTCGTTGTCCGAATCAATCAAACCAAGTCTCTATCTATAGATCTCAAGAAATTATAAATCATGGTATAATTTATTTACTTTTTTAACTTACAAAAATGTTCCAAAAATGATTTTGAAAATACTAAATAAATAAAAAACTCAAAAACTTTGGGTGTCGGAATGAAACAAACCAAGTCTCTACTCGTAGATATCGAAAAATTATAAATAATGGTATACTTTTTTAATTTCTTAACCAACCATTTCTTTTAAAAAACCGTTTTTCTAAAAAAAAAATAGACGCAATTGGTTCTTTAAAAGATGGTTCGGGATGGTTTTGCAGCCAGCGTGTAACATAGTATTTTCTTGGATATTTTTTTTTTCTCTTTCTCTCTTAATGAAATTTCTTTCTAGTCTCTAATATATATTGGTATGTTTTTTGTTTTACCAGCACATTTTTACTGTAACATAGTTTTTTTTTTCTATACAAAGGCATTTATGCTATATTAACGTCTGTTGCTCTACAAATGTGTTTTTATATATCTTTGCTTTATTAACATTCTCTTGCTATACATAAGTGTTCAGATCAAAAGATATTTATTTTTTGATTTTATTATATTTTTACATTATTTTAATGGTTAGTTTAATTTAATAAAAAATAAAAAATATTATTTTGTTTAACTTTTTATTTATTAGAAAATTGAGGGATAAAAAAACAAGAACGAATTTAATTATAATAATGAGCTGGACCTGAAAACAAAATATGAAAAAATTGAAAACTTAAAAAAACAATAAAAAAAATATATAATTTTATAAAATCACAACAACATATACTTAAACAAAATTAAATCAGATTTTATTATATATAACCCATTAATTATTAATTAATAATTAGTTTTGGTAAGATATTTATGAATATATTTTGAATTCTATTTTATTGCATCTATTAATAACAAATGGCCAATTATTTATAATTAGTAAATAGAGAACCGTCGAGCATAGTTTATATAAAATCATTATTGAAGAGATTGAAATATATGGTAGGTAGAAGCAGATTTTTTTTTGTTATTTAGTATTTAAAGTTTTTTAGAAAGTAGTAAGAGAAAAACTGATTTTGTATTTAATATTTTTGGAAAAAATTCAACCCATTTAATGTATTTGGTATGAAAAAATTTACATGTTGTCTCCCTATCTTCGAGTTAATCCTATGATCCCCAAGTCCAAAAATCAATGTGCTTAGCAGACAATTGAGTTATTGGTCTACCTAAGTTACTGTTCAATCATTGAATTTCATTTGTCCGGTCCGAAATGCCTCTTTGGATAAAATTAGAATTACTCCATGCATCTCCAACGATATATAACCCTTTTAACTCTTTCAAAAAATATTTGAAAGAGCTGACCATGACAGATAATGTCTAATCTGCATTCAAAGTGAACTTGAAGGGTCAACCGAATAGCTAAAAGGTCGCAACTTTATAATTAGTTCTCTTTTACAGCGTGTCAAGTGGTGACTGAACTCATTAGCCATTTTTTCTGGGTACTTGTGTCTAAACATTAAAAAAGTTACATTTATTAGCCCAAAATCATGGTTAGGCAGTTCATCTCCCTTAGTAAAAACACGCAAGTACTTTTTAAACTATATAAGTGTGATTTTTCACTGATATATTTTTAGTGTGAGAAAAAAATTTCAAAATTTGATTCTAGATAGAAAAAACACCATAATCTCTCAAATTTTTCCAGTTCTTCATTTTTTCTCTAAATTTGTATGTTCACAGAAAGAACTACCTTAACCAAAGGAGGCTGCATCAACCTATTGGAGTTAGAGGAAGAGGAAAAGAAAGCTAGAATTACCGCCAAACTATATGCTTCACCTGGTGGACTGATTGTTCAACAAATTTCGGAACCATATATGAGTTCATCATCTCACAGACCTTCAATTTTTCCAGAACAAACCCTCTTGCTCAACCTTCTACAATCCTAAATCCACCTACTCAATGGATCGAGAAATCTTTTATTAAAACCAAAGTCGTTAGTAGTTGTAAACCTCATTCTTATTTTATAGCTATGGGGTCGGATGTATGAGTAAACACACCTAGAAGAATCACCAGGCTTTCCAAATCCAAAAACACAACTTCATCTGTCAAAGAGACAGAGAAACTTATTCAAGGTCCTACAGCCAAATTAGCTCCACCCACTGAGCCTCCTCATGTTGAAAAATAAGATACTGGATCTAAAATTGCTGACCAACAACCACATATAATGGAGAAAAAGATGGATGATAGCGGGTTAAACTTTTTAGTACAATATATATATATATCAGTTCTGATGGATTTAAATTTTGATAGGTGAAAAATTTAAAAATTTGATTTTGGACATACTATTAGATCAGATAATCCAATAAAATTTTATTCACATCTTTATGTTTTATGTTATTGTAGAAATGTCAATTGGTTTGATGAGTGCTCTTCTAATCTATTTCGTTTTTATTTTTTCAAACTTGCCAGGTTCGTATCTAGAGGATAGTAATATTTTATCTTTTACCTCTAAATTTGTGAGATTCTGATGTCTTTAGATTCCGTTTATTTAGTTATGAACAATAAGAATTTATCTAATAATAAATAGAATAAATAAAAATAATACGTTTAAAAATAATCATATGTACTTAATATAAAATCTCAAACTTAATAAAAAAATTTAAAAACTTAGTAACAAATTTATAAAAATATATATTATTTCAAACTTGACATTTACTTAATTTTTAGTTATATATAATAATATTGGATGAGTTAGAATCTAATACCCAAAAAAACATTATCATCTAATTCAAAAAATTTAAAATACTTCTTATCCAAAATATGATTTTATATAAAATCATTAATCACGTGTATCTAATTTGTTTTTGTTTTTCTTTTAAACTTTGAGAAGTTTATATTTTTTAAAACGTAGCTTGGACAAAAAATTCGAGAAATTAGTTTTACTTTTTAAAATGAATAAACTTATATCCATAGATGATATTTTGTTTTGCGAGCCATCTAACTTTTATCTTGCATATAACTCATTGGTCCAGTATTTATCATCTAAAAATCACATTTTAGAATGGTTTATTGTTTATCATCTAAGAATTATTTTACAATAGTCTCGTATCTAGCAACTGATTCCGCGTCTATCATCTAATTTTTTTTACAATGGTATCACATCTAGCAACTGGTCACACATATATCATTTAATTTTTTTACAATGATATCTGTTAACATGCACATGTTCTACGTAGCATCTCAGTTGTTGTCTTTGTTAAAAACAAAGAGAGAAGTAGCCGCAAGAAGCGGCTAGGGTTTTGTGTTTATTAGAAAATGTTCCCTTTTATTTTATTGATGCATTAGAGATGTAATTCGAGAATTGACCAATAGTAAGGCTCTCAATATATAGAGAACTTAGAGGCCTATACAAGGAAACTTAATAAACTGAATATTCTAACACTCCCCCTCAAGTTGTGTAGTGGGATCACCAATACCCAACTTGGATAAAACTGATTCGAATGTTCTTGCAGCAACCGCTTTTGTCAGGATGTCTGCCAGTTGGTCTTCGGATCTAACAAACAGAAGTTCGACTGTCCCATCTTCAATCTTTTCTTTTATGAAGTGCCTATCTATTTCAACGTGCTTTGTTCTATCGTGCTGTACCGGGTTCTATGAAATCTTAATCGCAGCTTTATTATCACACATTAACTGAGTTGGACACTTCAGGGGGGATTCGATTTCTTTCATTATCTTCTTTAACCAAAGTATCTCGGTAATCCCCTTAACGATTCCTCTAAATTCTGATTCAGCACTTAACAGTGATACTACTTTATGTTGATACCTCCAAGAAGAGTAAAGTAGCCAGCAGTTGATCGATTGTCGTTAGGATTCCCTCCCCAATCAGCATCTGTGAATACTTCAACATCAAGGTGTCCATGTTTCTTAAAAATTATGCCTCTTCCCGGTGTGCCTTTGAGATATCGAATAATCCTCATTACTGCCTCCATATGGTGTTCCTGAGGATGATGCATGAACTGGCTAACTACTCCCACCGCGTATGCAATGTTGGGTCGAGTGTGAGCCAGGTAAATCAATTTTCCCACCAACCTTTGGCACATTTCTTTATTCGCTGGTTTGGCCCCTTCAATTATCTTTAGTTTGTGATTCACAACCATAGGAGTGTCATTTGGTTTGCAATCCACCATGCCAACTTCAGCTAATAAATCCAATATATATATTTCCGTTGGGAGATATAAATCCCTCCTCCTAACCTAAGAACCTCGATTCCTAGGAAATACTTCAATCCCCCAAGGTCTTTCATTTCAAACTCCTTGAAGAGGTTTTTCCTAAGAGAGCTAATTTCTAAGAACCGGAGTTTGAGTTTCAACAAATGAACTTCATGAAATGTCATGGTCAATAGCATTTTGTTAATTATGACATTGTAAATTGTTTACCTCTTTATGGACATTTTCTTCGGCTGATTCGCTGGTAGTATCCATGACATTTATTTTTTGTTGGACATTGTCTTCGGGAGAATCATTGGTGGTAAGAACTGCCTCACCAGTCTCCTTTATGTTGGAAGAGGCGTGTTCGGTGGCGCCATCTACCGACTATGTCGGCACATCCTCAAAGTAACTTTCATATAGCAACCACTCGAGTGATTCACTTACTTTCTCCCCCTGAGCACGAGATTGGTGGTCAAAAAAATAATCGGATTCTAAGAAGTCACAGTCCATGGTGACATAGATTCGACGAGTAACCAAATTGTAACACCGATATCCCATTTGATGAACACCGTATCCAACGAATACACACTTTTCAGCACAATGGTTAAGTTTGTTTCGACTAGTTTTAAAGATATGAACAAATACCGAACAACAAAAAACACGAGGTGATAAGGTCATAGCAGATGGAATTGTAACTTGGGTGGCAAGAACTTGTAATGGATTTTTATTTCCTAGACATTGGGTTGGTAGACGATTTGCAAGATACGTAGCTGTAGCAAGAGCTTCTGGCAAAAGAGAATGAGGAACTCTAGATTCAATCATAATAGCACGAGTTTTTTCAAGTAAAGTACTATTTTTTCTTTCTGAAGTACCATTTTGTTTAGGTGTGTTTGGACAAATGGTTTGATCGATAAGCCCATTTGTTTTGAAAAAATTATGCATTGTTTGGTTGACAAAATCTATTCCATTGTCAGAATGGAGAATCTTTATTTTTTTAAAATTGAGTCAAAATCATTTTGTAAAAACAAACAAATATTTATGGTATTTCCGATTTATGTTTCATGAAGTATATCCAAGTCATTCTTGAGAAATCATCCACAAATAAAACAAAGTATCTGATTTGATTGTTAGTGGAATTTGGTGATGGACCCCAAACATCAGAATGGATTAGCGAAAAAGCATAATCAACTCTAGTATTACTTTGATTAAATGAGACCCTACGATTTTTTGCAAGAATGAGGTTTCACATTTCTCATGAATGGAATTATTCAAAAAAAGACTAGGAAACAAACTCATAAGATAGCTAAAAGAAGGATGACCAAGTCGTCGGTGCCATAACCAAAGTTGCCTTTTATTGATGCATTAGAAATTTGGAGGCAGTTTTTAATTTCCATTTTTTCTCGAAAAAATAATTGAACCTCCCCCTTTGACTTCACAGATTTCTCCACTAGCAGTCTCAATATGGGATTTCTTTGGAGATGGCATGTCACCAAAGTCTTTAGGATCACAAGACATGGTTTCCGTAGCCCCGTAATCAAAGATCCAATTCATTGATTTCCTAAACCTTTTACCTCTAAGTTTTTCATAGGAGTTCGCCGCCATTCCTCCAAAACCAGTACCACTTTCTTGCTCATTTTTAGTCGGATCTTCACCGCCACTTGTAGACGAAGCCCGTTTGACATTAGATCTGAAACACTGGTTATTTTTCTCCTTATGACCGTCCTCCCACCATTCTGGATAGCCAACCAGCTGGAAACATGTCTCTTTAGTGTGTTTCTTCATCCCACAATGAGTGCAATACAACTTGGATTTATCTTCTTTCTCTTTGGATCCGAATTAAAACCTTTGTGCATAATATTTAGCAGCCAAACCCATTCCAATTTCAATCGAGTCACTATCAGAAGAACTTGATTTTAGTATATTAAGCCTGGCCACTTCCCTTCGTATTGTAGCATATGATATTTCCACGGAAGGAAGAGGATCCTTTTTCAGGATATCTCTCTTAACTGGTTCCAGCTTGTCATTAATAGCCATTAGCAATTGATAAAGTATTTGTTCTTGAGTCTTCTTATTGTAGATCTGAATGTCTTCTAGGTCTTTCATAGGGTTCGGATCTCGCCTATCTATAGACATCCAGATGTTCTGCAATTTGTTCCACAAGTCTTCTAGTGTATCAGACCCTTGCCTTAATAAATTAGCCCTCTTATGAAGGTCAAACACCTGTAACGAATCTGTACCAGAACTGTATGTGGTGGCTAACCCATCCTAGAGGGATTTTGGAGTGGGATATTGCGAGACATTATTCACCAAGCTGGATTCAAGATTCTGGATAATCCATGTGAAAACACATTGATCATCTTGTTCCCACCTTGTGTATGTTTTGTCAGTTTTGGATGGAGGTGTCGGCTCCCCTGTAATGTGAGAACCTCTCCCTCTTCCCCCAATTGCTTTCTTCATCAGGTTTGCCCATAGGGCATAGTTGTTACCACCGAGTTTAATCCTTAGGGATAAATTCTCGGGGTTAGTTGTTTGTTGTTGTGTTCCGAGACCATTTCTCAGAATGGCAGCAATCTGCATTGTTAATTCATCAGGGATTTGACTGACCACGACTTCATTGCCAGCCATCTTTGTTGAGGATGTTCAGAATTCCCAGAATCACACGTGCTATGATATCATGTTAACATGCACATGTTCTACGTAGCATCTCAGTTGTTGTCTTTGTTAAAAACAAAGAGAGAAGTAGCCACATGAAGCGGCTATGGTTTTGTCTTTATTAGAACATGTTCCCTTTTATTTTATTGATGCATTAAAGATGTAATTCGAGAATTGATTTTAACAAAGAGAGAAGTAGCCACATGAAGCGGCTAGGGTTTTATGTTTATTAGAAAATGTTCCCTTTTATTTTATTGATGCATTAGATATGTAATTCGAGAATTGACCAATAGTAAGGCTCTTAATATATATAGAACTTAGAGGCCTATACAAGGAAACTTAATACACTGAATATTCTAGCAGTATCACATCTAGCAACTGGTCACACATCTATCTATATTTTTTTTACATTGGTCTCTTATCTAGAACTAATTCCATATCTATCATCTAAAAAATTTCATTTGACACTGATTTTGCATTTAGCAAATGGTCACATATCTATCATCTAAAAAACCATTTTACATTATTCTTGCATCTATTAACATATTATTTTATACTGGTCTCACATCTAGCAACTAAAGATGATATTTTTTCCCGAACCTGCGAGTACCCAATCGGACCCGACCTTATGGGTTAAGATATCAAACTTTTATTTTTGCATGGGATGGATCATGGGTTCTGAAATATTAACTATCGGGTTTGAATGGGTTACGAGTTTTAAAAAATTGTGGTATAAACCCGACCAACTAGATATTAAGTATTCTAATATTACAAATTCATATATATTATTATTCTTAAAAATACGAAATTATTATTTAATGTGATTAATTAGTTCTAGATTTTTTATGATTTTTTATTTTTTATTTTAATTTTGATAATTTTGTTCTTATTATCAAATTTAGAGTTATATTATATCATCTAATATCTAACAACTATAGTGGTTTAAATTAAATAACTTTTTAAAAGTTGAATATGTAAATTTGTTAAAAAAATTGTATATTTGTGTAACAAATATAATCTATTGAAATTTAAAATAAATATAAAACGATAAGCAATAAATTTATTTTTATAAATATATTATTAAATATGTTATTTTTTGTTATTTTTTTAATTTTTTAGTGGATAGTTTTTTTATGGAGATATTTTTATAGATAAATACATAAATATTGGGTACACGGAGCACAAGCACGTGATGGGTTTAGGCCTGAGAAATAAAATATTCATACTATGAGATATTCCAAACTTACGTATTTTAAAAATTAAGGACGGATGGACTAGCCATGGAGGAGAGAGAAAAAAGATAAAAAAAGATATTCAATTGCAATTTAATAAAATAAAATATTCAATTCAATTATAATTCAAGAAAATACAATATTCAATTAAAATAATGATTCGAATACAATTCAAGAACAAGAGAGATTGAGTGATTTTAGTGAAAAAATTTGATTTGGGAAAAAAGTTTATATTAATCAATAAAGATATTTGGAGTATTACAAAAATAATTGTTGGGTAGTAGATAGGAAATAGAAAAGTTAAATGACTATGGGTAGGAATATATGATAATAAGGATGATAAGTGGACAATAAATTTGCTTTTTTGGTATTTATTGGTATTTTATCCAATGATACTTTATAAATTTCTAAATTATATTTTAATGTTATTAAGTTACTTTTGATAATTTTTATATTTATTTATTTCAAATTTATAAATTTTAATTTCTTTTTTAATAAAAGAACACTTTTATTAAAACAACAAGTCTTTACACACTAAGGACATTATATGTTATGAGAATTGTGAATGTGTCTTTTATATCTTCATCCTCCAACAACGTGTCACAATTGCAGTGTACATATACAGTGTGGTACAAAGTAACGCAAATGGTTTAATATGTATTTCGTAAAATTTATATCAGAGTAATATTAAATAACTTATATACATTTGATTCTAATCCTGACACTCTAATACCCCCCCCCCCTCTCTAAAGTTGGAGCATGAAGATTATGAATGCCCAACTTGACAAAAAACTCATACTGCTGCTTGCCTAGTGGTTTGGTAAAGATATCTGCAAGTTGAGACTTAGTGGGTACGTGAGATGTGCAAATAACCTCATCAAGTATCACATCCCGTAGAAAATGAAAATCTACTTCAATATGCTTTGAACACTCATAGAACATCATATTGTGGGCAAGATGTAAAACCGACTGACTACCACATAAAACTTGCATAACCCCGAGCGCGAGACTCCAAAATCCTTGAGCAAACCGTGCAACCACTTCAACTCACAAGTCAAACCTTCCATAGTTTCAAGAAATATAGGAATCACCCAAGAACATCACCCAACTACTCACAATGGTCGAGTCTTAAGACAACCATCCGTATCAGAGTCACACCAGCATATCAGAGTGAGATTACAGCTACTCGGCAGAAGAATTCCCTGACCCACGCTCCTTTTTAGATAACGAATAACTGGTAATGCAGCCTACCAGTGATCCTCCTGTGGTTTCTGTAGAAATTGAGATAATCAGTCTCCCCACCAGCTAGTGGTTTTGCTCAATGGGAAATGGTGCATGCTTGCTTCCAAGTAAACCTGTCTCAGAAATAATGTCCAGGGTATATTTACGTTGGTGGAGAAAGATACCCACAGGACTATCTACTACTTCAACTCCAAGAAAATATTT
This sequence comes from Limnanthes douglasii subsp. nivea, assembly GCA_036936605.1. NCBI lineage: Eukaryota > Viridiplantae > Streptophyta > Magnoliopsida > Brassicales > Limnanthaceae > Limnanthes > Limnanthes douglasii. The sequence goes on along the minus strand of JAUPFV010000002.1, from coordinate 300,141,543 downwards.
GAGATGAAATATGTCCTTCATATGGAAGAAAGTGCTCAATTTCTTTTTTAAACCCCACCAATGCACAAGGATCATTTCCAGATAGAATAAGATCGTCAACATAAATCAAAATATACATATGACAACCACTCACGAAATAAGATAATTAAAAATAATCTAAATAAGACTGAACAAACCTATACCTTTTTAGTGCAACCACTAACTTGGAAAACCAACACCGAGGTGCCTGCTTCAGGCCATACAACGATTTACGAGGGTGACAAACCTGTTATTCGCGTTCTGTGTCAAACCCTAGAAGAATTTGCATGTAAAACTCCTCATCCAGATCACCATGCAGAAAGACATTGTGTAGATCCATATGATGTAACTTCCAATTCTAAGCTGCTGCAACCGCTAAGAAAAGACATACAATAACAATCTTGGAAACATGGACATAGGTTTCTGTATAATCCATCCATTTTACTTGATGATTTCCAAACACGACAAAACAAGCTTTGAGGCGCTCTACTCTCCCATCAACATGATATTTTATTTTAATAAATCCACTGACTCCCATTGCATCATATGATTATCCTTACATATACTCATCCTCTAGTGCCTGAATCTCCTATTGTATTTTCTCTCTCCAAATAAGGATAAGCCAACTCATAGAGCACATTAACAAATGCAAATGGAAATATATGTTCAAAATATTTCACATAACGGGAAACAAAACAATATTGACTCTCCAAATCATATACTTTCTCGCCTTTTTTGCCATACTAGTAGCGGACAAAACACACCGACGACTACAACTCAAAAACATATCTCATTTAGACCTTTGATCATGCACATAACACAGAGAACCAAACATATGAAGCTCAGATAAAGCAGAAGGCACACCAAAAAATCATCTCCAATAGAGTCTTGGAACCCAAAAATTGACAAGGAGTTCTATTAATCAAATACCCTGCAGTTAAAATACACACCCCCCAAAAAAAAATTTAACAGGTAGTTACCCTGAAACCTGAGAGCACATGCAACATTCAAAATATGTATATGTTTCTATTCGACCTCTATTGAGGAGTACCCACACATGAAGATTGAAAAAAAACACCCAACTCCTCAAAAACACGGTACATAAAGAAAAATTATGTGCCATTGTCATTGCGCACTATATTAACAACCCCACTAATTTGTTTCTTAGGAATTGCGAGAAAATGTAAAAACGTGAAAGTTACTTCTGTTTTCTGAGCCAACAAATAAATCCATACAACATGGGAGTAATTATCAACAATTGTGAGAATATATCACGCACCGCAGGAAGACAAAGTATGATAATGACCCCATGAATCACAATGAATTTATCAAAACAAGCAGTCATTTTAAAATCACTGGCAGAAAAACATTCACAAGTCTGTTTAGCGCGAAAATAAACATCACACGGGTGAGCTACACTTTTATCACCATTACTAGAAACAAAAGATAAAAACTGAACTATCTTAGGTGAGGGATGTCCCAACATACGGTGCCACAACTCAGCATCACTTTAAATACTACATTAATACAAACTTTGGTCTTCACAACACCTATGAAGTAGTATATTCCACCTCTACGCTCGCCCAGTCCAATCCCAGTCCATGATTGTCGGTCATGAATAACATAACCAAACTTAACACAGTAAATAATACAGTCGATATCATTAATCAAGTAAGATATCTGAAAACAGATTAGAGGTAATCTCAGGAATACATACATTTTACAAATATAACTGACAAAAGAAGTGCACACTACCACAATGTGTAGCACTATCCTCAAAACTATCGGGCATAGATACTACACAGACTGACATAACAGTAACATTGTGCAACAAAGATATGTCACCTGTCATGTGATTAGAAGCCATAGTATTAATAATCCAAAAAGTACTGAACAACTCAGCACTCAGAAGTTCATCAGTCTGGGAAACTTTGTCTATTGAAAGAAGGACAAAAACCTACTACAACAGACCTAAAAGATGAGAATAATCGCCAACACGTAACTTGGCAATATCCGCAGCTGACGTACCCATGGTGGATGTTTGTACCGTCGCGTTACACGACCTTGGAGCACCACCACCTTATGGAAATCTGTGCGAACCTCCCTCTCTACTACTGTAAGGTGTTGTAGTGCCCAAAGGTTCACCCAAATTGTAGGATACGCATGTTTGGTGTAGTAATTGGATTCCTCATAAACATTTTTATGACAATAAGTATAAAAATACTAAAAATAACATGGTAAATACAAAGAAATAACTTGAGGAGTAGACTGAACCGCAAATGTCATCGAGTCCTTTGAAAACTACCGGAAAAATGTCGGTAATGAGAAAACAAACAAGACTACACCGATAATACGTCGGTACAAGATGAACAAGACCATAAATACGTTGGTCTCGACAGAAAAAAGCCTGAAACACATCGACTGATGAAGGCTATGTCGGAAACATGTCGGTGCACGAGGAACAAGACTAAAAATACGTTGGTTATGAGAGAACAAAGGCCGAATAAACGTCGGGTGATGAAGGCTATGTCGGAAACACACCGGTGCAAGAGGAAAATTCTAGAGGCTATGGTTTTCTTTTACTGTGGCTAGGGTTTTGGAGGCTAAGGATCTGATACCATGGTGAGAGAATTATAAATGTGTCTCTTATATCTTTACCCTCCAACAATATGTCAAAATTGCAATGTATATATACAATGTGGCATAGTGTAACACAAAGGGTTTAATGCGTATTCCTAAAATGTATATCAAACTAATATTAAATAGTCCATATTATATTTGATTATAATCATGACACTCTAACATTATAGTAGTCCTTTGAATAAGAATTTACAACATATTTTAGATAGAAGTTTCTTTCAATTTCCATCCAGATTTTGAAGATGATCTTAAACATTATAATGAGACTATCATATGTTGCTTGATAGGAGACCTGACTCTCTTTTGATCTACTCCTCGATCTTCCATAGATTCTATATTTCATACACTTGATAGATAACATATGATATCATGCCTCTGCATATTCAAGATTGGTGCTTTTGCTTCCAGATTGAATAATAATGCATGTAAATCAAGACTATAACACAATTATATAAGCAAGTACGTTCTATGTTTTGAAATACCATCTAATCAATAAATGATTAAAACTTGATACAATATCTGTAATGTTAATCATCCATTCTTAGATAACCACAACCACGAATTTCCAAGATTGTGATTGCCCTAAGAGAGTTTGGGGCTCGTTGGTTTCCTAGGTCTTGTTTTATTTTATATTTCAGAGTTCAACTAGCTAGCAAATTAGCAGCTTGGTTTTAATTCTTAAATATGTGCTTAATAGTCATTGTCAGGTAAATTAGATTTCTATAACGTTTTAAGACTATCCATTAAAGCCCTAGATTCAACAATTAAAAAGGTTTGTTTTCTATAAAGTCTTCTACAAGCAACAATGACTTCTCCATTATTGTCTCTTATAATTCCAGCCTCACTAGCCTCCCCATTTAATAGGCATGCGCCATTTAAATTTAATTTAATCATATCATCATAAAGTGCTAACCATTTTAAGACATTTACCTTGTTATTATTGTTAACGTGAAAGAAACAAGCTAACTTATTTGCTATATTTATATCTCCAATCCAGGTTTTCTTTTTAAAGATGTTTGTATTATCAAGTCTAGAGATAATAAAATATATTTTATATAATATAACTTTATAAAATATATTTATTACATTATATTTAAATTTATCTCCAAAATACCAAATTATCCAACTTACAATGGCTGGTAAAATTATTATAATATGAGTTATTTTTAGGTTGACTATAACCAACATTTAATGAGATGTTGGATAGTCATATATCTTTCTACTGTTAGCTTAAATAAACTACTTAAGTGAGTCCAAACTACCGATGATATAAGAGAGTTGGCAAATAAATGGATAATTGATTCTATATCATGGCAGAATTTGCACTTTGATGCAATGTTAAATTTCTTTTTTTGGAAGTTTGTATCAATAGAAATCCAACCTTTCACGACTTTCCATAAAATATAAAAGAGTATTTGGATTGTATAAAGTTATTCCAAATCTTATCAAAGAGGTTGGATGAGGAACTTTTATGTCTTATTTGATTCCAGGTAGATTAAGAGTTGAAATAACCAAATTTTCCTATATACCAAATTATTTTTATCATTTCTTTCATTATATTTTGTGAGATTTTGTATTTTATTAATGTTAGAGGGAATGCTATTAGATCTCGGCTTATCTATATCCCAATAATCATTTAACCAGTAATTATTAACCTTATCTATAGTGTACTAATAGTTGTTTCTATTATTAAGAAAGCTAATTAATGGTTTATTCAATAACCCATTTGTCTAACCAAAAGTCCATATTTCCTTTCCCAAGGCTCCATAAAACATAAATTCGGTAGAGTCCCTAATAATGTTTAATTTTTTCCAATTTCTAGAGTCATTTGAATATGATTTAAGTTGAAGATAATCTAAACTTTTGTGTTATACTGAATGTGTATACCTAGCCCATAATGAGTTATTTTCACGAAACTTAAACCAAAGTTTATATGAATACGTATCTTGTAAGTCTGGTAACCTCCTAATATTTAGGCCCCTTTCTTTATATGGTTTACAAGTTGAGTTCTACTTTGTCCAGATGATAGATTGATTAGACTCTTTAGATCCCCACATAAATTTATTAAAGAGTCTTTCAATTCTATCTATTAATATTTTAGGAATATTACAACATTGAATATGATGTATAGGTATGGTCATTAATACTGATTGTATCAGTACTAATCTACCTCCAAAAGAGATTATTTTACCATCCAAGTCATGTACTTTAGACCTTATATGTTTATAAAATCATCATATTGACTAGCTTTGTTACTGTTATTAATTGAGATTCATATATATATATATATATATATATATATATATATATATATATATTAGGGTAAAGATTTTTTTTTTAAAATCCAGTAGCTTCTTCAAAAGTTCTGATGGTTAATTTTTAAGAAGGTTACAAGACTTGATTTTTCTCAGTCTATTGTTTGGCCAGATATATCTTGATACAACCTTAAAGACTTATTTAATATGTCAATATTATTTATTGAACCATTTGCAAAGATGAAAAAGTCACCTACAAAGGCAAGAAAATTTATATTCATATCACTCATAGTTTTATAGTGCATACCATGATAACTATTGAAAAGCACATTAATACCTCTAATGAGGTATTCGATGTGAAAATAATTGGAGATATAAGACCCCATGCTTTATTCCATTAAGACTTTTAAAATAGCCTTTAATATTATCATTTATGATAATTGAGAAGAAAGCATATTTAATACCATTGATGATAAGGTTTATGAACTTACTCTAAAAACCAAAAGCTTTCATTACTATCAAAATGAAGTTATGAGATATTTTATCAAAGGCCTTGAACATGTCATTTTTAAATAAAAGGTTATTTCCTCCAGATTTCTTATTAATATCATAGATTATTTTTAAGATTAAATGATATGTTCATGGATATTTCTTCCATGAACAAAACTTCATTGCTCTTGAGATATGATCTTAGGAAAGATTATTGATAATCTATCATTTAGTACTTTGGATAATGACCTATTAAAAACAGAACAAAGGCTAATTAGTCTAAAAAATTTCCGATGTTTGAGGCTTTCAGTTTTGGGGATTAAGCAAATCACAGTTGAAAATATTCTTTTTGGAGTAGGTTTACCAGAAAAGTAGTTGACTACAACTTAATATAAATCACTTTGAATAATGGGCCAACATGTTTGATAAAAGGTTGCATTAAACCCATTTGGTCTAACAACACTATTTGTTTTGAGGCTTTTAACACTATTATCAATTTCTTCTTTTGTTGGGATGACAAGGAGATGTTGATTATCAGATTCAGTTATTAATGAGGGGATAATATTCATTGGATCTTCATAGTATTTTACAAGATTGTTGGAAGCAATGAGATCTTTAAAATAGTCCACATTAATTCACTTAATATGTTTTGATCTTCGACCCATATTCCATCATTCGAGATCATATTAATTTTTTTTTTTTTTATCTTTTCTAACAAAATTATAAAACATTGAAGTGTTTTTATCTCCTTGTTTTATCCCATCTATACAATTTTTTTTGCTCTTTTAGTATGATTTTTCTCTTACTGATATAAATTTTTAAATTTGTTAAATATAAAACAATATAATATATCATTGACCTAAGCATATATAAATAATCAAAATTCTCAAAAATAAAATTAAAAATATAAAAATCACAAGCTACCCAAAAACAAATTCAAATTATAATATAATTTAAATTTTATAAAATAATAATATAGTATGCACTAAATATTAATATAAAAATAAATTATGTGATACATCCGGTTCTAATTTGTTATACATCATTTTTTTTTAAACTACAACTCACCAATTCGGTCGAATAATTTATGTGATACACCCACGATTCTTAATCCATCAACGGATCAGATACTCACGAGTTTGGAAACAAAAACTATTCCAACTCTCTTATTATTGTAGTATAATTAGTTTTAATAAAAAACTAGTACTTTTTAATAATCAAAACTTTCTATTAATAAATTGAAATTACAAATTTTGGAGTTAAATTGGAGAAATAGAAGAAAACGGAGACTAATAATAATCCTATAGGTTAAAGAATACATAAGCAGAACTAGATCTTCTCCGACCAAACAGCTTTCTGGCGCCATTAATCTTCAAAATCGCTTCAATCAAACTATCCCGATCTTTAGAAACTGCTCACAGTCCTCAAAGCACTTGTCACAGTCATCAAATCCTTCTTTGTAGCTCCGAATATTCTTTTCAATCCATGAGAATCGAAACCCTAATTTCCACTGCAAATCTAAACAAGACTTATACTAGAATAGAAAGTTAGTCCAGATTAGAGACAATATATCCTAAACCTAAGCTTTCCAGAGTCACTATGGCAATCAGATCATTTAGAGCATTCAAGTGAGAAAAAGATTGATTTTTCTTAACCTTCAGAACCCATTTCGTTGTCCAATCAGCAGCTTGGTTCCGGATGCGAAGAATGTACTTGATGGTCATCTTAGATGAGATAAGCTTCCTGCAAATCGTCAGTAAAGGGAAAAGAAACCAAGGGTACTTACCATGCTGATAAGAGACTGATTGTCCGATTCAATGACGATCTCCCTCCACTGATTCTGATTGCACATCAGGAGACCCTCCATCAAAGGTCTAGCTTTAGCAGCTAAAAGAGTAAGTTTTCCTAGAGTTTTGCCAAAGCCTTTAACGATATTACCATTGATATCTCTGAAGATGATTCTTGCACTTGCTTCGTTATTTCTACGACACGCAGCATCAACATTGAGCTTTAATCTACTTGATGTAAGTGTCTTTCATTCTGCTGTTAGTAAAAATGCACCCTAGATAATAAGTAGCATCCTCCACCTTCCTCCAATGATTTCTAGTAAAAAAATTGGAGGCATTTAATCCAGCAATAATTTTTTTATTAGAATAATAGCAGATGAGGAAGTAACAATGATGTTTTTGAATTTGGAGCAGTTTCTGTTCTTCTATATCACCCAACAAATGATAACAAGAATGACATGGTTTTCGAAGCTGGAAAATCCATATCACCAAGTTCTTAATACATTAGTAAGAACCATAAATCTTTCAATTTTAATGTTAAAAATGTTACTAAAATGCTGCAAAATAGACCAAGAGTGAGAGTAGTTGACGAAAAAGTGATTGATATCTTCAACATTTGCACAAAAATGGCATTTTGAGGCCAGAGAGAAACACCTTTTTTGCAAAACAGAATCAATAAGAATAAATTTTTTTTTAAAAATTCCACAGAAAAAATGACATCTTCCTAGGAGTGATAGAGTTCCAGGTCTTTTTAAAAAGACTAGACTTATTGTTCTTCTGCCTGATATTAACCCAAGTCAACTTTGTGTTGAAATTATGATCATGAGACAATATCCATATTATTTTATCCTCCTTGTCTTTGTTAACTTTGTAAAGATTAATCTGTTTGATTCTGTCATTACTAATTAGGTTATTCATGTCCCATAGGTCCCATCTATTCTCCTTCAAGAAATTGTAAACTTTGGTCTTAAGAAACCAGTCATTGTAACAGTTAATGATGGGGGAGCAGTTGTGCCAGTTATCCCTCTAGAATTCCATGTCGCCTTTGCCAAGAAGCCAACGAATGTTACTCTCTACTTTATCCTTCATACCTGCAAGACACTTCCAAACCAAAAATCATGATCTAGTGAGGTTAGTTTGAAGAGTAAGCTTGTTTTTATTGTAAATATTTTGCATAACTTGAGACCAAAGACTAGAATTTCTTCTATAATTGAACCAAAGCTTCCGAGAGAGAGTGTTTTGAATATCATAGAGCTTTCTGATATTCAATCCACCCTTCTCAAAAGGTTTGCACAGCTTGTCTCAATGGGACCAATGAATATTAGCCTCAGTATATAGTTAGACATCCACAAAGTCCTATTGAAAATTTTACCAAGTCTATTAATGACACAATTAGGAATAAGAGTATTATGCATCCAATAACAAGGGATGCTCATAAGAACGGAAGAAATAAGAGAAAGCCTGCCTCCATAAGAAAGGGGTTTACTGTCCCAGTCATTAATTTTGGAGTTAATCTTGTCTACCATTTTATTAAAGTTGTTTGATTTATTATTGATATTCAAGGTGATTCCCAGATATGTGGAAGGCAGACCCTCAACAAGGAAACCATTGTGATTCTCCAGGAAGCTGACATTACTCTGGTGAGCTTTATTAGACAAAATGATCTTAGTTTTTTTGTTATTAATGGACTGCCCTGAGATTTTCTGATACTGGTCCAGGAGGGATCTCAACATTGCTGATCATTCAAAAATCTATTGTTGGTCATTCAAGAAAAGGGAATAAAAAATTGGTTTGACATTGCTGTATCACTGGGGACTAACAGGACCCCATTTCAATGCTTGGCTCGCTATCAAAGAAGCTTGAATGCTTCAATATTGAAACAAGAATGGACCAAAGATGAGGATGATCAACTTTGTAAAGCCGTAAGATCTTTTGGTGAGCACGATTGGCAATCTGTTGCATCTATGTTGAAAGGGCGAACTGGCCCCCAATGCTCTAATAGATGGATGGGATCATTGCATCCATCTATTGATGATTGGAATATACCGCTTCGTGACTTGAAGCACAATTTATTGGAGGCAAAAAGCGTAAAAGGTGTTGATAAAGCACCAATTTTGAACTAGCACCAATTTTGAACTAGCACATTATATACATTGGGAGTCTATACCTAATCCACTGTATATACAATAAGGTTTTGAGAATTTTTGAAGATGATTGGTGACAACTACGAGGTTAAAGAAAGTAGAGTCGTCATTCTTTTTTATGTAATAATTCTAGTATTTAGAACAAATATTAAAGAATGTCAATCACTTGAACAAGTTTTAGTGACAACAAATATTAAAGAATGTCATTCATTTGTACAAGTTTTAGTGACACGAAGAAGACAATGAGTTTAATAAAAATGTAAAAAATAAATATATAAATATATATATATATATAATAGGTTTATTAGATAATTTAAATAACAAAGTTAAAAAAAAACATTATATATATATATATATATATTTCTTTTAATAATAAAGCTCAACGTTTTTTTAATATACATAACATTTATTTTATCTCTATTGCAATTTGAATAGATAAATAGAAAATCAAATTATGACAGAAGTTTTTAATTACATAGAATTTGAGTTTAAAAAATAATTACTAATTCAAATTTACAAACCCCTATTTTAAATATGAAAAATTAATCAATGTTTAAAATCTCAAATACTTATTTATTAAGTTATAAATTAAAGTTTTGTTAATCATAGGATATAAACTTAAAGAATGTTTAACATTATACACTTATATTATTAATTAATAGTAAATTTATTGCTTGTTGCATAATTTTTGAAATAATTACCGCCGGATCCTGCTTGTTGCATAATTTTTGAAATAATTACCGCGGATCCGAATAGGCTCTATTTTTCATATGTTGTCTGTCTCCATTGATTTGATTGTCCTTGGGAACAAAACATTAAACAAGCTTTTGTTTTAGTTTTGAGAAATAATGGACCACGCATAGTTCTCTTAATTTTTACAAAGTTAGGTCATTTACAATTTTTTAACCTGATGGTAACACCACTGTCTATAAGCATGACAAGAGAAATTTGTAAAGCAAGAATATAACTGAAGATTAAGATTAGTTTGTATTTGTAATCAATACTGATATGTAATCTAGTGAAATCTGAAGTTTTAAGCAGTCTTGTGATGATCTAGAATGCATAAATTTTGATTCCGACGTAATGTGGTACATGCTATTTTGTTTTATCTGAAAATGATATTTTTCTTTCGAAGTTGGTAGACAGAATTCTTGTTAGCTCGTTTGTAGTCTTATTAAATACGTCGACTTTAAGTTATTTTATGTTTTTTTTTTCTGGATAACATGCTTTCATGGTTTGATATACATGAGCCTTTATAAATTCTTCCAAAATATTTATTATTTTGGAAATCAAAGATATAATATAAATATATATATATATTTGCAATCTCTGATTTTAATATTAGGTTAAATCAATTGAAATAATAAACAAACTGAATTTCAGGTAATATAATTTTATAGATGTTCCTACACGGAGAGAGGAAGAGTTCCTATACCGATTCCAATCCAAATTTTTAATTTTTTAGTAGAAATAAAACAAACAAGAAATAATAAACTTATTATTATTTGTTATCTGTTTACCTAAAAGAAAGACCGATGTTAGAATGAAAAAAAAAATCAGATTTGAGAAACGACAAGTAACAGCTATAGTTTAGGGCCGGTTTTTATAGTAAATAAAATGTATGAATCATGGATCATAATTAGTAATGGGCTACAAATTCTTATTAGACTTTTAAGAATTCAATATTTAATTGTTAGACTAATTTTTTTTATATAGAAAATAATTACAATATATTATTTATTTATTTATTTATTTATTAAGTTATAAATTAAATTTTTGTTAACAGTAGGATAGAAATTTAAACAATGTTCAACAGTATACAATTATATTATTTTTATGGTACAATCATTGCTTGTTGCATAGTGTTTGAAATAAGCAATTCACTCCGAATGACCTATATTTAAAAATAAAGGTTTGATTAAATTCCATTATGAATTAGGATCTATTCTTCCATCATGTTATTAAAATCTATCATTGGTGTGCGGTTAATGAGAATAGTGAAGTCTTTTCACATGTTGTCTCCATGTTTTGAGAGTTTTCTTCATAAGGGTTAAAGAATAATTGTCCTTAGGAGCAAAACATTAAACAAGCTTTTGTTTTAGTTTTGAGAAATAATCGACCACCCATAGTTCTTTTAATTTTCACAAAGTTAGGTCATTTACAATTTTTTCACTTGGTGGGAACACCACTCTATAAGCATGACATGCGAGATTTTAATCAATACTGCTATGTAATCTAGTGGAATCTGAAGTTTTAAGCAGTCTTGTGATGATCTAGAATGTATAAACTTTGATCCCGATCTAATATGGTACATGTTATTTTATTTTATCTAAAAATGATTTTTTTCTTTCTTTCGAAGTTGGTAGACAGAATTCGTGTTTGCTCGATTGTAACCTTACTAAAACATCGATTTTAAGTTATTTTATGTTTTTTTTCTAGATAACATGGTGATGACTTCATGGTTTGATATCCATAAGCTTCATGTAAGTATAAATTCTTCCAAAATATTTATTATTCACAAAATCAAACATATATAATATAAATGTATATATTTGTAATGTCTAACTTTAATATCAGGTTAAATTCAAGTTATTAAACTACCTAGTCTTGAATAAGCTACTGCTGATATTTAAAAAATAAATATTAAGCTATACCAAATTAAATTAGTATATAAATATCAGTATATTACACTCATTTATTATTGGGGAAGGCTAAATTAAGATCCCATTTGGCATTTGGCTATAATGAGACCTTTCTATAATGAGATCACATTTGACTATAATGAGACCCCAAAAAAGACCAATTTACCCCTGATATAAAAGTTGTATTTTCAGCCCAAAACCTCTCTTCTCTCTAGCAAAACCTCTCAAAATCCCAAAAAAAAGACAAGATTTCTCAAATCCGACATTACAAACACCTTAAGGTACGAATCCTTTACCTATTCATGTAATTTTTAAGCAATTTACTTTAGTATTTTTAGTGATATTTAGAGTTTAGGGTTCTGTCTAAAAAGTCTGATTTTCATGTATATATTGTTGTTTTTTTGAAAAAATAGTTGTAGATTCGTGTTAGTCGATGCATTAGGAACGTTTTGGTACCATAGTTGTTGAATTTGGGTTGTTTTTGTGAGTTTTTGGTTCGATTTTCAGATCTAGGGTTTGGGGTTGCTGAAAGTGCAAAATTGCGAACAAGCACCTCGCAACCCGTGCAAAATCACAAGGTGCTTGTTCGCAATTTTACACTTCCAAGAGTTCGCAATTTCACCAAAACAGGAAAAAGCTCATTTTATTTCTTCAAATTATGATGTTTTTATTCCCAAATTATGATGTTTTTATTCCCAATTTATTAATGATTTTATTTTTGTTGTATTTTAGCATATCTCGCACACAGCATACAATTAATTGGGCACTCAGAATACGCGATTTAGCCATTAATTATTTTTTTAATTAAATGTGAATATATAATTATAATTTATTATTTCGTTACTTGTCTGTGGTTTGTACTAGTCTATTAATTACTATATTAAACAGATGATTTATTTTTTATTATTTTCACGGATGGTTCGCTCTTACAAATGAAGTATATATTAAAAACATTGTTTTTAATTTTACATATTCCATTATTCTATTGATAAAGTTTAGTTCTTTTTGTCTTTATTACTTCAATAAATCTAATGTATTTTTTACTATTTTAAATTAGAATGAAAAGATTTAGAAATTAAATATTACATAATTAATATAATTAATATGTAATATGTAATAAAAAAAATTAAATATGCGATATATCTATTCGAGTTTCTTAAACTATAATAAAAATACTTCGAAAACAAATATATATGTTTGACTATCTTAAACTAGAATAAAAATTTAAAATATAATATATTTATTTGACTCTCTTAAACTAGAATGTAAAAGATTTAAAAAATAAATATTACATAATAAAAATACAATATATATTTTCACTAGTTTAAACTATAAAAAGATTTAGAAAGTAAATATCAAATAATAAATATATAATATATTTCTTTGACTATTTTAAACTAGAATAAAAAAATTCAAAAAATAAATATGGCATAGTAAGTATGCAATATATATTTTTAAATATGTAAAAAAATTAAAAAATAAATATTACATAATAAATATGTATTATATTTATTTGATTAATTTAAGCTAGATATTATATAACTCTTTAATAAAAATGATAGTGATTTATTCGTCGTCTAATAAAAACAGCAAATATATTTAAATTTAATGAAAATACTAGATATATATTTAGTCTTTAATGATTTTTCTAATTTTTGACTCATCCAGCTTTATTTGAGTTTGGTCTGCTTTCTAAAAAGGTATGTAATACTTATATCAAAATATATTTAATTTTAATATATTTAATTATATAAACTAAGTATTAAATGACAAAATCGCGAGCTCAGTGATTTTGTCTCTCGTGATTTGGACAAAATCACGAAGTGACTGTTCGCGATTTTGACAAAAAAACATGCAATTTTGCGAATTCTAGGTTCGCAGTTTGTCACTTTTATAGCGTAATGAGTTCGAGAATCGCACCGAAAGTAAAAAAATCTCAAAAAATACTTCATCTTGGGTTTCGAGATGGTCCACGAACCAATTTCATTGATATTACAGCTAAAATCATCATTCAAGTCGCTCAAATCCATAAATTTTAGTTTTTTTTAGAATTTTTGGTATGTTAGAGAGAAAGCTTTGTGGAGAAGAAGAGAAAGTTAATTTTTTAATTAAAAATGAATTTTATATATAAAAGATATATTGGTAATTTTACATTAGTTGAAAAAAATATAGCCTAGCCCTTTATTATTAGTGATTCATTCTTTAATATTTCAAAGGAATATATGTAAAAGATACTTTTAAATAATTGAAGGTGACTTTTAAGTACAAATATAACTTATCAATCATCACATCTTCCATTAAAACCACTAAAACCCAAAGACCTAAGGTACAACTTATAATCTACAACTTAGTATAATGTATGGATACCCATATCTAAGATTCTAAAATTTAATAAATACATGATGTGTTCCAAGTTTGAGATCCTCTATCATATTGCAATTTTTATATTACTTTATATGAAATCAACTTTTTTTTATATCTGGTTAATTCATTAAACTTTTGAACTTGTTTTCGGAAATTGTCATATTGTTTTTAGTTATAATTTTGCAACTATACCAATAAAATAGTGATGAAGTACTATTTGATATGTGTCAAAATCGTTGGCATTAGTAATATATTCGATGTTATTATCATTGTATTTCACCAACAAATAATTCTATATTTAAAACGAACCATGTAGACCATACATCATAAGACTTTAATTTTAAATTCAAAAGCTAAACAATAAAACTTAACTCTAAATAAAACTTGAGTTTTAAATAAAAAAACTACACACAAAACAATGAAACTTAAATTTGCATTCTCACTTTAAATTTGAACTCCAAACCTAAGCGTTTTAATTATAATAAAATATGCAAGGTATATATATATAAAACAAGAAAAATATTACAAGTTTTCTTAATTCTTTGTCATAGATATTAATAGTTGGACAAATTTTTATATACACATTGATAATTAATTTTAATATAATGTAATAACAATAAATTATGTTTTTTAAAAAGTAAATATTCAAAATGAGTAAAAATGTTTTTTAAAAATATTTTATTAAAAAAATGATAAGTTATTAGATAGTCATATAGAGATAAATCAAATTGCCGATAACTACGTAAGTTTTGAAGTTTAACAAAAAAATTGAAACAAAATCTTTGAACGATATATATGAAAAACACAATATACATGCGAGATGTATAACCTTCGACCATGGATTAAACTTAATTTTTTTTAAGTTTAACTTACAAAACTTCATATCTTTCGAGCTTTAATATGTTTTGTTTTCTCAAATATATATATATATATATATATATATATATATATATATATATTATTTCAAAATGAAAAAAGGAAATTTATGAGTAATATTTTTGGATTTTTTTTTTCAAATCCAAATTCGCAATTAATTATTTTTGATTTCACAACTAAACAATAATTGTTTCTTTGTTTCCAATCAAATTACACATAATTTCGCAACTAAACAATATTTTTTTTCCAGACTTATCTCACAACCAAATTGCACGTAATTTTGCAACTATTAAAAAAATGTTTTCACTACAAAAATGCACATATTTTCGCAACTACAAAAAACGTTAGTTATTTCACACCAAATTAACACTTATTTTCACAAAATAAGATTTTATTTTATTTTATTACACAATCAAGCTTATTTAGCAATCAAAGTCATACTTCCACCACTATTTTTTTCTAATTTCTCACAACACTTTTGGATGTATTTTCGCAACTAAACAATAATTATTTTTTGGCAACCAAATTACACATAATTTCGCAACTAAACAATAATTATTTTTTGGCAACCAAATTACACATAATTTCGCAACTAAACATCAATTGTTATTTTTTGCAACCAAATTATACGTAATTACGCAACTAAACAATAACTATTTTTTCAAACAAATTACATGTAATTTCACAACTAAACAATAATTTGTTATCGCAATTCTAAAAATCAAAAAATATATTTCATATAATTAGTTTTGTTTGTCCTACAAAAACAAACCAATGATATTTCCATATATATTTTTCGAGCTATGGTTTTAAAATATAAGACCTATTGTTTTAAAATAATACATAAACTAGAAAAAGCACTGTTGGAGATATTTCAAACTGGTTATCGGTAAAAATACTAATTTAACCATAGTTGATTATATGCCCTTATCAAACTTAAATTGTTATTAATAAATAATTTTTATTGTAAATGATTATTGATAAATTATATATAAAAAAAATTATTCTAAAGCTAATTTTTCGTTTATAACGCATACTATAAATTCAAGTCATATTAGTTCATATTACACAATCAGCATATGTATAATAAACTTTTCATCTATCTAAGTCTATAGATATTCGACATTTATTCATATCTCATGTGCTTTGATTCATTTCAAATCCAAACCAAATCCATGACAAGTTTTCCTTACTCTGACCAATTCTTCAATACCAAAAGTCCAAACACCTCTAATTTCTATACCATATTCTAACTAGTTTAACTCTTTTTCTAAAATACCTACCACGTTAATCTCACTGGTGCTAAAATATAATGCAACTCAAATGCCTATAATTGTGTTGATAAAGAGTTGTTACCTACACAATCTTCTGACTCTAATTCATATCCTATTCCAAGTACTTCTATTTTTTTTCCAACCTTACACAAAACATAATAGTTCATTCTCCATAAGATATCATCTCTCTCACATCCAGATACAATACAGACTCTGCCTCACAAATATATCATTCATATAACCACCCTACTTCACCCAACCAGTTACTTTTTGACCCATGAACTAAACCTCCATCATTCAAACTAAATATAAATCATGTTTTCCCTAACTAAATTATCTAAAAACGGTCTAACATCTCCTCCCCAATTTTGGATGCTACAAACAATCCAACCCCAACCAACACTCATTTAATGCATAACAGGGCCACAAAATGGTATCTTTATACCTAAGAGTATCTACACTAGTCTTGTTAACATAACTATGAGCTCACCTTAGGTACCTAAAAAAGATTAGCTAGAGAAAATATTTGAAGAGATGTGTTATTTTTTACTAGAATATGACTGGACAATTAACATGTGGTTGTTCAAAGCAAAGATATATCTAAAGTTTGCACAACTCAAAGTTCATCGGGCCAATTTTTTTTATAGGATCCGTTGCCAAGATCCTCTTCATGTGCTAAACCCAAAAACTGGCCCGAACAAAGTACCAGGTCTAAGATCATAAAAATAAATGAAAAACAAAATATAACAACCACGTGCACACATCTACTAGATTTACAGCTTTCAACATTTGATGATACTACTAAATAACAACCTAATATAATATTTATTTTGGAAGAATAATAGTACAAACAACTATATTATATATAATACTATACAATATAATAAATGAGATTCTAAAATACAAAATATACAAAAATGTTTATTATTCATCTTTATCATAAATACTTTATCACCTAACATAAAATATAGATCATTTGTTTAGAAAATAAAATAAACGAATTATATGAGCTTATTGTAGCCTATATTGGCACAAAAATATTTATACATCATTTTTGGATATTTCCTCCAGACCCATGGAAAAATTCATCCATAAATTATTTGATTATATAAACTTTGAAGTTGCATTGATACGCAAGCTAAACTCATAAGTCGACTCCCATGATTACCATTCTTACTAATGTCTCCAACCTTAAAAGATGAAAACTAAAATTAATAATATCTTTGAGATCAGATGGTAAAAAACCTAGCCAAACACCAAGATATGCTAAATTACATATCCCAAAGGTGATCTGACCAAACTCTAGTCGAGGCTAATGAGTGGTTTCGACCTTAAATGGACTCAGAAGTATGGAAGACATTCAAAAAGCTTGCTTCTATAAGATGTGGTTTAACTTCAGGAAGCAACAATCACTATGGTCAAGGTTAATGAAGTCTATATACTACTACAATTTTCATCCTTTAATTACTCCTAAAATCTGCAAAAGGTATAATGTTTGGGATATAATGATGAAGATAAGAGATGAAGCAGAAAAGATGATATATTGGAAAGTGGGAGAAGGGAACATGGAGTTCCGGCTTGAGAGATGGTGTACAACAAAGCCATTTATCAATCTCGACTCAATAACTAAGAGAACTTGATATATCTCTAAAACGGTAAATGCTTACTAGGTAAATGGAGGATGGGATTTAAAAGTTCCGAGAAACTGCTTCTCTAGTGCTACGATTCAAAAGATAAGAAACATCATCATTTCTAACAACAAAGATAACATCAAATGGGCTCTCTCAACCTATGGAGATTTCTCTACAAAAGATACATGGGAATTCTGAAGAAATAAATGAAATAAACCTGATATCTACAAGAAGATATGGAACAACATTAGTCCCAAAAAGTGTTCTTTTCTAACGTGAAAGGTCATTCAACAATGGCTTCCTATTGATACTCTGTTGCAAAGGAAAGGTTTTCAGTTGGCCTCAAAATTCCAGCATTGGCCAAACACAGAATCAATCAATCAATCATGTCTTTGTGGAATGCTCAAAAGCTTGAGAGACTTGGTCATATTTTGCTTGCTTTTTCAAGATAATAATCAATAAAAATATGACTTACACCGATCTGTTGAAGAAATGGTTTTTGTCAACTACAAAAAACACTCAGATAAGAACTATCATTCCTGTAATTATTACTTGGGTGATTTGGTCTGCTAGAAACTCAAAAAGACATAAAGGTACTTCCACTACATCAAAGTCTATGATTGAGTTTGTTTAAAGATATCTATCTGTGCTTGACCAAGGAAATCTTCTTAAAAGAAAGGTATAGGACAGTGATAGTAACACTGCTATTCACTTAGGATGTGTTTACCATCTTAAGAAGCCTATATTGATTCTGTCTCTTAAATGGAACTTTCTAAAAAGAACCATGTATAAGTTGAACACTGACGGGGTCAGCAATTTCAAAGGAGAGGCCAGTGGATGATGCATCATCACGGATAAAAAAAGAGATATGATTGCTGCCTTTGGAAAGATTTATGGGCATAAAAGTCCGTTAATTTCTGAGAGTAGAGCATTATTAGACAGACTCATTTTATGCAAGCAGAAAGCTAGATGTTACAGAGGCCTCATCTCTTCTACAATTTCTTTTACACATACTTTTCGAGAACAAAAGGTTGTTGCGGATTGGCTAGCTAAATATTCTCTGAAAAAGGCAAGAATCTAGATTGTTGTCTGAATCTAGTCCAAACGAGCTAAGAGCTATTGTTTTGCTAGAGAGCCTCAGTATTGTATACATAAAAACTAAAGAATCAGACTAAGCTTACATGGTGGTGCTGTTTTCTACTGAAAATCGGCCTAAGACAATGCTCTGAATTTTTCGTTCCCGTTCTATGTTCCCTCGTGACTGACTTGCGATTCTTTCGAAGATGCTTTTCGCTGGTTTTGAATTCGTCCTAGGCTTCAGTCTCTGGTTCTATAGTTTTCAAAGACACCTTTAGATTGATAGTTGGTAATGTTGTGGTGGCGTTGATAGCTGTTTCATTTTAGGACTGAAAGCTGGAGAGGATGAAGGTTACGTTCAGGCTCAAGTGGGTTTCTATGATACCGTTAGTTGGTAAAAGGTAGAAGATAAAGTTTAAAGCCTAATTTGAAAGTAGCGCGCTTTTAGATTTTAAAATTTTCAATTTTCAATTTTCAATTTTCAATTTTCAATTTTCAATTTTCAATTTTCAATTTTCAATTTTCAATTTTCAATTTTCAATTTTCAATTTTCAATTTTCAATTTTCAATTTTCAATTTTCAATTTTCAATTTTCAATTTTCAATTTTCACTTTTCAATTTTCAATTTTCAATTTTCAATTTTAAACTTTGATTTTGGGCCTTTGGGCCTAGTTTTCTTTAATCTCGCAATAAAAGTCCATAAATTTGAATAAAAAATGAAAAAATATATATAATTTTTTAAAATCAGAACAACATATACTTAAATAAAATTAAATCAGATTTTATTATATAACCTATTAATTATTAATTATTAATTAGTTTTGGTAAGATAGTTATAAATACATTTCAAATTCCTATTTTATTAAACCGATTAATAACAAATGGCCAGTTATTCATAATTAGTGAATAAATAGAGAACATTCGAGTAGAGTTTACATAAAATCATTATTGATGAGATTAAAATATATTGTATGGTAGAAACAGAAAATCTTTTGGTTATTTAGTATTTAAAGTTTTATAGAAAGTAGTAATAGAAAAGAGGTGTTCAGATCAGATTTTAAATTGGGGTTAATCCTATGAGCCTCGAAGCCCAAGAATCAATGTGCTTAGCACACAACTGATTTATTGGTTTACTTAACTTACTGTTCAATTATTGAATTTCATTTGTCTGGTCCGAAATGCCCATTTGGATAAAATTAGAATTACTTCAGTACTCCTCCAACAATATCCAGTCGGATTTTATAGCCCCCTTAGCTCTTTCAAAAAATATTTGAAAGAGCTAACCATGACAGATAATGTCTGATTTTCCTTCGAAGTAAATTTGAAGGGTCAACCGAACAGTTCAAAGGTCGCAACTTTATAATTAGTTCTCTTTTACACGTGTCAAGTGGTGACTGGACTCATTAGCCGCCTTTTCAGGGTACTTGTGTCTAAACATTAAAAAAGTTACATTTATTAGCCCAACATCATGGCTAGGTAGTTCATCTCCCTTACTAAAAATACTCAAGTACTTTTTAAACTATATAAGTGTAATTTTTCACTGATTATATTTCTAGTACGAGAAAAAAAATTCAAACTTTGATTCTAGATAGAAAAAACACCATAATCTCTCAACTTTTCCCAGTTTTTCATTTTTTCTCTAAATTTGTATGTTCACAACAAGAACTGCCTTAACCGAATGAGGATGCATCAACCTATTTAAGTTAGAGGAAAAGAAAAAGAAAGCTAGAATCACTGCCAGACTACCTGCTTCACAAGGTGGACTGATTGTTCAACAAATTTCAGAACCTTATTTGAGTTCATCATCTCACAGACCTTCAATTGTTTCCAGAACAAACCCTCTTGCTCAACCTTCTACAATCCCAAATCCACCTACTCAATCGATCAAAATATCTTTTATCAAAACCAAAGTCGTTAGTAGTCGTAAACCTCATTCTTTTATAGCTACGGGGTCAGATGTATGAGAAAACACACCTAAAAGAATCGCCAGGATTTCCAAATCCAAAAGCACAACTTCATACGTTAAAGAGACAGAGAAACCTATTGAAGGTCCTACAACCAAATTAGCTCCACCCATTGAGCCTTCTCATGTTGAAAAATATGATACCGAATCTAAATTTTTTGACCAACAGGCACATGTAATGGAGGAAAAAATAGATGATATGGGAGAGATACTCCATTTGAGACATCTAGCCAAACCGGTGATACTAGTACAGTTTGGGAATAAAGGAAGATGTTAGACTGTCAGACTCTGAACCGCTTCCGGAGAGCCTTGTTGGGCGAGTGGGGCCTAACTTTTCCAAGTTCAGCGTTAAATATATGTTGGCTCTTCAAATAATTTCCTATGTATATACTCTTACAACCAATTTGGACAAGATTAGGAAAAGTGGGGTTTTTCAGAGTCTATAAATATGAGGATTCCCATTCCTAATGAGACTCCAATGGATAACAAAGCTGAGGAGCTAGTGGTATATACCAAAGTGCTTAACCGGGGCCTTCGGTTCCCTTTGGACCCGAAGATAGGGAGATATTTCCACTTGGTGAGGTTATGCCCAAGTCAATTAAGTCTGAATGACTTGTATACACTATTATCCAACATCATAGCCTTAAGGCTGTCTAAGATTCCAATGTTTATGGAACAGTTCATTGTTGTGGCTAGTTTATACCAAAACCACCATTTCCCATTTTACTACTTCAACATGAGGAACGATTAAAAAGTTGTTGATGATTTACTGGAGGCTGACAAGCCTTGAAGAACCCAATTCCTCTATATTAGTGGTGCTTCGGAAAATGGTAAGAAGATTACTTCCAAGGGAATCCAAGCTTACTGACCAGATATTGAAGTAGTTTAGGTAAGTGCTTTATGAATTTATTCTATCATGTATTTACATAATTTTCACATCGGATTCTGACACACAAAATCCGCATCAGATTTATTTTTTAGTGCTTTCGAAGATGTTCTCAGAACATTTGGAAGATAGAAGGACCACTTTTACGAAGCTGCACCAGTGGGCTATAGAGAAACGAGGAACTACTTTTCATAATTGTTTTACCTCAGCATGCATGGTGAGGACCCATATGTGGAGAACGAACTCAACCAGAGAGCTCTCATGGGAACAATTTACTAGTCCTCCTGGAGCTGTCGATATCTTCAAAAGGACCAAGAAGACTGATGGTAAAAAACAATTACCAATTAGAAACAAGACTCATAGCCATCATGACAAGATTTAAAAAAATAAGAAAAAGAATGATGATCCATCTCAAAAGTAGCCGATGTGGGTGGTTTAGGTCCTCTAGATGTAATTGATGTTGTTTTGTTGGATGTTGTAGTTATTAATGTGGGTGAGGCTATAGAGCCCTTAAACTCCCCAGTTGTTAAGAAGAAGAAAGAGAAGAAGATGAGCCAAAGTGATAAGAGATTGGGAAAAAAGAAGAGAATTGTCATTGGTTTGAAGATCATACTTCGATCTGAAGCCCTTCTTTATAGTACTCATGTCAGAGTTCCTTCCTAAGAAGAGGTACATGTCGATCCTTCTTCCCTACTATTTCATGCTGCTGACCAACCTTCTACTAAAGGTGATGTTAATTTGGATGACATAAGAAATCTATATTATAGTGAATTTGATAAGGAAGATTTTGACAAGGCTTTCCCCCAATCTACCACAATTTCAAATGTTATGATACACGATGGTGAATTCTTTAAAGTGTCCAGTGAGCATGATACACTTGGTTATGAAGTTTTAGGATATGTAAGGCCAATAGTCGACTTGGAGAGGTAGGTCAGGTCTCAATTCAAAGACATTGTCTCCCTTTAAACTGAAAATCAAGGCTGAGCAGAACAAGGTTGAGACTTTGGGCCAAGAAAATGAGAAACTCAGTGATGATTTGGTGCTAACTAAGTCCAAACATGAAAATTTGCAGGCTAGTTACACCGAATTACAATCTACTACTTCCCAAGAAATCAATTCCTTGAAGAAACAAGTGACCCATGATAAAAGCGTCATCAATCAATTATTCGAGGAGAAAAAAATGTTAAAAAGATCTTTTTAAGAAGAAGGACGATGAGATTGTTTCTCTAAAATTAAATAAAGCTCAAGACATAGCTGATGCGGTGGACGTATATGCTGAGGGGGTATTAAAATCTATGAATCCAAGATATCCGTCTGTTAAATCGGAAATGGTCATATTGTTCCATGAAATATTTCCCAAACGTTCTCTTGGGAAGCCGTGGAGGTTTGTGCCATATGAAGAAATTCTATTTCATACTATGGCACAAAGTGATAAACTTAACATTTCCTCAGATGAATCCGGATATGATGATGAAGCTGAGGAGGATTCAGATGATGATAAAAAAGAAAAAGGAGAGGTAAGGTTGGAAGAAAACTGTGGGGAATGAGCCCTAAGATTAACTATTTTTACTGTGTTTGTGTTTTGAATCAAAGTCCTTGAAGCATGCAAGGCATTTTGTCATTTTTGGATCATATTTTTTAGAAAATCTGTTTGTACAACTCCTTGTGGTATACAAGGAATTTTTGTAATATGAACCAGATATCTTTTACGATCCTATTAATATTTTACGCTGTCTTTATTTTTATTCACTTTGTATTTTTTAATTTTTTCGTTTACACTTCTATTAATGTCGATCGTACTTAAAAATGAAAAAACTACAACAATATATTAAATCTGACCATGCCATTAAAAGGTATTTCCTGTAAAGATGTTAAACCCTCAATTATGCTCATATTTATGAGAGCCATATTTTTTAATTCATCTGAGCCACTCATATGCAATCCATTTGAGGGAAACACATGTTTAATAGGTCTTAATTCATCCGAGCCACTCAGTGGAAATCCATTTGAGGGAAACAAATGTTTAATAGGTCTTTAATTCATCTGATCCACTCAAGACAATTTCTTTAAAAAAAGAATTGTATATTGATTGATATTTGGATACCTTATTGAAACCTTCCCACGCCACCGGGGTAGGAAAGAGTATTCTCCCAAATATTTACATTGAAGTAAAACAAAGTAAATATTTACAAAGTGATTTAATTCTAAGTATAACTTGAGATGCTCAATATTCCAAGAATGCTTTAGTAGGTTGTCTTTTTTGTCTAAAAGCTTGTATGTTACTTGCTTGACTTTTTCACATATGACGTATGGTCCTTCCCAGTTTGGAGCCAACTATCTGAACTGCTTCTCTTTAGTGTGTAGGCTCACGTTTCTTAACACCTTATCTCGTGCTTGAAAATCTATTCTTTTTACTTTAGACACAAACCTGCTCCTCATCAAACCTTAGTAATGTGCATTTCTCAAATGTGTTTTCATTCTTTTTTCTTATATTAAATCCAATTGAGCCCTCATAGATATCTCATTCTCTCTTTCAGAATAATTTTGAACTCAAAAGGAAGGAAACGTAGCCTCTATAGGGGTGATATCACCCATCCCATAAACTAGAGCAAATGGCGACTCTTGTGTGATTGTATGGGGGATAGTTCGGTATGCCCATAGTACCTCTTGCAAGTAACTTGGCCATTTCCCAGATGATCCTTGTAAAATATTATTTATGCCCGATAAAATTATCCAATTTGTCACTTCAACTTGTCTATTGTCTTGAAGATGAAAATGAGAAGAAAAACACTATTGAATTCCTCTTGATGTACAAAATACATCCATGTCTTTATTATCAAAATGAGGATCATTATCTGTAGTGATTCGCTTGGGAATACCAAATCGATAATATATGTTGAAGATAATAAATTTTATTACTACTTTAGATGTTGTTCCAGATAATGGTGCAACCTCTACCCATTTTGAGAAGTAGTCTATTGACACAATTATGGTACGCGACCCCTAGAAGCCATTAGAAGGGGTCCAATCAAATCAAGTCCCCATCTATCAAAGGGTATAGGTTTGGATACTGATTCCATGTGGATTACTAGCTCATGAACTGCAATTCGTTATCTTTGAAAATGATCACATATTTTCACCAAATATTTAGCATGTACTATTATAGTAGGCCAATAATATCTCGCTAACAAGACTCTGCTAGTCAAAATTTTATAGCCACAATATGTTGATCCTTCTCCATCATGTAACTATGATTAAACATTTTGAGACTCATTAGATCTGAGGTAACTCAGTAGAGGCCTGTTGAAATATTTTCTGTAAGGAATCTCTCTTAGAACTATAAAACCACAAACTTTTTATATTATTTTCTTTGCCAAAGCCTTGTCGGAAGGTAAAACTCCATTAGTGATAAATTCTTGGATTTCATTCCTCCAATCTTTAGAAATTTCATCGGATAAATGTATAATTTATCTTACTTCACCCTTCTCTCACGTGGTTGCATCTATAGAAGGAAATTCCCGCATAAGGATAAACGAGTATGCTTCAGAATATGCTATAGTGGCTAAAGAATCTGCCAAAACGTTTTTCGATCTGGGGATATGCTCATATTCGATGCATTTAACCCTGGTAATGACTTCCTTTAGATTTTGTAGATATTTTATTAAGTTATCTTTCTTAGCTTCAAATTTACATTGGGCTTGATGAATGAGTAATTGTGAATTACTTATCAATCAAACTCTTTTTACCCCACATATTTACCATATAAGCAAAAATATTTACTATACTTTTGCCCACATATTTGACGGGGGTATGATTGATATGAGAACATTTGTCCATTAATCTCAAAATAAACCGCTTCAATGCTGATAATCTTCCACTTAATATATGAACTTCTTTAGTATTTTGAGGGGAATCCATAGCTAACAAATCATTTAACTGATCTGGATCAGCATGAATCCCTTTCTCGCTTATGATATATCCCACAAATTTACCAGATCGAACTCCGAAGTTACATTTCTCTGGATTTAATTTCAAATTGATGGCTTCCAAGTTAGAAAATGTTTACTGGAGATCAAATATATGATCTTCCTCCTTATGGATTTTTACCATCATATCATCAATTTAAACTTATATATATATATATATATATATCTGTTGATTTGATTAGCAAACGCTTTATTCACCAGTTGTTGAGAACTATCTCCAACATTTTTCAACCCAAATGACATTACCTTATAACAATGGAGCCCTCTGTCAGTAATAAATGTAGTGTGGTCTTGATAATTCATATTCATCTATATTTGATTATACCTAGATAAAGCATCCATAAAGGATAACAACTTGTTCCCTGATGTAAAGTCCACTAGCTGATCTATCCAGGGCACTGGAAATGAATCTTTAGGGCAAGCTCTATTGAGATTTATAAAATAAATGCACATACGTCATATCTTATTCTTTATCTTGACTAAAAAATCGCTTCATATTTTTCTCTGGAAAAAGCTCTTCTTTTCTGTACTACTGGCCTTACATCAGATTTTACAGATAGCTTATGATTAATTATATTGACTGGTACTTTGGTCATATCCTCGTTATACCAAGCAAACACATGTATATTATGGGATAAAAATGATAGTAATTTTTCTTTTAACTCTAGTAACAATTTAGATCCAATCCAAACACTTTTACCTTATGCTAGCAAATGAATTTTAACTTCTTCAAACGGGATTATTGCACTATAAGCCTCCCTTGGATCATCTATCTCATTTAGTTTGGCAGAAGGCTCCACTGACTGCTATTCCTTGTTAACCTTCACTGCTTCTGGCAACTTTGGAGCAAGATAAGTGAAATAACAATCATGAGCTATCTTTTGGTTACTTCAGACAAGGTCGACCTATCCTGCCACAACATACTTCAAACATTAGTGGACAATAGAAACTACTGCATGCATCCTAGATAACCAATATCTACAGAATATGGCATTATAAGATGTTGGACAATCAACTATCACAAACAAAACCCTTACCATCTTTTTAAATGGTCATTTCCCCAACAAGACCTCTTCTTCAAATTCTCCAATTACATCGGCTGAGATCCCAGTAAATCATACTATGGTCCTATTCGAACGTTAGATGATAGATAGATTATTTATTTATTTTATTGGTCGATAGAAACAATATATTTTCCAAACTTCCAGTATCAATTAGAATCTGACGTAGATTATTGCCTCTAATATGAGCCTGTAATATCCCTTAAATCATCTTCATCAAAGACAATAACTGGAGCAGGGTTTTGATAAATATGCGCAGACATTTTCCCCCAAATTGAATTGTTGGACAATTAACATGTCTTTTTCTTGAACAACTTGAGGGTAAAGTCATAGTGTCTTCCCCAAAAATGGTTAAATATTAGAAGAAGTTACGTAGATTGGAAACTGTTGAAGTATTTTGCACTATCATCCCAACTTGATTCTGATCTGGATCACGATCTATATATTCTGAATCTACATCAAACCTTTCTATAATCACCATAGCATCTTCTTGTCTCGATGCACCCATCTTTTGCCATAGACCGGTTGGTGAAGCTGCTCTTGTTGTATTCACATTAGATTGATAGTGATTGTTGACTTGCCTATTGCTCCTTTTTTTAACAAAGGCTGATGACTTCCCTCTCTCAATTAAATTATGCACTTCTTGTTTTAGGGCAATGCAATTCTGGGTATTATGACTCACATCATTGTGGTACTTAAAACAACGAGTATTCCAATTCTCTCTAGGAGATTATATTGGTATTAGCCTTCTAAAATGAATTATATTCTTAGTTTTATCATAAATAGTAGCCACATTTTCACCCAGTTTGGCAAACCATTCAGGTTGAACCCACAGACTCCTTTTTGGTTTAAATTGTCGGCATTAACTTGATTGATTTTGTCTAGGCTGATGTGGCCCATGTCCAGATTCTGTAGGCCTATAATTAACCGTGGCCTGAGATTGAGTACTGACTTATGGGATCAACACTGTGGAAAAAGACCTATTCTGATGCGGTACTCGAGATTTCTTAGTCTCTTCCATCGTAATCTGTTTTCCGACCTGATTTCACAATCCACCCCATGTTATCGTTTTTTTTTCGAGTCACCAAATCAGCCAACTCAACCGGATTCAACCCTTGTCTCAAGGAAGCAATGGTTACTTGTTTAATAAAATTGTCCAATCCGTTTTTTGTATTCACAAAACGGCTGACATATTCTTTCAAAGACTCGTTTGGTTCTTGAGCGCAATTGATGATAGTATCACATTTTCTTTTTACCTATTTACTTCCCATAAATTATCTCCAAAAGGCCATCTAGAAGACATCAAAGTTTTTAATAGATCCATATGGTAAACTATTATACTATTTTAAAACACTCCCCTTGAAAGTTTGTAAGAAATCCCGGTATAATACCTTATCATCATCATCAAAATTCATCGTAAAGTTTTTGAACTTCTCAAGGTGGTTATCAAGATCTTTTCTCCCATCGCATTTTTTCATTTTGGAACTGTCAAACTGCCTTGACAAATGGCCAGAGCGTATCTTTGATGATAAATGGGATTGCCTCCAATTGTGGTTACAACTAAACACATTGCCTTCATCAGGAGTTGCAAATATACATGGTTCAGACTGGATAACAAAGTGATCACTTAATAGATGATCAATACCATGGTCTGTCGATCCTTTTATTTTCTCTAGATATTTATTCCTTTTCATTTTCCCTTCCTCACACTTTTTCTAGAATGTTTCTTGGTTAACCTTATTTTCTTTCTTTGACGGCCTTGATAACTACTTGATGGAGATGACCCATCATAATCAGATGATGTGGTTGAATTTTCAATAACATTCGACGTGCTCATTATTTGTTTAGCTCGATACTGTTTTGTAGAATTAATATGAGCCTTTGGGGACTAATCATTTTCACCTTGTTTGTTATTATCACCATGCTCATCTGTAGATATACCACGCGCATCAGGTTTTTATTTCAATGTTCTTTCAGTTTGCTTTTGGGCTCTCAAAGCCTCAACTGATTACATTCATCTTGCATAAATGGTCTTTCCTCTGTGTTATGACTGACATAAGACACATTAGTATGTTCATTATCATTTCTTATTCCTTCATTTTCATGAGGTGGAATTTCCTGCATATTAAGACCCATGTCTCAAATATTTCCGAACTTTGAATTACAAGTAAGATTTTGAATAAAATTATTCAAGCACCTCACGTCTCTCACTGTGGTCGCCAATTTGATGAGGGTAAAATGTATTGTGAGTTTAAAAGCGGAATAGTTTTTGGTTATTTAGTATTTAAAGTTTTGTAGAGAGTACGAAGAGAAAATATGTGCTTGTATTTAATATATTTGGAAAAAGTTCAACCCATTTAATGTCGTTGGTTTGGATATTTATATTTTTTTCTAAGATCCATAGACCGTTCGAGTCAGATCTTAAATTCGAGTTAATCTTACGAGTCCCCAAGCTCAAGAATCAATGTGCTTAGCACACAATTGAGTCAAGTCTACTTAAGTAAATGTTTAATCATTGAATTTCATTTGTCTTGTCCAAAATTCCCCTTCAAATACAATTAGAATTAATTTAGTACTCCTCCAACTATATCCAATCGGAGAAAAAAAATACTCAGTGAAATTATTTTTGATATTTTTATTATCGATTTGAAAAATCTCGTATCATATAATAACTACGTGAAGTTACATTTTTTTTGGAAATATTTATTCTTCATTATCTTCCTTCTCCCTACTTTTTCATTCTAAACATAATTTTTTCCATCAAAAATTAAAAGAACTAAAACTAAAACTAAAACTAAAGAAGTTAACACTAACATTGTTAATTAAAATTTTACTAATTGCCTTGAAAACCACCTAAACCGTCATTGTCATCTTTTTTTATTGGATGATGGCGACGAACACCATCTCGACGCCATATTCGCGCGGAACCGAGCTTGTTTTTTTATAAAAAAATCAGTTTTTCAAAAAAACAGAAAGATAGAAGAATGTATACCTCTTTCATATCTATGTCGGTTTGTAAAAAACAGGTTTTGTTACCATTGACGTCATGATTTTTAAATTTTACAAAGTTTAAAAAATAGAGTTTTGGTTAGTTTAAGTTTTGATTTTTTATGATCATCGTGAGTTTTAGGAAGTAAAATATGAGGTTATAGTAGATTTTCTGTTTGGAAACTTCACGGATTAAAAGTGGCATAAAATGTAACTAAATAAAATTCTAAGTATCTTTGGGATTTGTTTATGTGTGTTAATTTTATAGATATTGAAAAATTAAGACATGCAACTTCATGAAGTAATTTGGACTCGTTTTTTTGGCAATTCGAAAAAATATATATAATATTTTAAACAAACCATCCTACATTTTTATAATCATTTTTGTTTGTTAGAGATATTAGGCTAAAGTCTATTAGCTTATAATTTTTACCTATAAATAAGCGCTTTATACTCTTTGTAATCACTACACATTCTAAATAATAAAACCATAGTCGTCTTTCTTTGTTTTTATTTTTTTCTACAAGGTATCAGAGTGTAGGTTTAGATTTTGAGTTTAGGTTTCCATTGTGCCGTGGACAGTTGTTTTAGCTGTCCGCCGGAAGAAAAATAGGATTGTTTGTCTTCTGCTTTCTTGGTTGTCACAAAAATAGAGAATTTTTTTGATTTTCTAATATGTTGTGTGCAGACACAATCAACAAACATGATCGAGAGGCAACCATAATTTATTTTTTCTGAATTTTTCAAAGCGTGTTCAGGACATTGAATCCTTACATATGACCGGTTGGATTGTGATTTGGTGGAACAATTTAGAAGAAATCACTACTAGAACAGTGCAACATTTTTGTTGGTAAAATTATGGGTTCTATTTTGATCTTGATTTTGGTATATATTTTGTTTCGATCTGGATTTAGTATTGGATTTAGTTTTGAGTTTGGATTTAGTATTGTATTTAGTTTTAAAATTGGATTTGTTATTCAAATTTTGTTTGGATTTTATTTTTGTGTTTAGATATTGTTTGTATTTTGGATTCGTTTAACGTTTGGATTATGTCCGACGTTTATTTATATAAGATTTTTTTGTTTTTATTCGTTTGGATTTGTTTGGAATCATTTGACGTTCGGATTATGTCTGACGTTTGTTTAGATTGGCATTTGTAGTTTGATTGTTTGGATTCATTTGACGTTTGGATTAAGTCTGACGTTTGTTTATATCGGTGTTTGTGGTTTGGATTTTGTTTTGGATTATTTTGCGTTTAGATTTCGTTTGACGTTTGAAAATTGGTGATTTGAGATGTAGGGTTGGAGGTTTAAGATTTAGAACTCAGGACTGGGAATTTGAGATTTAATATTTGATATTTGGTTGAAGAAGATGATGAGGTAGAAGAATTGCAAACAACAATACTTGAATAAGATGTGTGAAGAATAGTACTTGAAGAAGATTTATGAAGAAGATGTAAATAATATCAAAGTTCTACTAATCAACAGAAGCGTTCTCCAGTGCCTCATTGTTATGCTTCCTTGGGTATGATGTAACCCAGAAAGTCCAAACAAAAGCATTTTAATTTTATTTTATTTTATTCAAATATCTTATGTATTTAAATCAAATCTAATTATATTAAGATTTTATTTGATTTTATTTGATTTATTTTATTTCCTTGTATTCTAATTTAGGGTTTTGAGAAGCTATTATATAAAGCCTCATATGCCTTAAGTTATTTTAAGTTTTTGGAATAATATATATTTTATATCTTAAAATTTCAATCTTTATTACTCTTAGATTAAGGTTTCATCATTTTAACCTTGAATTAGGGTTTCATCTATCGTTGATTTTCTTCAATTTCCGCAGCGTCATCAGTTTGGTATCAGAGCCTCAGTTCCTTCTATGAGGAAGCATGTTTCTAAAGCCTGACTATTCTGATTCAAGGTTTAAAGAAGAAAACAACACACTTGGTCATGAAGATCGGGAAGATCGTTTGAGTATGAGGGGACATACCAACCGTTTCAATGATGATCGTATTGACCGGTTACTGAAGGATTTTAAATTGGCTACCAATCGTCGATTCAAGGTAAACATTTCTTATCGAAATGCTGTCCCATGCTATGAAAAAGTTTTCAAACCATCTTTTCATCAACTGTACATGGGGATGTTGTCTTCAGGCTATGAAAAGGTTTTTGATTTTTCTTTTTCATCAACCGGATGGCTTCAATGTGACTTCAAATAAGGAACACTCGAGAAATATTTATCTTATTTCGATAAGGTCAACAATTATAAATCTCAATGTAACGATTGGATAAAATAAAATAAATAATTTAGGTTCTTGATGGTGATGATGCTGTGAATTTGGGCACTGTGATGAAGAGGGCCTAAATCTCAAATTTGGGCACTGTGATGAAGAGGGCCCAAATCTCAAATTTGGACACTGTGATAAAGAGGGCCCAAATCTCAACACTTAAGCCTCAATTAATAAATCATGGATATAAATTGAATTATCAATTTATCAGATTATGGTCTTCGTACACAAGGAAGTAGCAAAGGGTGGACATCACAATGATGGACTTCACATTGTAAAGACTAAAAGTAAGGGACTAAATTTAGAAATTTCATCATCCTAAACCATAATCAAACAGATGCTCGCTTCCTTTAGTGTCTGGAAGCCATTCATTTCAATTCCTTTCATTACTAACTCGTTCTGCAGGTTTCTTAAATCAATATACAAAATCACTGAAGAACGAAAATGAATAAGAGAATACTAAATAGAAAGCAACACACAAACCCGTAAGTATTCTTCTTTTTGTTTAATCATTAGGTGAATCCACAAAAAAAAATCAAATTATTTTTCGCATTTTTGTTATATATTATTTGATGCGATTTCATATAATATATAACATTCATACCATTGATTTTTGTATAATAACAAAACTAATAGTTTAATTAGATTTGAGAAAAAATCGATTTTGTTTTGTTAACATTATTACTTTAACTACGGATTCGAATTTATCGATCCATAAATTGGACGGATTTAAAATTAAACTGAAATAAGTCAAATAACTGAGAACAAATCTACTTATACTTTTAATATGTTTGAATAGTTTTTTTTAATTGATCCAATGAGTTTGATCGCTGGTTAAACTTTTTAGTAATATATATATCGGTTCCGATGGACTTAAATTTTGGAAGGTGAAAAATTCAAAAAATTGGTTTTAGACATGCTGTTAGATCGAGTATCCAATAAAATTTTATACACATCTTTATATTTTATGCTATTGTGATGCGCGCTTCTAATTTATTTCGTTTTTATTTTTTCGAACTTGTCAGATTCGTTATATGGAGGATATTAATATTTTATTTTTACAACAAAATCTGTCGGATTCAGATGTTTTTAGATACATTTTATTTATGAACAATAAAAAATTATCTAATAGAAAATAAAATAAATAAAAACAATACATTTAAAAAATAATCATATATACTTAATATAAAATCTCAAACTTAATGAAAAATCTAAAAAATTAGTATTCTTAATCTCAAACTTAATGAAAAATCTAAAAAAATTAGTATTCTATAAAAATATGTATTATTTAAAACTTCACTTTTACTTAATTTTTAGTTATATATAATAATATAATTTTTTTTGTTTTTTTAAGTTTGAGAAGTTTATATTTTTTAAACCGTAGTTTGGATAACAAATTCGATAAAATTGGTTTTGTTTTTTTAAGATGAACAAAACTATATACGTAGACGATATTTTATTTTATTTGTGAGCCACCTAACCTTTGTCTTGCATATAACTCATTGGTTCCGTATTTATCATCTAAACATCACATTTTATAATGGTTTATTGTTTATCATCTAAGAATTATTTTACAATAGTCTAGCATCTAGCAACTGATTCTGCATTTATCCTCTAAAAAGTTTCATTTTACACACTAATCTCACATCTAGCAATTGGTCCCACGTCCATCATTTAATATTTTTACAATAGTATTGCATCTAACAACTGGTCACACATCTATCAAAAAATTATTTTACATTGTCTCTTATCTAGAACTAATTTCATATATATCATCTAAATTTTTTTATTTGATACTAATTTTGCATTTAGCAACTGGTCACGCATCTATCATCTAAGAAAACCATTTTACACTATTTTTGCATCTATTTACATATTATTCTATACTGGTCTCGCATCTAGGAACTAAAGATATATTTTTTTCTGAACCTGAGAGTATCCAATCCGACCCGACCTGGTGGGTTAAGGTATCAAACTTTTATTTTTGCATGGGATGGATCATGGGTTTTGAAATATATTATATGTCGGGTTTGAATGGGTTACCACTTTTAAAAATTTTTAACATGAACCCGACCAACTAGATATTCAATATTCTAATATTAAAAATTCATATATAAATTATTATTATTCTTTAAAATATGAAATTATATTTTAATGTGATTGAATTAGTTCTTGATTTTTATGATTTTTTATTTTTATTTTGATAATTTTGTTCTTATTATTAAATTTAGAGTTATATTAAATTATCTAATATGTAACAACTCTAGTGGTTTAAATTGAATAACTTTTTTAAAAGTTGAATATGTAAATTTGTTAAAAAAATTTGTATATTTGTCTAACGAATATAATCTATTGAAATTTAAATAAATATAATAAACGATAAGGAATACATTTATTTTTATAAATATGTTATTAAATATTTAATATTTATTAAGTTTGAGATTTTATATTTGGTATATTATTACTTTATAAATATATTACTATTTTAATTTTTTTTATTGGATAGTTTTTTATGGAGATATTTTTTATAGATAAATAAATATATTGTGGGTACATGGAGCACAAGTACAAGCACGCTATAGGTTTGGGCATGGGAAATAAAATATTCATACCCTGAGATATTCCAAACTTACGATATTTAAAAAAATAAGGAGGGATGGATTACGTGTCTAGCCATAGAGGGAAGATAAAAAAAGATAAAAAAAAAATATTCGATTACAATTCAATAAAAAATATTCAATTCAATTATAATTCAAGAAAATAAAATATTCAATTAAAATAATGATTCAATTATAATTCAAGAACCAGAGAGATTAACCGATTTTAGTGAAAATATTTATTTTGGAAACAAAAAGTTTATATTAATCAATAAAGATATTTGGAGTATTACAAAAAATAATTGTTGGGTAGTATATAGGAAATAGAAAAGTTAAATGACTATGGATAGGAATATATTATAATAAGGATAATAAGTGGACAATATATTTGTTTTTGGGTATTTATCGATATTTTACCTAATGATATTTTATACATTCTAAATTATATTTAATGTGATTAAGTTAGCGTTTGACAATCTTTAATTTTTATATTTATTTAATTCACATTTTTAATGTTTAATTTCTTTTTTTAATAAAAGAACACTTTTGTTAAAACAACAAGTCTTTACGCACTAAGGACATTATGTATTATGAGAATTGTGAATGTGTCTCTTATATCTTCACCCTCCAACAACATGTCACAATTGCAGTGTACATATACAGTGTGGTACAAAGTAACTCAAATGGTTTAATGTGTATTTTGTAAAATGTATATCAGACTAATATTAAATAGCTCATATACATTTAACGCAACCCATATACATTTGATTCTAATCCTGACACTCTAACACCCCCCATCTCAAGTTAGAGTATGAAGATTATGAATGCCCAACTTGCCAAGCAAAAACTCATACTGCTGTTTGCCTAGTGCTTTGGTAAAGATATCTGCAAGTGGAGACTGAGTGGGTACGTGAAATGCGCAAATAACCTCATCAAGTATTGCATCTCATAAAAAATGATAATCTACTTCAATATGCTTTGAACACTCATAGAACATCAAATTGTGGGCAAGATGTAAAACCGACTTACTATCACATAGAACTTGCATAACCCCGAGCGTGAGACCCCAAAATGCTTGAGCAAACCGTGCAACCACTTCAACTCACAATTCAAACCTTCCATAGTTCTAAAAAACATAAGAATCACTCAAGAACA
This sequence comes from Limnanthes douglasii subsp. nivea, assembly GCA_036936605.1. Classification (NCBI taxonomy): domain Eukaryota; kingdom Viridiplantae; phylum Streptophyta; class Magnoliopsida; order Brassicales; family Limnanthaceae; genus Limnanthes; species Limnanthes douglasii. The sequence goes on along the minus strand of JAUPFV010000002.1, from coordinate 300,105,417 downwards.
TCATCCAACCACTCACATTGCGCCGAGTCTTAAGACAACCATCCGTATCAGAGTCATACCAGTCTGTCAGAGTGAGATTACAACTACTCGGCAGAAGAATTTCCTGACCCGGGCTCCTTTTTAGATAACGAATAATTGGTAATGCAGCCTGTCAGTGATCCTCCTTTCGTTTCTGCATAAACTAAGATAAATCAGTCTTCCCACCAGCATGTGATATGCGGACTCTTCAATGAGTAGCCTTGACTCGCTCTTGTCGAGCTAGTGGTTTTTCTCAATGAAAAATGGTGCAGACTTGCTGCCAAGTAAACCTGTCTCACAAATAATGTCCAGAGTATATTTACATTGGTGGAGAAATATACCCGCGAGACTCTGTGCTACTTCAACTCCAAGAAAATATTTGAGATGACATATGTCCTTCATATGGAAGAAAGTGCTCAAGTTTTTTTTAAACTCCACCAATGCATAAGGATCATTTCCAGATAGAATAATATCATCAACATACACCAAAATATACATATGAAAACCACTTGCGGAGTAAGATAATTAAAAATAATCTAAATAGGAACGAACAAACCTATACCTATTTAGTGCAACCACTAACTTGGAAAACTAACACCGAGGTGACTGCTTCTGGCCATACAACGATTTGCGAGGGTGACAAACCTGTTCTTTACGTCCTCTGTCAAACTCTGGAGGAATTTTCATGTAAACTTCCTCACCCTGATCACTATGCAGAAAGGTATTGTGTAGATCTGTATGATGTAACTCCAAATTCTGAGCTGATGGACCCGCTAAGAAAATATGTACAATAACAATCTTGGCAACATGGAAAAATATCTTTGTATAATCAACCCATTCTACTTGATAATTTCCAAACACTACCAAACGAGCTTTGAGGCGCTCTACTCTCCCATCAGCATGATATTTAATTTTATAAATCCACCGACTCCCGTTGCATCATATGATTATCCTTACATATGATTATCCTCTAGTGCTTGAATCTCATGTTGCATTTCCTCTCTCCAACTAGGGAGTTGCATAGCCTCTCGGAATGAATTATACTCATCCCAGAGGTAATAGCCAAGAAAAGAGCGGTGTGTCAACGAAAAATAGTAATTATCTATATAATGAGTGAGAGGATAATACATACCGTGATCCGAAGATGAACTGGAACCGAGAACAGGAGGAGCAGATGGCGTTGAATGTACTATTGTAGTCATCACAAATCCTTCAAAGAGTAGAATAAATTTTACAACGCTTTCTCTATCCAAGATTTGAAAAATAACCCAGAGTTTCTGAAAACAACATCTGAAACTACTGGCAGATCTGAGACACCGTTGTCGCCAACCACAAGTAGAGGTTGCATATCACCAACTTCAGCAACCTCACGAGTGGTGTTATCAAAGTAACGCTCCCATCCAACAAATCCTCCTCTTCAACCGGCGAGGCATTCTCAATCTCATCTCAAAACTCCAGAGTAGTAGTAGGAGGTCCAACGACCCTAGTCTCATGACAAGCCAACTCATAGAGCACAGTAACAGATGCAAATGGAAATATATGTTCAAAAAATTTCACATCACGGGAAATAAAACAATGTTGATTCTCCAAATCATATATTTTCTAGCATTTCTTTCCATACTGGTAGCCGACAAAAACACATTGACGACTACAACTCAAAAACTTCTCACCCTTAGACCTCTGATCATGCATATAACACATAGAACCAAACATATAAAGCTCAGAGAAAGTAGGAGGCACACCAAAAAACATCTCCAATAGAGTCTTGGAACCTAAAAATTGACAAGGACTTCTATTAATCAAATACCGACCAGTCAAAATACACTCCCCTAAAATTTAACAGGTAAGTTACCCTAAAACCTAAGAGCACGAGCAACATTCAAAATATGTATATGTTTCCATTTGACCGTACCATTCTGGTTGAGGAGTACCCACACATGAAGATTGAAAAACAATACCCAACTCATCAAAAACACGGCACACAGAGAAACCTTATGTACCATTATCACTACGCACTATATTAACAACCTCGTTATATTGTTTATTAGAAATTGCAAGAAAATGTAAAAACATGAAAGTTACTTCTGTTTTCTCAGCCAACAAATAAATCAATACAACATGGGAGTAACTATCAACAATAGTGAGAATATATCACGCACCACAAGAAGACAAAGTATGATAAGGACCCCATGAATCACAATGAATTAATTCAAAACAAGCAGTCGTTACAAAATCACTAGCAGAAAAACATTCACAAGTCTGTTTAGCGCGAAAACAAACATCACACGGGTGAGTTACACTCCTATCACCAGTACTAGAAACAAAAAGTAAAGACTGGACTATCTTAGCTGAGGGATGTCCCAACATACGGTGCCGCAAGTCATCATCACTATAAACCATTACAGCACTACAAACTTTGGTCTTCACAACACCGCTGGAGTAGTACCTTCCACATCTACGCTCACCTAGTCCAATCCTAGTCCATGATTTTCGTTCCTGAATAACACATCCAAACTTAACACAGTAATAATACAATCGATATCATCAATCAAGTGAGATATCTAAAAACAGATTACAGGTTATCTTGGGAACAAAACATGCATTTTGCAAATACTACTGACAAGACAAAAGCACACTACCACAATGTCTAGCGGTAACCTCAAAACCATCGGGCATAGATACTATCAGATTGGCATAACAGTAATATTGTGCAATAGAGATATATCACATGTCATGTGATTAGAAGCCCTAGTATTAATAATCCAAAGAGTACTGAACAGCTCACCACTTATAAGCTCATATATATGGAAAACTTTGTTTACTAAAAAATGGCAAACACCTACTAAACAGACTGAAGAGATGAGAATCATCGCCAACAAGTAACTTGGCAATATCCGCAACCGACGAACCCACGATGGATGTCTGTATCGTCGCGCTACGCGGCCTTGGAGTAACACCACCGTCTGGAAATCTGCACAAACCTCCCTCTCTACGACTGTAAGGTGGTGTAGTACCCAAAGGTTTCACCAAACTTGCATAATTCATATTTTTGGTGTAGCAATTGGATTCCTCGTGACCATTTTTATGACAATAAGTACAAAAATATTAAGAATAACATGGGAAAGACAAAGAAATACCTCAAGGAGTATAATAAACCAAAAATGTCATCGGGGCCTTTGAAAACTACCGAAAAAATGTCGGTGTTGAGAAAACAAATAAGACTACACCGATAATACGTCGGTGCAAGATGAACAAGACCAGAAATATGTTAGTCTCAAGAGAAAAAATCCTAAAATACATCGGCTGAGGAAGGCTATACCAGAAACATGTCGGTCCAAGAGGAACAAGACCAGAAATACGTTGGTTACGAGAGAACAAAGGCCAAATAAGGGTCGCCTGATGAAGGCTATGTCGGAAACACGTTGGTGTAAGAGGAATATTTTAGAGGCTGTGGTTTTCTTTTATTGTGGATAGGGTTTTGGAGGCTAGGGTTCTGATACCATGGTTAGAGAATTTTAAATGTGTCTCTTATATCTTCACCCTCTAATAATAGGTCAAAATTGCAGTGTATATATATAGTGTGGCACAAAGTAACACAAAGGGTTTAATATGTATTTCCTAAAATGTATATCAGACTAATATTAAATAGCTCATATACATTTGATTCTAATCTTGACACTATAACATTATAGTACTCTTGTGAATAAGAATTTACAACTAATTTCAGATTGAAGTTTCTTTCAATTTCCATCCAAATTTTGAAAATGATCTTGAACATTATAATAAGACTATCATATGTTGCTTGATAGGAAACCTGACTCTCTTTTGATCTACTCCTCGATCTTCCATTGATTCCATCTTTTATACACTTGAGAGATAACATATGATATCCTACCTTTGCATATTCAAGATTGGTGCTTTTGCTTCGAGATTGAATAATAATGTTTGTAAATCAAGATTATAACACAATTATATAAGCAAACATGTTCCTTGTTTTGAAATACCGTCTAATCAATAAATAATTAAAACTTGATACAATATGAGTAATTTTAATCATCCACTCTTAGATAACCACAACCACGAATTTCCAAGAGAGTGATTGCCCTAAGAGAGTTTGTGATTTGTTGGTTTCCTAGGTCTTGTTTTATTTTACATTTCAGAGTTCATCGAGCTAGAAAATCAGCAACTTGGTTTTAATTCCTAAATATGTGCTTAATAGTCATTGTTGGGTGAATTATACTTCTACAACATTTAAACCCATCCATTGAATCCTTATATTCAACAATTAAAAGGGTTTGTTTCTCATAAAGTCTTCCATATGCAGCAATGACTTCTCCATTACTGTCTTTTATAATTCCAGCCTCACTAGCCTCCCTGTTTAATAGGCATGAGCCATTTGAATTTAATTTAAGCCTATTATCATAGAGTGCTAACCGACATTTACCTTGTTATTATTGTTTACATGAAGGAAGCAACCTAACTTATTTGTTATATTTATATCTTCAATCCAAGTTTTCTTTTTAAATATGTTTGTATTATCAAGTCTAGAGATAATAAATATATTCTATATAATATAACTTTATAAAATATATTTATTACATTATATTTAACTTTGTTTCCAAAATACCAAATTATCCAACTTACAATGGCTGGTAAAATTGTTATAATATGAGTTATTTTTTAGGTTGACTATAACCAACATCTAATGAGATGTTGGATGATCATATATCTTCCTACTGTTAGCTTAAATAAACTATCTAAGTGAGTCCAAACTACCCATGATATAGGACAATTGACAAATAAATGGATAACTCATTCTATATCATGGCAGAATTTGCACTTTGATGCAATGTTAAATTTCCTTGTTTGGAAGTTTGTATTAACAGAAATCCAACCTTTCATGACTTTCCATAAAAGAAAAGAGTATTTGGTTTGTATAAAGTTATTCCAAATCTTAGCAACGAGGTTGGATGAAGAACTTTTATGTCTTATTTGATTCCAGGTAGCTTTAGAGTTGAAATAATCAAATTTTCCTAAAGACCAAATTATTTTTATCATCTCTGTCATTATATATTGTGAGATTTTGTATTTTATTAATGTCACAAGGAATGATATTAGATCTCACCTTATCTATATCCCAAGAATCATTTGACCAGTAATTATTAACCTTATATATATTGTACCAATCATTGTTTCAATTATTTTGAAAGCTAAATAATGGTTTATGTGTAAACCATTTGTCTAACCAAAATTCCATATTTTCTTTCCCAATGCTCCATAAAACAGAAATTCAGTAGAGTCCATAATAATGTTTAATCTTTTCCAATTTCTAGAGTTATTTGAATATGATTTTAGTTGAAGATAATCTAAACTTTTGCATTATACTCAATGTGTATACCTAGCCCATAATGAGTTGTTTTCATGAAACTTAAACCAAAGTTTATATGAATAAGTATCTTGTAAGTCTGGTAACCTTTTAATATTTATGCCCCTTTCTTTATAGGGTTTACAAGTTGAGTTCTAGTTTTTCCAAATGATAGATTGATTAGACTCTTTAGATTCCCACATGAATTTATTAAAGACTCTTTCAATTATATTTATTACTATTTTGGGAATATTACAGCTGATGAGTTATTGTTTTGCCATGGTAAACTATCAAGAGTGTATTCTAGAGAGAGAAAGAGCTTGAGAGTTTTTAGAGAGAGAAAACACAAGTACAATTGAGTTTCAAAGTAAAAGTGGTGAAGCCCATAATTAGAGTAGTCCGGTCATTTATATAGAGGAGCCAAGACTTAGTCTCAAACTAAATCTGTTACAAAAAATGGACTAATTGCAGTTTGGTCCTCATAAATTATACAAAGTTACAAATATCCTCTAAAACTTACACCAGTCACGAATTAAGGACAAAACTCACATTAATTATAATTAAATCCCTAAATTTACATTATTTACAATTTAAATCTTAAAACTCTATATCCATATCAACAACATGGAATATAATATATATAGGTATGGTCATTAGTACTTATTGTATCAGTACTAATCTACCTCCAGAAGAGATTATTTTACCATCCCAATCATGTAATTTAGACCTTATATGCTTACTAAAGCATCATATTGACTAGCTTTGTTAATGTTATTAATTGAGATTCATAAATATTTTAGGGTAAAGAATTGTTTTTAATCCAATAGCTTCTTCAAGAGTTCTGATTGTTATTTTTTAAGAAGGTTATAAGACTTGATTTTTATGAGTTTATTGTTTGGCCATATATATCTTGATACATCCTTAAGAACCATATCAATATTATTTATTGAACCATTTGCAAAGATGAAAAAGTCACATGCAAAGGCAAGACAATTTATATTCATATCGCTCATAGTTTTATACTTCATACCATGGTAACTATTGAAAAGGAGATTAATACCTTTAATGAGGTATTCTTCCGTAATATGAAAAGAATTAAAGATATAGAACCCCCATACTTTATTTCATTAAGACTTTTAAAATAACTTTTAATATTACCATTTATGATAGTTGAGAAGCAATCATATTTAATACCATTGATGATAAGTTTTATGAACTTAGTGTGAAAACCAAAATCTTTCATTACCATCAAAATGAAGTTATGAGATATTTTATCAAAGGCCTCGACCATGTCATTTTTTAATAGAATGTTATTTCTTCTAGATTTCTTATTGATATCATAGATTATTTCTGAGAAAAAAGGATATGTTCATGGATATTTCTTTCATGAACAAAACTTCATTGATCGTGAGATATGATCTTAGGCATGATTATTGATAATATATCATTTAGTATTTTGGATAATAACCTATTCAAAACAGAACAAAGGCTAATTAGTCTAAAAAAATTCCGGGTTTGAGGCTTTCAGTTTTGGGGATTAAGCAAATCACAGTTGAAAATATTCTTTTTGGAGTAGGTTTACCATAAAAGTAGTCGGCTACAGCTTAACATAAATCACTTTGAATAATGGGCCAACAAGTTTGATAAAAGATTGCATCAAACCCATTTGGTCTAACAACACTATTTGTTTTGAGGCTTTTAACAACATTATCAATTCTTCTTTTGTTGGATGGCAAAGAGATATTGATTATCAGATTTAGTTATTAATGAGAGGATAATATTCATTGGATCTTCCTAGTGTTTTAGAGGATTGTTGGAAGCAAGTAGATCTTGAAATAGTCCACTGCTAATTCACTTAATATGTTTTAATCTCCGACCCATATTCCATCATTCGAGATCACATTAATTATCTTTTTATATTTTTATCTTATCTTTACAAATTATGAAACATTGAAGTGTTTTTATCTTTTTGTTTTATTCCGTCTTTACAAATATTTTTGCTCTTTTAGTATGGTTCTTCTCGTACTAAAAGAAGACGATATAAATTTTTAAATTTATTAAATATAAAACAATATAATATATCATCGACCTAAGCATATATAATAACCATAAAATTATCAAAAATAAAATTTAAAATACAAAAATCACAAACTACCCAAAAACAAATTCGAATTATAATATAATTTAAAATTTTATAAAATAATAATATGGTATACATTAATTATTATTGTTAAAATAAATTATGTGATACCTCTAGTCTAATTTTTTTAAACTATAACTCACCAATTCTGTCGAATAATTTACTTTAAAATCCACGATTTTTAATCCATCGACGGATCAGATACTCACAAATTTGGAAACAAACACCATTCCAGCTCTCTTATTATCGTAGTATAATTAATTAATTTTAATAAAAAAAAACTAAAAAAAAAAACTAGTATAATCATTTAAAAGGTCTCAAATGCTGTAAAATAGTATCGGAAGTTGTGTTTATTTAAAAGGTCTCAAATGCTGTAAAATAGTATCGGAAGTTGTGTTTATTTAATGACGTGCAATTATCTTTACGATATTTATATAGGAACCCAAGGTGGGTTATTTTGTTAGCCGTTGGACCGTTATTTTATTTTTTTTCGTATGGAGGGAACCCGTAGTCGTTATTCAGAGTGCAATGAGTGCACATTGGGTAAACTTTCAGTTTGACGCAATAGTCTGCAAATCAACGCCAGAAGGTAAACCACATAAGGTGACAGACTCAGCCGAGAAAGCGTATGTAGAGGGACTCGAACTCATGATCTTTGATCACAAACACACCATACTCAACCAACTCGGCTATCCCCTTAGTGCCAGCACCATTGTTTTGTTGATTTTTTTAACGATCCATTTATATATGAATATTAAAAGTAATTTATTTGTAATTAACATCCATTTTATTTATCAACAAAAATCTAGAATTTAATAGAATATAGCTCACTTTGTTTTAAGTTATAAATACATATAGTTATTTAATTTTTTTAAAATATCAATTATATTTTTATTATAAAATACGTTGTGTTTGTTTAAACTTTTTTTTGGATTTTAAATTTCATTTTGATTGATCACTCCCTCATCCAATTTGTTATCATTTTCTTTTCTTTCAATTAATTTCTTTAGCAAGTGGCGATCATGTCTTTTTTGTTCTTCTATAATTATCATGTCTGTGTTGAATTACAGTGGTGTTGTTTCATGATTTATATGATTATTTGAATTTTGCTAATTTTTTTATTTCAAATATTTACATATTTTTTTATAATTATTTGAAAAGAGATGGTGATTTTTGGTTTTTGTAGGTGTGATGCGTAATTACGTTAGTGTTGTCAGATTTTGTAATTACGTTCATTTATGTTATACGATTATTTGTGTGTCAGGTTGCGAAATTACGTAAGTTTTGGTTGTATAATTAGTAAGTGTTGTTTGGTTGCGTAATTACCTATAATTTTGCTGTATAATAACTATTTTTCCTTTTGTTGTTTTGATTGCGGATCAGCGGTTTTTTTTAGGTTGAACAAAACTAAATCCATGGATGATATTTTTTTGTGAGACCTGATAATCATGGTCTTGCGTTTTTATCATCAAGTAGTACATGTCTCACATCACGTCACTTCATTATGTCTCATCTCGTATCTATCCACTTTCATCATGCATGATCTCACATGGTTTTACAATGCATTGTCTCTCTACTTTATCATGTATGGTCTCACATCTTTATCATCAAGTAGTACATGTCTTGCATATCTTTCGCTTCAATATGCATGGTCTCGCATCTCTCTATTTCATCATGTCGGGTCTCGTATCATCCACTTTATCATGCTTGGTCTCGATCTCTCTATTACATCATGCGAGACCATGATAAAATGAAGTACGAGATGGGAGACCATGCAAACTTAACGTGAGACCAGGATCACTAGGTCTGGCGAAAGAAAATTCAAAAAATATCACAAATAGATCTAGTTATGTTCGACTTAATTCGTTTTTTTAAATTCGGTTTAAAAATATAAACTTTAAAAAAAGTTTAATTCTATATGGGAAAAAAAGCTACGTGACTAGTAATAAAGCATTTGTATTTAAAATATGACTAAACACTAAGTATCGAGTTGAAAAAAAAATACATATAAAATAAGTAATAGTAATGCTTAAAGTTTAAATAACAATAAAATTTAGTGTTAAATACTTCCATTTACATTTTATCTAAATTTAAACTAATAAATAATAATGCATTTTAAATTGTTTTTTAAGACGGTTAAAAAAACTGCTATCATTTCTTTAAGGGAAATTGCACCTAAAGTACCTACTCAACTATTATACTGCCATCTAATACCCAAATTTTCTTTTATTACTACTTAATACCCATCTCAACTATTATACTCACACTTAATACCTAATAGTGTTTTAATACTCACACTACCCTCTCCCAACTATATAAGGTTAATTTTATGTTTTGTTCCTCTTTTTCTAGTTTTTAAAGATTTGAAATTTGGAAGCCGCTTTCTAAACACCTAACCCTACAACCACCAAGAATCCATGATTTTTAGGTGATCGACTAATTTAAAGTGTGTATATTTATGTAATCTTGATATAAAATGCATATAAGTACTGCTTTCCACATACATGAGCTGATCATACGTTTATGGTATTTTTGCAACCTCTTCTCTTTTCATCTTACGTGTTTCCGTTAGGTAATGGTGTTTAACTACTGATTGCAAGGTTATTTCTTGATTATCTTAGTTGAGGTATGTGTTATTCTATTGGTTCGTGAGTTAGTAAAGCTCGTTCGACCCATTTTCTCTAGGGTTTTTTTCGAGTGATTGTTTGTTATTATGTTAATGTAACATAATATACTAGTCATATACTAGTTTTTAGTGTAATCGATGTTGATTTGAACGTGAAAAAAATATATAGACTATGAGCTTTAGGTGTCAAGGCATTCATGAAAGAGATGCGAATTGTTTGATGTTTTTTTTATGTACAAGATGTGAATTGTGAAAGGAGGATACGAGTTGTTAAATAAAGTTGCAAACATCTCTGAGATAATAGAGTTGCAAACAACTCTCAGCTTATAGAGTTTCAAAAAACTCTCAGAAAATAAAACTACAAACAACTCTCAAACATTCGTGACAGAGACGCGAAGTGTTAAATAAAGTTAGTAAATGAGGATGCAAAATGTAGAAGATGCGATTTGTTTGCAAATAACTCTTAGGATTTATAGTTGCAGACAAGTTAGATAATAAATTTTAAACAACTCTAAGCTTTTAGAGTTGCACACACCTCCCAGGAAATAGAGTTTCACACAACTCCTAAGAAATAAAGTTGCATACTATTCTCCGTTAACAAATTTGCAAACAACTCTCAGGTAATTGAATTACATACAATTCTCAGGTTGAAGAGTTGCATACAATTAAAGAGTTGCATACAACTCTCAGGAAATAGAATTGCAAACAGTTCTCAGATAATATATTTGCAAACAACTCTCATGAATTAGTACTGAGAGTTGTTCATATGTGGTCGTGCGAATTGTCTACTATCGCTAACTTGTCATGTGATTGCTTTAAAATTGTTCAATGCAGGGTAAGATATGTCTAAATCAAGAGTTTTTATTTTAAAATATGATCACCAAACTGCAATTGTGATTTTCACGGAGTTTGAAAACTTTCAATGTATCCAAGAGTATGTGGAAAGAACATGAGAGGTGCTGGTCAGAGGTAACTACCTAATCTTTAATAATGATAAAGATTTTGTTGGTTTAGAATTATATCTTGATCTGGAGAGTTTGAAACAAGTCAGTTTTTATAGAACAACAAGTCCTTAGTAAAGTTTATGGTTCTAAAGGTTCTAGTGATAAGGATTCTGGTCAAAGACGTAAATAGCCTAGGATAAGTTTGGGAGAACCCTCTCATAATCAACTAACTAGGAGGAGTAGTAATGGTTTAGGTAATTCTGATCAGAGAAAAAAACAACTTGCTACTACTGGTTGGGTTGATGCTATTACAGGAGTTGGTCAAGCTTTCAAAGAAAGGGTTGCAGCTCTCAGGTTATCTTTGTGTCGATATGCTTAGAGCATGATTTTTCTTTCAAATACATGCAAAATACAGTAAACAAGATCACTGCTTATTGTGAAAATAAATTCACAAACGGATGCAAATGGAGACTTTACGCATCAATTGATTATGGCACCGGATTAATAGCGATTAAGAGGTATGTTGCGCACCATACTTGCAGTCCTGTTTTCTCCCAAAACATAAGAGGCATATACATTTGACATCAGATTTGATTGCTGAAGAAATTCATGATTCTATGTGGGCATGTCATTTGTTGACAACCAAAACCATACAATCTTCTGTAAAACAAGATTACGGTCTAGATATCTCCTACCATTTATCATAGAATGCTCTGGAGAAGGAAATGAATGGATTTTTCGGAGATAGTTCAAGTTCTTTTAGTTTACTAAAGGGGTACTTCAAACGATTGAAGAACCGCTATATTACTATTGAATGCTAGTTAGAATTATCCGCTGTAAACTTCTTCAATCGTTTTTTATAGCATTCGGGTCATGTCTTCAAGGTTTCCATTCATGCCATCCATTGTTTTATGTAAATGGAACCCACTTATATAAGAAGTATAAGGATGTATTGCTTTCTACTGTATGAAAGGATGGCAACGAAGGTTAGTTTCATACTTCTCTTATAATTTGATTGATTATTAGGTGTGTATAAAAATTTCAAACAACTCTGAGTTTATAAGTTGCAAACAACTCTCATAATATAGTTGCAAACAACTCTCAAATTATAGATAACTAGAATACAATTGTAATAACTCTTAAGTAATATAATTGCAAACAACTCCCATAGTTTTATTGCAAACAACTCTTAGAATTAGAGTTACAAACCACTCTCACGAAATAAGAGTTGCAAACAAATCTCATGTAATAGGAGTTGCAAACAACTCTTAGGCAATAAATTTGCAAAAAACTCTCAGATATAGAGTTTCAAATAACTCTCAGGAAGTAATAGGATGCAAGTTGTTCTTTAATTAAGACCATGCCTTAGTGTAACTTCTGACCATGTTTGTCATGTATTCCAGGACTATTCCTTGTTGCAATTGGTATCGTGAGCATTGAGGATTTTGAAAATTTCCTATGATTTTTGGGCTGTTTGAAACCTCATATGTTCAAACACCAAGTTATATTTCTTTCTGGCCGTCATTCAGGTATAATTAATGTTATTTCTGTCTTGTATCCAAATTGTTTTCATGTGTACTGATTATTACTATCTTGTTCAAAATTTGAGAAAAGCTCTGGAACATACTAACATAGACTATAAGCTTAGGATGCTAAGTTTTTTTCATCTATGTGTTTATGCTCCCACCCAAGATCTTGTTAATGATATATTAACAGATTTTATATGTGAAGGCGGTGATAGAATTAAAAAAAATCTTGGAAATTTACCTATGGATAAGTATGCTCATACATACGTTAAAGGGAAACGATGCGGGAATATGGATTCTACTTAGGAAATTTTAAATTATCACACTCAGGAAATTGAGTTCTCAACAACACTCAAGTAATATAGTTGTGAACAACTCTCATACTATGTAGCTGCATACAACTCTTAGGAATATATGAGAATTGTTTGTAACAACATCAATATACTAGGATGCGGATTGTTTGACATATATATATATATATATATATAAGATGTTGATGCAAATTGTTTGCATGTCCTTCCCCTGAGTCCCTACAACCGAGTATATGTGAATTGTTTGTATATTACTTCCGTGATAGTTGTTTGAAAATAGATCAAGAGAGTTCTTTGTCAATGCGACCTCAGAGTTGCCTGCAAAATATCAATGATTCATAAACTTTTTAAACTGATCAAAATTTTATACAAAAAAAGATATTACATAGCCATAACATACTTCATGCACTAAACACTTCCAACACAATACTACCATATTTAGTGTTTGTCAGTTTGCATGCAAAAAAAAAACAAAAAACATAAGCAGTAACAATCAATTATCATTAAACAATTCTTTGGATTCTTCTTCCTCTTCACGCTCATCATCAACATCTTCCTCATGATATTCCTCCATCTGATGGGCCTTCAACGATGTATCAATATCTTCCTCCTCTTCCTCATCTTCCTCTTACGTATCTTCCCTCTTTATTTTCTAGTTTGGAACCTCTGTTGGTTGAGGGTCAGCCACCATCTCAACCACTTCAACTGGTCCAGAGTCAGCAGAGAAGTAGTCCATATCAAACTCCATTACAGAGGTTGGGCTCTTTGGTGGTGCCACCAAAGAGATTAATCCGGAGCTTCTGTTGATCGTTATGGAAGACCAAAAGTCGTCTAAAAAACCGGAGGTAGGCATGGTGATTGTGAATGAAGATGTTATGAGCTTTAGCTTAAGAGTTTATTTTAAAATTACCATCTGGTTACTTTTATTTATAGACATGGAGGGAGTCTGAATGAGGTGATGGTTATGTTAATGATTATACAACCTCCTTTCTGTTAATTCAACATTTAATGGGTTGCCTTCGATTATATGGTTTTTTGCGTGCTCAACAAAATTACCGGTTACCAAGGCAGAAGCCATAGTCTGTTCGTATTCTTTTGGTATGTTTTTGAATTATTAAGTACATATTAGGGAATGATGCGAATTGTTTGATCGAGGTAATTGCTGAGAGTTGTTAGAAGTAGTTTTTTGAAATAGTTGCGTATTATTTTGTCAAGATGTATGGGTAATTTTTTATATACCTTGTGAATTGTTTGGTCAAGTGAGTTCGAAAATGTCATACATTGCATATATCTGAAACAAAAAAAACTTTATATATACACCAAAAAATTACAAGCAATATATGTACACAAACAAATTGGCCCCCGCTACAGTTTGGAACATAAACAAGATGACTACCAGTGTCGGTTCAGCTCTGGCCTCTCTTACCATATCATTTCGGTAAGTCTTCTACACGTATCCTTTTTCGATAATATCTCTGGCATATTGACGGATGAAAATACCGCAGTCGAGGGAGCTTTTCTCTTGTTGTAGAATATTTCTCGCGTTTTTTAATTTGTACTCATTCTTTACCTCTGGTAGGTTTTTCCTCTCGAGACAATATTCCAACTATTCATAATAGTTTGTATCAGGCATCAGGTACAAATAGACTCTCAGATCACAGAATTGCAAACAACTCTCAGTTGTAGAGTTATTGACAACTCTCAGGTAATATAGTTGTTAACAACTCTTAGAGAATATAGTTGTAAACAACTCTTAGAGAATATAGTTGTAAACAACTCTTAGGAAATAGAGTTGTAAACAACTCCCATCTTGTAGAGCTACTACCTACTCCCAGGTGATAGAGTTGCGACAACTCTCATGCAATGATGCGAATTGTATACTGAAGAGTTCAAGAATAGCTAGAAGGATAATTTTGTGTTACGAGAATCTTTTAGTGTCAAAATAGAATTTTAGTTCTTTGTTAAGTAGCCTTTTAAGAGAGAGAAAGTGAGAGCAAGATTAAGTAGAGAGAGAAAGTAATATAATATTCATCCTAGAATCTATAAAGCGTGTGTGGTCCTTTTATAGTA
The DNA here is from genome assembly GCA_036936605.1 of Limnanthes douglasii subsp. nivea. Taxonomy (NCBI): domain Eukaryota; kingdom Viridiplantae; phylum Streptophyta; class Magnoliopsida; order Brassicales; family Limnanthaceae; genus Limnanthes; species Limnanthes douglasii. Next base: position 300,090,417 of record JAUPFV010000002.1, on the reverse strand, counting down.
TAATTATGGGTCCCACACGCTTTAATTCCCACTTATTACATCTTTGGTCCCTATATCTTCTCACCTCTTCATAATGACTATTTCTATTGTATTATTTACAATTTTTTCCTAATACAACTTCTTCTTTATAATTCTCTCATAATAAACTTCTTCTTTATAATTGTCTCTTAATAAACTTGTTCTTTACAATTTTTCCATACGTCTTTTATTCTCCCTCATCAGTAGCCCCCCATTCCTAGTAAAAATATTTTTATTAGGACTGTGAAGAAGTCTCCATTGTTCATTTCAATCCTCTTCGGAAATTTACTTCCTCGAATATCCTCTCCTCGGATAATTCCTCTTCAAGTGCAAACTTTCTCCTCGAAAATGCCCTTTCTTGGATATCTTCTCTTCGAGTAATTCACCTCAAAATCATCTCAGATCTTCAAGTTCAAAATTTCTCCTCGAAAATTCCCTTTCTTAAACGACGTTTCAAATACCATCTCTTCGAAAAAATGTCTTTCCAATAAATATATCCTTCGAATACAGAATACCTTTCATGTCCTACTAACCAGTAGCCCCCCAATCCTTGCAACATCTTAGCAAGATTTAAACCATGCCTTGTCAACATCGCTCATCGGAATTAACTGTGTCAGCACACCATAGCTTATACTACGAGGCTAAGTAGGTTGCAAGGATTGACTCAAAAGACTATAACGTCAGCAGTCGCAAATGTTTGTCATCATATCTTTTTAGAGATCTTTTCCTATTCCCAAGACGTTATATCATTGGATGGCCTCTGCATCTTCCCCCACGTTTTTATCAACAAATTTGCACCTATGTTACCCATAATCCCCCTAGGCAAACAACAGAAAATGTCCCCAGGCCTAATTTACCCTAAAAGCCCATCTCTCTCTATAAATACTGATCCTCTTTTCTTATCATTCCAAACTTTTTACTCCAAAATTTTCTAGAGAGAGAAAACTGGCTAACAAACCTCGTCGGATTCCAGAGTGGATTCTGATCAGTAAAAACTTCCAAGAGATAGTTGTTGCTGGTGAATACGTGGAGCCTCAACCCCAACCTTCTGTCACTACATTCTTCGGTTCCTGGACTCCACTAGAGAATTCCGCTGCCATCATCCCCCTCAAGGTTGCACAGCAGAGTCTACATTCCGATTTCCACCCCATCAAACTCATGGGAAAGATAAACAACACAAACACTCCTCTGGGAAAAGGAAAAGATATCATAAAGATAGGAGAAGTTCGCAGGAACGGAAACGTGCCAAAGAAACACCCATAGTCATTCAAGAACCCCTTGTGGTGGTAGCAGTCGAGAACCCTCCCCATGTGGTCAACAACCCTCCTCGTAAAAAGGACTCCGTCGATTCTAGTCTGCCATCTACCCCATCAATGACCGGGTATGGGACTCCTCGGTTTTCCCCTTCAAGGACAACCATTAACAAGGAGGATGTCCAAGAAATGCTGAATAAAAGCACAGCTGCTAATGGAAAAGTAGTTGCCTCAGTTTCCCTCGAACCAAAAGCACAGGTGATCTCTTCGCTAGGTTCTTCTAGTCGGACAACTTCCTCCCCATTAGCAATCTCTGAAGAGCAAGCTCGTCGGATTGCCCAAAAGTCGAAGGGAGACATTATGCTGCCCTTAGAGCTTGATGTTATCGCTAGTCGCAACATTCGAGGCATCGATAATAAGCATATGGTGGCCCTACAAAACATTCAATACAAGTAATTTTCGTTATCTGAGGAGCCCATGCTAAGGACTCGTTGGTGCATTCCACCATACATCACTATCAGATTCCTGTCGGAAGGTGAGACACCTTTGTCAGTGAGGGAGAATGAATTAGTTGTTTATACCGAAATCATGAATTGGGGGCTAAGGTATCCCTTAGACCCTTTTTTCATCGAATATTTGGCTAAAATAGACCTTTGTCCCTCGCAAGTCGGCCCGAATATGTGGTTCACCCTTATGGCCTGTATCATAGCCTCGAGGATTTCAGGCCACAAATTTTCATTGGAGTAGCTCATCAGACTGGCGGGCTTAGCAAAGAATCCATTCTTCCCTTTCTATTCTTTAACCTTCAACCGAGGACAGAAGATCTTAAAAGATCTATTAGAGGCTGACAAGAAATGGAGGCAACAGTTTGTATTCTTCTCTGGTCACTGGGAGACGGGGTCAGAAGCAACTCCTTCGAATCCTCACAAGCTTTCTCTCATGTGGATCAACAAATGTAAGTGCCTTACTTTCTGTTCTACTCAACTTCCTCAAATAATGATGTGCCAACAAAATATATTTTTGTTTTTATTTTTGCAGCTATGACTGGGGTGTCTAAGCCCTATACAGATTACGTGGAGAGTGCCACCGTTGTGTTCACCAAACTCCACTTATGGGCCAAGGAAAACTGGGAAAACCGATTCCGCCTATGCTTCACGAACAACAATTTGGCTAGGAGTCGACTGTGGATGCTGAATCCCCTTGACCGGGTGAGCATGAGAGGACTAATGGCCCCTCCGTTCGAACAAAAGGTTATGGAGCGTGTGGCCAAGAAGTACATAGTTATTTATCTTCCAAAACGCTCTCGTGCTAAAAGCCACCTTGGTGAGTCCGACGAGGAGGTATCCAATAAAGTTTTTCCACTTAATATCAAAAGATTGATTACTCATCAAGATCCGTCCTCTTCGACAAACATTGAGACAGCTGTGGAAACTTCTCTTCCGAAGAAAACTCTCCTTCCAAGAAATAAAAAAGACTCTAAGGCAAAAGAGAGTCGAAAACAGATCGTCCTGGAGCCCATACAAGAATTATCCGAGGAGGCGAAAACACCAAATGATGCCCCCGAAAATGCTCAGGACACTGATGTCCAACACGAGTCAAGTGAACCAGAAAAAGAGATGAGGGAAAACTCGAGTCAGACCCCCAGCTCGCCCCTTACTCAAGCTTCAATTCGTGCCCCAATTGAGGGCGTCCCCGCACTTGTACCACTTCCTCTCCCCCAGAGTTATCCTCCGCAGAATGTTGACATCAATATTCTGACTGGGGAGTCCTTAGATTTTAACCCCACAGCGCTTGGTTCTCCTTCAAGCTCCTTCGAAATTCCTCCTCATGACGAGTTTTCCCTAAGCCTTCGCAGTCTTCTTCATGGTTCAGTCAACATGGGGAGAAGGATGCAACATCTCGAGGACCAAAAGAATCACTACAAGTTCAAAGCGCCATTGGCTACTTCTCAACTCGAAGAGGCAAAGAAACAGCATGCTATCATAGAGAGTCAAGCAGATGCGCTCTATGAACAGTTGTCTGCCTTCGAAAGTTACGTGGTCATGCTTGAGAGGTGCTGTCAGGAAGAGAGAGACCTCTACCAAAAGAAAACAGAGGCCCAAGAAAAATTGATGGCCGAATATCAGAAAGCGCACTATATCGCATGCCAATGATTCGATGACTATGTTGCTGATTACAAGAAAGTGAAAGGACACCGGGATAAGTTAGTGAAGCGGATCGAGGATTTTCCGAGGCAAGTCGAGGAGGAGAAAGAAAAAGCAGTGAATGTATATGCAGCCAAATGCGCTGCTAATCTCAACAATCGAGATGCAACAGTCCAAGCTGGACTTATCACTCAGATTCATGCTGAGTATCCTGAGTATGACTTAGGTAGCTTCTGGAAGCTTGTCTCTCCGGACCTTCGGTCTCCTCACGTTGTGGTGAGTGATAGTGAAGCATCGGATTCTGAGGAGGAGAATACCTCGAAAATTTCAAAGTAGGTGAATGGTATATGATGAAGAAGTCCCATTTTGTTTGTTTAATCGTTTTTTGTGTAAGATGTATAAGGCTTGTCATGTGTAAGACATATTCACAATTGAACTAACTCGTTTTTCCGAAGCGAATATCCTTTGAATGTTTGTGTGTGTCATTATATCATAATAGTTGCAAAACTTGTTAATCGTAACACCCATGTTTATTCGGGGAGAAAATTAATATGACAACTTGGAATGTCAATCATGTAACTTATTAAGTGTCATACTTTTCATAAGTGTTAGCCAACTTGCGTTGAATGGTTCACCTATACCGACTTGCATCGTAATATTCATTATGAACTGTGCTAAGACTAGCTTAGGAGAAATAGATCGAGGCACAAAATATTGTGACCCAAATAATAGTTCGAGGCACCAAAAAATTCGGGGCACAAAATACTGTGGCCCAAATAATAGTTCGAGGTAAAAAATGTGTTGTATTAATTAGCTCATAGTGGCACCTCGTTAAAACCTTCTTGTGCCTAACGGGGTAGGAAAAAGTATGCCCTCGCTGTGTTTAGTAAACCTGAAAATACACAAGAAACAAACATTACACGCTAGCTTCTTTCTCATTCTAAATACAATTTAAAATGTTCGATGTTCTAGGGAAACCTCAGATATTGCCCCTCCTTGTCTTTTAGCCTGTATGTTCCCTGTTTCACCTTCTCTGTCACTTCATAGGGGCCCTCCCAATTTGGTCCCAACTTTCCAAGACTCTTCTCTTTAGTGTGCAGAAAAACTTTGCGTAATACTTTGTCTCCCACCTTAAAATCTATGTGCTTTACTTCAGAATCATATCTACTCCTCATTAATGTTTGATAATGCAAAGACTTCAATTGTGCGCGTTGTCTTTTCTCTTCAACCATATCAATTTCCAAGGCTCTGCTTTGGTCGTTCAAATTTTCAGTATAGGTTGCCACACGAAATGATGGGAAAGCAATCTCCGAAGGGACGATCGCATCCATACCATATACTAAGGCAAATGGAGATTCAGTAGTGGCAGTTTGAGGCGTTGTCCTATAAGCCCGTAATACTTCTTGTAAATAATCAGGCCATTTTCCTGCCTTTCCTTCCAAATTATTTTTCAACCCATCCAGAATTTTTCGGTTGGTCACTTCCACCTGTCCGTTAGCCTGGGGAGGAAATGGGGCAGAAAAACATTGTTGTATGCCTCTAGAAAGGCAAAAACTTTTAAATTCTTGGTTGTCGAATTGTGGTCCATTATCCGTTGTGATTTGTATTGGTACCCCAAAATGACAACAAATATTCGAAACGACGAATTTGATAACATCTTTTGCTTTGATCCCTGTCAAGGGTTCCACTTCCACCAATTTAGAAAAATAATCCACCGCTACGATTATAGTCTGTCTGCCTCCAGACGCCATTGGTAGGGGCCCAACTAGGTCAATGCCCCACCTATCAAATGGAATTGCTTCTGAAATACACTCCAAGAACACCCCAGGCTTGTGGATTATGTTTGCGTAGTGCTGACACGTATCACACCACTTCACCAATTCTTTCGCATCAGAAGAGATAGTCGGCCAATAATAACCAGCCAAAAATACCCGTCGAATTAATGCCTTATACCCACAATGAGCCGAACCTTCCCCATCGTGCAATTCTGACCGGACAAATTGCGACTCGTTCTTGTCCAGACACCTTAGTAATGGTCGAGTCAAAGATTTCTTATATAAACGCCTCCCAACATGATATAGCCATGAGACTGGAACATGATCCTCCTAGCCTCATATTTTCCAGTGGGTAAACTATCTTTTTCCAAGAAGTCAATAAGTTTTGACCTCCAATCATTTGTGATCACAATGCTGACCTCTTTAATGTTCATTGAATGCTCTGTATCGGCCATGACCGAAGGGTGCTCTTGAATCAATACCCACGGAAAACCGTTCGTTCGCGAAGCTGTAGCCAAAGAATCAGGGATGACATTTGCCTCTCTTCGAACATGCTCGTACTGAACCTCATCAAATTCAGCAAGCAAATCTTTTAATGCTTTCAGGTACTGTATCAGCTTATCTTTTCTAGCCTCAGACTCGCCCAATGCTTTATTTATCACCAACTGTGAATCACTGATCAGTCTAATATTTTTGGCCCCACATATTCGAGCTAATCGCAAACCTGCCAGCGCCGCTTCGTACTCTGCCTCATTATTAGTTGCCTTGAAACCGAATCGAATATCTTGGAACATGACTATCTCTTCTGGATAAATTAATTGGACACCCGCTCCACTCCCAGAGTTATTCGACCCCTAATATGTTCGAACCAACCATTCCGTGTTATCGGCCTGACCCATAATCTCCGTGTCGTCCCTTTCTAAATGGAATTCAACCAAAAAATCAGCTAAGACCTGAGCTTTTATCGTCGTCCGAGGCTTGAATGTTATGTCAAAATCGTCCAGTTCGACTGACCATTTAGTCATTCTCCCAGATATATCGGGCCTTTGTAACAAACCTTTCAGGGGGAATGTCGTTCGAACAACAATATGATGTGCCTGGAAATAAGGTCTCATTTTTTGGGCAGCCGTTACCAAAGCCAAAGCTACCTTTTCCAACGTAAGATATCGTTTCTCAGCATCCAACAAACTTTTACTGAAATAGTAAATAGGTTTCAAAAGAGTGGCCTATTCTCGGAGTAACACGACACTGACTGCATAATCTGATACCGCCACGTAAACAATTAATCTCTCCTCCACCAATGGTTTAGTCAGTATATCAGGGAACGTCAAATATTCTTGAATTTGGCGAAAGCTGCTGAACAATCCTCGGTCCAATTAAATTATTTCGCATTCCGCAATACCTTAAAGAAAGGTGCACACTTATCTGATGACCGAGAAATGAATCTATTCAGTGCTGCCAATCTTCCTGTCAAGATCTGGACTTCCTTGATATTCCGAGGTGGAATCATGGTTGTTAAAGCTTTTATCTGTTCCGGGTCAGCCTCTATACCTTTTACACTTATCATATAGCTAAGGAACTTACCCGATCGTACCCCAAAACACACTTTTCCAGATTCAGTTTCCAATTGACCTTACTCAAATTATTAAAAGTTTCCTTTAAGTCAGAAATATGATCTTCGCCCCGTAAACTCTTGACAAGCATATCATCGATATAGGCTTCGACATTCCTACCAATTTTCCCCTCAAAGGTTTTGTTGACCAAGTGCTGATACGTCGCCCTTGCATTCTTTAAACCAAATGGCATAACCTTGTAACAATATAATCCTCTCACAATGATAAATGACGTGCTCTCTTCATCTTTTGCATCTAACCGGATTTGATTATATCCTGAATACGCGTCCATGAAAGACAATAGTCGATTACTTGAAGTCGAATCCACTAACTGATCAATGCGAGGCACTAGAAATGGATCCTTAGGGCAAACTCTATTCAGGTCTGTGAAATCCACGCACATCCTCCACTTACCATTCTTTTTCCTGACTAAGACTGGACTTGAAGCCCATACGGGATATTGTGACTCTCGAATATGGCCTATGCTTAATAACCTTTCCCCCTCCGAAAGAATAGCTGCAGACTTCTCATGAGAAACTGGTCTCCTTTTCTGGACAATGAGTCGAACATCAAGCCGTACTGCAAGTTTATGACATATTATCTCTGATGGTACTCCCGTCACAACCTGTGCACACCAAGAAAACATGTCGAGCTTATTAGAAAAAAAACGCAATCATTCTTTCTCTAAACTCAAAAGAAAGTTTTACTCCGATCTTCAAAAATTTCCCATCTCCAAATTTATGCTCCTCAGAATCCTCTTCTAGGACCAGAAATCCGGGGGTCTCCCTCGGATCGTCACATGGAATGATTTCCAAAGGAGGCCCTTTTAATTGTTATGCCTTGTCTGATATGTCTCCCCGAACTCCCTTCGAGGATAAAGCTATCTGGTAACATTCTTGAGCCATCTTCTGGCTGCTCCCGATTGTCCCAATATTATTTCCTACCACATATTTCAAACACTGGTGCACCGTCGAGGTCACTCCATGCATTCGGGACAACCAAGAGCGACCCAGAATCGCATTATATAAAGTTGGTGCGTCAACCACAATGAATAGTACTTACACTTCCTTCTTAAACGGCCCACGACCTAACTCGACCACGCACTGAAATTCTCCAACAACCACTGTTGTGGCACCGGTAAACCCCACTATGGTTCTGTCGGACCGTCGTATAACGGGTGGGTCAGAAATTCTCATGTATGTGCTCATAAACAAAATGTTTGCGGAACTTCCCGTGTCAATAAGTATCTTCTGTACTTGATCTCCAGCATACCCGCAGTGATAACCACCGCATCCTCATGCGGGCCCGCGATATTTCGCATATCATCATCATCAAAACATATGATGGGGGAAGGTAAGTGATGCATTTGTGCTGAAACCCCTGCTTCAATTTGAGTGGTCAAATTCACCATATGCCTTTTCCGCTAACTATTGGAATTCCCTGCGATGGTATCTCCTTCAAAGATAGCCAGTGACTCAAAGAAAGCACAGAGGTCGTTTACTTTCCCCCTTGGAATAATCTCCTCCACCATGTTCACGCTGTTCCTTCCCTCCTTGGGATCCAGATACTCTTGCTCAATATAAAAAACATCCACCTCCTCGGAAATCACCATGGCTGTGTCAGCAATTTTTGGAACAGCCTTTATCACAACATTTTTTTGGGAGTGTTTTTTCACAAACTCCAACAACACTCCGTTTTCGATCAAAGCTTGCACTTCTTTTTTCAAAGCAATGCAGTCCTTAGTATCGTGCCCAATATCCTCGTGATACTTATAATACTTGTTAACACTTCTGCTCTCCCTCAGAGTTTGGATAGGAAAAGGCTTCCTGAACTGCACCGTTGATCTTGCCTTATCAAATATTGTGGCCACATTTTCCGTTAACTCGGCGAAGTAATCCGGTCAAACCCATTTGTTCGAAATTGGCCTTGCCCCTTGGTTATAATTTTCCTGATTTCCATAGTGCTGTGGATTTGTTCTCTGCCTCGACGGATACTGACCCGTACTTTTGGTTTGAACAATGGCTCGGGGCCCTTGGTTCTCAGATCTCTGAAACTAGTTCTGATCCAACTGATCGTCCGATCCTTTCTCGGATGCCTGAGTCTCCTCCACTAGAATTCTCTTCTCAACTTGATCCAACAATTCCCCAAAGGTCATGGCCTGACTCTCCGCCACCGTATCCTTTAGGAGTCCAGGTAGTAGGCCCATCTTGAAAGCTACAAGTGCCACTGAGTCCTTACAACACTCCATGTCCGTTTTTGTTGTGACGAATCGATTGGTGTAATTCTTCAAGCTTTCCCCAACTTTTTGCCTACAATAGATTATCGTGTCTCCATTGGCTCGAAACTTTTTGCTCCCCACGAAATGTTGTCTAAATATATTCCAAAACATGTCGAAATTTTTTATCGACCCCTGCGGGAGCTGATTATACCATTTAGAACCTACCCCCTTGAAATTCTGAGAAAATGCTCTACACAACAATTTATCATCGTCATCGAAATTAATCATGAAATTCTTGAATTGTTCGATATGGTTATCGGGGTCTTGCATCCCATCGAACTTCTCTAACTTCAAGATATCGATATGTTTTGGGAGATTGCCCAGCAAAATTTCCGAGGACATGGGAGAAGCTCTCCAATTATGACCCGTTCGGTAAGCGTTAGTTCTCAAGTTTTCATTGCTCGGAAAATATAGTCCCTCCTCGGACGACAAAGTGTATTGATGTTGTCACTCCGAATTTCGCGGGTCAACGTTTTGGTTCCCAGCGGAAAAATTCATTTGGCCATAACCCCGTTCATTGACTCGAGTATAATAAATCTTCCTCGGAGATTTCCTCTCCAAGCTCCTTCCCTTCTGGTTCTCTACATGTCTTCGTACATGTCTTTTCTTTCTGTGATTTTTCCTAGGAGATGATTCCGACGAGCTGTAACAAGAATAATCGCTCGAGTCAGAAGAATCCAGATGGCGTTTTTCTTTCTTCCTTGAGGATCGTCGTTCATGTCCTTTATATCTATCGTCCCTGGTTTTAGGACGGAAATCGGCATCGCGCTCCTCTTTTCCACTGTCTGGTTCCCTTCTCACCTCGGAACGAAGATTCGCCCGAACTGTTTCTTTTTCTACCTTTAATCTTTCAATTTCCAGCAACAACTCATTCCTTCGTGCCAACAAATCAGAATCATCAAAGGCATTTAGGGCGCATTGACCCCCATGCGCCTCATACTCCATATCATTCCGCTAATCGTCACCCACCAGATTCTCCTCGCAGTTATTAACAAAATCGCCCCCTTGCTCTTCCATAACTCTGTTCGAATTAGGAATTATTTCCAGAAAGCAATTGTCGTTAGAACAATCCTCGCTTCCCACAGATGGCACCACTGAAGAGTTCAAGAATAGCTAGAAGGGCAATTTTGTGTTACGAGAATATTTTAGTGTTAAAATAGACTTTTAGTTCTTTGTTAAGTAGCCTTTTTAGAGAGAGAAAGTGAGAGTAAGATTAAGTAGAGAGAGAAAGTTATATAATATTCATCTTGGAATATATAAAGCGTGTGTGGTCCTTTTATAGTACAATTATGGGTCCCACACGCTTTAATTCCCACTTATTACATCTTTGGTCCCTATATCTTCTCACATCTTCATAATGACTATTTCTATTGTATTCTTTACAATATTTTCCTAATACAACTTCTTCTTTATAATTCTCTCCTAATAAACTTCTTCTTTACAATTTTTCCATACGTATTTATTCTCCCTCATCATATACAACTCTCATGAAATGATGCGAATTGCATACAACTCTCATACTTTATAGAGGTTCAAAACAATTCTCAGGAGTATAGTAATACTTAGTAAGCTTACCAGCAGACCAAGTGTCTTTGTTGTGTAGTCCACTATATGTGCACGAGGTACGGATGGGTTGTAGTTTTTTTACCGTCTTGGCTTCTATATTAATGACGAGCAATGTCCAATGGTTCATTTTATCTTTCTTAGTACTGCAGACTGGAATGAGCACAATGTTCGTGTCTTAAGGCATTTTTCCAAATACATCGTTAACTACATTTGTTATTCCCTCTCTTTTTAGAACTTGGTACTGCATTCAAGTAAAATTACATTACAACGAGAACGTGCGAGATGTTGGTAGTTTGTAGCTAAACTTACCATAGTCATGCCAGAAATTTGTATGGCTCCATATTTGGCTTCGGGGAAAGTTTTTCATTGAACCTTCCATTTTACTGCTTTAAGCATCTTTAGAATCCAAGCGTCCACAATCTACGAGGAGTTTTTTATTAAATACAATATATGAGAATTGTTTAAAAAATATCTGGGAGTTGTTTGCTAAGTGGATACCTTGTAGTCCATGTCATTTACAAAAGGTAACGCCAACACATCACTCGCGGGCACGTGAAGTTTGTAGGTAAACTAGAACATTAGTAAATACCATACTTGAGGATCGTCCCTGTCTTCTCTGCCTTGAATTAATTGTACTTTTTGGTATTCACCAGCATCGATCAGTTCAATTGTCGGTGTTTTGTTTGGCCAGTCGGTGAGAGTTACTGGTGCAAGTGGATATGGATCTTCTAAAAGACTTACCTCTTCCCTCGGCTGCTGGGTCGGTGTCAGTAGATTAAACTTATGCAGTATGTCATCCTCCCCCACTGTCTCTTCCCTTGACTTGAACATATAAAGATACTATGTTGTTAAATTATAAAAATAGAAATACACACCTTCTGTGAATTGTTATTTAAAAATCCACTTACCATATAATCTGCAACGACCAATTCCATTGACTGCTCCAAAATAATCGCAAGATTTCGTTGACCAAATATATTTATCGCATCCTCCGACATATTCTCCGAAGCTCGTTGAATCATATCATCGATTTCAAGATCATCAATTCCATCTAAAACTAACTATGAAACTTGCGAGTAATAACCATAAAAAATAGATTTGGTATATGTAGTATGTTATCATGCATATCAGAAGACTCTGGAACTTTGCCTTCTCGCTTTTCCGGTTGATTCGGTACTAGTCTCATAATTGCTGCTTGGCTCAGTGGTTCTGACTATGCGTTGGCCATTTTTCGGACTTGAGCTATGTCTCTCTCTGGTTGTTCGACTTGTAACAGTGCTTCTTCTTGGCTGAGTAGTTCTAACTTCTTATATAGATGGGCATACTCTCAATCTTCCCCCACTACATGTTGTGCATCTTCGGTTTGTGTTAGCCTTTCACTTTTTACCAATGTTGGGTGTTGTTGTTGTTGTTGTTCTCCTTGGATCCGTTGTTGTTGTTGTTCCCCTTGAATCTGTTGTTGTTATTGTGGCTGTTGTCGGTCAGCATGTTGTTTCATATCAAACTTGAGATTTATTTCCACTAGTGGCAAAACAAACCTAAGAGGTCTAGCAAACAACTCGCATGGTATACAGTGAAAACGACACTCATATATTTCTACGAACAACTCTCAAGTTATGATGAGAGTTATGGATTTGTGAATATAACACTCAGATATTTTCTAAACAACTCTCAGGTTATGGAGTCACAAACAACTCTCAGGATATTTATCTAAACAACTCTCAGGTTATGGAGTCACAAACAACTCTCAGGATATGTATCTAAACAACTCTCAAGTTACAATGAGAGTTATTTGCAAACAACTCAAAGTACTATACTGTGAATACTACATGATAGTTGTGTGTGACTAAAAAACACGATTTGTTTTAAAACAACTATTTGCGAATTGTTTGTATATATACCACGCGAGTTGTTTGAAATACATAACGCATATTAAGATACGATTTGTGTTTAAATACATACATGTTGGTCCTTTTAAAACACTAGACCTCCTAGATTAAAAAAAATAACTTAACAGCCAACATTTTTGTATACTTGTATCTTAATGTACTTAAGATCCACTTACATCTTCACGACCTTCTACATCTGTAAGTCCAGACTCTTCGACTGCAACTTCCTTCTCACGAGCTTCTACCTCCTTAGCTTTATATTCTTCGCAACCTACTTCCTCTGGCATGAGAGGTACAAGTTTTTGGTCATTCAGAATAGATTCATCTATTTATGTCTTCTTTGGAGGACTCACAACTATCGTTACCTCCTTTGTAGGTAGATACTTGTTTGTCTGTCTCTCTACTATGTCTGTCTTTGTGGTGACCGATAAATATTCTGATATTTATTCATATTGTACCGGTGAATGGTTCTCAACATCATCATTCTCCTCTGTTAATACTTCATCATGCTCTCCGGCTTCCTGCATTTTCCCGTCCTGATTCGGATCCTTTTCCTGAAGTTCAGATGGCACAAGTGCCATCTGATCAATGGACACGACTTATGTTGGCAGTGTCGGTAGCCCTGGTTGCTTCTCCTTTTCAATCCTTATAGGGGAGAAAAAGGACAAAGAGAGAGCATCGTGGAGTTATTGTTCTTCTTCAAGTCTTCATACCTTTAACCTTAACTCTTCAAGCTGCAACATGAAAACCATAAGCATTATAATTTGTTCAGTGCGGGTTAAACAAATTATATATATATATATCAAGGCATATAATTACTTCTTTCGCCTATTGGTCGATCTTGTGTAGGTACTTATTCTTATCGGTATAGGTCTTCAAACGTTTTGGCGTTGCTTCTGCTCCAATCTTCTTTGGAGTAGCCTTTCTGCGTTTGAGCAAAAATGACCCATCGTTTCACTCATACTATCATTGTCTACTTCTTCGTCCTCCGGTTGGGTTGTCACAGTTGCCGTTGATGGAATCATTATTTTGGTGACTGCTTGTAGTTGGTCTATGGTTGGGATGTCCTGATCAGAGTCTTACCGTGTGTGTCTCGCCCTTTTCCTTGTTTTGGGGGTTGCACTTTTCTTTTTGTACTCAGTCTTTCTTTTGGTAAAACAAGTGCATCATCTAGATCTCTATTTCTAGTTACTACTCTAAATGATTATATTTCAGCCTCTGTCCAACAAAGGGGAGCCTCTATAACCTACACATGGAAAAACATCCAAGTTATTACATGGATGCGAGTTGTTTAATACCAAATTATACCCTGAGAGTTGTTTGCAACTGTCATAGCCTAAAAATTTGTTTGCAACTGTCATAGCTTTAGAGTTGTTTGCAACTGTCATAACCTGAGAATTGTTTGCAACTGTCATAGCCTGATATTTGTTCGTAAATGACCTAAGGTTTGTTTAAAATATGCACCTTCATTACCTGTGAGTTGTTTGCAACTCTATTATCTGATAATTGTATGCAACTTTATCTTCTGAGAGTTGTCTCAACTCTATCTGGGAGTTATTTGCAAATCTATAAGCTGAGAGTTATTTTGTATACATATATATTCATACCTCATCATCTCGCAGCAGAGACGACCTTCCAATTAGCTTAAAGGTCGATTGTTTGGAGTCTAATCCCCACTATTTGAAGAACATTGGGATCAGATTTGGCTTTACGAGCTCTAGCCTAATTATTGTGTGCTCTATGACGAAGGGTTGCACCGGGAAAATTATGGTCATCACGAGCTCTATGTTAGTGTGGTAATATTTAATTAAGCAAAACAATTTTACAACTAGAAGTGCGACGCAACCGATAACTCTATCGGGTTATCCTTTCGCAACACAACTCTTAATCGATTGGAGAATCTTCAACAATATTGATTCTCACCAGTCATAGTCGTTTATTCTGTCGAAGTCTTCAACAAAATACAATATCTTCGAACCCATTATATCTCTAGAGACTGAGTAGAATAGTGTTAAGCACAAAAACAATATCAACAGTCGGGCAACATCTTCCAACTTATGCTCCCCCTTGGCTGATGGCTTTTGCTATACCTGCCTGTAAAATCCACCACAACATGTTATGTGAGTGCATCTGAACATCATGCTTATAACATAAACTATATTTAGGCATACCTTTATAATGTTGTTCGATACAGATTTAGTATTTTTCAGCCATATCTTCCTTTTCGTTTTACCCATGAAGTATGTTCTCATCGTCCTTGAATCATTCTCTTCTTCGTTTACGTATCTGGTTTGGAATGCTCTGAATTTTGTTAAAGCCATTTCATCTATGCCATGTTTAAGGCCAAAAATGACATTTACATCGTCTTTTGTTATCTTGACCAGCTTTGACCCAAAGCGGAAGGCGTCTTGCTCGACCGAAAACATCTCTATAATAAACTGAATGTTCGCATAAAACTTCATCTTCGTTAACTGCCCCTCCCAGAATTCAAACGGCGTCTTCAAAAGCGTGTAGAATGGTGTGTTTCTCGTAGCTTCGATGTGGGCAGTAATAATGTTGTTCTCTCTCACCAGTTTCACAAAGCTAAGCAACCGTGACATGTAGAAGCTTGGTTTCGTGGTCATTGTTCCTGCAAAAACATAAAACCATAAAAAAAAAACTCTCAGCTAGTTTAGTTGCAAAATAACTCTCAGGTATGGAGTCACAAACAAATCCCAGCATATATTGCGAGTTTTTTGCAAATAATACTCATATATATATATATATATCCAAACAACTCCCATAATACAATTTTGAAACAACACTCAGATATTTGTCAAAACAACTCTCAGATTATGCTCAGAGTTATATTCAAACAACATCATAAAAATAAGTTGTGAATTGTATTATAATACACATGTAGCGATATGCGAATTGTTCTAGTTTTCACATAAACGTTGCCAGGATCTGGGAAATTTGGAAGCAGCACCAAAACCAACAAACAACTAAATGTAGATCATCTACTATACATCACAACATGCACAAAAAGATTGACACTACATGCAACCTCTAAAACTATTGTGTAGAACAATAAATCCAGAAGCTAAAATACGCACTCACTATCCTAACTATGTGATTTCAGTTGAAATAAGCAACACCGATCGTCAAAGAACACCAACAAGCACTTGGAAATCGCCAAAAACACAAAAAGAAGAAGACATTTCCCGAAATCGAGATGCACCTACTTACTGTGAGTCGTTCTTTCTTCAACAGTCGGCGTAAACTAAACGTAAACAGTGGAAGGGCTACTGCTTACTTGTTTCAAGGACGAATACACGGTCAACGGGCGAGAATCAACGAAGAACGGGAGAATGTTGGTGAAGGAGAGTTTCTGGTGTGAAGAGGGAAGTCGAACGTTTTTTTTCTGGTTACTAAAAACATAAGGTTTGTTTTGTGGGTTTATGGGGTTCGAGAAGAAAGAAAAAATAGGTTTGAAGAAAAACACGAATATATATAATCGGAAAGTATTTTTGTCCAATATTTAGATGGAGATACCAATTGACACTATCATGCTTTCGGATACTGGTTAATAATTAAATAGTTGAATGTGCATTTACTGATATTTTTTTTGTCAACGGTAACCTTATTATTAATAATTATATAAATTATAAAAAATAAAATACACTTTTAGCAGAAAATAAATTCAGAAGCTGAATTTTATCGTTTTATTTTCTAATTACAAAATCCAACGAATGAAAACAGCTATGCGATTGTGGTGGATTCTTATGATGGCCGCAAAAATACAAATGAGAACGCTGTCGGTCTGTAAGATTTTTGAATGCTTAAAGATGAGGATGAGATCAATTTAATTTTGGCCAAAGCTATTTCCTCCATGTTATTTTTTATTTCCTCCATCTTTCAAATTTTTAAAAACACTAATGATTTGCTTTTACCAAATTATCCTTATTTTTATTTCAAATTTATCACTAGATGCCATTTATCTAATAGATAGTCTTATATGAAAAAACACAACATTAACCTAACTTTAATCCAAGATATATGATTCTACCTCTAAAATTAACCCTAAAACAAAGAACTTCAATTTTATTGAAGATTAATCATGGAAAATGAAGAAACCCAAACAAAGGCGGAGAACAGCACTCAATCGACAAACAAGATAATTTAAAATTGTTTTTATGTTTTACAACTTCGTAGCTTGAAAATACCTATTTCGAAACTTATTTTTTCAGCTAAACCCGATTTTACAGTTCTAAAAGAAAAACAACTATTTCCGAGCCGGGCATTAGGAATCAGGTATAATTTAAAAAAATAAATGTGCATCTGATTCCGAGAGGGCCACTCAGAATCAGTTGCAAGTTTTCAAAAAAAATGTGCAACTGATTCCGAGAGGGCCACTCGGAATCAGTTGCAAACTTTCTATCCCGTTAAAAACATCATCCGATAAACATGCTCGATGCATTTAAAAAATTGCAGAAAACTTTTCCAAACCAAACCCTAATCGAAAATGAAAAAGCAAAGAAAAATGAAGAAATCATACATTTTCCAAGCCTTCTATCTTCTCTCTTCGAATGGTTTTGTGAAGAATGAGTTTTCTTCACCAAGCTTCTCTCTCTTTTGTGAAGAATGAATTTTCTTCTCCAAAGTTTTTTCTCTCTCTTCAGTTTGTAAGGTACTGGTTTTGTTGTTTTGTGAAGAACGGGTTTAGTTGTAGTGAATGGGTAATGGTATGTTAGGGTAATAGTTTTTTAAGAAAAATGGATATAAGGGCAAATGTGTATTTTCCTTTATGGAAGAAATAACAACATGAGATTTTTTTCAAATTATGGAGGAAATAATAATTTTGATGGAAGAAGTAGCTTTGGCCTTTAATTTTTGGAGTTTAATGCAATGAAATAATAGAAGATATTTATGGTATATTCGTTAATGGTTGTTTGACTAGATTTATGTGTTCATAGATTCAATATTTTATAACAAAACAATCGGCTCTGTTTACAAGTACTTTTTTAATGTTAATATTTAAATGTACAGGTGTTTGGTAAAAGAAATTATTGAATAGTTTATAGAATGCATGATCATCGACAGTCTACTCACAAATAGCAAAATGGTAGACACCAACTACACTCTTGGTTATCATATTTTATTAAAACGAAGCATAAACATATCTTACAGCAGGATGAAAATGTCGGTCCGAGCCGCTATCGGAATATGCAGAGCTGTCAACGGTTTTTCGGAACTGAGAACCGGACCGAGACATAATGACCAGATCGAAAATCGGACCGAATTTTAACGGTTCGGTTCGCGGTTTCATTTTAAAAACCGAAAATCGATAAGGAACCGAAACAAAAAACCGGTTAGGAACCGAACCGATAAAACCGATATGGAATCGAATCGATAAATCAATAGAGAATCAAACCGACCGGTAGAACCGATAGAAAATCGGACCAATAAAATTATTAGAACCGATTATTTATTATTATTTATTCTTTTATACATTATAATACCAAAATTAATAGTTAATTACCAATCTGGTTTAAAAAAAATCAAAAAATCAACTTATAAACTTTAGTTTTTATATCATTTACTTCAATAAAAAAAATTAAAAATCAAATTTTAATTGGATTTAATTTTTTTAAGTGGACCGAACCGGACCGAAACCGGACCGATAACGAATCGATCCGAAACCGGACTGAATCGAAACGGACCGAAACGGAACCGGACCGAACTCGGACCGAACCAAATTCGGACCGAACTCGGACCGAACCAAATTCGGACCGAATTCGGACCGAACCAAATTCGGACCGAACTCGGACCGAACCAAATTCGGACCGAACCGGAACCGGAACCGAACCAAATTCGGACCGAACCGGAACCGGAACCGAACCAAATCGAACTGAACCGAACCAAACCGAACTGAAAGCTTAG
Source organism: Limnanthes douglasii subsp. nivea (assembly GCA_036936605.1). NCBI lineage: Eukaryota > Viridiplantae > Streptophyta > Magnoliopsida > Brassicales > Limnanthaceae > Limnanthes > Limnanthes douglasii. The sequence continues at coordinate 300,071,959 of JAUPFV010000002.1, read as the reverse complement.
TAGTTCAGTCCGGTTCCAAAAATTAGAACCAAAAGTTTAGCGATCCGGTCCGAACTGAAAAATTTAGCAGTCCGGTCCGGTTCTGTCAAAACCCAGACCCAGACCGATAACAACCCTACGGACATGTATGATTTGTTGGTCTTTTGTTCAGCCGAAATTTATAATATAATAAATAGATACGGAAATGAAAATTATGATCTGTACGCGGTGAGATAGAGTGTGAATTTTTAGTCCGTCAAATCCATCCAAAAATATAAAATAATATAAATAATAATAAATAATAATAATATATAAAATAAATTATTCGCTGTTAAAAATTGTTTTCAATAATATATAAATTTTATAATTTTAATAATTACTGATTATTCCACTAAATATTATTTTTAATAATATATTTAATAATTAGTTTCTCCTACTAAACTTAAACAATAATATTCAAAAAAATTATAGTTGCTAATTTATGTTTAAGTTTGTCACCAAAATAAATACCACATTTAATATCGAAATTTCAAACTTTTCTCGATGGTTTTTAGGATGAATATGAAGATGAAAAACATTCTGATGAAAGATAGTAATGATTGATGATACTATTGGAAACTGAAAATTTAAAATATATTTATATCTATTTTAATGTTATTTCACATTATTTAAGACATGTTTTAGATTTTTTGTTTTATAAAAAATTATACTTTTTATTTGAGTAACATTTACTGATTTATTTAAGTATTCTTTTTTAAATTTACATTTTATTTTATTTTTAATTAAAAAATAATATTGGATGGCTTTTCTTCAAGAAACTCTGTTCTTCAAGAACAGAGTAAAATTTTTTTGATTCGATTAAGCTGTACCGTGATTCTTCTCTTCGCTTGGGAGAATGATCAATAATTTTGATATCTTAAAGGAAGACTTTCCTATACTTAGGAAACCGTCCGATGCAATTTCAGGTGGAAATGCTGACAAGAACAGAGCTCTGGAGAATGAGAAGAATGATTCTGTGTGTAACCTGATCTCCAATCCTGTTTACGAAGAAGTAATTAAAGATAAGAACTTGGATAATCAGATAAACCATAAAGATTCTTATGCGAATATGTTGAAGATGAATAAAACGGAGTTTGTACACTCCTCTGTTTCTATTTCTCGAAGCAGTGATTTTCCTATAATCACTTTCAACGTTGAAGACAAAGATCATCTGTTAAAGATCTCCAAACACACTTTGGTTGCAAAATTTGCATCTGGAAAGCCATCTATGGAAAGCTTGAGGAAATTTCTATCAAGATTCAATTTTAAAGGTAGTTTCAGTCTCTCAATCTGGGACTTTAGGCACGTCTTTGTGGAATTCACTGATCTTGAGGATTTTAAAACGTTATGGTCAAGAAACGTGTGGGTGTTGGGTGATAAAACAATGAGACTTTTAAAATGGTCTCCTGGCTTTGATCCAAGTCTTGAATCTCCATATACGCCGGTTTGGGTTTCTCTGCCAAACTTACCAGAGTTCTTGTTTAATCGATCAACAATCACAGAGATAGCGAAGATATTGGGAACTCCTTTAAAGGTTTGGGTTCCTTCAATAAATAGGGCAAAGCAGAATTGTTGCAGGTTCTGGGTTGAGATTGATGTTTCGAAACCTCTTGTTCACAAGGTTCAAGTTAAGTTTGGGGATTCAGAAAATTATTGGCTTCAACTGGTTTATGATAAGGTTCCTCTTTATTGTACTCACTGTGCTCACATTGGTCACTCTGTTGATCAATGTAAGAAAATGTAGTTAGTTCAAGAAAAGGATGCTGCGAACATTGTACATGATTGTTCTGAAGTTCCTGATCAAATTTCTTGTTCTTTAAAGGAAAATCAGGTGATTCATAATGGTAATCTTCAGGATAGGAGTGTTTCTTGTGATCAACAGCCTCAGGAGATTAATGATCTTCCACAGGAAGATGGAAGGGTTGGAAGAACATTAAAGTCTATTGTTGTTAATAAAATATCTTCTGTTGTGGATCAAGATATTAGAAATGTTAAGGAGTCTGATAAGTTTCAAGATGAGGATTCTGTTCGATGTGTTTTGGCTGATGAAGGTTCTACTGAATTAGTTGATGAGAATGAATTAATAGATGCTTTGAAAACTTTGGAAAGAAGAAATGTCTTTGAGACTCTTAATGAAGAAATACATGATTCGCCTACTCATGATGGAAGTCTTAATAACTCTCCTGTGAAGGGTAGTTTAGTTGAAAATAAGCAGAAGAGGCAGGATTTAAAAAAAGGTAAAAAGACTTTGAATGTTTGGAATACTAAAGGTCCTGTTTCTTCAAAGATATTGAAGATGAAAAGGGCTCAGAAATCATCTTTTAATACATGACCATTTCGATTTTATGTTGGAATGCAAGAGGTATTGCAAACAAAGAAACCATACAAAGATTGAAGTCTATTGTTATTTCGTCAAAAGTTAGTTTTGTTGCTGTGCAGGAGCCATTTGTGAATTCTGATAAGTTGGATTGGTTAACTAAGAAACTGAAGATGTCTGGTTGTTGTTGTAACATGAATAATAAGATTTGGGTTTGCTGGAAGCAGGATTATAGAGTTGATATGATGTTTGATAGTGACCAGCTCTTGCATCTTAAAGTTGCTCATCCTACTTTGAATAAGGTCTTTTATGTTTCCATCATTTATGCCAAGTGTAAGACTGATCTGAGAACTGTTCTTTGGAATGATATTAGAGATCTTAATGTTTCTTCTCAAGAATGGATTTTGCTGGGTGACTTTAACATTATTGCAAGTATTCAAGAGTAGATTGGTTGTTCTACTATTAATCAGAAGGGGATGGATGATTTTAATGGTTGTATCATGGACTGTGGCTTGATGGATGGGGGTTTTACGGGGTCTGCTTTTACATGGTCTAATGGTCGTAAATGGAAAAGGTTGGATCGAGTTTTGTATAACTCTGCCTGGTTAGAATATTTTGATTGTACTTCTGTCTCTCACATGGCTAGAATTTGTTCAGATCATTGCCCTATCCTTATTAAAGTTGCTTCTAATCTAGAAAAGTCGAAATCTTCTTTTAGATTTCTGAACATGTGGGCTTCTCACCCTCATTTCTTGAAGATGGTAAAGGATAGTTGGAATGATAATTCTGCTTCTGAGGTTGGTAACCCTATTAAATCTTTTTGGCTTAAACAGCTTCGTTTGAAGTCTGAGTTAAAAAGATGTAATAAGTGTGTTTTTGGTAACATTTTCGATTCCATTAAGATTTCTGAAGAATCAATCATTAATAAAGAAGCTTTGCTTATTAATGAGTTTAATGAGGAGAATAAGTTGGAATTGGATTTAGCTAGACAACATCACTTAACTTTGCTTAGTAGGGAGGAGTCTTATTGGAGGCAGAAGTCTCATACTAGTTGGCTGAAAGATTCTGATAAAAATACAGCTGCATATCATAGCTTTGTTAGGAAAAGGGTTAAGAGAAACAGGATTGATAGAATTAAAAGTGGAGAAATTTGGTTGAATGGTAAGAAGGAGATTGGTGAATCTGCTGTTGAGTTTTTTAAAGAGCTTCTTTCTCCTAGTCCTAGTGTTGTGTTGGAGGATGATTTGTGGAATGTTATTCCTTCTATTGTATCTGAGGAGGACAACAACATTTTGACTAGGATTCCTGATGATATTGAGATCTATAATGTGGTTAAAGGTTTAAAATCTGATTCTGCTTCAGGGCCAGATGGGTTTAATGCTGAATTTTACAGGCTTTGTTGGAATATTGTGGGTTCTGATTTGTGCAAGGCTATCAAGGGTTTCTTTCATGGTTATAGGCTTCCTAAAGGGGTGAAGGCCACTGTAATTTGCTTGATTCCCAAGGTGGATAATCCTAACAAGTGGAAGGATTTTAGACCGATTAGCTTAACAACTGTTTTCTCAAGGATCTTGGGGAAGATTATTAATAATAGATTGGCTATGTTACTCCCTAATCTGATATCTGAGGAGCAGGGTGGCTTTGTCAAGGGCAGGAATATTCAAAATTCAATTATGCTTGTGCAAGAATTGTGTTATGATATTGATAGAAACAAGAGAAGTGGTAATGTGAGTCTTAAGACTGATATGACTAAGGCTTTTGACAAGCTTAATCATAGTTTTCTCCTTCATGTTCTTAAGGCTTTTGGTTTCAATCAATCGGTTGTTGGCCTGATTCACAGTTGTATAAAAGATGTATTCTTTTCAATCCTGGTCAATGGGGAGGTTACTGGTTTCTTTCCTAGTTCTCAGGGTCTTAGACAAGGGGATCCACTCTCCCCTAGTCTATTTATATTGGCAGAAGAGTATCTCATTAGGTGCATTAAGATTAAAGCTTCTGAGCAGCCTGTGATTAGATATAGAACAAGGAGTGATATGTTTATTGATTGCTTAGCATTTGCTGACGATTTCATGATCTTTACAACTGCTGATCCTGATACAATGAGAGTTTTTAAAGGCATTATGGATCACTATCAGTCTGTTTCTGGTCAACAGATTAACAATACAAAGTCTAAGTTCATTGTCTCTACTAAAATTGGTACTCAGAAACTCAGATTTATTGAAGATATGTGGGAGATCAACCATACATGTTTGCCCTTCAGTTACTTGGGTTCTACAATATCAAATAATACTAGAATTGCTAACTTTGAATCTATTATTTGTAAAGCTAGAAGCAGGCTCCTGGATTGGGACAAGCTTCATTTGTCTTTTGCTGGTCGCCTGATGCCCATTCAATCAGTTTTGATGGCTTTTCCTGTCTACCATTTGCAGCACACTGTTCTTCCTGCTAGTGTGATTAACAGATTGGAAGTGCTTTTCAGCAAATTTCTGTGGGGCAAAAAAGAGGATAAAAGAAGTATTAGTTGGGCTAGTTGGAAAAGACTTTGCAAACCTTTCAAAGAAGGAGGGCTTAATGTCAACAGCCTGATTGATATGCAACATGTTTATGCAATGAAAAACTGGTATAGTTTCAGAAAACAGTGTTCTCTTTGGGCTAAGTTTATGTTATCTATCTATTGCAGAGATGCTATTCATCCCACTCTGGCCATCTCTTCATATAAAAGATCTAAAACATGGGCTACAATTATGAATGTTAGGGATGAGACTGAGAACTTTATGTTCTGGTTACCTGGTCATGGGCATCTAAGTTTCTGGTATGATAGGTGGTGCTCAGATAGACCATTTATTAGTGCTATCAATGATAATCAAAGAAGAACTTTATGGGATTGTACTGATGTTCAGGTTAGTCAGTTTTGGATAAATGGTATGTGGGATCTGGATAGGCTTCATTTTTTGGTCACTTCAACTGATATTGCCAAGATCGAAAACATTACTTTATCTAACAAGAAAGATGAGTTGCTATGGTCTTTATCTCAGAATGGTTTATTCAATACAAGGGACACATTAAACTACATCAGGTCTAAAGGCAGTATAACAAAGCTTTATGATAAGACTTGGAATTCTGTCTCTCCTAAGAAATGCTCTTTTCTGTTATGGAGGGCTCTCCATAACTGGATTCCAACAGATGAAGTTATGCAGTCTAGGAATTTCCAATTGGTTTCAAAATGTGTCCATTGTGATAGTACTGAATCGACTCACCATGCGTTGGTTCATTGTCAGGAGGCCTGGACTGTATGGAGACATTTTAGTGGTATATTTAAAGTTCAGGTTCATTCTTATATGACTATTTCTCATGTGATAATGAAATGGTACTGGGCTGCTCAGAAGAATTGTGATATCTTCACTATTTTACCGGCTATCATAACCTGGTGCATATGGTCAGCCAGAAACAAGAAAAAGATGCAAGGTGAGTTAACTAATTCTGCTACTATCATCAAGCATGTATTGTTCATTCTAGCTAGTCTGGATCAAAGTAATGTTCTGAACAGAAAGCACTGGGGTAGTTTTAGACGTGAAGCATTGAAGCTGGGATGTGTTAATCAGGTAAATAATGGTTTTAAGGCTCTTCACTTAAAATGGAAGAATCCTAAATAGGGGAGATATAAGATAAATGTTGATGGTGCTTGTACCTTAGATGGTGAATCGGCTGGAGGAGTGTTGATTCGTAATAGCAATGGTTACATTGTTGCTGGCATGGGTTGTCTCTTTGGTAAAAGCTCTTCTCTGATTGCTGAATGCAGAGCCTTGTTTGAAGGATTGAAGCTGTGTAATAGACTTCAGATTAGGAATGTGGATGTAGAAATCGATTCTTCAATCTTAATCAGCTTGTTGTTGTATGGTGATGCTCCATGGTATCTTGAACCAATGCTGCGATGTTGTAGGAAGCTTCTGTATTCAACAATGGTGGTAAATCAGATTTATAGAGAACAAAACTTGGGGGCAGATTGGATTGCCAAGTTTGTTCTTGAAACGAAGTTGGGTTTGGAATTTCGAGGGAATGATGCACCATTAAAATTGAAAGCAATCGCTTTTCTTGAGAGTATTAATCTGGGGTATTTGAGATTTCGAAACTAGGGTTGGATTTGGGGATTTGGCAGAAGGCAGAAGGTTGAAGATGAAGATGGTAGGCGCGAATCTTTTGGTTTTTAATTTTGTGTAATTTTGCCTTTTAAGGCTTGTACTTCTCTATTTTCTCAATAAAAGCCCTTTTCTGATAAAAAAAATAATTAAAAAATAATAACTGAAGAATTCAAATAATTAAAAAAATTGTATACAAACCCGAACTGATAGGGACGGATCCGCTAAGTATCGAATTTGGATTCAAAATTAATAAAGTCGCAGCGGAGCAAACCGAATCAGAATTCGGATAAAACAAAACCGACTCAAATAAATCAACCTGAATCTTGTCGGAATCCATCCCTACTTATGGTAATTGAAAAACAACTAAAAACAAGTTAATTAATTCAATTTGACCGGTTCAACCTTAAATAGTTAATAAGTAAATTTCGTTACGCTAAATCCATGGTATTTATTTTTCTAGAATTCGTTGAAATATATGATTGGAATTGATTTAATAGATTATGATATTTAAATTAATATTTATTTATGAAATGAATTGTTTTTTTTATATATATCATTATTAGGTTTGATGTTATCCTAACTACCACAAATTCTAATTTTTTATTTTTTATTAAATAATAATTTTATTTTTTATTATTATTAAAAGAGTTAATGTTTTGAGGGTCACAAAACACGTTTGTAGTAGTTATAGTCAACTTAAATCTGCCACCAACCTTGCAATTATATTGCATCTTTAGTTGCATGTACTACAACCATCTATTCAATCTCTCTTATAAACAAAGCTCCAATAGTTTAGAATTGTGTTTCCAATTGATCGCACTCCGGTTACAATAAACACATATCTTTTCAAATATCTCATTTTATCCATATCACCTAGAAAATCAAAATCAACAATACCAACCACCAGTCCTATAATATTATTAATGATCCATCAATATGAGTCTTATTGGAAGTCAAGCTAACATTCACAGTATTCTCAAGAAACCAAAGTATCCATTTCACTAACCGCCAGTGTTCTTTCCTATTACATGCCATGTATCTTATTACGACACTAACCGTATGTGAAATATCAAGACATGTGCACACCATAGCATACATGATATTGGGGACTGTACTGAAGTATGAAACTTTCGACATGTTCTCCAATTTAACATCATATTTGGTCGATCCTGATACAAACAACCTGAAATGAGTAGAAAATGGGATGCTAAATTCTTTATAATCAAACATGTTGAATCGTTATAATATTTTCTTAATGTAGATTCATTAAATCGAATGTAATGAATCTCCTCTTATGTTCCTGGTAATCTTTATCCCAAAAGTCTTCTTTTCCCTACCCATATCTTTTATCTCAAGCTCGGAACTAATCTACTTTTTTTTATCTTCACAATGTGTCACATGCTACAAACACCAATGATCATATCACTCACATACAAGAACAAGTAAATATAAGAATCATTTGACATCTCTATATGATACAAATAATTATTATATGGACTTTTTGTGAACCCTATTGACACCATGAATATATCAAATCATTTGTATTATTACATAGGTGCATGTTTCAAACCATACAATGAATTCTTTAGCAGACAAACCTTGTCTTCCATTTTAGGTTCGACAAATCCTGTTGGTATGTAAACAAAACCTTCATATCCAACTGCAAAAGCTCTAAGTCTTGCAAAACTATTATGGCTAATAAAACATGAATTCAAATGTGTTTCAAAAATAGATAAAATACTCCATTTAAATCGATTCATTTCCTGTAAGTAAAACCCTTAGCGACCAGTCTTTCCTTGAATCAAGGTGCCTCAGCCTCTGGTGTACCTTCCATTTTCTAGAGTACCCATCTGCAACCTACTGTCTTTTGTCTTTTTGGAAAATCAACAAGCTTCAATGTTACAGAGATCCTATTGGTCTCCTACTCCTACCGTTACTTTTCATTCATTTACTGCCGTTACTTTTCATTCATTTACTACCGTTACTTTTCATTCATTAAGCCCTAATTGATGTACGTTTCGTTCTCTTTATTTATGACTCTAAATCTATATGTAAGAGAGATAGGAACTCCGAAAAGGCATAATCATAATTTCAAGTTATTTTATCTTCCTCTCTATTGTCTAATTCATATACTCATTCAAGAGAATTTGCGTTCTTAGAGGTAATCTTCTTACTTACAGTATTATCTCCTAGTCCTTATTCTACCATTCTTCGAACCTTTCATCGGGTTTCTAGTTTGGATTTATCGTGCCTAACGAGTCCTGTAACATTGGTATCAGAGCCATCGATCTTCCGGACCCGAATTTTTTTTTTCTACTTCAAAATAAGCAGTCATGGAAACTAGGGCACAAACTTTGATCGAGGTTAACAAGCAACTTGAGGAGATGAAGCAAGTTCAGGCCGATCAAGCCAAGCAAAATGAAGAAAATCGTGTGGCTCAACTCAAACAAAACGATCTATTGAGGAATGAGATGACTGCTCGATTCAACGATATTAAGAACATGTTTGCGGAGCTACGCCCTATTACACAGAACCCTGAAAAGCGTCCGCTGGTTGACGATGATCCTTCACATTCCGGCGTTTTCACGACGCTTCCCCGAACATTCTCTCCGGAACCACCTGATTTGCTGAACCTTGTCCCCGGTTCGAATCGTGGAACTAATCAGGAGCCTCGTACGACACCAACAAACGGTTTGCTCACCCGCCTTACTAAGGTTGGGTTTCCTATTTTTGATGGATCCGACCTACGCGATTGGGTTTTTAAATGCGAACAATTCTTTGCGCTTGACGGAACGCTAGATGAATCGAAGGTAAGACTCGCTAGTATCCATATGACAGGAAAGGCATTGCAATGGCACCACAACTATATTGCAGAACGTTTCAATCGATACCCACCCTGGACAGAATATGTTCTTGCAATTTCTACTCGCTTTGGAGGTTTGTATGTCGATCCATTATCGGAGTTGGTTAGTTTACAACAAGAGACCGATTCGGTCGAGGTGTTTCATGATAAATTTGAGTGTAAACTCACACGGTTATCCCTACCACGCGCCCATGCGTTAAGTATTTTCTTAACTAATCTAAATCCACATTTGCAGCTTCATGTGAGACAGTTTTAGAATGTGGAATCCGTTGCCGAAGCAGCAAAAATAGCTATGATGCATGAATCATATTTACGCCTACTCCCTCACAAATCACAACGACCCTCATTCAAACCCAACACCTATTCTACTCCAAACGCCTATCAAACACCGAAATATCTGAATCAAAACACCCAGCCACCGCTTTTACCCACTGCCCCTAGCAACACACAAACACATCAGACGCCAAATTTTATCTCAAGAAACAACAACCAAACACCCCGAAAATTTACTTGGCAAGAGATGCAAGATCGCAAACAAAAAGGTTTATGCATGTATTGCGATGAAATCTTCACTCCCGGCCATCAACAAACCCATCGCACGGCTCATATATATGTCATGGAAGGTGATGCAGAATCTGGACTTTTCGATGTAGATGAGGTTCATGACGTAGTCAACACGACGGCTGTTGAGTCAGAGCAAACACAACCGCCTATGATATCGCTACACGCACTGACGGGCAACACAACCTTTAATTGTATGCGTTTGACAGGACAAAGTGGTAAGCGAAAGATCCACATTTTGATTGATCCCGGGAGTACACACAACTTCTTGGACCTAAAGGTTGCCAATGAAATCGGTTGCCCTCTCGAAGCGACTAAACCGATGGTGGTTTCTGCCGCCCTGGGAAGCACAATTGTTACAAAATACAAGTGTAGCAATTTTTCTTGGAAAGTACAGGGCTATGATCTCACCACCGAGGTAAGAACTTTAAACCTTGAATGTTGTGATTTTGTGCTAGGTATTCAATGGTTGCACACCCTTGGTCCAATTTTATGGGATTTTCTCAACCTCCGAATGGAATTCAACCTTAATGGTTTGAAGCATGTGCTGCGTGGGAATGTAAATAAGGGTTGTAAGGCGATCAACGGAGCAAGTCTGAACAAGTTAATGCTTCAAGAACCTCAGATCACATTGTTGTTTGGCCATGAGATAATAGATGACGTTTTAGACGACTTAAACCCAAAAGCTCTTTTGTCTCATATTTCGGCGGACTCTACACTGCGTGAGTTGATCAGTTCGTACTCTGAAATTTTCGTCGAACGCACAGCTTTACCGCCTTTTTGTGAAGAGTTTAATCACAAAATTCCTGTGGTAAGCGGTTCTAATCCCGTTACTCTCCGACCCTATCGCTACTCATCCCTTCAAAAGGATGAAATAATTCGATCATGCGTTTACATATCTTTCAAAGGGAACACCATACTGTTTGATTGTGGAATTCATCCTGCTTACTCTGGGATGTCTGCACTGCCTTATGTTGATGAAATCGACCCTTCAACCATAGATGTCCTTCTCATCACCCATTTTCACTTGGATCATGCTGCATCCCTACCTTATTTTCTGGTAAATACGACATTCAATGGACGAGTGTTTATGGCCCCTGCAACTAAGGCAATCTATAAGCTACTATTGACTGATTATGTAAAAGTGAGCAACGTTTCAGTTGAAGATATGCTGTTTGACGAACAAGACATAAACACATCCATGGAGAAAATTGAGGTTATTGACTTTCATCAAACAGTAGAAGTGAACGGCATTAAATTCTGGTGCTACACGGCTGGCGATTATGTGTACCTCAAGCTCCAACCATACCGGCAGAATTCGTTGAAAACCAATAAGGTACCGAATAAGCTTGCTCCGAAATATTACGGTCCTTTTCGTGCTACAGATAAAATTAAGAGCGTTGCCTACAAGCTGGAGCTTCCGGCCACCGCAGCCATTCACGACGTTTTTCATGTGAGCCAACTGAAGTTTTGCCCTAACCCACTGTCAACAATCTATGTTCTAACTCCATACATCGTCGACTTGGGAAATTATAAAGAACCTGAAGTAATCTTGGAACGCAAAACAGTCCAGCACCGTAACGCCGCTGTCACCAAAGTTCTCGTTCAATGGACGGGTTATCCGTCATCGGCTGCTACTTGGGAGTTTTACCAAAACTTCGCCGCCAAGTATCCAAATTTCAATCCTTGAGGACAAGGATGTTCCGAAGAAGGGGGCAATGTTACAGAGATCCTATTGGTCTCCTACTCCTACCGTTACTTTTCATTCATTTACTGCCGTTACTTTTCATTCATTTACTACCGTTACTTTTCATTCATTAAGCCCTAATTGATGTCCGTTTCGTTCTCTTTATTTATGACTCTAAATCTATATGTAAGAGAGATAGGAACTCCGAAAAGGCATAATCATAATTTCAAGTTATTTTATCTTCCTCTCTATTGTCTAATTCATATACTCATTCAAGAGAATTTGCGTTCTTAGAGGTAATCTTCTTACTTACAGTATTATCTCATAGTCCTTATTCTACCATTCTTCGAACCTTTCGTCGGGTTTCTAGTTTGGATTTATCGTGCCTAACGAGTCCTGTAACATTCAATGCCTGATTTTTATGAAGATATTCGATTTCTTCCCTTATAGCACCATTCCACCAATCTGCTTTTGAACTCGTTATAGATTCCCTATAGCTAACAGGTTCTTGCGTCTCATCTTATTCTGCAATTGGGAGAACATATGTAACTAGGTTCACCTACCTTTTTTATGGTTAATTTTTTTTCTCTTCACGATGCTATGCTATGAGGTTGTTGTTCTCGTTCGGGTGCATCATCGTCACTATTATTTGATGTTGACTCTTCACTTCTTGATTATTGGTTTATCTCAAAACTGTTCGAGTTATTTAGATCTATTAAGAGTCGATTCTACTTAGAGTTCCATCTGTCTACTCACATCCTAATTCGACCATTTCTCATACATTATTCTGACTGTCTAGCAAAGCAGACTTATTCAAAATCGCATCCCTACTAATAAGAAAACATAGACTTTAGAGTGTTACAATATAACATCTATCCCTTCACTATAGTAGCATATATTATAAATATGGACATATTTGACCTTGGGTCAAGTTTACCATCTCTCATATGAGACTATAGGGGACAATCGAACGTCCTCAACTATTCGTGATCAACCGACGATCCATACAAAATCTCTAAGAATTCTAACAATCAATAGTTATTAAACGAAACCTATTCGTCATGTAACACGTCGTATTGATAGCTTTGGATAAAAAATCATTTCCCACACCGGCATACGAACACATGTTTTTTTCCTTGTCACAAAGCTTTCATTTTTTCTGTGAACCCATGTTGTTGTTGTGTTGTAGAAAAATTGGGATGATGCGTCATTACCTCAGCATCGCAGAACTAGTTGAACTCACGACTAAAAACTTATAACCTATTAGTTATCCTAAAATATTTTATCTTTCTTCCTATATGTTTCTCGATCATCGTCTTTCATTTGAAAAAGGTGGAATATGCCTCGTCTTTTGTGTTAAAAAAATAGACCCATACCATCTTTGAATAATCATCAAGCAGACGCATCTAGTATTTGGCTCCACTATTTGATGGAATTTTGTTTAAGCTTCAAAAGTTTGATTTACTGTAATCACTGTCCTTTTAGTCTTTCTTACAGCCGACTTGTTGAATTTCACTATAATATGTTTACCAAACACAATGTCTACAAAATCTCAGTGATATTGCTTTATACCTTTTCAACAAATCTCTCTTTCCTAAAACATTCAATCATCTTTCATTTGTATGACCGAGACGTCAATACTACAATTAATTATGATCATCCTGACTTTGGTTGTTACTCTATCATGATGCTACTACAACATTTTCCACAACAACACTCCTCTGAATAATGTAAAGCCTATTTTGCAAACTATATTTCATACAAACCATCAAACTCTTTGTCTATTTGAGTAAACCGTAGCATACACGATATTTGTCATCCAAATAACATAGTTATCCACGAGGTATCAGGTTTCTCTCGCCTATGAACATTTTAACATGTCACGATTTTGAAAACACCATCGACATCTACCAGAGATAGTTTATCCTTACTATATATGATAGTATCCACAAATAATTTTTAATTTTATTATCGATTATGATATCAATATTGTCAAGATCTGCAATAACTTATTTAAAATTATCAAGATGTTCGGTTATGGACATGCATTCTTTCAATCTGAAATCACATAAGCGTTTCTGCAATTATAAGCGGTTCACAACTAATTTCTCTGAGTAGAACTACCTTCTTCCATGCGCATGAAGTAGTCTTCTCACCGCTAATCTCGCGAAGAACGTTGTCTTTTCCATTAATTAGAATCCAACATAAAATCATTTATTGAATATCTTGCTTCTCATTATTTTTCATCTCTTCTGGTAACTTATTCTTCAAAGTCTTCCATAGAATTTGTAGTACCAAAAAGTGTTAAAATTTTGATATTTCACAATGGAAAGCTGGATCCCCATCAAATCTTTTGATTTTATATTTTATTGATGTAAACATCTTTGTTAATCTTCAATTACACCAACCTACGCTCGGATACCAATTTGTTATAAGTTAAGATGCAATACCATTACAGATGGCTCATATACAAAACAAATTAAAAAAATATAAAAAACACACACAAAATTTAATGTGTTTCGATAATAAATATCTATGTCAAGAGCGATTAAGTAACTATAGGCAATGATCACCGGTCATAAAGAAGATATGCAGGAACACAAAAACCATAAAAATATAATGTGAACTCTTTATATAACTAATAATTCAAAATCTAAAATATCATTGGTTCATTCTCAACCTTTCTAAGACTACCGATCAAATATGTATATATTATATATTTAATACAAACACCACTAGTACGTAGGTGATGTTTGATTGAATTTTATAAAACCTGTCATTCGATTTGGTGGATAGTAAATTTTAACATTTCACCCATCCTACTTTTATTTTAGGATTCTTATTTCATAAAATGTCATCAAAGGTCGATAACTCGGTTAGCCGCAGGGATGGTAATAGATCGGATGAATCCGTTTTTCTTCTATATAAATTTGAAACCGGTCTAGTCTACTCTACTCCGGATCTAATATTTTAAAACCAAATTTGATCTTCTTATATTCGGATATCAATTCCACCGACCCGAGACACAGTGCATACACAAATTTTGATATATTTTAATAATTTATTTTTATATTATGTGTATATATATTTCATCCCAACCATAATTAATGTTTAACAACCAAAATAAAATGTAATAAATATAAACCTTGCACCATACCACCTGGACTTAAACTGCATGCTACACATTTATTAATAACAAGCGAGTACTTTCTGCATTTATTTTTGGTTGTCGGGCTTGACCTATCAAGCTTATAAAACAGTATCAATCTATAAAAACAATATATAACAATCTTAATTTATTCATTTGGATTTTAAATATAATTTGTAGTTTTGAATGTTCTTCCTTGAACCGGCCTCAAGAAATTTTCTCCAAAAACTACATGCAGACCACGTTGTCTCTTAGCTGTAGGTAAACACAACAAAAAAAAGTGCACTAAACCTCTTCATTCTGTCCACTTCAACATTTACAATCACAAAACTGAACCAAATCTGTTTCTGTTCTTATTTCTAAATCTAGTTTGTCTTCTTATTCCACAACAAGGTTAGAATTGTTTTACAAATCTTCTCTTTTGCAATGGTTGGAACATTGGAAAGAAGGTTCAGCCTACCGAAATCAAGATCTTTTCGATTCAGAAAATTGTTCGAGATTCCAGGAAAGCAATTACATAATTTGATCGAAGGTGGAGATACACCAAAAAGACAACAATCTTTTAAAAACGGGGACCTTCCACCGTTAGATCACAAGTCGCAAATGCAACGTGAGAAGAGTTATCTTTCTCGACTCGATAGTAAGGGAGGCAAGAGTAGTCACCTAGATAAGCCACTGTCAGGTCAGAATTAGCCTATTCTTCTCTACTCCTGATAAAAATGTACAAAATAATATTGAATAACTTACAATTTTCTACAGATATGGAAGTGATGAAGGAAAGGTTTGCTAAGCTGCTGTTAGGAGAAGACATGTCTGGTGGTGGGAAGGGTGTCTGTTCTGCTTTGGCTTTGTCTAATGCAATTACAAACCTAGCTGGTAATTTTATTCTTTTGTAAATAACTACAATAATTTATACATAAATGAATTAAATTTGAAAAAATCCCGATGCAGCCTCAGTTTTCGGCCAACAAACGAAATTAGAGCCTATGTCTGCAGAAAGAAAAGCAAGGTGGAGGAAAGAAATAGAATGGATGTTGTCCGTAACGGATCACATTGTCGAATTCGTTCCTTCTAAGCAGATCGCCAAAGATGGTCTATGCACCGAGGTAACTCTTATTATCATGAGTATATAAGATATTCTTGAAACAAGACTATATCAATATAGCTAGTACCTTTCTAAGGACATGTTTGTTTTGGTACACCGGACTGTGGTAGATGGCTAATCTAGTCCAGGGAATAGAACCATCATGTATTGTATGCACCAAAAAGTCTAATCAAGTCCATTACTTATATGAATCACAAAGTATTTGTCTACCTTGATAGATTATGATGACGAAACAAAGAGCTGATCTGCGATCGAACATTCCAGCGTTGCGTAAGCTTGAAGAGACGCTAATCGTAAGTATAAACCACCATCTGTAGACAACGTAACTTTAGTCCTGATTGATTTTCTGATATAATAAGGATGCAGGATGCACTAGAGATCTTTAAAAATCAAGATGAATTTTGGTATGTACCAAGAGACGCAAACGACTCTGATAACGAAGAAACACAAAAGAATGACGATAAATGGTGGCTTCCAATTGTTAAGGTTCCGTTGGAAGGAATATCAGAAGCATCACGGACTTGGTTGCAGCAGCAGAAGGACTATATAAACCAAGTATTTAAAACCGCAATGGCAACTAATGTACAAGTCTTATCAGCAATGAAAGTCCCAGATAGTTACATAGAATCCCTCCCAAAGGTATTCGTATTTGTATTATTAGGGCTATAGTTTGTTGTTATATTGACTTACTTATAACTTAGTTCTTATATAAGTCTACTTCTTTTTTTCCCAGAATGGAAGAGCAACTTTGGGAGACTCAATCTACAAGAGCATAACCGAGGAGTACTTTGATCCTGAGAATTTTGTTTCTGCAATGGATTTGTCATCAGAAGACAAAGTGCTTGATATAACGAACAAAATCGAGGCCTCCATTGTGATTTGGAAGAGAAAGTTGCACCACAAGGATGGCAAAGCTACTTGGGGTTCTGGAGTGAGCTTAGAGAAGAGGGAGGTGGTTGAAGAAAGAGCAGAAATCATCTTGCTCTTGCTCAAACAGCGCTTCCCCGGCACTCCCCAGTCTTTGCTTGACATATCTAAGATACATTACAACATGGTAATTAACAGATTTTGTTTCCCATTTCTTTTGGTTGATGTTCTTCATAAAGCTTCATTTGGTTACTTTCACACGAGGGAAGATGTGTGATTTTCTAACTTCATAAAGTATTTGGTTCGTGATTTTTGTATACTTTTCTAAAAAAGTAATGCTTGGAAATGATAGAGGTTTCTGAAAATATTCACCAAGAGAAAAGAAATCACAAACGAACCAAACACAGCCTAAAGTTCTGTTCTTCCCTCAAATTGTAATAGATCCAAATAAAGCTCAAACTTCTGATATACTAGGTTCATGCTTACTAAAGATTTATACTTCTGTTTTCTATATCACTTACGAAATGAATGTACGCTATCACAGGACATAGGATTAGCTGTTCTAGAGAGCTACTCAAGGATAATAGAAAGCTTGGCTTTCAACATATTGTCGAAGATTGAGGATGTTCTTTACGCAGATTCCTTAACTCGAGTGTCCCTATCATCAGCAGAATCAGTAGAATCAGCACGGTTTTCAGACCCAGGAGAAGAGACAGACAACTTAATCCCCACAGGGACACCAACTTCAGAGACATTAGCAACAGCCTTCACAGGTTGGAGTCTAGATGCTCCATCCAGAAAGCATCATGGCTCAATGGGAAAATTAGAATGCTATATCAAAGCACAGCCGGAAAGTCCCGCTCACAAGTCTAATTATAGACCTTTGACCCCAAAGCAAATTTCCTATCTAGAGAAACTGGAGAGCCTGAGCGGTCAAAGAAGTCCTCACGACCGCCGTTCGATCTGGTAAACTAAGAGAGCAGTAAAGGCGAGGAAAGAAATAGATAGGGTGTTTGATTTGTGAAGTGTATAGATAGGTAGATTCATGTAGAATTCGACTGGGTTAGTAACTTAGTGGATTCTCTTAACTAGAGTATTTACTAGGCTAGTGACTTGGTCGGTTTCTTTTCAACTGAGTTGGTAATTAGTTGATCGTTTTAAACCCAGACATAACTGGATTAGTAACTGAGTAAGATCCTTTTTACTACAGATTCAACTGGATTTAGTTACTTAGTGCAGCTTTATACCAGAGACTCTTCTGGCTACTATTATATTTTCAAGTTTTGCTGAGGAGAGTATGAGTATTAATCACCAAAAGTCAGAAGTTTGAGTACCGACTATTTGGCTGTATCGAGTTATTGACTTTTAGTTTGTGGTATTATAAAACCTTTTTTAGACTTTATGTAATATTTTTTGGTACCTTATGAATTAATTTGATATTTTCTTTTTGTTGTTCCATTTGGCGAGTTTGGGTTTTATATACAATAGACTATAGTAATTAAAAAATATATTATAAAATTTACAATAAATTTCACTAATCTAAAATATTATTATATAGAGATTGGATAAATACTAAAAGATTAAACGGAACAATTTCTGGAGAGGATAGTAAACATATAGCTAGAAGGAAGATCGACCAGGGCACGCGAGCAGGACAGGTCCAGGTTTAAAGATATTAGACATAGATCCGGCAGGGTGACCAAGACAGAACCTGATTTAGAGAGCTTAGACCCGGAACAGAACGGATTCGGGTCTCAGT
This sequence comes from Limnanthes douglasii subsp. nivea, assembly GCA_036936605.1. Lineage (NCBI taxonomy): Eukaryota > Viridiplantae > Streptophyta > Magnoliopsida > Brassicales > Limnanthaceae > Limnanthes > Limnanthes douglasii. The sequence continues at coordinate 300,053,495 of JAUPFV010000002.1, read as the reverse complement.
TTTTAAACCGGGTTAGAGACGGGTAGCACCGAACCACACCATTGTTTGTGGTCTATTGATTGATTAAAAATCAACATAGTATCTACTACCTAGAAAGGAAAAAGTGCCAAGTTCTTCTTAAGTTACTTATATAAGGCTCCACTTCAGTTCTGCTACCCAAGTATTATATGTTTTGCCCTTTGTTTTCAACCGGTAACTCACTATAAAGGCTATATGTTAAAATAGACCGAGAAACTATCAAATATCAAACGTATATTACATCAGATAAGATTGTGTAGCATATTCGAGTAATCCTGGCTCAAGAATACTTAAGACTGTAGAAAATACATGGTTTTTTATTTGAGCTATAAAAGCTTTTTGAGATACAAAAACTGCATCCATCTTGCAACACCGGAAATCTTTAAAAAAGTTGACAGTAAACTTACACCCTGAAGTTACAAAACTTAAGTTCTGACAAATGAAACTTTCATCTTGATTACACGACGCGGGTAACTGCAGCATGTATGGCATCGGTGAGATGAGGAACTGTTCTAGAACTGAGACCCGCCATGCTAATCCTCCTGCAATTTGCGAATAAGCTTTTAAGATGTTGTATAAACAAAATATGATTCCAATAGTTGTATCTTCAGGAAGTAATGTCAGTAAGAATTTGCTAGTTATAAACAATATTTATAATTCTAGATTTATAACAAAAAGAAGTAGGGCGGACATAATAATTGGAAAACAAAAGGGGATTGAAGTTATAGAAAAAGAGACCAGAATATGATCATTTTAAGGACTTGTTTATCTAAGTAAGCTGAAATGGATCCTATATAAATTAATTGTTACGAAGTAACAGGCATAAATTATTGATGGCAACATAAACCATGGATGATTAAGCCATATGAGAATATATGCTAGCAAGCCCATACTCAGTTGACCACACAGCAAGGATGGATAATGGGGCTGACATTATATTCAATTCATCAAAGGAAAGAGCTTTTGAATTGTGATAACATAGAAATACTCTCTCACCCGTCCGATGTCATATAAATATGATACTCTTTGGTCATGAAGGCCACTTGTTCACTATTCAATCCTGTAAAAGTAAACATTCCAATCTGCTTGATGATGTGACTCCAATCACCCGGAGTCCCTGCCAGACAAGAAGACAAGTGCATGCATACAGAAAACTCAGTTTGACCAACAATAAGAAGGAAAAACAAAATTAAAAGCATGCTGCCTAATGCAAATTCCAATAGTAACTCTACAGCTAAAAATCATTAGCCATCAAGCTGGTAACTTGCTCTGTAAGAGAAGCCATGAAAATAGCAAATAAAATGAAAATGATAGGAGGAGAAAGCGATATGCATAACATAATGTAGATCTTTTCAGAGAATACTAATTTAGAAACCCAACTAGCTTGTAGTTGTTATACTAAGGCTACGTAACTTAAGATAATTTATACTAGGTTACTACCCAGACCAAAAAGAAGAACATTTAAACGAACTTAATCATAAGAGGAAAACCTTTGGCACGTAAAGCATCAAATAGCTGTTGACGCATGGTAATTATCCGGTCAGCCATTGCTTTCAGTTCAATGGTCCACTCGTTGTACAGGTCACTGGGACATAAAGAATACATGTTAGACATTAAAAGACAGCTCATGTATCTTTTTTCATAGTAATTAATGTACTCTTCACATCAATATTTAATAGAACAAATTAAATCTTTTGACACCGATAATCTGACCAATTATTATGAATTCTCATTGAAGTGTTGCCAAAGAGCAAAGAGCTGGTTACAGAAATGGTTCAATGCGAAAGAATGCTTGAGGATGAACAGACAAAGTATCTTTTATTAGACCCAACCCAAGACATAATTTCTCCATAGAACAAATACATTCGAACTGAAAGCTCCATCTCCATGTCCCTATAAAGTTATTTCAAGCTGAATATTAAGTTATTACCTATTTTTGAGTATGGTTGCCACAATGGATGCACCATGAAGAGGGGGATTTGAGTACATGGGCCTAATAACGAGTTTCAGCTGGCTCTCAACCTTGCTGGCCACATCTGCTGTTTTGCAGACCTGTAGATAAATGAAGATATTGTTTGTATGAGGAGAATGTCCACTGGACCTAGCATAATGTCACAGGTAAGATCAATTCTGAAGAAACTATAGAAGAAAAGGCTACTGCATAATGTCGCACGTAATGATTGGTAACCTGCAGAGTACTTATATTTGCCTACTGCAAAGAGAGACTCCTCAAAACATACATAGGAGCCAAATCTAAAGAACAAGTAATAAGCCAACTGTAACTCTAGGATGTCATCAGAACGCTGCATATGATTACTATGTGATAGTGGGGGCAGAAAGGAAACATGAGAAAGAGTACTTCATAGTTCAATGGCTTACAATGCTGAGGGCACCAACACGTTCGCCATAAAGTCCCATGTTTTTGGCATAACTCTGAGCAGTCAGGCATTCGCCACCATCGGCAACAAATATGCGCACAGGCTGGGCATCTGAATCTAGGCTACCACTTGCGAAACCCTGGAACACCAGCAATAAAATGTATTGTCTATAACTCTGCGGTGGTATAAAATTCTGGGTGCATATACAGTTGCTTACTATTATCAACTATGCATGTGATCAGTCAAAGTACCTGATAAGCACTGTCAAAGAATGGTAACTGTTGCTTCGACCTTATCAATTGCCTGATCTCCTCCCACTGCTCAGGAGTTGGGTCCACACCAGTCGGATTGTGTGCGCATGCATGAAAAAGCACGATTGCGCCAGATGGTGCAGCACTAAGATCCTCTACCAAACCTACCAGATATACAACCCATATTAAATTGCATCATCAACATAAATGATCTTTAGGCACGCCCACAAGCAAATTGTCTTGGTCAGAAAACAGGGCTTAGACCATAAGGAGTAAAAATAACAGCATTTTATAATAAATTAAGCTTCAAGAGAAGAAGGATAAAAGAAATAGGATTTACAACAACATTTATAGTTCATTAACTAGTTAAAGGTTCAGGAAGCATGTAAACCTTTGAAGTCCAGTCCACGAGTTGCTGGATCATAGTAGCGGTAATACTCCACAGACAACCCTGCCAGGCCGAAAACTTTGATATGGTTTCCCCATGTTGGTTTTGGAATGTAAATTTTACACTGGACAAAAGATGTGGATGAGTAAGGTAAACTCCTTCAAATGAGATCAACATACAAGGAAACAAGAAGAGTAGATATCTACTTCATGGTAATGTTTTGCCAGAAACTCAGCTCCAACCCTCAATGAACCCGTACCAGACAAGCACTGTGCAGTAGTCACTCTGTTCTCTTTAATGGCCGGACTGACATAGCCAAAAAAGGATATCGCAGTCAGCAACAATACTACACACTTAAATTCATCCAAACTATACAACACAACTACAACGGGAACAGACTGATAACAACGCAAGGGAAAATCGATGACCGATCATGATAGAAAAGAAATCATTTATAATCATATATCACAGAAGACAAAACAATTGTCTTACTACTAAACTACCTGTCAGCACCGAAAATGAGCTTGGCACTCAATTTGTTAAAATCTGCCAACCCAACAATAGGAAGATACTCCTTCACCCGAGACCTAGAATAGGAGCAAATGCACAAATGACTAACACGCATATCCCAGAATGCAAAAACTAAGAGCATAAACACATGCGAAACTCACTGGTCATTGATGAGTAGCTGCTCAGCTTTTCTTACAACGTTTAAGACTAGTGGTTTTCCTTCCTGTTAAATCATGGACAGATCAACAATAATAGTACCAGATATGCATTATAATAACTAATTTATATTCTGGAAAATGCATCACCAAGCTTTCAAATATAGATGTACCTCCGTCCGATAAGCACCGACGCCCAAATTCAACTTATTAGGGCTTTGATCATTGTTATAAGCTACGGTGACCTGTTTATCCAATAGAGATGAAGTCAATAGAGCTAGTAATAAACAATTACTGAGAACATTAACAACTAACTTCAAAGTTAAGCTTCAATTTTATATTTACTTAAATGCTATAAAAATACAGGTAGGATCAAATTAACATCCGGTTGCATATACAGCGTTAGTATTTCAAAAATCGATAGATAGCTCGATCTGATACGTGTTCATGCACAAAGTGGATCAGATCGGAGATGGACGATCGAAGAACCAAACAAGAGGAAAGTGATAAAACACGATCGAGGAACCAGTGAAGATGAAAATAACCGAGTAATAGTATAGAAGATCAATAAGAAGCGAGTATGCAAATGCGAAGAGGAATACCCCGAGAATAGGATCTTCAGGAGCTCGAACGAGGCTGGCGAACACAGAATCCATGGATGTTATGCGATTGAATTCGTTGGGAACGATGAAGATGGTAGATAGAGTGAGGGGAAGACAACTAGGCTTCTTTATATATACATACACTGAATTTGGTATTGTGGAAAATATTAAAACAGTGTGCAGTTTTACCGTGGGCGCATATGCCTTTTGGGATTGCGCTTTCTCGAGTTTCTGTAAAAATCATCACACGTGGAAGCCGACACGCGCTACTGCTAGGCCGTGATATAGCAGCGTGGCAGTCGGGTAGGGTCTGAAAATTACTGGTTCAGCCTACCCTAACCGTGCAGGTACGTGGTCACCTACGAGGTTTCGCTTAGGTTTGCTGTCCAGTAAACCAGTGTTCAAAATGAGAGCATACTGAAAATGTACCGAAAGAAGAGATGAATTGGTGGGGTTGACGAGCTCGCGACAAAGAAGTAATGTCTTCGACAGTGAGCATAATCAATTTTTGTTTTTTTCGATCTTTTTATTATACTAAAGGTCAAAATATCAATCTCTTATCTACATTCTTTTAGAGTTTGATTTTAATTTGATTATTAGCTAAAACACTAAAAAATTCATTTCAATAAACGTGTTAAAATGTTAGTTAGATAATTTGGAAGAAATTTTGGTTAAGCCGCTTCTTAAAGAATATGGTTATATATATCTAAATGTGTTTTAAGTTTAACCAAAAAAACGCAGTTGACTTTTGTTTGACTTTTTAAAAACAAAAATACCATCAAATATCCATTTAATTACGGAATTGGCATTAAGTAAAAGAAAACACTAAGTATATCCTAAATATACATAAATCACAAAATTACATATTTTACTATCTTTAAAAAAAACACTTTGATTTAGTAGATCAAACCCCATATTACTAAAATTTTGTGAAGTTCTTCAAAATGTTCTTGAACATTCAAAGTTGCCTCAAGAACATTCAAACTTTCTTCAAAAAATTTAAACTTTTTTATAATAAAAACACAAAAATCAAACATGAATCAACCCGAATTAAGGTAAAAATGTTTTTTAACCTCATGAATCAAAATTAGATTTAAGTTTAAATAAGGTAAAAACAAAATCAATTTTTTTTCTATTTTCAGTCCGGAAAATGGTGCCACCGTGCGTTGGGTCTGCACCATCGGTGCAGGCCTATTTTTTTAAAAACAAATTCTTAATATTTTTTTAAATCAAATCTTTAAAATTTTATTTTTAAAAAACTAACGTCCTAAAATTATTAATTTTTTTCAAAAATTTTGTTATTTTGGTGTTTATGTATTTAATGGTTATAATAACTTTAATTATTTAAAAATTAATTTAATTATTGATTAGTAGTTTATGTATTTGAAAATTAATAAATGTGATTTTTTAAAATTGAATTTTAACTTAATTATTTATTTATCCTCATATAAAATGGGTTAATGCTCACTTAATACCCATCTCATTAAACATATCCACTTCTAATACCTTTTCTTTTTTTAATACCAAAATTACCCTCAACCTAGTATATAAGGTTGATTTGTGAAAAATTAGGGTTTTTTTGTTACAGCCCCCATTCTATTTTTGAATTTTGAAATTCAGAACAGCCTCCACTCTTACTCTTCTCTATCTCCTCTTCTTCTCTCTTTCTCCTCTTCTTCTCTCTCTCCACCGGTGAACCATACAACCACCGTCGAACTAGTCTTAATCACCGGCGATCCATATAATCGTCTTTTCAGATTGTTCCGATCACCGGCGAGTTTCAGAATTCCGGTTTGACGTCGTCAGCTTCATCCAGAGTCTCCTAGCTCCGATTTTGCACCGTCTCAGCTGGTCGAGCTCCGATCTTGCACCGTATCTCAGCCTCCTAGACCACCGTATCTCAACCTCATAACAACTGATTTAAGTTTCAAAATCGTAGCAAAAAACGGTACATCTTTCAGGTCAGTAACAGAGCTGAGTTTTTAGTTTCAAAATCGTTTTCCATTTTCGATCGTGAAGTATTTCCAGACAGTGAAAGCCTGAGGATTTAACTGTTCTTTACGACCTCAAAAAATATATGGATTTACAGTGAAGAAGTTTCGACCTCTGCAGGTGGGGAGAAATTACATATGTGCCGACTGGAAGCAAGAGCTTATCACATTTTCCCAGTTTCTGGAAGCAAGAGCTCATCCAAACCAGCTCCGATCACATTCCGGTGAGTAATTTTATTTTTCCACCTCTGTTTTGAACCCTGATATTTATATGGATACACATTGCGATTTGTCGCCTGCAATTGTATGTTTGATGTTGCTAGATCACTGCATAGACCCTGATAGGTTTGATGTGTTTGTAGATTAAACCTGACAGCATACACCCTGATATCTTAGTTATGGCATGTTGCTATATGTGTTGATAAATAGACCATGACTCTTATAGTTTAGGTACGTGATATTGCTATATGTTTCAAACTATTTCCTCTTGCTGCATACACCCTTATATGTTAGCTATAATAGGTTGATATATGTGTTTGAAACCAGACCAATAGTCCATATACCCTGATAGTTTAGGTATGACAGTTTGCTATTTGTGTTGAAAAATATCTTGCAACTTATATAGGTATTGTGGCTGCTTTTTGAAATAAGTTTCCATTTTCGATCTTAACAATAGATTCACTAGCGTAGCTAATGTATATTAATGGCAAGAAATCATTTAGTTTCTGTTTCTGGTCGAATCAAAGCATCGATACCGGCTCTGATTACATTCCGGTAAGAAATTGCAGTTTTCCAGCCCAATTTTTATACATTGCGATTTTAGTGCATATCTGATTGCTAGACACTATATTATTTATCAGTTGCGATTTATGCCTTGTATACAGTGCTAGATACAGCATGAGACATTGCTAGATACAGCATGAGACATTGCTAGATACAGCATGAGCTTTCGAGGTATTTATGGGTAGTTTCTTTCGAGGGAGCTTCAAGCTGTGTTGGGTACTGCAAAATGGGAGGTGCAAAATGGAGATGGAAAAGGGAGTAACTGAAGAAGTGCCGTTTTCATTCCTTTCGTTACCATAGTTCATGTACCTTCTTTAAGTTATTGCATTGTATATATAAACTGACTCACTGTTTCAATCCAATTAAGCTGTTGTGATTCAATTCAACATTTTGATTATGTCATAGCCAGTCCCGTTGTGGTCGATGTTTCAAATCGGGGCATAATAGGAGGTCATGTGATGCTCCGTTCTAAACATTATTTACCGACTTTTTTGTAACATTTTACATTTCAAAGATAAGCACTCCTTATCTTTCGACTTATGTTTTGTACACTTTTAACATTTACATGTTCCATGTCTGTTTCTTTCTGACTATGATATCTATTCACTTATACATTGCTATCTATGCTTTTATACTCTGATAGCCACTCTATTCAACATTGATAGATTCTGGATTTTGCATCTAACAGATACATCAAAGTATGTTTACTGTTTTCGTTTACATCCATCTAATACTTTTCTTACATTTGTTAAAGATGTACTTCAAATCTTTCATGCCTGATTCATCTTAAAGATAAGCACTCCTTGTATTTTGACTTACGTTTCTTACACTTTTAACATTGACACGTTTCATGTCTGTTTGTTTCAGACTCTGATATCTATTCATGTGTACATTGCTATCTATGCTGTTACAATCTGATAGCCCATTTATTCAATTTTGATAGATTATGTATTTTACATCTAACAGATAAATAAAAGTATGTTTTCTGTTTCGTTGTTCATCCATCTGATACTTTGCTTACATTTGTTCAAGAGGTTTATCACATCTTTCATGCCTGATTCATCTCAAAGATAAGCACTCCTTGTATTTTGACTTATGCTTCTTACACTTTTAACATTGATACGTTTGATGTCTGTTTGTTTCAGACTCTGATATATATTCATGTGTACATTGCTATCTATGCTGCTACAATCTGATAGCCACGCTATACAAATTTGATAGATTATGTATTTTATATCTAACAGATAATTAAAGTATGTTTTCTGTTTCGTTGTAGATCCATCTGATACTTTACTTACATTTGTTAAGACTCTGATATGTATTCATTTATACATTGCTATCTATGCTGTTATACTCTGATATCCACTTTATTCAACCTTGCTATCTATGCTTACATCTTATACATTAGGTCTACATACACTGTTCTTTTAAATTTACCATAACTCTGATATCTTAGTTTTCCAACATTGCTATTCTTTTAAATAACTGCAAGTAAAACTGCTTCCTTCAACTGCACAGGGTTTGTGTTTTGTTACAGTCCAAAAAAAGCATAAACAAACGTTAAACACAACAAAATATAAACCAACAGTTCCATGATACTACATCGACATGTTCAACCCTAATCAGAATCATCTCCATCAGATTCCTCCGCCTCTTCTTCCTCTTCTTCTTCTTCCTCTTCCTCCGCCTCTTCTCCACCAGGTTCAAACCCATGGCGTCGGACTGTAAACTATACACAAACACTGATAGATAATGCAACCAATATTTCTAGATATGGACCAACCCTACGTAAACTCACAATGCTTACAACAGCAGCCACATACCTACTATACACGATGTTACACCATTCTAATCGACACAACACCATTCTAACCAACACAACTATAACCTAAATATGTTATGAAAACTTACCGCGTAATATACGAAGTTTAGAACTGGATGGTCCAAAACGTCGAGATTTGTTGCTTTATCAAAAGCACAACAGCACATCTAGAGCATACAAAACATTAGAAGCCACAGTTAACAAGCTGATCCACTGAGATCACTTTCCTGCACAAACTGATCCAACTTTTGAAGGTTTTGAGCTATCTGGTTAGTTACGGCGACAAACACAGAGAGTAGGGAAGACGGCGACAAAAAACGTACCTGTTCGACGGAGACGGAGGCGGACGATGGTGCTATCGATGCAGTTACGGTGGCCGGAACGTTCGGTATCGTTGACGGGTTTGAGTGACCGGAACGATTACAGAAGATGGTTCAGTCGTAGAAGACAGACAGTGTTGGAGGAATACCTGCTCGACTGTGTTCGATGGAGTAGGCGGCTCGACGGAGTAGGTGGTGAACGGTGTTCTCCGGTTCGATTGATTGATCGGAACTGCTCGCCGGTTACGGTCGCAGGTTCTGGTTTGGGTTCTGGTTTGCGATGAAAACAGTGGTTAGTTTTCGTCGTTGGTTCACCGGTGGGTTTCAGTACTGTCGGAGGAGGTTTCTTCCTGATCGCCGGTGGTTGTCAGGAATATCGGAACAGAGGGGCGACTGGCTGTCGCCGGTTACGTGAGTTTCAAAAATGTCTTTTGGTTTTGCTCTCGTAAAACGTGTTTCTCTCTCCACAAATTTAGAAATGTGAAAGTGGGGGAATTGGAACCCAAAAGTCTGATTAGAAGGTGAACAAAGGGGGTTTCACCAAAAACAACCCCTTTTATACCCTAGAGGGTATAATTGTCCAAAATGTGGCTTTAGGTAGTTTATGAAACTAGTCCAAAAACGGGTACCATCTTGGTATTTGATACTTGAGAAGGTATTTAGGGGTACTTTTCTCTAAATATATATAGTAACGTTTCAAATTTTGTATATATATAAAATCTAAAATATAATTATAGTTAAACTTTAATTAATAAAATCTCATATAAATTTAATATATATAGATAGGAACTTATCAATTTTGTATATATAATATCTAAAATTTAATTAATAAAATCTCAATATATATAATGGTATATATATTTTCCAAAAATCTTGTTACGTTACTTATATATTTATAAAAAATTTAATAAGATTTTATTAATTAGTGTTTAATTTTTTTTTAAAACTCATACTATTATTTATTGAGTGTATTTATTCATTTTTTAAAGATATTTGTACGATGATAAATAAATAATTAAGTCAAAACTAAAATCGATTTTCGAACGCAGAAGAGACTACTTGATCAAATACCTAAAATAAACAAAAAAATTTTATAGTTAGTCATAAAAAATTATATAAACAGTTAACACATCAATTAAAATTATTATAACCATTAAATACATAAACACTAGAATAACAATTTTTTTGAAAAATAATAATAATGTTTGGACGTTAGTTTTAAAAAAATAAAATTTTAAGGACTTGATATTAAAAAAATATTAATTTTTTTTTTTATAAAAAAAACCCTGCACAGGTCTTGTGGTACCGATGGTGCATTGGGCTGCACCACCATCGGTGCCGGTCTTGTCGTACGGATGGTGCATTGGGCAGGCCCAACGCACCGATGGGGTGCCTAGCTCACCCGACTCGTGCCGGCCATTTCCAATGGCAAAAAAAATTGCATTTTTTTAACTTATTTAAAATTAAATATAATTTTGAAATTAAATCTAATTCTAATCTATATATTTTTGACTAAAAATCCTAACAAAATCACAAAAATTAAAGTCTAAACAATATAAAAATCCATAATTAAACAAGAAATTAAATTTAAAAAATACTTACTTCCCCGAAAAATTTAGAGAGAGAAGGAAGAGTGAATATGGAATCTCAGAGAGAAAATGAAGTGGAGAAATTTAGTAAAAGAAAAAAAGCTTATATACCTCCAAATGGACATTTTCGTCTAAAATTGGGTAAACTTATACCAAAACTGGGTAAACTCAAAATTGGGTAAACTTAAACTAGTTTTTGGTATATATATCTTGACCCCTTCTTAAATTCTCAGAACGAGTTAGCACATAAATCCTTTGTATTTTAGCAGTTCGTTTTTCTTTTTTTTTCTTCCTTCATTTTCTATGTTTGTTATTTTATTCATTAATTATAGTCTTTTAACATACACGATTGGAAGAGAATTAAATTAGGGGTGAAGTTATTTCCTCCATAATTTTATTTATTTCCCCCATATTTTTAAAAAGACTCCACTTTGTTATTTCCTCCATAAAGAAAATTATTAATTTACCCTTTTTTAATTTTACTCTAAACACTTATATTTACCTTCTTCTCCGGGAACGACTTTAATACCATATCTATCTTAATTTTTCCAGCAACCTTCTAACCACCACTTTCGATTGAAGCAATCTATCAAAGGTAAAAATCTCTCTTAAATCTTTTGTTTTAATCTATTGGTTGACAAGAGTTCCGGGAAATCGGCTATACTCTACATAGCTAGTTCCACAAACTCGATATGCAAAAAATATTGTTCCAGAACTGTCTTGCTATAAAAAAATTAATTTTTTCCTGCATATTGAGTTCCTCGATCATATTTCTGATTTTTTTAGTATCTAATTACTTCTATAAAACATTGAAAATCTGTTTTTGATATTTTTATTTAAAAAAAATTAACTTGTTTTTTATTCCTGACTTTATAATTTTTGTTCGTTACCATTTTCAAAAGATTATATTATTTTATTGGTTGATTGAGTAATGTTCTTAGTTGTTGAATCTTTGCTTTCAGTTTTTTCTCTTTCTACGATTAATTTGTTAGAAATTTGAGTTTTTTTGTTTTAAGGGTTTAATTTTAAAATTCAAATGATATATATTGGTTGTAATTTGACTTAATGAGTGTTTGTTGAAATAAGAGCCGGATAGTGCATAGTGGCATCAAAATATAAATTAGAAAGCAAAGTAAGGACAAAAAAGTAAAAACAAATGTTGAATATTTTTTTAAAAATTTAAGATGGAGGAAATAATAAATCTTATGGAGGAAATAGCTTCACCCTTAAATTAGTTAGCTAAAAATAGTTAAATGATAGTTTTTTGTCTACGTGTCACTAGTTAACGTATAATTTTAACACGTACGGCTGTACATACTCTTAGGTTTTTTTATATTGTTTACGTTGATTCGGGAAATTAAAAACTTGAAATCAAAAAACTTTTTTATTTTAGCTTCAGTTGGAATCACATGTCAGCATGGAATCAACCAGACAGCAACAAACAGATTTGCATCTGATGTACTAACAAGTTGACTTTCAATTAACAAGTCTTTCTTGAAGTGCTCCAAGAAAGCTTCAAGAATTGATCTTCAATCTTAATCTTCTTCTTTCTCTCTCGATCTTCTCATTCCCTCAATCAATCCTTTTGATTGATTTGTTCGTAAGATGGAGAACAAGGAACAGTACTTCAAAGACTTTACAGCCATCAACAACTCTTCCTACAATCATGCTACCAAGGCATCCTTCGTTGATATGGTTAAACCTAAAGAATCCAGTCCTACAACTATGGTTCTTGAATCCATCAGTCATCATCAATCCCACATTTTGATTCAATTCAAAAAAGAAACAAAAGAGTTTCTTCAAAACTGTCAAAAGCATACTCTAATAGCCAAATTTGCTCAGGGAATACCAAATAAGCAGGCTATGGACCATTTCTTGAATCTCAAAAAATTTAAAGGGGAAGTAAGTGTCTGTAACTGGGATTTAAGAAACTTACTTTTAGAATTCTCTATCAAGGATGATATTTGTCGTCTTAAGGCTAGAACTATATGGACAGTGGAAGATAAAATTATGAGACTCATAAAATGGTCTCATGATTTTAATCCCAAGTACGAAAACCCTATTGTACCAACATGGATAAGACTTGAAGGAGTGCCTGAATACATGTACAAAGAAGATATTATTCTTATCATTCCTGAATCCATTGGAGCTCCTTTGAAAGCTTGAATTCCTCCCAAGAATCGGGCCCTCTTCAATGTTTCATATGCATTTGTTGAATTGAATGTTTCAGTGAAGCTGCAACGGGATGTGTGGGTGGGCTTTGGATCTAATGACGACTGTTGGCTTCGTATCGGCTACAAGAATATTTCTACTTATTTTAACCACTGCTACTACATGGGTCATGATTCTTCAGTATGTAGAAAACTAACTGCAAAAAACCAGAAAGAAAGTATTAAACCAAGCAGTGAAGAAACCAACAAACCAAAGCTTAAATCTCAAATATACATATATGTTAACAAGAACAAAGAAATAAGTAGTGAAGAAAAAATCCCCAATATCATCTCTCCCAATCCTATCTCTCCTGTAGTTGAAGAAGTTGGGAAAACCTTTGTCAACATTATTACGCAAGAGACAATTTCTAGCAGCATTGACATATCTGATGCCATCATTGATCTTGAAACTAATCAAGAACAGTACAAGAATTCAGAGGAGCATGAAACTTACACTCCCAATCACCATAATTTTGGCAGTCTTTAAGCAAAAAGATACAGATCATAGCTTCAAGTCTCTTTTAAGAAAAAAGTTTAAAGCTGCAAAATACTAAAACAAAAGTATTATTGAGAAGAAAATTTGTAAGCCTCTGTTTGGGGACAAAAATCAAACTACCAACTCACCTGAATATGAAAATCCTTAACTGGAATATCTACGGTATCTCCAACAAAGCTTCTAAAAAAAAACTTTAAATTATCATCAAGAACAAGAATATCAGTATCATATGCATTCATGAGCCTATGGTGGACTCTACTCTTATTTCTATTATTGCTAATTATTTAGGATTCAATAATTTTTCTTTTAATTGTAACTAGAAAAATATGACTTATGTGGTATGATTGGTTTAACATCTATGTTACCTTAGATCATCCTCAGTTCCTCAATACTGAGATCATGTTTCCTAACTCTACTATGTTTATTACTCTTACGGTGGTCTATGCCAAATGTCAAAGGAGTGGCAGATTGGCTCTTTAGCATTCTCTTTGTAAGATTGTTGTTAGTGTTGAGGCTTGGTTGGTCCTTGGTGACTTTAATACCATCCTAAACACTGGCAAGCAAAAAAGATGTTCTACTTTCTGCTCCAACAGTTTTCGTGACTTCAACAATGCCATCAATACTTGCAAGGTCGAAGATGCAGGATAGATAGGGAACAGATTTACCTGGACTAATAAATCCAAATGGAGACGGCTCGATCATGTGCTGTATAATGCTGAGTGGGATGACTTATTCAATAATGCCTTGGTCCACCATCTTCGCAGAACATGCTCGGACCACATGCCTATCATGATATCTATATCCAACAGAAGCACCCAGAAAAATTCTTGTTTTAAATTTCAAAATACGTGGTGTTTAAATGAAAATGTATTACCCTTTGTTAATGCTAACTAGAACATCCAAATGCAAGGTCCTCCTATAACTAAGTTTTAGAACAAGTTGAAGATACTCAAAGGCGCTCTTAAAGATTATAACATAAATGTTTTTGGAAACATTTTCAATCTGATCAAAGAGGCTGAAGAGAAAGTTAAGAGTTGTGAAGATATTCTCCTTGAAAGCAATAACCAAACTAACAAAACTAACCTCTCTAAAGCTCATGCCCTCCTCAACAAGGCTTTAAATCAGGAAGAATGCTTCTGGCATCAAAAGACTAATTCTTCCTGGATCAAAGACAGTTATAGGAGCTCCAAAACCTATCATAATTTCATCAAAAATGATTAGGAGAAATTATATCTCCAAGATTAAAGATGATGGCAATTGGTTAACTAATGAGGATCAAATTTGCAGCTCTGCAATTTCTTATTTTCAAAATATTCTCACTGATACTTCTAACTTAAATATTGAAGATGAAACTAAAAAGTACTTATTTAATTCTATTCATAATGTCATTACACATCAGGACAACATAATTCTTACCTGTAACCCCACTGAAGAGGAAGTTTTTGCTACAATCAAAAGCCTTAGTCTCACCAGTGCAGCAGGCATGGATGAGTTCAATTCAATTTTCTTCACTCACTGTTGGAAGATAATCAAAGCTGATCTCCATAATGACATCATTCTCCAATGGCTATCCCATCCCTTAAGGGGCTCTAGCCACTGGTCTTGTTCTCATTCCTAAGTCTCAAAATCCTTCTTGTTGGAAGCATTTCAGGCCTATAAGCCTATGTACTACCTTCAACAAGATCATCTCTAAAATTATCTGCAAAAGAATGGAAACTAGTATGCCTAGAATTATGTCTGAAAGCCAAGGTGCTTATGTGACTAAAAGGTCTATTCATAATAACATTCTTCTGGCTAATGAGCTAATTTTTTACTTAAATAAATCTACTAAGCATGGCAATATCATCATTAAATTGGACATGGCTAAGGCTTGTGATAAATTGTCATTCAGTTGCATTAACCATGTCTTCAACACTTTTGGTTTCTGTACTAAATTTATAACACTCATTAGCAACATTATTACTAAAGTTAAAACTTTTGTCCTCATTAATGGGACTACTTCTGGATACTTCAACACTACAAGAGGCCTGAGACAAGAAGACCTCTTGTCTTCCCACCTTTTTATTATTGTTGAAGAAATCTTGATTAAATGTCTTAACATGTTATACTATAACAACAATTATATTTAGTACAAAACTAGATGCCAAATCAGTATATCATCTCTAACATTCGCTGATGATATACTGATCTTTACTAATGGTTCTCCCTATGTTATTGCTACCTTAAGAAAAATTTTACAGGACTATCAGGATCTTTCTGGACGTACCATCAACAAGGAGAAAATTTTTATCATTACCTCTAGCAAAATGCAAAATATCAAGATTCAATCCTTGATTGATAGTACTAGTTTTTCTAGCGACAATCTCCCTATCTCCTATTTGGGAGTCAATTTAAGCAACAATAACTGGAAGCGTAACTATGATTCTCTTCTCAACAATATTTGTATCAGAATTAGAAAGTGGGAGGGAAAGAACTTACTTTTGCTGGTAGGCTCTGCCCGATTGATTCTGTTCTTATGTCTCTTCCCACCTACTGGATGCAAAACAATCTTCTCCCGACCTGCATCATTGACAAGATAGAAAAATTATTCAACAGTTTTCTATGGGGTTCCTCTTAAAATTAGTCCAAAATGCAACAGAGTAAGTGGAATAAACTATGTAAAACATACCCTGAAGGCGGCCTCAACATCAGAAACCTTAAAGATCTTCAGACTGTAGCCTCTTAAAAAATATGGTTCAACCTCAAGCGCAACGACTCCCTCTGGGCTAAATTCACCAACAATATTTATTGCAATCATCTTCTTGAAGGTGACTCCAACAAGACCAGGTCCTCCAAAGTTTGGTAAAGACTATGTTTTGTTAAGGACTTAGCTGACCCCCTCATCAACTATTCTGATCCCAATCTCCTTCAGTGGTCTATATCAAAATACAGCTCATTTAACACCAGAGAGACTTGGCCTCATCTCAAAATGAAGCACAACAAATCCAAGATTTTTGGCAAGTTTTGGAACAACATCACTCTAAGAAAGTGTGTTTTCCTTACTTGGAGGACTCTTCATGGATGGCTTCCAACTGACAACACTCTACAGAAAAGATATTTTACCTTAGTGTCAAAATTTCAATTCTGTAAGAGTGTTGAGACATCCAACCACTTGTTTGTCGAATGCCCTTTCGCTTGGAGCATTTATAATCACTTTGCGCTGATTTTCAAAGTGAAGACTGATAAATTTATGACGTTCTCTCATCTTCTCCGCTCTTGGTTCTGGGACAAGCTCATTCATATTTGCTCTATTCTTCCTCCCATTGTAGCATGGGTCATCTAGAAGATGAAAAATAAGTCGAAAATCAAAAATCTTTGTTGCACTTCCTTGTCTGCTATAAACATGGTCTCTCATTTTATCTATAGTCTCGATACTGATTTGTTACTCAAGCCCAAGCATTGGTCTTCCTTTTAATCTGTAGCTTCTTCTCTTGGTTGCTTCAACAGTGTCAGAACCAGAGCTCCATCTATTCTTCACTGGCAAGCTCATTTCATCAACCGGATCAAAATCAACGTCGATGGCTCCTCGTTACCCAACGGTGACGCTTGTGGCAGCATTACCATTAGAGGGCATGATGGGAGCTTGATTTCAGCTCATAGCCAGCCCTATGGGAAGCTATCTCATTTATTCGCTGAAAGCAGCGCCCTTTTTTATGGCCTTGTTCTCTGCCATCAGCTCAATTACAACAACGTCGACCTTGAAACCGATTGCGAAACCATTTTATCTCTTCTCCCCTCTGATTCTTGCCTCATTACTCTCACCGGACCTATTTCTTGCATTCGGGGCTTTATCAGTCAGTCAATGGTGGTCAAGCATATCAGTCGTGCCCATAATTTTTCTCCTGATTGGTTGGCCAAGTGAACCAACAAGTGCAAAATAAAGATGTCTTTTAACTCCAACACTTTTCCTTCTCATCTAAAGTCGATAATCGACCTGGAAAAGCAAAAAATCCCTTATATAAGGGATAACTCTTAATCTCTCTCTTTTCTTCTCGGTTAATTCTTCATCTCTAATCCCTCTTAATTGTAGATCGATCGGGCTTTTTGAATGGAGGGATTTGAAGCAAAATGGCAGATGATGCTGCTGAAGGATTGAATCAATCGGGATTTAAGGATTGAAGGTTGTGTAGCTGAATGAGGAGAATTATTGTTTCGAAGCTTGCTTGTTAATGTGTCTCTCTCTCACATAAAGTCAGGAATCAAGGAGAAAATGTTGATTTTAGAGATTTGGTGCCCTTTTCATTTTACGGCCTTTACTATCTAAAGTTTGTAATTATACCCTTTGTTTTTGGATTCTCGCCTTTTGGGCCTTCGAAATATATACTATGCTCTTAGGTTTTTAAGATCCATAACTATTCTAGTTATTATCTAAAATTCTAAAATTAAGCTATGTTTTGTAATATTCAAAATATTTTTAATTTAATTACATAAATGGAAATTATGTTTTCAATGATTTTATTTTACTAATATAGCAATAATGTAACTTTTTATACATTTCTTTTATCTGCATTTGCAGATATAGTAACAATTAAACTTCTTGTTTGATAATTAAAAAAATTATATCTTCTTTTTTTATACTTTGATTTGATTGTTATTTTTTATTTGGTTTCATCATTAATTTTGAATTGATTTCATTTTTAAAGTCGATTTTGCGCGTTTTGCGTTTTTGTGTTTTTAGTTTTGTTTTTAGTGGATAATGTGTTTTTACTCGATTATAGTTGAAATGTTTTTATTGAGTTAGGTTTTCTTTGTTTTTAGTTTTTTTTTGTAATTTTTAATGTAAAATATAATTAACTTGTAAAGTTTTGGATAAGTTTTCTGTAGATACGAAGAAGATGAAGCTTGAAACATCTATAATCAGTTTTGTGTCTCTCGTCTTACATGTGCGAGACTTTGGTATCTTATATGATAGATGTAGAATTGTGTTTATCATCAGATGTGAGAGTTTTTTTTATAAAAGCGGGTCAGACGTTATTGCTCTAATGATTAATGCATGACTAGTGTTATTTCTCTAATGGTAAATGCGGAACCTTTGTTTGTTTTTTAAATAATAGATACGAAACGTTTACTATTTTTATTATCTTTACTTTTTTGAATTGTCAAATACATATGTGAGATGTCTAAAAGTCGGCTATGTATATTTAAACTAAATGGTGAAATTGTAATCCATGATCTTGGTCTGTTTGATGATTTTGAATTGTGAGGATTCTTTCTGATCAAAAAATATTTTTGTTTTTTGTTTAATGAGGTATTAACTTTTAAAATAGAAGATAGAGAGAGATAAAAGAGGTGGTGCCAATAGTAAAGATTATTATAAAAAGTCCAACCCCCTTAAATGTGGTTGGTTAGGGTATTTATACTCTCATTTTGTGACCCATTGGTCGTTCGGGTCAGATCTTGGACTCAGATTCATTTCAAGGTGTCCAAAGCCGAAAACCAAAATCGTTTAGCACACAGCTGAGTCATAATCCACTTAGGTCTACTATTCATC
Organism: Limnanthes douglasii subsp. nivea; assembly: GCA_036936605.1. Classification (NCBI taxonomy): domain Eukaryota; kingdom Viridiplantae; phylum Streptophyta; class Magnoliopsida; order Brassicales; family Limnanthaceae; genus Limnanthes; species Limnanthes douglasii. Next base: position 300,034,452 of record JAUPFV010000002.1, on the reverse strand, counting down.
GCAAATTTGGTATAGAATATGTCTCAGTTACCCCTTCGGATTTTGTTTCAATGGCCTTCTAAAAATATCCGACCTTATCCTTGAAGATATGGTTAAATTTGTTTTAAGTAAATATGATGCATTGTTTCGTAGTAAATTCATATTAAGATACTGTTGTGGTTGGTGTGGTTAATTTTCGTCTGAGGGTAATTTGGTAATTTGTTTAGAGTTTGTGAAGGTTGGTATGTGTTTAATGTTTAGAGTAGAGAGTAGAGGGAGAATTAAGCAGCCTGGTTGTATTTAATTTTCATTACCCACATTTAATGCAGGTGGTTGGGTATTTATACCCTTACATTTTGGCTTTTATGGGTTTTCGGGTCATGTTTAATGGACCCGGGTCATGTTCAAAGACCCATGAGCTCTTAGTAGAAGAGCAAGCAGCTTAGTCAAGAAGTGTTTATGTTTTTTAAGTACTTTAGTCATAATTCGGACAGTCCAATGAGCTAAGGGTTCGAACTGTTCTATCAGATCCAGTCATCTCAGTCCGAACTGTCCCCGTCCGGAGAGGTAGCAACATTCGGACTCATCAGGAGCCCCCTTTTTAGGTGTTTGCTCAAATACCTTTGCCAAAAACCTGAAAAACAGTCCGATGTCAGGGGTAGTTTTAACCGGACAGGTCCTTCGACTTGTGCTATGGCTTTATCCGGACTGAAGAAGCTTTATGAATCCAAACGGTGTTTTGCCAGAGTTCATGGGACACGTGTCACTTTCTAGTAGGTTGCTTCAGCCGTTTTTTCACCTTGAATTTCACACCCACCTTCTTCGAAAAGCAACCTCTTCACTTATGAGGGTGACATCAACGTCGTCTTTTAATCATTACCAATATTTTCAAATTCTCCTAGGAATCAAGACTCCTTGTTTTAGATTTACTATAAATTGGAATACTTTCTACTGTTTCACCATCACTTTCGTTTTCACTCTACAAATCCTCAAAGCTTTTTCTCTCAAAAACAAATTCTTACTCAGGTCGTTTATGTTCACGGCTAGGAACGCTTTGATCAAAGGCGGGTGGCTCAATCTTTCCGAGTTAGAAAAAACACAAAAGGTCGAAAGGGAAAGGCGCATTGCTGCAGGCTTACCCACTTCCCCCATCGACAAACCAGTGACTTCAGCCACAGAGTCAGACCAGGGTTCTTCTTCAACAAAGGGCATCAAACCGAAGAGGTTATTTCAAACCAATCTTTCACCCATTATCTCAGGTTCTTCGGTTCAAGAATCGGAACCTGTCGTCGAGCCAGGTTTAACAGTTACCAGCTTTAAAAAACCCTCCCCATTCTTAGCTATGGGGTCTGATGCTGAAACCTCTCCTCAGAAGTTAGTTGACCGAAGAAAAGGTCGGCTGGTCAAGGGTCGAGCTTCTAAGGGCACCCCTTCGAAATCGGGTGCCAAGGACAGTAGTACTGGGTCAGAGGCACCCATTAGAGCACCAAAGGACAGGCTGTCCGGTCCGGAGGTGGTTCAAGTCCTCGAAGAGAAATGTCTATACAAGAGCCCCAACCGGAGGACAGGAACCAAGATAATATTGAAGCGCAACAGTCCGGAAGTCAGGCTGAGCCAAATCTAAATCTCCATCTCACCACTGCAACATAAAATCCTTCCTCAATTATGGAGGAAGTAATGGAGGACTCTATTGAAGAGGCTCCGTTTGAGTCTGAACCGTCCGGGCAGACTAGTGGTGCTGTGGCTGCCCAAAAGGACAAAGGCAAGGAAAAATTGTGCTTGAGGCATCCGGACCTGCCGGAGTGTCTCGAAGGAAGGGTGGGGCCTTGTTTCCACAAGGTCAATGTTAAGTACCTCATTGCCCTGCAAAAGATCAACTACGCATTCATCCACACAGCTGAGCTGGGCCGGATGCGTACGAAGTGGGGAATTCCGGAGAACGTGAAGATAAGAATCCCTATAAACCCCGAAACTCCCATGGACTACAAATTGAGCGAGATAGTCATCTTCACGGAGCTATTTAACTGGGGGCTCAGATTCCCCTTGGACCCAGAGATCGTGAGATACTTTCATCTGATAAAGCTCTGTCCAAGACAGCTGAGTCCCAATGCTTGGTACACCCTCATGGCCTGCATTATGGCCTCTAGGCTCTCCGGGATTCCTCTACCAATGGAGGAGTTTGCTGATGTGGCCAGTCTCTGCAGAAACCACCACATCCCCTTCTACCACTTCAATATGGGGGACAACTTCAAAGCTGTTGATGATCTGCTAGAGTCGGAGATGAATTGGAGGACTCAATTCATGTTCGTGAGTGGTACTTGGGAGAGGGGAAGAAAATCAAGGCCGGTGTCAACCCAAGTCTCCTTACCAGCAGATGGAGAAGTGATCGTAAGTCTCCTACTTTATATTTTTATTTCTTCTTTTTATCACATTTGTTTAAACTGATTGACTTTGTCTTCTTCTTAGCAGAATTGCCCAAGGACTTCAATGACTATCTAAAGTCCGGGTAGACCACTTGCACCAAGATCAACGCTTGGGCTGCTGAAAGATGAGGAAACCGGTTCCACGATGCCTTCACGGGGGGAAACTTAGCAAGATCTCACCTCTGGAATACTACTGGCCGGAGGGACTTAACCTGGGAAGAGCTCACCACTCAACCCCCTTCGGATGTAGTGCTTAAGAGGACACACGAACCGGATGGGACACTTTACTTGCCAGGCCGGGCCAAAGCCCCGAGTAAAATGAAGGGCAAAAAGAAGAAAGGCAAGAAAGTGGTAGGTAGAGCGGACCCAGCCGAGGTGAAGGAAGCTGCTTTAACAAATCCGGAGGGGCCAGCCCCAAACCATATTGATGCTCCTCTCCTGGAAGCGGTAGAGCAGGAGAGTGTTAGGCAAGAAGTTCACTCCCCAAATCCCCCAAGGGCTTCCAAAAGAGATCGTAAACGGGGAGCTGAAAGCAAGGACAGGGAGGCCAAGAAGAAGAAGACCTCTAAGGGTGATGAACTTTCTCTCCGGCCTCCGGAGCCTCTTCCCCAAGTTGATCCCACTGACCCAACACAAGCAGAGGAGATTCCTGGTGACTTTCAAACCGATGAGGTCGAAGGGGGAGGTCTTAGCATTGATGGGGTTGACATCACTGGTCTTGGTGGGCTTGGTGAGTACTTTATCAACCTCCCCAGAGATGATTTTGCTGGGCCTTATCTCCCCCAGAGTACTTCAAACACCGTCACTTTTAATGGTAAGACCTTTACTGTTTCAAGTGAAAGGGATGCTATAGCTCACTCTTTATTAAGCAATGTTCAGCCAGTGCTTGCGTTGGAGAAGCAAGTTCGAAGTTAGGCAGACATTATCAAAGACCTCAAGTCCGATAAGGAGAGGCTATCTGATGACTTTCTTACTGCTACCCAACATGCTAACATTCTAAAGGGGGAAAACGAAGAGCTGAAGAAGAACCAGGAGGGGTGGACCACAAAAGTTGCCACTCTAGAAGACACCATCAAGGATCTCCAGGAGAAGTTGTCCGGATTGGAGAAAGATCTCAACTCTTCGAAAGAGGAGACCAAGGCCAAGGATCAAGTTATCCACAAATTGACTAGTGACAAGATTGCTCTTGAGAACACAGTGTCCAAGGCTGCCGAGGAGAAAGCTGATCTGCTAAGGGAGCAGGAGGCCAAAATCCAAGCCAAGATAGACGCTTATGCTAACAACGTGATCGACACTCAAGAGGAAATATATGCCAAGGTGAGATCGGACATGGTCCTGCTCTTCCACGAGAAGTTCCCGAAGATGAACCTAGGAGATTTGTGGCTTCACGTAGAGTATCCAGACCTCCCATTTCACATAATGGCCGAAGGCGATAGGTTCGACTTCTCCAATGCATCCTCATCTGATGACGAAGTGAACACCGCGGAGAGCCCAAACGAGGAGACAGCCGATCACAAGGGGAAGAAAAAGATAGCTGAAGCTGAGCCATCTTCAAAGGCCCAGTCTTAAATTATGAATCACTTTTTACTTTTCATGTTATCTAAACTAAAGTCCTTGGAAGGCCAAGGCACCTTTTTTTGTTAGTGTGTCCGGTATCTGACCGGATAAACCCTTTACTTTGTTTGATAATTTGAAAGTCCTTGGAAGGCCAAGGCACTTAAGTTATTTTAATGAATATCCTTGCTTTGCACAGTTCTCACACCCTTTCATAGTTTGTTTCAATTTTGGTGGCTAATGTTTAAATAGCCCTTTGTTATTTCATAAATAGTCTAAAGTGAGAGTGTTTAAGTTCTCCGATGACAAATGTTTAATTGGTCATCATTCTTTTACGTTAATCCGGATGGTGTGACAAAAAACTGAGTAAGAACACTTCGGGAATTTTTTTTAAGAAGGCATCGAATTTCATTAAAAAGCTCGGACACCTCATTAAAACCTCCCCGCGCCACCAGGGTAGGAAAGAGTATGTAAAATTTTTTAAGAAGGCATCAAATTTCATTAAAAAGCCCAGACACCTTACTAAAACCTCCCCGCGCCACTAGGGTAGGAAAGAGTATGCCCCCAAATATTTACATGGATGTTTAAACAAGTAAATATTTACATAGATGTTATTCCAAGTACATCCGGAGATGTTCGATATTCCAAGGGTGGGTCAAAATTCTTCCATCCTTGTCTTCTAGCCAATACGTTCCAGGTTTAAGCCTTTCAACAACCATATAAGGTCCTTCCCAAGTTGGGGCCAATTTGCCGAGCAGCTTCTCTTTAGTGTGTAAGAAGACTTTCCTCAATACCTTGTCCCCCGGCTGTAAATCTCTTCTTTTAACTCTAGAAGCAAATCTGCTTCTCATCAGACCCTGATAGTGTGCTGCTCTAAGGTGAGCTTTAACTCGTCTTTCCTCTACCAGGTCAAGCTGTCCTCTGATCACCACTTCGTTAGCACATTCGGAGAAGTTGTGGACCCGAAATGATGGGAGAGTTGCTTCTATGGGAGCTACTGCATCCATCCCATAGACCAAGGCAAAGGGTGACTCCTGAGTTGCAGCCCCAGGTGTTGTCCGGTAGGCCCACAAGACCTCTTGTAAATAGCTAGGCCACTTCCCCGCAGCTCCTTCCAGATTCTTCTTTAAACTGGACAGAATAGTTCTGTTAGCCACTTCAACCTGACCATTTGCTTGTGGGTGGAAAGGTGAAGAGAAACAATGTTGTATACCTCTTGAGGCACATAAACTCTCCATTTCTCTATTGTCGAACTTTGGCCCATTGTCTGTTGTTATCTTTTGTGGAACACCAAATCTGCAATAGATGTTGGATAAAATGAATTTTATGACAGCCTTTGACGTTGTTCCTGTCAGGGGGCTGCTTCAATCCACTTCGAAAAGTAATCGATTGCAACAATTATAGTTTTGCGCCCTCCGGACGCCATAGAGAGAGGCCCCACTAAATCCAACCCCCATCGAGCAAAAGGTATAGGCTCAGAAATTGACTCTAAAGGGATAGATGGGACATGAATTTCATTGCTATATCTCTGGCATGGATCACACCTTCTTACTAGCTCTTTAGCATCCTGCATGATAGATGGCCAATAGTAGCCAGCCAACAAAACTCTCCTGGTTAGAGCCCTGAATCCACAATGGGCTGATCCCTCACTATCATGTAATTCAGAGAGGACTACTTGAGATTCATCATCCCCCAAACATTTCAGAAGTGGTTTACTGTAAGACTTTTTATACAGAATGTCTCTTAGCATGATAAAACCACGAGCCTTGTGTTTCAGTTTTCTTGCTAGTGATTTATCCGGAGGCAAGATGCCGTCGGAGAGGTATTGCAGGAGAGGAAATCTCCAATCCTGAGGCTGTTTCATCTGTACTTCAAAAGTTTCTTCCTCTTTACCCAAATTAAGTTGAATGGAGGGGCTCTCCAGCACATGGATCCATGGATATGACTCTGTGTAAGCTATAGTTGCCAATGAATCTGCCAGCTCATTTTTTGTCCGGGGTATATGTTCATAAACAACGCTTTTAAACTTGAGTGCTTCATTTTTAAGAAGAAGTAAATACTTCACTAACTGCTCATTTTTAGCCTCAGATTGACCTTGGGCATGGTGGATAAGAAGCTGGGAGTCACTCAATAGCTTGACCCTCTTAGCCCCACAAATATAAGCTAACTTCAAACCAGCTATAGCTGCCTCGTACTCGGACTTATTATTGGAAGCCCTGAAAGCAAAACATATAGCCTGGTACATTGTGTCACCATACGGAGAAGTCAAGCACACCCCTGCACCACATCCCATAGTGCTGGATCCACCATCCGTCTGGACGACCCAGACCTTTTTGTCTTTCATCTCAGTAGTCTGCTCCGAATCTCTATCAGAGTGGAATTCAACTAAAAAATCAGCCACAGCTTGGGCCTTGACTGCTGTTCGGGGAGCAAAATCTATTTCGAAATCCCCCAATTCTACCGACCACTTGGTCATTCTACTTGAAATGTCTGCTTTTTGGAGAACATTCTTCAAGGGAAAAGATGTCCGGATGGTAATAGGATGAGCCTGGAAATAAGGCCTCATCTTCCTTGCAGCTATTACCAGGGCCAATGCTAACTTTTCGAGTTTCAAATAACGCTTTTCTGCATCTATCAAGCTCTTGCTGATGTAGTAAACTGGATGGGGGTAGCTATCCATCTCTCTTACCAACACAGCACTGATGGCATAACTTGAAACTGCCAAATACACGAAGAGTGTCTCCCCGTCAATTAGTTTAAATAGATTTTTGGGGGAGGACAAATGCTTCTTGATCTCATTGAAGGCCTCATCACACTGTGATGTCCAGTCAAATCCCTTTGCACCCTTCAAAGTTTGAAAAAACGGGGCGCATCTGTCCGAAGACCTTGAGATAAATCGGTTTAAAGCAGCCAACCTCTTAGTTAATCGTTGTACTTCTTTAATATTCCGAGGAGGCTCCATTTGGAATAGAGCATTAAGTTGGTCCGGATCGGGCTGTATCTCTTGCTCACTTATTATATAACCTAGGAATTTCCAGGATTGCACTCTGAACACACATTTTTCTGGATTTAACTTCAAATTCACTTTTACCAAGTTGGCAAAAGTTTCTTGGAGGTCAGCCAAGTGCAATTTCTCATCCACACTTTTCACCATCATATCATAGATGTATACTTCCACATTCCTTCCAATCTGATCAGCAAAGGCTTTGTTCACCAATCTCTGATAAGTAGCCCCAGCATTTTTCAACCCAAATGGCATTACCTTGTAGCAATGAAGACCTCTGTCAGTGACAAACGTGGTATGCTCTTGATCCTTCGGATCTACTTGGATCTGATTGTATCCGGAGAAAGCATCCATAAAGGATACCAGCTTATTCCCAGAGGTGGAGTCTACTAGCTGGTCAATCCGGGGAACTGGATACAAATATTTTGGGCAAGCCCTATTGAGATCTGTGAAGTCAATGCACATACGCCACTTGCCATTTTTCTTTTTCACCAGGACCGGATTGGCAGTCCACAAAGGATACTGAGACTCCTTACTATGCCCCATCTTTGTGAGCCTGTCAACCTCTTGCACAATAACATCAACCTTTTCTTTGGAAAAAGCCCTTCTCTTTTGAACCACTGGTGCTATGTCTTTCCGGACAGATAGGTGGTGTGATATCACACCTGCTGGGACCCCAGTAACATCAGCATTGCACCAAGCAAAAACATGCTGATGGCTTTTCAAAAACTTTAACATCTCATTTTTCAAATCGGGTGGCATTTTAGACCCTATCTTGGCGCTTTTCCCTTCTTCTAAACAATGTGTTTCTACCTCTTCAACTGGTATCAATACTCCATGGGTCTCTCTGGGGTCATCAATTTCACCCTCACCCTCAGAAAGCCCCTCAAATTGCTATTGCTCGTTGATACGAACTGCCCCCAACGTCCAGGGAGCCAGGGCTGTAGCATAACATTCTCTGGCAACCTTTTGACTGCTTCGGACAACTCCCACCTGTCCTTGAACAACATATTTCAAACATTGGTGGACTGTCGAAGCCACTGCATACATCCTAGAGAGCCAAGACCTCCCTAATATAGCATTATAGCAAGTGGGACAATCTACCACAATAAAAAGTATCCTGACCATCTTCTTGAAAGGGCCTTTCCCAACAGAACTTCCTCTTCGAACTCCCCGATCACATATGCTGAGCTGCCAGTAAAGCCCAAAATTGATCTGTCCGAACGCTGAATTACGACTGGATTTTTCATTTTCTTGTAAGTGTTTAAGAAGAGGATATTAGCTGAGCTTACAATATCCACCAAGATTCGTCTTATGTCATTGCCCCCAATGGATGCTCCTATGACAACAACATCTTCATGAGGGCCAGCTATATCTCTTAAATCATCTTCATCAAAAACAATGAAGGGGAATGGAATCTGCGATTGATAGGAGGTCGTGCCTCCTTCTAGCTGGGTAGCTAAAGTATGAATGTGCCTCTTCCTTGAAGAAGCAGTAGGAGCTGTCATAGTATCCCCTCCAAAAATCGTAAGTGACTCAAAAAACTTAATGAGCCCGGAGACCGTTCTAGAACATTTCTCAATGGTACCCACTCTATTTCAAGTTGGATCCGGATCCAAGTATTCTGATTCCACATCAAACCTTTCGATTATAACCATGGCTCCCTCCGGAGCAGCATTACTTAGACCAACCCGGTGAGTATTGTCAGGCCTATTACCTCCTCTTCTTTTGACATAAGCCCCCAGCTTTCCCCTTTCAATTAAGTTCTGAACTTCTTGTTTCAAGGCTATACAATCATCGGTGGTATGGCCAGTATCATTGTGATACTGGCAGAAGGAGTTATTACGATGCTCTCTAGGAGATTGCAATGTGGCCGGTCTTCTATATTGTACCTCTTCTTTTGTTTTATCATAAATGGTGGCCACACTTTCTTTCAATTCTGCAAACCACTCTGGTTGAACCCAAGGCCCTCTCTTATTTCTGGATTGTTGACTCTGGGCAGGTGCAGCTGGCTGAGATTGAGCTTTAGCCCGGCCATGCCCGTGTTCGGTCTCCTTTGCCTTGTTCCCGGACTGATTCTGATTAGGGTTTGGTGCCACCGGGGCAGACCTCACCTGCCTGTGCACCCGAGTTTTTTTTTGTTTCATCAACGTTAATCTGCTTTCCAACCTGATTCAGCAACCCTCCCCAGGTCATGGCTTTCTTTCTGGTCACCGAATCAGCCAAATTCCCAGGGTTTAAGCCCTGTCTCAAGGATGCTATCGCTACTTGCTCGAAGCAATCGGCCAACCCATTCTTGGTGCTCACAAAACGACTTATGTATTCTTTCAATGATTCATTCGGTTCCTGGGCACAATGGATTATTGTGTCCCCGTTACCCTTCAATTCTTTACTCCCAACAAACTACCTTCGAAAGGCCACCCAAAAAGTATCGAAATTCTTGATGCAACCTTGTAGTAGGCTGTTATACCATTTTAGAGCACTCCTCGTAAAGGATTTGGAGAATGCTCTACAAAGTAGCTTGTCATCATCATTAAAGTTCATCATGAAGTTTTTAAATTGCTCCAAATGGTTGTCCGGATCAGTACTGTCATCGTACTTCTCCATTTTAGTGCTATCAAACCTCTTAAGGAGGTTTCCGGACAGGATTTTGGAAGACAATGGAGATTGTCTCCAATTTCGACCACGACTGAACATAGTATCCTCATTGGGAGTCGGAAAGATACCTGGTTCATCGTAGAAGGCAAAAGGATCCATCAGCATCTTATCTACATGCCTCCGGCTGTGAGATGACCCTTTGCCAATATTCTTTTTCAACTTTCCATGTCTATCTCTTTTCCTTGAATATTTTTTTATCAGCTTTTGCTTCTTTTTAGTTCGGCCCTCGTCGCTGCTAGAGTACAAGGACTCTTCAACTTCATCTTCATCCGAGGAGCTATCAGAAGATTCTGAGCCTGAGTCAGAACTCTCTACTGGCTTAGACCGGTGAGATTTTTTGGAGCTGGCATGAGTCTTTTTGGTACTCACATGAGTCTTTGAAGGCTCATACTCTCTAGGGTTATCGGTATGATGAGCAACTGATGCTTTCGATTTTTCTTTTAGGCCCATCTTAGCCTTTTCTGCCCTCAGAGCTTCTATCTCGCCTTTTAACCTATCGCGCTCCTCGATAGTGTATTCATCGTTTTCACCCACCACTTCGAGCAAAGCTGGTGGCACTTCTGGGGCGTCCAGATTCATTCGGACTGACTTTTCTTGTTGGTTTCGAATACTTGATTCAGGCACCTTCGCTCTCCCACTGTAGTCGCCAATTTGGTGTGGTTAATTTTCGTCTGAGGGTAATTTGGTAATTTGTTTAGAGTTTGTGAAGGTTGGTATGTATTTAATGTTTTGAGTAGAGAGTAGAGGGAGAATTAAGCAGCCTGGTTGTATTTAATTTTCATTACCCACATTTAATGCAGGTGGTTGGGTATTTATACCCTTACATTTGGGCTTTTATGGGTTTTCGGGTCATGTTTAATGGACCCGGGTCATGTTCAAAGACCCATGAGCTCTTAGTAGAAGAGCAAGCAGCTTAGTCAAGAAGTGTTTATGTTTTTTTAAGTACTTTAGTCATAATTCGGACAGTCCAATGAGCTAAGGGTTCGAACTGTTCTGTCTGATCCAGTGATCTCAGTCCGAACTGTCCCCGTCCGGAGAGGTAGCAACATTCGGACTCATCAGTGGTAACTTAAAAAACGTTATCTTAGATTCTGATGGTCCTTTTGGTTGCTTTGGTATCTGATAAAGATATTAAATATTGATGGCATAAATGTAATAGAGCTAAGGTCATATATAATAAATGGTATATTTGTTAGATAGTTTTTAGACTATTTGTAAATATAGGGGGTTGTAACATAATTAACCCCTTTGTAAAACTAATTCTATTATACTAAGTCTAAGACACCTATAAATAAAGGTTGAGGTCAATGAATAAAGGGTGACACTTTATGATTAGACAAAACTTATTCTTTATTTTACTTTCTTTCTCTACAACTAAATAGTTTCTTTACTTTCTCTCTCAAGAAATGATATTTATATTTAACAAATTGGCGACCATAGTGGGAGTTCTATTCAATTGATACCCTGATTTCACGTTAAACCCCATAAAATTTAGAATTTTTGCTCAATTGTATCACTCTAGATCGATATAGAACTAGGAAATGACGTTGATCCAACAATTCGAAAATAAATTGAAACTTTAAAATCAGATATGCGTAGGGAAGAAAGTGGAGAAGATGATCAAGATCCGGTTCAGCAAGGTCATTCAGATATCGAGGTTCGAATGAATCAATTGCTGGATAAAATAACAGCACTGAATGAAAAATATGTTAAAAAAGAACAACATATTCAGTCTGAAAGGCTAAAATTTTAGGTACAACAAGTTGAAGAGAAATGCGAGCTAGAAAATCACTATGATCGATCATATACAGCTCATCGAATTCGAAGTGATCAAAATAAAATATATTTTAAGTCCGATAAAGAGCATTGTACCTCATGAAAAGAAAAGAAAGACAAATACAAGTATATTACATCTAGTGATGACGAATTTGATAGTTCGGAATCAGAGGAAGGATTATCTAAGCAAAAGAGGTACCAAGGATCTTCAAAAAGAGAAAGAGTTCAGCCTTGAAAATCGCGTAAAGAATATAAACAAAAAAAACAATATGCCTCATTGTTTGAGGGAAACTGAATGGTCTGAAGGGAATACACCTAACCAATACACAGGAGTGTTTGATTGAAAGTTGTATGTTATTATGAGAATAAGAGGAGATGACTAGTACGTACAAAGAGTAGACTGGAGACATTCTCATTTAACAGCTGAGATAAGGTCTATTACTCTTCCGAAGCATTTTGACATTTCCAAGGTCGAGAAATTTAATGGGATGCAAGATCCTGATGATCACATCGAACAATTCAAGAACTATATAATGAATTTCAAAGATGATGACACGCTAGTATGCATAGCAATTCTCAGACATACAAAGGCACGACACTGAAGTGGTATAATAGGATTCCGATAGAATCTATTACCAACTTTATAGTTTTTATACAGCTTTCGGACATCAGTTTGTGGGAAACAAAGAGATGCGAGCAAATGGCGATACTTTAATACAATGTAAGTAGGTCATGGGAGATAAATTAAAGGACTATACAAAATGCTTTGTATTAACAAAAGCAAGATTGAATAATTGTAAAGAGCTTGTATGTATGCCTGTATTTCGAAAAGGTTTATTACCATGTGATTTGGTAAATAAAAGAAAAAAATAAGACCGTTAACTTTTAGGGCACTTATGGCTCAAATCGAGGACCAAATTAAAGTGGAAGAATCAACTAGGGTTCGAGGAGTGGTTGGACCTAGTCAAAATAATTCAGTGCAGGTGTCAAATAATCAAGGACATTCTTCGAATTATCAGCCACCTCGTCCAAGGAATAAAAAAAAGCGTTTCCTCAAACTGGAGGGTATCCAACTCAGGTTACAGGTTATCAGTTTCAAATACCAAGGCTAAATAACTGGATAAGGCAGAGTATTATGCTGATTTAACTGAGAATGTTGCCACAATTTATGAAATGGTCGAAGGTTATGTAAGCTTTAAAAAGCCACCTCCAATAAATAGTACAAGAGAAGAGCGCAACAACAAATTTTGCAAATATCATAATGATATTGGGCACGATATTGGAGACTATATAGCTTTAAAGAATGAGATACATGTTTTTATAGAAAATGGCAAGTTGGTTGCTTTTGTTAAAGGGCAAAGCAGTGGATCCAAAATTATGAGTGCATCGAGACAGTAAGTTGCTAACCCAAATTCGAAGGAAGAAATCTCATTGATGATTTTAGATTCTAAATGTGTGACACAACATCGGAATATTTGGATATTGATCCAGATTGGTTAATTTTGATGGTTATAGATGAGCAAGTAGACATGGACGAGTTTGATGTTTATGTGAGTATTTTGAATCCTTAACAAATTTTTTGGGGAGATTCCATGTCTGGAAATACTAATAGTTTCATAAAAAAGAATGTTTTCAGTTTAGCAACTCAAGTAGACAAAAGGATGTCTATTCATTTATATGGCAAACAAGATACTCCTTTTATTTTATTAGAGGAGGACGATTTGAGGGGAATAGTTGGCCATTATGAGAATGTAGTGGTTATAGGAGCATAAATATGTGGATTTGAAATTTGACAAAGTTTGATAGATACAGGAAGTACTGCGAATATTTTATTCAAATCTACATATGATAGGATGCATAATTTGTCTCGAATTTGTCGGTCTGATCGTACTATAATTGGGTTTACAGGGATAACAACTCATGTGATAGGAGAATTCAAGCGTGAGGTGTATTTGGGTAAAAGCCCATTTGAAAAATAAAGTTCAAGTTTTGTTCATTGTGGTTGAATATCCAACCAGTTACAATGCTATGTTTGAGAGATCTTAGCTTTCAAGAATGTATGTTGTTGTGTTTACTGTTCATCAGTGTTCGAAGTGTGTCACTGGAGATCGAGTTGGTGTGGTTTGAAGTGACCAAAACGTGGCCAAGAAATGTTATGCACCAGCACTCAAGGTTTGAGGTTCTAATTATGAGTATCGGATGGCTGAATAGCAACCAATGGGGTTGACCTCGGATAAAGAGAGAGTAAATGATCTGAGGGAAACCCCAGGTTCTTAAACAGTGAGTGAGGATATTAAAGAGCATATTTTTTCTAATGGGAATACTTTACGAATAAGAACATTGTTGTCTTCTACTTTGCGTGACTAGTTGTTACAATTTTTGTTTGATAACTTGGATGTTTTCGCTTGGAAAACAGAGGATGTGATGTGAGTTCCATCTAAGTTAATATATCATAGTCTAGTTTAAAGTCCGAGGATAAAGCCTGTTATTTAGAAATGTGAGATTTTTTGTGGAAAATTCAGAGGCTATTGTTCAAGAGGTGGATCGCCTCTCTAGAGTTGGATATATTAGAGAGGAACAATATCTTTTATGGAATGAAAACCTAGTATTAGTAAAAAAAGAAGAACGGAAAGTGGAGAATGTGTGTTAACTTCACAGATTTGAATCAAGCATGCCCTAAAGATCTCACGTCCCACGATTAGATCAGTTGGTTGATTATGCGTCAGGGAATAAACTTCTTTATGGATGTTTTTGCAGGGTATAATCATATTCAAATGGATCTAAAATATCAAGAAAGTAATACATTCATCACCTATCGAGGACTACATTGTTATAGGGTCATGCCATTTCGGTTGAAGAATGTTGGAGTAACATATCAAAGGTGGTAAATAAGGCTTTTGATCTTCAGATCGGAAGGAATGTGCAGGTATACATTGATGATATGTTGGTTAAGGGTTCCACAGATGGTGAACACCTCGAAGATTTAGAGGAGACTTTTCTAAATTTGAGAGCCATTCGTTTGAAGTTAAATCCTGAGAAATGTACTTTTAGTGTCCGATCAAGAAAAGTTTTGGGGTATATTATTAGTGAATAAAAGATAGAAGCAGATCCTAAACAGTTGAAGGCATATTTTTAATGACATCGCCTCGAAATATAAACGAAATTCAAGTCTTGACATGATGGTTAACTGCCCTTAAGCAATTTATTTCAAGGTTTTCTGAAAAATGTTTCTCTTGTTTCCAAGTATTACGAAGACCCAAAGAGTTTGAGTGAACGCCAAATTGTGAAGCAGTTTTTTCAAAGATTAAAGAACTTTTTTATCACCATAAATTTTATCAAAGCCTCGAATTGGAGAGCAATTGTTCTTATATATAGCAGTGTCTGATTTTGCTGTAAGCGCTGTTTTGATATGCGAAGACAAGGGAGTTTCAAAGCCAGACTATTATGTTATTAAAATTTTGTTCTCATTTGAGAAATGGTATTTGAAAATTGAAAAATTGGTTTTGTCTTTAGTGGTGGCTCCTAGGAAAATGCGCCCTTATTTTCAAGCTCACACCATTGTGGTTCGAACTTTTTTACCTCAAAAGAATGTTTTACAAGGACTAAATATTTCTCATAGAATGACTAAATGGTCAGTTAATTTGGAGATAATTACATCATTTTTGCTCCTTGAACATTTATTAAAGCTCAAGCTTTAGCTGATTTTCTGGTCGAATTTCATTTGAACCGATCAGATGAGGAGACAGATAAAGAGATCTCGCCAGAAACTTTGATATGGGTGGTTCAAACAGATGGTGGGTCTAGTATATTGAGGTGCAGTGCAGGGGTACAATTAGTTGCTCCTTCTGGGGAGGCAATGTATCAGGCTATTCGATTTGGTTTCCATGCATCAAATAATGAGGCTAGATTTGAGGCTGTGTTGGCTGGGTTAAGGCTTGAAAATAGTTTTAGAGCAACAACAGTTTGTTTGGAAACAGATTCGCAACTAGTAGCGAATCACATGACAAGTTTATCCGAGGATAAGAAAGAATAATTAATTTTGAATCTATGTGAGCTTCGAAATTTAACTATTTTGTTTGAAAAAATGATTGTAGAACATATTAACCGAGAAGATAATATAGTTGTTAATTCTTTAGCAACAATTGCTTATACAGAAACCATAGATATTGTTACAGGATAATCCTTCGATTTTGGAACTATTAGAGCAATGTAAATATGATGATTAAGTATTTGTACTCCAGACACAATTTGAATTGATTGAAGGTATGATATTCTTAAGTTTTTGCTAAGAGGTATGTTATCACAAGATCCACAGCTGGCTAACAAGTTAAGATATAAAGCTCATGGTTATGTTGTATTGGATGGAGTGTTATACAAGAAGTCTTGCTACGTTGTTTGAGAAAGCAAGAATCTCAAGAAATTTTATCCGAGCTGCATGATGGTGAAGGTTCAGCTCATTATGGTTTCAAGTCTTTGACGCGTTGGGGTTTGTTGGTAGGTTATTATTGGCCTTCATTTATGAATGATGTTAAGGTCTTAGCTCAAGGTTGTGATACTTGTTAATTTTTTGCCAATTTTTTTCATAAACCGGCAGTACCGCTTATTGTCTATGTCCAAAGATATTCATTTTGATAGACGAGGAATATATTTGGTATGATCATTGCCTATGGCATCTGGAGGGTGTTAGATGATTACTTTTCAAAGTGGGCTAAAACCGAACCATTATCTGATACAAAACCCAAGGATGTTATTAAGTTCATTGTGAATAATATTTGTTGTCGCTTCGGAGTGCCTCGGAAAATCACCACAGATAATTGTCCTCAATTCAACAACAGAGAAATGACTTTTTTTTTGCTTCGAGGGGAATAACACAATATTTTTGTACACTTTTTCATCCCCAGTCAAATGGTCAAGTGGAATTGACTAATAGATTAATTTTGGAGGGATTAAAGAAAAATTTAACATGTATTGCGGGGAAGTGGCCTAAATATTTGCAAGAGGTGTTGTGGGCTTATTGTACAACTCTTAGAGAGGATACTCAAGAAACACATTTTGCCTTGGTGTATGGTATGGATGTTGTTAGACATGTAAAGTTTACTTTACCTTCTTATAGAGTACTTTAATATTCTGAAGAGGCAAAAAGAACATAACTAGACTTGACCAAAGAGAAAAGAGTTAGAGCTCATTTGGATATGACTCGTTATTAGACTTTGATGAGGAGTCAAAATAGACCGAAGGTGAGACTGAGGGATTTTAAAGTAGGTGAAAAAAATTTAAGGACAGTATTCCTCCAAGCGAAAGACAAACAACTTGGAAAGATGACCACGAATTGGGAGGGTCTTTATATGGTGATGGAGAAAATAAAGACGTGTACGTATAAACTTTGTGATGATCAGGGAAGGATACTTCAACATTCTTGGAATATAGAACATTTAAAACTATATTGGGAATGATTTTTTATTTTTAAGACTTTTTTGAATAATCGACACACTCTTTCCTACCTTGTTGGCCCAATGAGGTTTTAATGAGGTCTGATGTACATATTTGAATATATTAATACAATTCTTTTTTTGCCAATGGTTTTTTTAAATTCAAGTATTTAAATTATCTTGGTAACTAGTCAAAGACTGATCATCTTTTAAGTTGTTGACCAAGAGTAACTGTTTTGATTCGAGGTGTTATACGTTTATTATAAACACTAAAACAACCATATTCAAGGTGATACGTTCTCTAAACACACTACATATATTCGAGGTGCTACGTTCTCTCAATGCACTAGATATATTCGATATGTACGTTCTCTAAATGCACTACATATATTCGAGGTGAAACGTTCTTTAAATGCACTAAATATATTCAAGGTGTTAACATTTTTTAAACACATCAGTCGTATTCGAGGTGCTAACATTTTTTAAAGGAACTATTTTTATCTCACAAATTACAAATTTATTAGTGACATGTTGGAATTTGAGGTCATTATGAATTGTTCATAAAATTAAAAATTAGCAAATAAATGTGAAAAGAAAAAGGGTAGTTTTTCATTGAAGTTAGAATTTGATCTTATAAAATGATGTTTTGAATACAACACAAAAATAATTCACCATACAACATCAGATGACTTTATAACTTGGACAAAAAATGAAATAACAATTAATTATGTTCTTTAGAGTTCTCTTCAGATGAATCTCCTTGTTCAATGGCATTTTCTTTGGATGACTACGTCTCTTCAGAATAATCAGTAGGAATAGAGTCGAAGGATTCACTATGACAATTTTCTATGAGGATCAATTCCCAAAATCTTGAGTGATTTGCTTTTGGAAACTTTGCGTGAAATTTGCGGAGTAAATTAATTGTATGTTGCTCTTCGACATTTTTTATTGCAGCTAGTGTGTCCATTCCACACCGAGTCTTAGAAGTTTCCACAACAACTTCTGTTTCTTCTTTGAGTGTCGCCATAAGAGCACCCATATTATTCGTCAGCTTCTTCTTTTCTTCTTCACTCTTATTTAAAGATTCTTGAATAGTAGAATATTATTTCAGTTCCTCGAATTTCTCTCTTGCATGTTTAGTTAAATTTCATCTATCTCATCTTGGTGAGAAGTCTTGAGCTCTTTTGTTTGTTGATCATACACCGAGTGTAAATTATTTTTGAGGTGAATGACTCATTTGATACATTCCAATTTTTCATCTTGGAATACATGATATTGGTCTTTGATTTGTTTGCAAAATATTTCTTTGATCTTTTTATGCAGCAACATCTTTTTTATATCGGATCATATCCATGGGAAAGTTCGTCATTATCCTCATAAAGTGCTCGATATGATATTTAGGATATCCGGTTCCATCCAAGCTCTCCAACTTACTAGTATCAAAGTCTTATGGTAATTTGTACTCTATAATAATTAGGATCAAATGATATAATAAACTTCTATAACAAAGGGTGTGGGGAGCTTCCACTAAAAATCATTTGGGGGTCGAATAATGATTTGCACGATAACTCGACCCATCGTTAAAGATTGACGTTGGATTGCCATAGGCAAGCTTCTACCTGGGGTTTCCACCAACATTGGGTGAGGCCATGGTCTAAAGATGTTTTCTCATCTTAAGAATCAAGATAGGTGTGGCAAACTTTCAACTTGTTTCTTGCAACATTCTCTTCTCGGGGTAAAAGCCTTATATATGGGGCCTGAGCCATTTTGCTGAGAATTATGCTCGTTCTTGCTCAAACTTTCCCTAGAGTCCCTGAAATCACTTGCGCGTTATCTAAACCTCTTAAACTCTTGATTTCTTCAAGGACACTATGGACTACTAGAGGGGAAACACTTATCGTCTTTACTCGTAGACTATAAAATGGTATGAGCATGCCCCTAGATTTTCCTCCAAGGAAATTCCAACTTGGTCTGATCCAACATATATAATAGCCTCGTAAGCGTCGCCATCGGTAGTTCACTCATCAAGCGCCTCAGACCTCACCTATGGTCGCTTTGAGTCATTTCCCTCTCTAGGGTGCAATAACTTCGGCTAATCGAGTTTCGTTCACTAATAAGTCTTTATCCGTTTGCGCCTTAAGAGCCTGGCATACAAGTAGCGTTGTTTGTCTCTCTAGTTATGCTAAAGTAAAGGAAGAACTAAGCGGTCTATGCGACCCAACACCTTGTAATAAAGGGTAAGATGGATTAGTAGATGTTCCATGAGCAGTCATTCTGCTGAAGCTCGCCCAGGAAGTGAAAAAGTAATCTAGTTTTGAAAGGGTCTTTTATGAACCAGTTTAAGTAAAACTCCCACTGTGGTCACCGCTGATGAGTCTGAAACTGGCACAGCAAAAATTGATAGGTAATAAATATAGAGAGAAGGCTACCAGAAAGATAAAGTGAATAATAAATGCTAAGTTAGAATAACGATTGTTCATCATTTACCAAAAGAGTGATCCGTTATACTTATAGTGACAAATGCGGGCCTTAGATTTCTATTGGTTCATAACTACAAGGGTTCTCTCATAAAGCTTATGTTTAACATATACCTTATAAGGTTTGGAAACTTACCCAAGATAAAGTCTATAACCCAACGGATTATTATCTTATCACATATAATATAATTATGTACAAATCATGGATTATGATGTTTTGATGTCAAATTAATGACTTGTGATATGGTAAACATAACTTAAGCTATCATTTGTTAACACATGGATAAATTTTAGTTTTGAAGTGTTATTATGCATGCACTATAATTTGAATTGATTATATTGTTGTGTTCATCGTTGTGTTCATAGAGTATATTACTTTTGTTTTATACATTGTCTACTTGTGATTCTAAATATTAATTTGTTTATTTATTGTTTCTATCTTTATTTAAAATGATGAATTAGAAGTTCGTGATATAAATCATTACCATATGTTAGATTTGTTGTGGGTATTTTCATTAAGGGCTAAGATTGTGGTTGACTCGTAATTCGAAATTTTTAACATTATGTTGCTTTTATTAAGAGTGTAATATGATAATGTTGATGAGTATTTTGTTTTGTTTGTCATACTATTTACATTAAGTATTTTGTTCTAACATTACTAATTAATTGTTGGAATTATGGAGATGATAAATGAAGAACCATACGGTATTTAGAATGAATATAAAAATGATTAATGATCCTTATATGTTTATAGTTATATATGTATGTAGTGAGTTTGATACCGCGCATAAAAAATAAGATATATAAATTAATAAAAGATTTGAAATTTGAATACAATAAAATCAAATCCATAAAGGAAAAGGAAAAGAACATACTTTGGTTTATAGAATGATTGTTGGATTGTATGTTATGTTGAAAATAATAATCGGGTGCTTCATCTCAATTATAGTAATTGATTTGATTGAGAAAATTTTAGTGTCAGTTTTATGTGCTAAAAACACAATAATTGAAAGGGAGTAGTTGATGATTAACTTGGTAGAATATGAAGATAAATTCAATGTTAAAAGATAATGTCAGAATTCTATGGTAATGTGCTTGTGAGCTTCACGAGGTGTAACATGGTGAAAATAAACTTACATGGCATAATGGGAGACAATGGAGACATATAGTGTAGTTGGAATATTTATAAATTCGCATGCTGGAAATAAATTCTGTGATTGGTTTCAAAGATTTCTCAGGTTTCAAGGGAGTTGTTTTATCATACTCATAGACGTTTACTTGAATATGTTTAGATTGTGTAGTTTTCTTAGGTTATAGAGCTAATGATATGATACAACAATTTTTGTTCTAGTTTGAAAACAAGTTTTGATCTATGAATTATGGGATTTGTCTAACATTATTATTTTCTCGGAGGCTATAACGATGTTTTAGAATCCATGATAAGACTTGAAAAATGGTCCAAGAAGAATATATTTTATATTTTTATGTGTTTCATGTTTCTCACTTATTTTGACCATAGATAAAATCTGTAATGTGAAGTTGATGTTAAAAACGGAAGATGCTCATGATCTTTGCCACGTTAGTATTGGAGTCAAAATAATAGAATTACTTTCTGCTTCAGAAATCATCAAAAAATAGTTGAGACTAAAGTGTCTACTTTAAAACCAAACAAGGAAATTATGATTCTCAATAACCATCCCATATAAGAAACATGTGTAGATAGAAACAAAGAAACAACGTTTTTCGAAAACTAGAACCAAAATAATAAATTTTCTTGAGAGGCTTAGAAGTTGTAAAGAATATTAGTGGCAGTGTCAACGATTTCAGTTATTTGAATTCCGATTGGGTTAAGATTGTCTAGTACCTTCCAGACATAAAATGAAATCAGTAAATTTTGTGTTGTGTCATTAAGAGAATATTTTTTTTACAAAAAAACAAGTTCACATTTATAATAGAGTAATCTACAATATTGATCCAATATCAAACTTGTTTACCAATAATCATCCAAGGTTCGATAAAGTAAGGCTAACTATCTGGTGGTAAATGAGTATATACAGATAACCACCTGGTATTCTGGAATACCTCTAAACCGTTTTTTTTTCTCTTATTTTTTTTAAGAATATATCATATATTTCAAACCATATCTCCAAACAATCTGAAAATATCTTTGTTTTTTTAAGACGAACAAAACTAAATTCATGAAAGATATTTTTTGAATTTTTTTAGTTGCGTAATTATGTGTAATTGGATTGGAAAATAAGTCTGGAAAAAATAATTTTGTTTAATTTGTGAAATTATGTGTAATTTGGTTGCCAACAAGCAACTCTGTTCCAATTGCAAAATTATAAGATAACTCTCTCTTTATAATAATGGTGGTGTTTTCATTAGAAACAGAAAATAAGATTACATGTTGAATACATTGATTGATTAACCCCATAGACTCATTTATGAAAACATATACGTGCATTAAAGTTAATGATAACCCTATTAGATTATTCATAAAACATCATTTCTATGAGAAGATTCAAACCTTGGATAAGGAACGGAGGTCATTTTTCTTTGGCGAAAGGAAAAGTCGGTTGCTAATTGCTTTGTTTTCTTATCTAGTTGATATAAAGTATAAAACTGATTAGTTGGAGACATTGTTGTAGTGAAAGTAATAAAGTATGAAAAACGAAAAACATATCTTGGTTGAAGAGATTTACAAAGTCTAGGTGTGAAATTTATCATAAGTTTCAGAATAGTATTTTTTACACGGTATTTAAAATCAAATGGGGCTCCAACTGCATGGAGGATTGTTAAGGAAATATAAAAGTTCTAGTTAAATTAGATATTAGTCGTAACCGTTGACAAAAAGGCTAAGTAGTTCAAAGTATAAGTTCACCCAACATTATTATAAGTGGTTACATTTTACTCAAAAAATACCCTTATATAAAAACTAAGTTACACCAAACAATATACTAAGTTGACCCAAATTTAAAAAGATATAAACTTATCTTCTTCATTCTTCAAGAACAGAAAACACAAAATATCATCACTTCATTTTTTTAAAAAAAAATAAAAAAATTCTCTTCCTCTAAAAACCTAGAAAACTACTCACCCTTTTCCTCTAAAAAATAAAGTTTTGAATTGATTCTAATCAAGTCTAACCATGAAATCATTGCAAAATTATTATTTTTAAAATTAGTTATATGGAAGATTATAATCAATCTGGTAATGATTTCACGATTAGAATGAATTTGTTACTATTTATGAATAATTTTTGGTAGATTTTTGGGATATTTGTACGAAACAATGTTTTGGAATTCATGATTATTCATGAGCACCACTTATCTTGTTATAATAGAACCGGCCCCTTCATGACCATGGGGTGTACAATTTGATTTTAACTTACTAAATAAATTTATTATTATGTTACAAGTGAAAAATCAGAAATAAGTGATTTTTAATAAAATATATTCTTTAATTCAATAAATAAGTAAATATTTAAATATTTTATGGCTAATCAAATAAATAAATAAATTAAAATATTATTATGTTATAAGTTATTCAACTCGTAAATAATTTATTTTGAACTGTCTATTTATAATTAGCTAAAAAATCAAATTTTACTAATATTTTCATTATAAATTTAAATTTATAATATTTTATTTATAAAAAATAAAATAAAATTAATTTTGAACTATATTAAAGTTATTTCAATAATTAATGATGTTAAAATTATTTGAATGATAATATTTAACGTGATAAATAGATGAATAAGTTAATGTATATTATTATTAATTAAACAAGGGCCAAGCTAATTCCTCCATTAATATTTTTATTTTCTCCATATAAAAAAGTTGAAAAACCATTTGAATCCTATCACCATCAATAGAATGGGTGACAAATGCTACAATCTTCTGGAAAAGAAAAATTCAGTGGATTCTAGAATCCAGTCTACGAATCAATCAGCTATTTCCAAAGAAAAAAAATCAAATATTGGTGTGAAACATATATACAGTTGATTCCAACGAAACGAAGGTTTCGGACGATTCTGAAACAAAATCGGCAGTTGATTCCGAGAAGGGGTTTCAGAATCAACTGCCGATTTTGAAACAAAAGCGCAGTCAATTCCGAAACTGGGTCTCAGAATCAACTGTCATTTTGAAACAAAAGCGGAGTTGATAGAGAGGATATGGAAATATTGTAGCATTTGTCACCCATTCTATTGATGGTGATAGGATTCAAATGGTTTTTCAACAAATCAATTTTTTTTAAAAAAAATCTTATGAAAAACATAACCATAAGGCGTAGTATTTTGTAAATTAGTAAATTTTTTGTTTGTTTCTACATCTATCCCGTGTAATCCAATAAATCTTTTATTTATATGGTGGGAAGAATTTTTTTTGAAAGAGAAAGAAAAATGGACAGAGAAAGAAGAAGTAAGAGAGAAAGAACTGAGTTGCAGGAAAAGAAAGAGAGAAAATATGGAGATAGAAAGCTCTACATTCTTTACCTAAATTTGATTAAAACATTTGTATTATATAAGGGTAAAAATGAATTTTACTAAATGGAGGAAATAAAAGATTGAAGGGCTAGGCTAATTCAAGCCCTGTTTTTTCTATAACGAGACCCGGTTATAGTGAGACCCGGCTTGGCTATAACGAGACCCCTCTTATTTACAAAAATGTCATCGATATAAATACAAAAATTCCCAAATTCTACAATTTTCTTTCTTCGAAAACTCTAACTCTCTCTAATCCAATATTTGAAAATGCTAGATATTTAAAATCTAACTGCATAGACTTGTTAAAGTATGAATTTTCTACACCATTGTGCTATTTTTTTTAAAATTTGGATCTATATTTGTAGTGATATTTAGAGTTTATTTTTCGGATATAAAAATCGAATTTTCCTCTATTTGTAGTTGTTGTTTGGTTGTTTGATTATATGTATATGCTTAATTAGATCGTTGGCTTCAATTTGGTATAAGTTTTGCTGAATTTGGCGTCTTAAAACTAGGTTTGAGATTTATATATGGGTATTCTCGAACAAGTTCCGCGCATGGCCGTGCGTGGAAATGTTTGTTCTTTATTTTATTATATATATATAAACTCAAATTTCTAATAATTTATAATCTATATGATTTCTTATATAATTTATAATTTATATAATTTTTTATAAATTTATAATCATATATTTATATAATTATTTTTACTACATTTTATATAATTATTGAATTGTAATAACAAACGTAAATTTAATGTATTATATAATTAGAATAATTAAAAATAAAACGAGTAAAAAGTATAAAAAATATTCACCATCATTTCTTTTAGAATGTTCAATCTCCACGTGTAGTTAAAAATTGTAAGAATACACACGCTAAATTCGGTATAAAAGTGTTTTCAATTGGCAAAATTCGGCATGGAATAGTATTTTGAATTGACAAAATTCGGCATGAAAGCGCAAAAATTGGACAAAATTCGGCATAAAAGCGCAAAGATTTGACCAAATTCACGCACGAACATGCGTGATTTCGGCCAAATCCACGCACGAATGTACGAAACGACGCACGAAAAGGTATAAATTTATGTAAAAATATAATTTTTTCCTCAAGCCATATATTTTAGAGATGATTTTTTTGTTTTTTTGGGTTTATGGGTTTGTGTTGAATATTAGAGAGATAGGTAGTTGAGAGAGAAGAGAAAGATAGTAAAAATGTATGTGTTTGAGCTTTAAACCCTAGGATTTATAGTTGAATTTATTGTTTTTTGAGTTAATGGGTTTATGGATTTTTGGGTTTTTTATGAAAATTAGAGAGAAAAGTAGACAAGAGAGAGAGAGAGAGGAGAGGAGGTAAAAATGAGATTTCCAAAAAATTATGGTTTTTATATCTAGTGGCATTTTGGTAATTTCACGTTTTCAGAAAAAATCAAGATTTGGGGTCTCACTATAAATAAAAGGGGTCTCATTTTAGCCGGTGCCCATTGAAAATAGATAATGGAAGAGGGAGGAAATAACAAAACTAATGTAGGAAATAACTCTATCCATTAAACAATTATATGAAATAAATGATCAAATCAAAATTATTGTGATGGTGTTCTTTGACCAATTAAATAAATATATTAATTAAATATAGTATTTTTATGATTAATTAAATAATTATATAAATTCGACTACGGTAATTTATCTTTAATATTTTATACCGTGAGTATTCCTAGTCTACACTGCAAAAATAGTTTTAAAAAACATGAAGAAATCTATTTAAAAATATTATTAATGAGTTATATATATATATATATATATATATATATATATATATATATATATATATATATAAAGAAGTTGGTTAAATATTGTTGTTTTAGATAATGTTGATAACTCAATACCCATTTCATTTACTAAGTTCTCCAAAAAAAAAGTCAAATTATTATTATTGGTTAAAATGTAAGATCGTAAAAGACTAAAAAACAAAAAAAAGTTTCATATCGGAAACTTAAATATTTAAAGAGATGCGAGGAAAAGATATCACCCGATTTTCCATACCGGGAAACTTAGCTACTAGGTAAAAGACTAAATAATTTTTGGAAGAATAGTTTAGCCACACCAGTCGTAATTGACAAATTCTGAGGTGGTAGCTAGGAATCATGTGTTATGTGCTAGCATCTCGGAATTAGTTGTTCAGTGAAAAAACAACTGATTCTTAGATACCACTTCGAAATCAGGTATTTGTCGTTAAAAACTACAGAAATCGAGATGGAGTGACCGGTGTTTAGTGAAATTGGATGGAAAAATGATAAAAAAGTTAATGAAACCTTTAATTCAATAAGTGTTTGCTAAAAAAATGTTATTTTAATAAAAAAATAGTTAAACTTCGCATTTCGTTTATAGAAAAAATATTAAGATAGCTATTTTTTTAATTATGAAAACAAAATAAGAAATGTCATGGAAAATAGCATCACCTATACTAAATTATATAAAAAGGAAAAACGGTCAGTAAAATTGCACCATATAAACCAAAACAAATTATAAGAGCAAGAGGCTATTTTCATCAAGTCTAATACAGTGGTAAGTGGTATCGAAGTAAAGATTTTCATCCTTTTGTGTATTTTATTTAAAAAAGATTAAAAGGCATTAAATAAGATTATTCTCTGTTTTATTTTTAATTTGTTGGTATTAAAAAGCATTAAATAATTTGAAATAGGTTCATACAAGGATCTGGGCCATACCCTAGGATTACATCAACATTTGACTAAAGAGTCTAGAGCGAAGTGGAAATAACAGAAAAAAAACTGATCCGATCCTAGTAGTGGAAAAGGAAAAACGTCTGATACAAGTAAACTAAAATACTGTTCAATCCGGTAATCATCAGCCACAGCATCCGCAAAAGTCCTATCCATCAAGATGTGTCGGATCACGAGCTGCTTTCACCATATCAAACCCTGCATATAAAGTAAAATAATGAGAATTAATTTAGAATGACCAACCAGTCTTGGTGCCTTGGAATCTAAGCTGAAGATCAGAGAAAATTCGGTGAGACACCATAGAGGCAATGGCAGGAGGGGAACCAAAGGTTCTTCGGCTCCTCTCCGTCCAGACGTGGTAAATTACCGCGGCGAAGCAAGATCGCGAAATAGAATAGTTTCGAGATTGAGACCACTTTGACGCTTCGCAAATCCAAGACTGCCAACAGGAGACGGCAAATGGGAATCCTAACTTAATACTAGCATGGATCCAAATACTCTGAGTGAAACTACAATAAAAAAGAGACGAGGGATAGTCTCACTGTCAAAGTTGCAGAGAGCACATTCAGATGGGATGTTGTAATCCCAAGTGAGTAGCCTGTCTTTGGTGACAAGCTTGCCCTTTATCGCGAGCCAAAGAATGAAGGAGTGATGAGGAATATTGGATTTATTCCAGACTAACCCAACCCACCCTACTTTAGGGTTGGGCGTACGAATGACGTGGTAGGTTTCCTTGATGGAGAAGGAAATACATCCTTCTTTCGCCTTCCAGAAAGGAATATCATTGAAGAGGATATTCGGAGGGGGAAGAGAGGATATAAGAGATTGGATTTCCAATAGATTGGCACGGCTGCGTGCATTCGTCGATCTGATATTAGATGGCCAATTCCAGCACCCATTTAGAATGATATCCGATAATCTAAGGTTTTTCCCAAGTCTAGAGACCTTGATGATACTTTCGCCATAATGGAATATTATCGATGAGGGGATGAGCCATGGATCATACGAAAATGAGGTACTCGTGCCATTTCTGATTGAGGTATCATCGATGAGGGGATGATACTTTCCTCCAGATCCAGGAAGGAGAGGATCCCATCTGGAGGTCCCAAAAATTATTATTTTTAATTTTTTCCATTTTAATCCAGTCACTCCAAATGGAGTGAGAGTTATTACGGATGATCGACCAAAGATGTTTTAGGACAGCCGCCTGATTCCAGATTTTTAAGTCAAGAATCCCAAGGTCGTCCTCTAAAGTGGGCAACGTAACCGTGGACCAAGCTACTTTGGTCCCATGGATTTTCATAGCCGATCCGGACCAAAGAAAACGACAGAGATACTGAGTCAATTCTTTAATAATCCTTGAGGGAAGGATACAAATGGATGACCATTAGATCTGACCAGCGAATAATACAGACTTAATGAGTTGTAATCTTCCCGTATAAGAGAGGTTCTTCGTGGTCCAGGATTCAATTTGGGAAGTAATTTTATGAAGAAGAGGACAACAGTCAGAGTGGGTGAGACGGCTAGTGAGAAGGGGCACACCCAAATATATAACCGGGATGGATCTTTCCTCGTATCCCAAGATATTGCTAAGGTCCAAACGGAGAGACTCATTAATGCCGGAAAAGAAGATATGGCTCTTAGAAGAGTTAAATTTTAGTCCAGAGAAAGTATAAAATTCATCTAGAGATTCTTTGATAAGAAGTAGGGAATTTACATGTCCATG
Organism: Limnanthes douglasii subsp. nivea; assembly: GCA_036936605.1. Classification (NCBI taxonomy): domain Eukaryota; kingdom Viridiplantae; phylum Streptophyta; class Magnoliopsida; order Brassicales; family Limnanthaceae; genus Limnanthes; species Limnanthes douglasii. Next base: position 300,006,197 of record JAUPFV010000002.1, on the reverse strand, counting down.
ACAGAAGATCATCAGATCATCAGCAAAGCAAAGGTTGATGATTTTGAGCTTTTGACATTTCCAGCGAAACCGGAAGTTCGGATTTTTACTTTTCTCCTTAACAATACGAGAAAGAACCTGCATGACAAGAACAAAGAGGAAAGGGGAGAGCGGATCTTCTTGTCTTAGGCATTTTCATCCTTTGAAGTTTCCATGTGGATCTCCATTGATATTGATGGAATACGAAGGAGAAGAAATACACTTGATGATCCAAGTGATCATTTTATCAGGGAAATGCATCGCTACAAGAATGTCAAGGATTAGATGCCATCTGACATTATCAAAGGCTTTCTTAAGATCAATTTTTAGCGCAAACCTTTTGTCTCTATTGTTGTAATGGTACCCCCCCTTCAATAGATCTTGGGATAAAAGGATATTATCCTAGATATTCCTTCATTTCACGAAAGCCGATTGAGAGTTATCAATCAGATAGGGAAATGAATCTTTAATTTTGTTGACTAAGATCTTGGAGGTGATCTTGTAACTGACATTACAGAGCGCTATGGGTCTAAATCGGCTGGCTCAGAGAGAATATCTTTTTTAGGGATGAGAGAAATTGAAGTTGAGCTCCAAGAGGCCTCCAAACAATCAGAATGAATGAACTCTAGGACACCATTACAGATGTCCGGGCCAACAATGCTCCAATTAGATTTGAAAAAATAGGAATTGAAGCCATCAGGACCCGGAGCCTTGTTACTGTTAATACTGAATAAGGAGGATTTTATTTCATCGCATATAATCTCACGAATCATAGAATCCTTATCCGTATAGGTGACTCTAGAGGTAAGAAGAGAGGAGGCGACGTTCAGACCAGGGTAGCCAGCACTATGCTGGGTCCCTAGCGAATTTTCAAAGTATTTCACAAATACTTTTGAAACATTGTCCGGAGTAAAGACAGTTACCCCGCAATCAGTATTGATAGGGATAATCTTATTACGAAAAAGACGAGCCTTAATGCTATTATGGAAAAATTTGGTGTTTTTGTCACCAAGCTTGATCGAGTTTTCTCTAGATTTTTGTTTAAGGAAGGATTCTTTGGCTCTACTAAGAAAGATAAAATCCTTAGATGCGTCGCATTCAGCCGAGATAAGAAAAGGATTGAGCGGATCAGAAGCTAGGTTGGATTGAGCTTGTAAAAGTCTATTTTGAGCATTAGCTACTCTGGAGCTAATGTCACTGAACTCTTTACGATTGAGTCCTACAAACTCGGACTACAACCGGATAAGTTTTTCAGTGACCAACCTCATCCGAGCAGAGTTAATGGGACTATTCAAACTCTTACTCTCAATATCTTTGAAAAGCGGGTGGGATTGCCACATATTAAAAAAATTGAAGGGTTTTTTGCGCTTAGGGCGAGGGAATCCAAGGTTAAGCGTGACAGTAGTATGATCAGAGGATCGAAGAAAACCAAAATGAGCGTAAGACATTGGGAAAATATATCATCCCAAACAGGGTTAAGAAGGACTCTATCAATCTTGGATAGAATCGGATTATCATGCTGTTAATTAATCCAGGTGAAATGAAATCCAGTAAATCGGAGATCACTGAGCTCACTATTGAAGCAGCAATTGTTAAAATCACCAATAGTACAAGACCAATTGTCGGAGGTTCCAATGCGTTCATTTGGGTGGCGAATGGCATTGAAATCTCCAAGTAATACCCATGGATTTAGCTTGTCAACCATGGAAATGGTAGACAGATCATTCCAAATGGGGGGTTCTATCTACAACATCATTAAAAGCATAAATTGCAGTAAATCTAAAAAAGAAGCATTGAGATTATGACACTTAGCTAAACAGTGAATGAATTGGAGGGATTGGGACTCTCTAGTTACGGTGATGACACTAGGATTCCAGATGATCCAAATTCTACCTAGATAATGTGAAGAGTAATTTGTAAGGACATGCCAAAAAGGAGCCATACTCCTAAGAATAGACTCGACTTTGTACAATTGGACTTTTGTTTCAACTAGAATAAAAAGGGATATATTATTGGTAATAATAAAGTCTGTAACATCTTTTTGTCTAACAAGGTTATTTAAACCCCTAACATTCCAAGAAGCAATATTCATAAACATAATACTTACAGCGCTTTAGACGATGGTCCTGTCTGAGGACATTCCAGAATACCCTTAGCCTTAGCATCCGTGAGACGTTGCTTTTTTGGAGGCGAGTCTACTTCCTCAATACTTTCTACCTCCTTGGCTTCCTCAAGGGAAGCGAGTCGCTGTCTCGTAAGTCGCGATGGCTCAATCTCAGAAGGATCAGACTCCTCCGAAGAAGCAAGTAAAGAAGGAGTGAAATGAACTCCCTTTTTACAAAGACGAGAGGAGTGTAAAAAAACAACACAAATTGCACATTGTGGAGGAAGGCCTTGATATTCGAAGTTCACTGTAATGAGTTTGCCACTAATCTTAAAATTGAGATCCGAACGGATTTCGGATCCTACAGAAATCATAATGCAAATACGAGCAAATTAGAGATTTTCCATCATTTCCGTTTGATTGTCCACATATAAAGGAGTACCTAAAACCGAACCAATTTTGCTAAATCCTTCAGTTGTCCAAAGCTGCAAAGGGAGATTGAAAAATTTGACCCAAATAGGGATTTCCTTAAGAGGATCCTTGATGAGAGGAGATAGGGGGGCTCAATTCTTGAGAATGATTCAATTCCCACCAAAATACCAAAGGGCTTGATCCAAAACCTTTTTTGTCATTTCTACTATCTCAAACTTGAATAGAAAATACCCTTCGAGAAGAGTCAGATTAATAGTGAGCTAAATCCATGGGTATTGCTTGGAGAAGCCCCTTGGATCATGCTAAGTTTATAAAGCCCCTTGGATTTAACTTGAATAGAAAATACCCTTCGGGAAGAGTCAGATTCATTTCTAGAAAATATCTAGTCTTTTATCTCATTTTGATTCATTAATTAATTAGTGGATTATATTTTATTTTATTTTATTAAATAACGTTTTTATTTATTCCTTTTATTTTCCTTTTCATTCGTAAATTTTATTGATCAGTTATTTTTAATTGAAAATCAATTTTCAACTACTTTTTTTTAAAGTTTACATTTTATTAGATTTTATGCAGTGTTTGGATTTTTGTTTAGTTTTTGTTAAATGTTTTATAAGATTATTGACTATAACAATTTTTAACTTAGGTTAAAATATTAATTATTAATTTTAAATTTTGACTTTGATTTTTAAAACAAATTTACTTAACTAGTATTTTTTTGTAATTTCAAAATTCTTAACCTACTTCGGTAAACTATAATCATGAATCATTCGAATTTCGATTTGATGACGAAAATAAAAAAATAATATCCATATAGCTATTTTGATACCCAAATTGATGGATCAACCCATGTTAATAATAATATTACAGTGTTTTTCCTACTAATATGGCAGAGGAAGATTCAATCGTCCCTACTAAAACATTAAAATATTCGATAAAAATCTAGTGTTGCGAAGAATTTCAAATCATAACAATATTATTGTGGAGAGAAAAAAAAGAAAATATAACGGGTGTGTCTCTATGTATACTTACAGTGTAAAAGATGGAATACCCTCTACTTTTTTAAACACCCGGTAGATTAATAGCAGAAAAAAGAAATCCAATACCGCAATAAGTACACAAACTTTGTTCAACATCACTTCATTCTAAAATGATACTACTCTAAACTTTATTATTTGAAAATATAATTATGCTAAAATTGAAAAGATTGTCGCTAAAACGATGTTGGGGCGTACAATTTAGAGTGAATTATTTACAGCAATATTATATATCACTGGCATAAAATAACAGGACATACAATCAGTTTTGAAATGATGCGGAAATATCCTATTATACTAAAGATAAAGTGTGGTATAAACTTTGTTCCCGTTCATGGTGTACCATGCGCCAACGTGGCTTCAACTGAGATCTTTATAACCTTAGCATTAGCATGATCATAATTTTTAAATATTAAAATTAAAATTCATCAGTTTGGAATGAATTAATATCAAACAAAATAGTCAGATAGTAATAGAAATATAAAGATCTTTATGTAATTATACATATAGAGGCATGCATTATTCTATTTAGGGATATTAGACCTACAAATAAAGGTATGTTTGACTTTTACAAATGTAAGCGCTTAATATTTGATATATATAAGAATGTGCATTTTAAAGAAAGGTGATCTATCTCGTTTACAGTAATATAATTTTTATTTTTAACTTTATTTTTTTAAAAAGACTTTATTCTCTATTTGAAAACATTTTTTGCCTCATCGACAAAAAATAAATTTTGAGGCCCGGTTACCTTATTTTTCTCCTTTTGACCTTTGGCATGTGAAGTGATATTACTTGTTTTGTCCTTATTTTGTGCCTGACATTTGTTTATATGGATCTTTACCGCCCCCTTTGGAGGGTATTAACATTGGAACTTCGACAGGGATATGTTCAGTCACTTCAATGGATAGTGTCACTTGAACCTCGACAAAAGCGAGACTTTGATCTTATGTATATTGGCTTCTAACCCTTTAACGTAACCAACAAACATATTTTATATCTTTGTTGCTTGCTCGCGATATTCCATCAATATGGCCTCAAATTCAGTCGCAGTCAAATTTCTCATTGCCTCAAAATCAAATTTTGGGAATGGTTCGCCCAAATGACTACTTATGAGAAAAGATGAATCAATATATTCTTTTTTATGGAAAACTATCTCATGCCTTTTCTTTTTCATAGCAATATCAATATTCACCTCTTCTCTATCCTTAGTTTTTCGTACCTCATTCGGGGTACAATCTTCCTATTTACCAAAACTACGAGTAGAACCGATTTCATGGTATTGAATTTATTGGTGGGTTTAGGTCCAACTTCAGCCATATAAAATTTATTTCTTGTTGCACCTCCACCATTTTCATCATCATTCTCAGAAAGTCCATAGCTTTGGAATGTTGGCTCTGCTCTCTTCTAATGTTCCCTCAAGGTTTATGTTCAACATTTTTCTTTCTAAACAAACCCTCTTGTATGGGGATTGCATTGTCTTCTCCTCGTCAGAATGAGAATCATTTTTTGCGACCAGAAACGTCGTAGCGTTATTCGTGTTTTTCTAGAGTTTTATGTCGACCATTTTCATCTTCGATGGGAAAATTTCCAACAAACTCAACTGGCCATATGCCACCATGAGCGGGCATCTTTGGTATCAGAAATTTCTTGAAGTACTAGTCAAATGTTTCACTCCGCTTTATTATCATAATATAATTGAGCTCTGCACACCTAAGATAATTCTTATACTCTAAAATCGGGCGCTGTAGAAAGAAAACACAATTGTATAAAATGAGTGTTCCATCTATTAAGTAAGACATAATATGACTCGAGATACGAGAACATGACATAAAATCTTAGATAACGCCATTCTCCCAACATATAGACAAGTAAATTTTTTTATTTTCTCACACTTTGTTACAATGTGGAATATCACTGATTTTTTTAATGGCGCAAATATAAATTAAAAATAGGGATTTATTTTTTAAATAGTTAGCTTGTTTACAGCCAGAAAATCTCTGCGGTCAAAATGAACATAACAATCATAAACAAGGATAATAATACCCATTAGTTGTGTCAAAGAGTTAGGCACTAGGTGTGCATAATTTTGTTACTATGACGAACTACATTATATATGATCTTAAAAAGAATTGTTCATTGTGTTCCAATATATAGGTGAAGATTACAACTTCCTTCGCTACGACATCAAATGGCGTATAACCTTCGATTGGAAGTGAACCGTCATGTTAAAAAAAATACACAAATTTTTCAACTTCCTCATCTTTTTTTAGGGATCTGTATATTTATATTTATGCATAGCATGCTTGATTTCATTTTCATCAAGCTCATCACAAATACCCGAGGCTTGTTCTGGCCCAGTGGTCTCGTTATGCACTAACGCTAGAGTTATCTCTGCATATACAAAAATATCCTTATGACTCACATAAACTAGCACTAGATGAGCTTCTTCTACTTCATCCGGTTGTAATTTTCGGCAACGCTTTTGAAAAGGATCGTCATTAGATTAATCCCTTTCGTGATGTATTGCAACGAAATGAGACACTCAGGTTTTCTGTTGAACCATGTTTACATGTTTATTATGACAAAATTTGGGAAATAATGAAACTTTTAGTAGTGGGAGAGAATAACAATACTAAAGACGGAATCTTTGAGAAGAAAAGAATAAACTAAAGTTTCTTAGATTTTGAAATACCTTCAATGGCAATGAAATGTTCATAAAAAGATAAGGAACAACCTTCATGTAGACCAAGATGACTCTATTCTAACCCTAGAACAACGATTGGAATGATTTTTAGTTCATCCTGCATATTTTGAAAGGATTAGAAGGCTACTCAACCAAAACTCTAATAATTCACATCTTTTGAATATTAAATCGGTCGATCTTTGAAGAAAAATATTTCTTCTTTTTTCATGCAACAACTATGTTAGTATATCCTCCATGGTTTAAAAGGATAAGGGGCCTGCTGTGTTATATCCAAAAACAATCCTAAGAAAATGAAAAAACATCTGAACCATACCCAACAACAAGAAGAAACTTCAACTAATTTAAAAAAATCTGAAGCACCTTCAAACCACATCAAGCAACAAATCAATATTCATTAATTCAACACAAATTCCAAATGATATCAACGTATTACTTGTTCATATAATCTCTTCTTTTGGAAAAATAAAAAAATTATCTTTAGTGGAGGTTTTGAAGGACAAAGAGTTTTTAACGTAGGCAAGAACAAGATCAACAAATATTAATCTAGAGATGTATCTAGACTAGTACAGTCATAATGGAAAAGCTCATCTACCAATGTATCTTAATAATTCTAGGTATCTAGCAAAAAAATGACTACATTACAATTTGATATACTTATGATTGGATATTCGAGGTCAATCACCATGCATGTTTCGACGAACATCCCACAAGCTTCAGCAAGGTTTTGCAAGCAGGGACAAACTTAATAATTAATTAATATTTTATATAATATAATTAAATCATTAAAATATATTTTAATTAGTTAATATATAATTAAATATTTACAATGCTTTTTTTATTAATATAAAATATTAGGATTTTTTTGTGTAGATATAAGTTATAAGGCTAATTATTATTTAAGGTTCAGTTAAAAATTCAACTATAGACTCCTACCTAAAACATACAAGTTACTGATAGCTATCCAGACTATATTTTCTACCAAAAACATTCTCCAATACAAAAACATCAAACACGTGTATATTTTTTATGATTTAAATTTATAAAAAAATTTATCTTAAACCCTAGTTCATAAGAATAAAAATTTGAATCAATTATTAATATTCTTTGATTTTTTTAGCGAGCCTAGTTAACATTGGTTTGGCATCTAACATCTAACATTTTCATATTACATTGATCTCACATCTAGCATCTGGCATTTTCATATTACATTGATCTCACATCTAGCATCTAGCTTTTAGCATTTTCATTTTACACTAGTTTTGCATCTAGTATTTAGCACCTAGCATTTTCATTTTACCCTAGTCTCGCATCTAGCATTTTCATTTTACTATAGTATCGCATTTAGCATCAGGCATTTTTATTTTATCCTAATCTCGCATCTAGCATCTACCCGAGAGCAGAGACGCGAGATGGAAGACACAATACGCAACACTTTATCTTTTTCACAAAGACTCGAGACTTTCCAATATATTTTTCAAAAGATAACAAAACCTACCTAAAACCATAAAGCCAAATTTTTAATTCTAATTTAAATTTGTTTTGACATTTCAAGTTGAATTTGATAGAACTCTGAATATGAATTCAATTTGATAAGCATTAAACTGATAAAAAATAAATAAATAACTCCTTTGTTAAAAATCTTAATATATTCTATATAAAAAATAGATAATAAATAATCATGATTTCAAGATGTCTTACCCACTTTTTTAAATATGTAAATATTTTTTATTTTTCTTATGAAAAAATAGTCGCATGTATTCAAACAATTGGTTGGTTCTAATTGTTCGGTTTGGGCTCGAAATTGTTCAATTAAAACCAGGCAAATTGATCCATGAGAAGCACTTTTGCAACTAATTTTCCACAAATCAAATTATAAGCCACACTAAAATTAATAAAATAAAAAAGAATGACATTTGAACTTACGATTCTTTTTTAACAAAAAAATTATACTAAATGGGTGAAGCTATTTCCTCCATAACATTTTTTATTTCTTTCATAATTCCAAATCTAAGAAACACTTTTTATTTTTTTTCCTCACTTAATTTTTTAATTTAATTGTGTGCCATTAACTATTCTCAAACATTAATATCAACAAAAACAAGATTAAACCTAATTGAATCCAACATATATGCTTTACCTTATAAAATTAAACCTTGAAAACCAAAAGACTTGAAACTTGATAAAGATTATCCATGGAGGAGGACACTCAAACCAAAGCTTTAACACCAGAGAACATCACGTAATCAACCAACAATGTAATTTAATCATGTTTTTAAGTTGTATAACTTGAAAATCTGTCTTAGAAAAAACTTGAAAATCTCGATTTTTGCAGTTATTAACGACGAACACCTAATTTTGAGGTGTTTTGTGAAAAAAAACTGAGACCATCTCGGAATCAGATGTTCGTCGTTAAAAACTACAAAAATCGAGATAGAGTGGTTGGTGTTTGGTGGAATTGGGTGGAAAAATGATAGAGAAGTTAATGAACCATTTGAATCTATATGTGTTTATTCAAAAACCAAAGAAGATGTTAATTTGATGAGAAATGGTTAATCTTGGTATTTTCTTTATGGAGAAAATATAAAAATGGAACCTTTTTAAATTTATGGAAGAAATGGAAAGTGTTAAGGAGAAACTAGCTTCATCTATACTAAATTATATAAAAAAAATGGTTAGTAAAACTGCACCATACAAACCAAAACAAATTATAGAAACAAGAGAATGAATCTTGTACTCTATTTTCATCGAGTCTAATAGAGTGGTAAATGGTATCGAATTAAAGGGAAATTTTCATCCTTTTGTGTACTTTATTTAAAAAAAATATAAAGGCCATTTATTTGTAAATTTATATATATATATAAATAATGTAACTATTCAATATGCAATAATGTTGATGGTATAATACTCCGTTAATTTATGTATCAAAATAAGGATATGACTATATATACCCAAATGTGGTTTAAGTTTATCCAAAAAACGCATTTGACTTTTGTTTGATTTTTTTAGGACGAAAAAACCCTTGAACTTTTATTTAATATCCAAATTGTTATTAAGTAAAAAAAACACTAAATATATCCTAGATATACCCAATTCACAAAACAATCTACTTGGCTATGTATACCCAAAAAAACACAACTCCCTACTAGATCAAACCCCATATTACTACAATTTTGTGAAGTTCTTCAAATTGTTCTTCAACATTCAAAGTTGCTTCAAGAACATTCAAACTCTTTTCAATTTTTTTAAACTACTTCTAATAAAAATACAAAATCAAACATGAATCAACCGAAATTAAGGTAAAAACTTGTTTTTTTTAAGTTTTTTTTTTAAAAAATAAGGATTTAATTATTAAAAAAACCATAATTTTAGGGTGTTTGGAGGCCATTTTCCGGCCGGAATTTGGCCGGAAAATGACCGACAGCGAAGGCTGAGCGCACCATAGGTACAGGGGGAGTACCGGTGGGTACAAGCGTAGCGTATCGAAGCGTACAATACGCTTGTACCTATGGTGCGCTCAGCCTTCGCTGCCGGCCATTTTCCGGCCGAATTCCGGCTGAAAAATGGCCTCCAAACACCCTAAAATTATGATTTTTTTACCTAATTCAACCATAACCCTAATTTTGATACTAACACTAAGTTTCCATATTTTAGTTCGTCGGATAAATTAGAGAGAACTTGGAGGTTTTAGAGAGAAGTTAGAGAGTGTAAGAGAAAAAATGAGGTGGATGAAGATTAGTAAAAAAAACTTTATATACCCATAAAAGGGTATTTTTGTCAAAATTTGGGTACACTTATACCACATTTGGGTAAACTCAAAATTGGGTATTCTTAAACAACATTTGGGGGCTAAACACCTTGTCAAATCACTGGTGTTTGACACATGTTGCATTCGTGCCACTAATTTTTATTCGTCCCCAAAACGAATCATTAATGTTTCAAATCGTTGCATTTTTGCAACTTGAGCGTGCAAATTGAGAGAGAGCTGACATGTGTCACTCCATTATACCCAAGTTTATTGCACATACAGTCACCTCTTTATTCCTTCCAAAAATATCCTTGGTTAATAGTTTAACTTTTTTACTTCACATTATTACTTTTTACTCTAATCATTTACTTAGATAGATTTACCCTTTTTACTTTTTTACCCTCATTCTTTTATTTACCTTTAATATTTAAATTTAATTTTTACTTTTACGTTTTAATTATTTAATTAATTTTGTTACATGCTCCAAATTATGTTTAAATTCTATTCTTAAAAGCGCTTTATGTATGACTATTTTTTTACTTCGATCTCTAAAATCATAAAACACGAATAAATATACAAACAATAAATTCAAATCAAAACTAGAGTTCATCGATCTGCTTTTCTTCTCTAAGAAAGAGCTATGAATCCAATCTCAGTCTTGTTTATATTTAACTGGTTGCTAATTAATTGTTGCTTTTTTTTATATATATATATATGCACGAGCCCAAGGTTTTTCCAATAGGATATAGAGAAAGAAATGAAGAGTAAATTTCAAAGCTTGTGCTACATTGTCGCCTCCGTTCGTGTTACAGTTTTTTGGGTTTTCTATAGATTAGTTGTGTCTAAGCAAAAGATACAATATTGAATTTCAATTTTCAATGATGAATTATGCACTGATTGAGGTGCAGGTGATCCAAGGTTCCTGTTTACAGGATGAACCTCATTTGGTTACTGCATCCTTCCTGAAATTGTTGGATTTGTCTGCTATTTTAAAAAAAAAATCAAAACCAACAAACGAAGCGCTATATCAATTCAAAGTACATCAATATAATATAACCTAATCAAATCGTTAAATATTTCTCTCCACTGTTTGATCTAAATCAACAACGAAGGTGCAAGCACAACTTCGGCGACATATCCTACGACAGAGACTCTGCCTGCGAAGTTTTCAGTCGGAATATGAGCAGGTGCATCGATGGAGAAGCTCGGAGGTAGGTCTACGGAGGAGGGACTTGGAGACGAGATAGGAGACATGGGAGGAGCCGGCGGCGAGCTGATGGGAGAACCCGATGAGCTTGTAGGAGCCGACGAAGGTGGTTGAACTGGAAGAGAGACCATTTGAGACGGACTTGGAACGGAACTCAGAGAGATAAACCTGGGAGATCTGAAGGGCACTAGAGCGGGGGATTAAGCTAAAGTAGATGTGATAATTAGAGAGACTAACATGAAAAAGACAACGGTTTTGAAAGCCATGGTTGTGGTCTTGTGAAATCAAGAGAGGGAAAAGGTAAAGTAGAAAACTAGGTTTTTTAAAGAGAGAGTTCAGTAACTAATTTTGATATGTGAGCTTGCAGAAATCGTTATTGCTAGGGTTCTTAGCACTTGAAGAACCATGAAAGTGTGCAGGGAGTGAGAAAAAGTTCGAGACTAAATAATTAAAAGTAAAAGTAAAATTAAAAATAAGAGTAAAAAAATTAAAGTAAAAAAAATAAAAATCAGAAAGTAAAAAGTAAAAATAAGAAAGTAAAAAATAAGAGGAATAAAATTAGGGGTATTTTAGGTTTAAATTAATGAGTGACCGTATATGCAACAGATTTGGGTATAATGGGGTGACACATGTCAGCTCTTTGTCAATTTGCACGCGCCAGTGGTAAAAATTGCAACGGTTTAAAACATCAATGATTCGTTTTGGGACGAATGAAAATTAATGACACGAATGCAACAAGTATCAACACCAGTAACTTGACAGGATTTTTAGCCAACATTTGGATATATAAAAACTAGGGGTGAGAAAAACCGAAAAAAACTGAACCGATCGACCAAACCAAACTGAAATGGATCGGTTTGGTCGATTTTCTAAAACAAAATTTTAGATTCGTTTTAATTTTTCAAACCAAATTAATTTCTGTCGGTTTTCCGTTCGTCCAGTCAAACCGGCCGAATAAACCAAACCAACCGAATTTACTGAATATATTATATAAATATAACAATTCCATGGCGTCGTAGTGGTTATACGAGATTACTAAAAATCCTTTTACCCCAAATTCTATAGAAAAAGAGCCCTTTTACACTTTATTTTTTTACTTTTTTATTTTTATATATATTATTTTTAAGATATTATGTCTCCTAACTATTTATATATAAGTAACTATTTATATATAAGTAGGTCTTTTAACCGTTGGAAATTTAAAAAATTGAAGTTAATTCTTTTTTTATACTAATATTTAAAACTATTTAATCATTCTTTTGTTATCTAGCATCCTAACAAACGGTAAATAATTTGTACTGCACCAAACCAAAACGCACAGAACCGATTCAATCGAATCGCATCGATATTAAATCGAAAATTGAACTGAAACCGACCAAAATCGAAAAACCGAAACCGAAAAAAAAAACCGAATAATTTTTAACTAAATTAGTTTAATAATATACAAACTGAACTATTTCGGTTTGATTTGAAAATTTATAAAAATATCACATCTAATGAAAACAATGAATCTTGTACTCTATTTTCATCAAAGTCTAATACAGTGGTAAGTGGTATCGAATTAAAGAGAAATTTTCATCCTTTTGTGTACTTTATTAAAAAAAAATAGAAAGGCCATTTATTTGTACATGTTTACCCACCCATACCAAAACCCTAACCTATATAGCTCGCACCAGCCATGTCCGAGAGAAAAAATACCGCCATTTTATCCTTATATATTTTTTAGTAAATAAGATTATTTTATTCTTCTTTTTCTTTTCATCTCGTCTCCTATCTCGTAACTTGTTTACTATAATCATCAAAATTAACTCATAATTCATTATTATTATTCAATGAAATAGTTGAAAAATCTTAAAATGACACTAAAAGTATGCACTAGTAGAGAAACTAAATATTTTGAAATGAATACAAAAACTTGAAAACTGGTGAATTTGTAATTCAACATAAACTAAGTATTGTTGCATTGTTGAACTAAAAATTATTGTAGACAATAATTTAATCAAACAAACTAAACCGAAACTAAAAATACACTAAATAACTTGATCAAAGATTTCAAAATCAGCATAAATTTAAAATCTAATATACAGTAATAGAGAACAAAATCTTAGAAATAAAATGATTTTAAACTCCGCATAAATGATTGTTGTAAATCTAAACAAAAAAAATTTAAAGTTATTTTTATTGATCCGGGGCCACAGAACTTGGCTAACTTTTATTATAAACCAAATTTAAATTGATTAATTCAGACATTGAAGAAAATTGTGGGTTGAGATGAAAAGGAAATGAAAAATTTAAATTGATTAATCGCGCCAACCTCTTTCAACCTCTGTCGGACTCGGCTGCCGTGAATGAAAACTAAACTTTTAACTATTCGTTTATTGTTTAGGTTAGGGTTTCAGACTTGTACAGCCCACTCTTTTTAATACATAAATTGAAAATATAAGTTATATAACACATACAATTAGTAAAATTGGTCCGGTTACCGTCCGGTTCTTGTTGATCCGACTTCCGGATCCCTTGAACTATTAACAGCCCTAGTTATATGTGATAAGTAAAAGTACCTTGTAAACACTATAAAGAATGGTTACTGTTGCTTTGACCTTATCGCTTGCCTGATCTGCTCCCACCGGTCAGGAGTTGGGTCCACGCGTATGAAGAAGCACAATCACACAAGATGGTGAAGCACAAAGATCCTCTACCAAGCCTACCAGATATAGAACCCATAAAAATTTGCATCAGCAACATAAATCAAATTGAAACAAAGTGCAAATCAATAATCCAATTGGACTTGAAGGTATAACTATCATCAACCAAACAAAACCAATCAAAAAACACGAGAAATGGGTACCATCAATGCTTTATATGCACTCTGCCAATCGATGTTGTTGGAGGAAAGAACCTATTTCTCTCCATGGAAGAGCTGTCTTCCTGTGATCAAAATCTGGGGCAGATAGAACCAACAGAGAAAACAAATGAAGACTAATTAGATCATGTAAATAATGCAGGTAAACTTATTCTAGCCTTAAAATCATATCCTACTCATATTTCATTGAAATGTATAATAAGAAAATGAAATTTATATAGTTGTATCCCATGGTATTTGATTTTATTTTCTCAATTCGATATATAATTTACAATCAAGCAATTAAAGAGCCCTAGCTAGATAGGTTAGCTCAGGCAAGTTAACAACAATATGCGAATCTGAAAGATTCTTATGAATTCGATTAACAGACATATCATCTGATCTAATATATTATGTTCGATTAGAATGAAAAGATGATTTTATGATCGTGATTACCGAGGGAAAGTGAAGAAGCAGCAGCGATCGCAATGAGAAGGAGAGAGAGAATTCAGTGGCGGACATGGGCCATCTGTAAATGTGACTCTGACAGTGAAAGCGACAAAAGGTCGGAGGCAAGCAAGCTCTTGAATTGAATTGAAGCAGCAGTCTTTTTTCTTGGTAGTGGCTTGATGAAGCAGGCGGCAGTTTAAAGTGTTTCTTTAGAGAGAAAGATATATACATATATATATATAGAGAGAGAGAGAGAGAGGAAACAAAGAATAATATTACAGAAATATGAATAACGTCATTTAGATCTTCTTGCCTATTTGTCATTTATTTCTGTTCCGCTCACCAAGTTTTTTAATACTTAGAACTATCCCCTAATATTTTAGGTTCTCAAACTTTGAAGATGATAAAACGGATTATATTCAAATATCTATAACATTTGTCTAAAATAATATTACAGAAATATGAATAACGTCTATGCCGAAACTTCCCCTAGACACCGAGACCCGATACTTCCATAGCTAGGACATTGCGTCAACGCTCGAGATTCAGAATGATGATCCGATTGTCATTCAGATAAGCTTATGGATGAATATATTTGAGCAATTATTATATTAACTTAATGACTAGTATACCATGTATATCAGTCAATATCGAAAAAGATACACTATCTAGCCAGTATTGTAGCAGTTCTCCAACCTGCCGCGATTTGGAGACTAGGAGGACAATGGCCTTATCAAACATAGTGGGCAAACATTCATGTAACCAAAGATTCAAGAAAAAACATTGATACACGATGCGAGTTTTATAATAAGATTATAAAGAAACTTCAAAATATCATTATAATACATGTAGAAATCTAGTAAAGTTGCGGTCGGGAATTGCTCTTAAGGGTATATGAAGGCAAGTGTAACCACTGACGAATGCTGCAAGTATCATAAAATTTGATTATCTCTCTTTGCAACACCCATTTTGTAGGATCTCTAAGATCTCTATTGCCCTCGAGTAGATAATAATATGAGCACAATACAATCGCTAGATAAACTAATAAATGAGAGAGGAAGTCATATGTGCAAACCTTGGATGTCGACTATTCAAAAGGCAAGCTTATTCTGGATGCCATATCAGCAAAAGCGCAACAAAATAGAAGTAGCATCAACTGAAGACTTACCATCGGAACCGTGTTTTCACTCAAAAGACATCAAATAATCTAACATATATAGTCAGGCAGGTCCTCACTGGCGTTATTTAACAATTTGATTTCGAGAATTTGATTCATCATCTCTGATTGAAAAAAGAATTACAGTAGAACAAACCCATAATTCAAACAAAGGCATGACACTGTCATAACCTGACTCAAGGAATCAGATTTGCAACATAAGATGGAAAGTTTGAACAGACTGTACAGTAGATGCAACTGGATTTAAGAAAATCAGCAGAGTACCTACCTCCGGTGCAACACCACCAAGTTTCTTCCCTTGATTGATTCCAGTGGAGCCTGATGATTGTGGGGCAGAAGTCTCGTTGTTCCGCAGCAAACCCAAAGACAAGGATTTGAAGAAGCTTCAAACTGTTTTCAGGATTACCCCTCAACACTGATAAGAATCGTTTTGAAGGGTTTGAACTGTTTTGAAAATAAGATCCTATTGACGAGTTCATTAACCCAACCTTGGCAAACAAAATGCTACACCAATAACCAACTTCAGTGCTCTTATAAACCAAAAAAGTTCAATAATTGACGAAACCCTAACGAAAATTCTAATTTTTAGAGAACTGGCCTGCAAGTATGATCGCAAATATAATAAAAAGAATTGAGAACGCCGACGAAATCAACCTCCAAAAAACAGGATCTTCTGTCGACAAACTTCAAAACAATCTCTACTTAGTCCCAATTGAATTAAGTAGAGCACAAAATCTATTGTAAGCAAGAACGCAACAATATGCGTAGAGCAAAAACGCCTCTTCTTCTCTCACTCCCGCTCTGACTACCAGAGTTATACTTTCTGACTTTGAAAGAAAATTAAAATAGCAACTGAAACCAAAATGCTTTAAATATTTGAGGGGGCTAGTTTTTTTTTTTTTTAAATCGAAAATAACCTATTATATTTAAGTTATAAAAAAAAAAGATCCACGTTATTATTTAGCTTCTCTCAAACCCAACTTTACAAGCCATCCTTTATATTTGCACAAAACCTACAAACTATCAAATAATGGTGCATTTTTTCATGTTGTTTCTAATTGTGGCACTATCATTTTCAAGCTTTGACACAATCGTGGCTACTGGTCGTCTTTTACAGACCGCTGCACTTCCACGGCTTCCGACAATTCTTCCTTTACCTAAGACCACTTTTCCATCTTTGCAAACTCGCCAAGCAGTCAAATACCAATTTTACCTTCTATGCCTACAATTCCGAAAGTGACATTTCCTCCATTGCCCTCCTTTCCAATTCCTAACAGCATACCTATTACAATGCCGACATTCCCTTTAGGCGGGAATTGAAAATTTTAATCACCAAAGCCGCCATTGATTGACATTAGGAAAAAACTTGCGCGGCTTCTCAGATTCCACAAGCTTTAACTCCAGCAATTTCTCTGAAGCCATTACCCGATACAAGTCCAACTTCTTGCAAAAATTCTTGAGACTCACTGCTTAATCAACAGCTACTTCAATAAAACTGACCGGAACAGAACCATTGGAAGAAACCATTCACAAGTATTTTCTCTTTTTTTTCTTCTCTCAGAATTTTAGCCATCAACTAAGTTGAAAAACATCTCCGGCTAGAAATGTATCCATATAGCCAGACTTGAACAGCTCATTAAACTCGTCCATGAGATCCTGATGGTTTCCAAGTATACCATTCATCGCAGACAAATACTTTTGCTTTGGGATTGTGTCCACGGATCGCATTGAATACAATATGTCTGTAAACTTCTGGAATTCATCTTTACTGCCTAACCGTTCCTCGAATTTCTCACAGAATACATACCCTCTACGCTTGATTCCATACCCCTCCGGTAAAATGGCTTTATATATATATCAATCAGATTATTATGCCCCTTGATTATATCTTGTATCCGAGCATTTGCAGACGCGATTCCAATCCTTTCCGCATTGGCGTCTTTCACGACAGTACTAAACACATGGACTTTCTCTTTGTCATCTTTAAAATTCTTCAGGACTTCCTTGTAAAAGGTCCAGAATTCATCATTTGTTGGTATAGGTGGTTTCTTTAATATTGGCTTCTTGGGTTGCGAACGTGAAGGCAAATAATCTCCACTTCTCTTCATTTTTTGCTTTGGAGAGCTAGACACAAGATCATCTGCATTCTGATCCTGGTCCAATCCTTGGAGCGCGCTTATCAAATCCAGATCCTGGTTAGAAGAGCAAGTATCTCTAACCAGACTTGTAGTACCAGGATTGCTAGGAGCCTCAACTGGCTTATCCTTAGAAGTAATGATAGATTTAAGTCTCCGTTTGTAAACCTTAATAAAAGGTTGAGTTTCTTTAGTACATTGAGGACTTGTAACATTTTCTTTAACAACATCAGAACGAAGAACAGACTTTTCTGTACTAGTTACTTCCTCTTTAGCATCATCTTTATGAATAACATCCTCTTTATTCAAAATCTTCTTGCATTTCTCTGAATCATGCCCCAAGTGATGACAATTTTGACAATAAGACGGAGCATTCTTATAACTAACACCTAACCATCAACCATCACGATCACCAAACCTTATCCATAATTTCCTTTTCAACAATCTGGATACATCAATCTCAACCAATGCATAACAAGCATTCATTTTAGCCCGATTGATCTCCGGCACCACAACTTGATGAACAATTCCTAAAGAAGCAGCCAACTCTTGTATAATAGATCTATTATACAGAAACTCAGGCGGCTTTTCAAACCTTACCCACAGTAAGGCTACAGGACACTCATAAATCTTACTATTTTGAGAACACCATTTGATGATCCGCATAACTTTGCCATCCATATTCCAAAAACATTTCGACCATATCCTATCGACATCCTCCAACAAGGTGAACTCTATGAGAATTTTCCTTGAATCAAGCGTGACATACGTAAACATTCCCTTGAACTTGAAAGAATCAAGAAACACTTTAAAGGCCGCGCGCTTAGGAATGCCTT
This sequence comes from Limnanthes douglasii subsp. nivea, assembly GCA_036936605.1. NCBI lineage: Eukaryota > Viridiplantae > Streptophyta > Magnoliopsida > Brassicales > Limnanthaceae > Limnanthes > Limnanthes douglasii. The sequence continues at coordinate 299,987,507 of JAUPFV010000002.1, read as the reverse complement.
GGTTGAATTTCGCAATGAGAGTAGATCTAGATTGAGCTAGAAGAGAAGCTTTAGTTTGTGTTGTGAATTGAATCTCGTTATGGTCATCAAAAGACGAAACGAATTCCGGGCGGAACTCTGTACATTCTGTCATGTTTTTCAAAACTTCAGTGAATAACCTTCTGTCATTGGTTCGAACCTCATTAGAACTTTGTAGCGGGGAACTCTTATCCTTCTTATCATTCAATAGAGGGTAATCGTTGATACTTAGAGAATTATTAGCCATCATACACTAATCAAGAAACCAAGAAACCAAGCAAGAAACCTCTGAGATAACAGAGTCCAAAAACCATGAAGATAAGAGTTTTCAAAAGAAAACCCACACCAGAGGATAACACCAGAACCTGCAAGACCTCAGAGAGATCGGAGAGCCAATACCGGAGCTCGCAGCAGCCTCCAGAGGGGAAGCCCTTTTTCGAAATCCAATCCGCCGCTTGGTTCATTTGCACCAGAAACCGCCATTGAATTTCAGTTGAATTTTCCACAATATTTGGGGTTTCTTTTTTCCACACCAGAAACCATCTTAAAGATAAATATTTAAAAGGAAAATACCTGGCAGAGAAAGCCTTCAAGATTAGAGAGTTTGGCCATGACAAGATAGAGTTGTTGGAATCCGGGGCCGGCGACGGTGAGCACCAGTTGTATTGTGAATTATAAAGTAGCGATTTTAGTCGATAGGGTTTCCCAACTCTCCACATACCCATGAGTTCTTTTAATACCAACCTATTATATTTAAGTTAAATGTCACACTAAATACCTTATCACCAAACTTATTGTCATCTAGTACCCCAACTATTTTCTATGCCTACTAAATACCCATCTCACCAAAGTAATTCTGTTCTAATACCCAACTAATATTTTCCTTCCTCAAATACCCTCAAATGTGTTAGATTATTTTCGAACCACAATTCAAATTTTGAATTTTCAATAGTACGGCCTACTCTGCTATTTTGAAAAGTAGAAATTAACCTATACTTTTATCTGAGTTTAAACTCATTTCATTCTTCAGATCAGAGGTAAGTGTTTATCAAATTTTCTTACGGCAATTTACCTGTTACGACTGTGTTTTTTCATGGTTTTTCTTTTTTCCTTGTTGTTTTGATTTTCGAAAATTTTAAGTTTACAGTCTTGTTTTTGTTCTTGATGTGGTTAAAAACAGTAGCTTCGATAGTTGGTGTTCGTAGATTTCAAAGGATATCAAGTTTACAGCTTCTTTAATGGTGTTTTAACTCTACCTGTTTTGTTACCTCTGTTGTTGAAGACGACACTGTTACTTCTAGCTGCATGTTACTGTCGCGCGAATTAGCTCTTTTCGGTAATGTGCGCGATTCATTCGTTTCATAACATTATATCTCGCGCATTGGTTTGTTTTCCTGAACAAAGTGTATGTGTAACACGATTGTAGTCTGCACTTGGAGAAGCTAACGCGAGTCCTATACTAGTACAATCTTTATCGCGTAAGTTATAACATTTTCTTCCGCGATTGATATCTTTAATTCTTCTTGCGCGAGTTATAGTTAAGGAAAGTTCACTCTATCGTGTACGTAAATAACGTCTTATAACATTCCTTGGTAGCTAACGCGAATCCCATCTCTTTGTCTAGCGCGAGACACTATACACGCTAACGCGAGTTGCCGTAAATACAAACACCCCGACCCCAGCTTGTCTTACGCGATTCAGGGCAACCCCTTTGACTGGTGTGTATTAGGCTTTTCATTTGCAGCCTCCTAGATGTCTAAGCAAAGACTTTGTATTTTTAAATATTTGAAGCATGCCTCAATCGTTCCTTTTAGCTCGTTTGAAAACTTTGAATCTGTCGAGAAATATATTGAAGGTAGATGGGATGATCTTGTTAAGGGTTGCTACACTATTTCCTACTCCTGTGGCGGTGAAAATTATTGCTTGTTTACTAACGAGACTGATTTCATTAGTTTGACTGTTTATCTCGATGTCGAGCGTCTGAAAAGCGTTAGCTTCTTCATAGAACAGCCAGTAGTTAAAACAGATGCGCATGACCTTGGTAAATAGCCTACTGCAAGCTTTGTAGAACCCTGTGATGATCATTTACTAAGCGGGGAGAGTAGTAATGGTTTAATCGGTTCCTAGCATAAAAAAAGACATCTTGCGACTACTGGTTGGGTGGATGCTATCACAGGGGTTGGTCAGACATTCGCTGATGGTGCCTCCGGTTTAAGGTTATCGTTATGCCGCTATGCTTTAGAGCTAGGTTTTGCTTTCAAGTATATGCATAATACATCCACTAAGATCATTGCTTACTGTGTCAACAAAAAGTCAGGTTGTAAATGGCGACTTTATGCATCAATAGATTCTAGCACTGGTTTTATGATGATCAAGCGCTTTGCCTACACCCATTCATGTAGCCCGGTTTTTTCCAAGAAAAAAGTAGGCATTTGACGTCCGATTTAATTGCGGATGAAATACACAAATCAATTAGGACAAGTCATTCTTTAACAGCAAAAACTATTCAGTCTTCCATCAAACAAGACTATGGTTTAGATATTTCATACCGTTTATCATGGAATGCGGTAGAGAAGGCTAGGAGGGAAGTTTTCGGAGACAGTAATACTTCGTTTGGGTTGCTGAATTCATACTTTAGAAGATTAAAAAGTAGGCATATTACTACCGATTGTCATTTGGAAGTTGGTTTAGGAAATGTCTTCACGAGGTGTTTTGTGTCTTTCTGATCATGCATTCAAGGCTTTCACTCATGTCGACCATTGTTGTACGTGGACGGAACCCATTTAAATAGCAAGCATGGTGGTGTCTTGCTGTCTGCAGTGGCTAAGGACGGCAATAACGGTGTGTTTTTTACTTTCTTCTATATGTACATCTATAATATTCAGATACAGCATGTATCGCGCGTCATTATATTTTAAGAACCCATGCGTCGAGATATTGTTTAGGCACCTAGTTAGTTAGTCTGGTTTATGTAGCGCGAGAGAGTGTTTATATACGACTCCAGGTACCCCATTTAACCTGCAAACATCGCGCGTGATACCATGTAATGTTACGCGAGGTTTAACTTAACTGCGGCCAGAGTTAGTGTACATCTATACTATTGTTATTATAATCAACATCACGCGACATACTCTATCCCTATACAATTTCGATATAGCTTGTATCACGCGTAATAATATTTGGAGAATATACTGACGTGCGATAGTGGAGATAGTGTTTAGACACGTAGTTAGTTAGTCTATTTCCCGTATCGCGCGACAGTGTTTATATACGAGGCTGTATACTTAATTTGATCTTCATTATATCGCGCTTTATTAAATTTAATGCTACGCTAGATATAACTCACCTGTTGCGCGACTTAGTTATTTCGTATAATGCTATACGCAATTGCTATTATACTGACCATCGCGCGACACAGTATCAAAACACCACGCGTAACTTGTTGATACATCAGATGAACGGCGCATGAACCTCTACATACATCGATGTATAATTCACTTACCAACCCTAATTTCATATTGCATGCATTTTTCCTGTTGCTTTTGGTATTTTTGGTGGAGAAGATTCGGATAACTGGATGTGGTTCATGGAATGTCTTAAACCCCATTTGTTGAACCGTCAAATCACTTTTATTTCCGACAGACATTCTGGTATTATCAATGTTGTTTCCGTTGTTTTTCCAAGTTGCTTTCATGCTTATTGTATATATCATTTGGTTAATAATTTGAAATCAGCTCTTGAAAACACCAACCGCGAGTATAAGAAGAAAATGTTGAAGGGATTCAAAGGTTGTGCTTACGCTCCAACTGTTGAACTTTTTAACGAGAGACTTTCGAAGTTTTTAAGTAGAGCTAGTAAAAATGTAAGGGCGTTCATCGATAATCTGCCTCCCGATAAGTACGCTCAACCATTCGTCATTGGCAAATGTTATGGAGCGATGGCATCATCTGCTGCCGAATCCTTTAACAATCAGATTAAAAACTTTTGCAATTTACCGATTGTTGAAATGATAGACAAGATTAGAGTTATGCTAATGACTCAGATCTCCAGAAGTTATTCAGAAGGGCTAACCTGGACCAGTTTTTTATGCCCCGAATATGAGAAACAGTTAAAGGAGAATGTTCAAACTGGCCGAACCTGGGTGGTATCTAAGTCTTCCGCAGGTTCATTCGAAGTGTATTCTAACCCAGTTATGGTTGTCAACATACTTGATTTTAAGTGTTCCTGTGGTTCATGGCAGCAATAGTGTTTTCCATGCGCTCACTCATTGGCTGCAATATCATCAGTGAACGAAGATCCTATGACTTTGGTAGAACCATTCTACAGGGTGAGTAATTATAGATCCACCTATTCGTTTAGCATACCTGTCATAACCGATTTTGGTGAAAGTTCGTCATCTAATGAATCCGAAGGACCTGTTGTTCTACCTCCGAACGTAAAAAGGCGAGCTGGAAGGCCAAGGAAGAAGAGGATTTCATCTAGAGGAGAAGTATCATCTACCCACTTGCGTTGCGGCCGTTGCTTTAAATTTGGGCACAACCGAAGAACATGTGATATGACAGTATGATTCAGTTGTTTCAGCCAGCATCCCTGGTAGTCTTATATGATACGCTATTCTTTGGATATTAAACTCTAAACTGTTTGTTTGTTTGGTTTACAAGTACCACGCGCGAATCATGTTAGATACCTTAAGTGATTCACAGCAGACTAAGTTTTAAGGGTTTCCTTGTTTGTTTTACATTCGCCCTGCGCGAATCATGTACGATAGTTAACGCGATTCAATGCAGATTACACTTTGATGTGTTTCCTTGTTTGTTTTATATTCCCCTCGCGCTAGTCTTGTATGATATCTTGAGCGATTCATTGCAGACTAAAATATGATGAGTTTACTCTTTTGTTTTACAATCTACACGCCCGAATGGTGTTTCATATCTTACGCGATTCACTTCATTGCAAACTTCAATGTGTTTCCTTTATTTTTTACTACTAGTCCTCGCGCGACGCATGCTTGATATCCTTAGCGATTCACTGCACACTAAACTTTAAGGTGTATGCTTGCTTGTTTCACATTCTCCACGCGCGAATCATGTATGGTATCTTACACGATTCAATTTAGTGAAAACTTCTTAACTTGTTTGTTCCACATTAGCCCCGCGCGACTCATGTTCTATATCCTAAGCGATTCATTGAAGACTAAACTTTGATGAGTTTACTCGTTCGTTTTGCCTTCGACACGCGCAAATCCTGTTTCATATCTTAAGCGATTCACTGCGGTGGAAACTCCAATGTGTTTGGTTATTTTTTTACAATCACCGTGCGTGAATCATGCTTGCTATACTAAGCGATTCACTGCACACTAAACTGTTGTGTGTATACACTTTGTTTAATATTCGCCCCGCGCGAATCATGTGTGCTATCTTACGCGAGTCAGTTTAGTGAAAATTTTAACGTCTTCACTCGTTTGTTTCACATTGGCCCCGCGACACTCATGTATGATATACTAAGCGATTCACTGCACACTAAACTTTGATGAGTTTACTCGTTTGTTTAACCTTCGACACGCGCGAGTCCTGTTTCATATCTCGAGGTATTCACTGCGGTGAAAACTCCAATGTGTTTGTTTTTATGTTTTTACACTCACCTCGCGCGAATCATCCTTGATATCTTAAGCGATTCACTTCACACTAAACTTTAAGTGTTTACACTATGTTTTTCATTGCCCCGCGCGAATCATGTCTATTATCTTACGCGTGACAAGTATTATTACTATCAATCTATATTGTATTCTTTTCTTCAATTGGGGGGGTGTAAAAAACGCCATCAAACTATAGATACAAAGATTGAGTTCCAATGATAATTTAAAACTTCCAAAAGTAGTGCAGGAAATAAGTAGTGCAGAAAGAGAAGTGAAATACAATTCGATCATAGAGGGCCTACAAGTGCCCGGATACTAAACCCTAACCAAAACACAGGAAAAAGAAAAAGGGTTTACAAATTACAGCAACAAAAAACAACAGCAGTTTAAAACAACAGAACCATATTCTAATAATCCGAAGAGTTACCCTTCTCGGATGTGTCCTCCCCATCGTCATCCTCTTCGTCCTCGTCCTCGTCCGTCCCTTCATCTTCATCCTCTTCATCCTCTTCCTCGTCCTCCTCCTCGTCTGTTTCGTACCCCCACTAATCATCATCCGATGAGTCCTTCGAAGACTTCCGGGGAGTTATCTTCCTCCTGCCCCAGTTCTTCTTCAGGTTCTTGACTATCCTTCGTCTTTTCGGATACCACTCGGTGTCAGAATCTTCTTCCGGCCATGAGAGGGAGTACTCAGAGTACTCAGAGTCAGCCGGCGAAAGAGACGGACTAAAAGGATTCGACTCCGCGTCGGAGTAGTACTCCGTAATCGTCTCCCGCTTGTAGTTCAACTAAGAGCGCCTAGAACTCTCATCGGAATAGGAACCTTCCGACCCTTCATTGCCGTAGGAGTCAGCACTGCTCATCGTTGTCTTCTGGTTTGCTATGGAAGAGAAAGAGTTTTGAGAATTTGAAAAGTCTAATGGATAACCATGCAAGCAAACGCGATACGCCGATTTAAATAATTTCTAGAACAACGCGTACCCTAGGTAACATTTAATGTACATGCAATGAGTGCTTTATCTACCCTAGTCACATCCTTCATTAATAAACCCAATGCAATTAGTGAAAAGACATCCCATTGTCTTTTCACTAGCTATTAAGTACAACGTGATTTAAATTTAAATTTGAATCACGACAACCAAAGCCAACTCTCCATTGTCATTCATTAATTCTGATTATTAACTTTTTCAATTCCAGATTTTTTAATTTTACCATTAACGAAATATTATTATGTGTACTGCCCCGTTACCAGTCGCGTATCACGTTGTTAGCCTAGAACATCGTGTCTCGCGCACGTGCCAAGCGACATTTCACAATCTCTTTTGATCTACATAAGTCGCGTGAGTTTAAATAATGTCTCACGTACGTGTCAAGCAACTTTAGAAAATCCGTTACGATCTTCAATACAATTTGGAAACCACGCTAGACGTTCACTTCCTCGGACGCGAGGTACTAACGCATTTTTAATTTTTGGGTTTCCATTGGTAGTTGGTATCTGGGAAGCGTATCTCGCACACGTGCCAAGCAACATTTCACAATCCCTTTTGATCTAACTAAGTCGCGTGAGTTTAAATAATGTCTCGCGTACGTGTCAAGTGACTTTAGAAAATCTGTTACGATTCTAAATACAAGTCGGACACCACGCTAGACGTTCACTTTCTCAGACGCGAGTTACAAACGCATTTTTAATTTTTGGGTTTCCATTAGTAGTTGGTATCTGGGAAGCGTGTCTCGCGCACGTGCCAAACGACATTTCACAAACCCTTTTGATCTAAATAAGTCGCGTGAGTTTAAATAAAGTCTCGCGTACGTGTCACGCGCCGTTAGGGAATTTATTACGATTCTAAATACAAGTCGGAATTTATTACGATTCACTTTCTCAGACAAGAGTTACTAACGCATCGGTTAATCTAATATACCTTCATACCTCCTTACATCTTCTAAGGCCTACTTTTTCAAGTCCGTCTAGCTGTGACCAGACGGTAGCTGTGATTATTTTCTCACAGTAGAATAGTATGTCTTATAAAAATATATGTTAATGTCTTTTGACGCTAGATGTGAAGTTGTAGTAAAACAATTGTGCGAGGTATTTGTTTCTTTTGACGCTAGGTAGTTGATTTTAACAATGTCAAACAATTGCGCTAGTCATGCCTCCCAGCACGCGCGAGATGGGTAGATAGGACGCGATACGTTTGATATTTAATACATCCAAACATTCAAAACATTACCAAATAAAGTCAAAGTTGTTCACTACCCAAAAAATTCGTACATTCAAAACATTACAGAATACATTCCTTCACATCCAATTTAAAGAGTACATTATTCTTCGGATAAACCAGTTGGTGAGAAATTAGCAATTACATCTACTCTATGTGCGATGGATTCCTTTAGATAGATAATCATATCTCTCGATATCCAATCATTATCTTCCCACTGCCATACGTTTCATGCCTCTAAGCGCAAATCTAAACAAAGATCAGAAACACTTAGCAAGGGTTCTGATTTCAGTTCTTTGTACCTCGCAGCGACGCTTTGTCGTGTTCGAACGTGGGGGGAGACAAATCCAAGCCTCCCGTAGTCAAAGTACATCATGCATAAAACTTGGTCCCAAAAATCGTCTGCCTTTGCATCCGAGCTTGTGCTCTTCATGTACTTCACCGCTTGGAGCAAGTGTTGGTCTTTATCGACGCACCAAATCATACCTATTTCCTATTTGGAGTGTTTAAATTGTTTAAGAGTATACAATATGTAGTTTTGTGGAGGTATATATAAGGGAGAAATATTAGGGTTGTAAGTAGGCGGGTAATATTTTCTAGCTTAGTTTTTGGCGGGAGAATTAAAGTGAAAAAATTACTTTTGATGGGAGTATAATATGTTACCCATCAAGCGTATTTACTTGCGGGATTGCATTCTTAACTTCCGCAACGTAACATATATCGTTGTGGTGGTAATTAGTAAAACGCGTGTTATCAAGTGTCAAACATTCATGTTGCGCGAGTCATTTAAAGCCAGGGTTGATGCTTTCTTCACTTACCCTACGAGATATTCACACCACACAAAGTCATGGGTTTCTCGGTAATCCCTCTGCCAACATCCTTAAAATATTTGGTTCGTTACAGTTATATCGCGCATGACATACAACATACAACGCGTATTAATTCAAAACAACCCCTCATATGCCTAAAATTTCGCGAGAGTTACAAAAACCATGATACGCTAATTACGTTACACCTCATATGCGAGTCAAGTGCGGTTACAAGTCCTACAAAAAATTATGATGTGGCGCGAGTCACGTTGGAAATACAATGCTACAAATCGGATGCCCTTAAATTAGTGTTCTTGTCGTTCAGGAAGTGGTTGGAGATTTCTGCGCGTGCTCTAGCTGGCATACACTTGCTGTATTTTTTGCCTACGAAGCCGTGCTGGATAATGTCTTTCACATACTGACAGACGAACACTCCACAGTCAAGCGTATCTTTTTCTTGCTTTGGGATTTCGATAGCTGCTTTAACTTTGTATCCATTCTTCACACGCGGTATGCATATCTTCTTCATACAATAGTTGAGCTTGTCAAATAAGAAAAATGTTAGTTTCGTTTTTTGAAGTTAAATGTGTACTATTAATGCTGCGAATCACTTTACATTAGGACACGAGATCCATCCTTTTACACGTGATTCGCACACAGACTGGCGCGAGATGTATAAGGATCCTTTTACATTAGGACACTTTACATCACTTTACTATTAACGCATCGCCCGTTTTCCTAGTGTTGTCTGGAGTGAATTTGCTAAGAGGGGCCAGGGAATTGTAGTTTTTTGCCGAACCATTCTCCAAGTCTATTACCAACAACGTCCAGTGGTTAGTACCGTTTTCATTTATGGTGCATACCGGAACAAATGCGATAAACGTGTCTTTTGTGCTCTCAAATACTGCGTCAATAACGTTTGTAACATCTGCTTTTTTGGCTAGTAATGTCTGTAATAGAACCATTGTACACCGTAAAAATATCAAACTTCTTATCACTTCAAATGTGTATTTATTAATAAGATACTAACCGTTGCCACTCTTGATATCTGAATAGCATTTTGTTTACAATTGTACTCGTCATTCAGTCCTTTAAAAGGTACGGTCCAGTTTGAATCTTGAAGCAGCTTATATATCCAGGCATCGATGATCTGCAGGACGTAAAAATCATAGTTATATCTAGAGTAGTTGTTCATTATTTGTGTTCTATCAAGTTTCTAAGCTTTACCTTGAAATCTGGCTCCCCTTCGTATGCTACGGCCATTAGTTCTGTGACGCTAACACTTAGCCGGTATGAAAATTCATGCTCTGCCAAATACCATACCTCAGAGTCTAGTTGATCTTTGTTTTGTTGTATTCGAAGGACCTTGCGGTATTGACGAACATCTATTAAGTTCGTAGTAGCTGTTTTTTTTCCCAAGTTTGTTTACTAGTTCCCGCCTCTTGCGTCTGTGTAAGTAAATCCCAATTTGGATTTATATTATCTACTAACTGTGAAACAACATAAACCTGGTTAAATAACCATCCCCAACTTACAAATCAGTATAGTACTGTTATCATAGTTAAGAACATACCATTGTAGGTGCATCTCGTAACAGACTTTTCGACGCACTAATGTCTCCCGACTTTCCTCCACTCGAGTGTATGGCCGCCGCCTTATCAATTTCGTCAAAAATGATTGTATACATAATACGAATGCATCATCGAGGTTTGGAAGATCAAAACAATCTGCTTCCACTTCCACTGCTGGTTGTACTGGTTCTCTGGTCTCCGGCTGCATTAGTACTTCCAACTTCGCTTTGCGTTGCGCTTCCAACTTCGTTTGCAACTTGTTCTTTGATTTTACAGCAGTTCCCACTTCCACCCCGGTTTCAGTTTTGGGTTCTCTAGTAACACTTGCTATGCTAGGGACATTTCCTTTATGTAGCCTTCTCTTTCTCACATGACAGACCTGTAAAAAATGCAACCAAAGGCGTGGGTTTACGTTATATAAGGGGACTCGAGTCCTGATTCAGCTCTCATAACTCGCGCGGCATGAATCACATGATGCTGTATATTGTGCATGACGAAACTGGCACATGCCTTTGTGGGATTCCATGATGCGCGAGGTACTCATCCATGGTAACATGGCCGTCTCGTAATGTCGTGCGATGCAGGTCAAATGATCATAAACTCGCGCGAGTCGTACAATACGGGACCCATATGACGCTAGTTACATTTCCCAACTCGTACAGTTGCAATACATAAATCACGTGAGGCACAACGCGAACCTCTGCATGCACTAACGCGACTCATATTAGACAATTGTCAACGGGGTACTTTGCGTATGCCATAGGGTTTCTGTATATATCAGAATTTACTTAGACAACTTCGTTCAAGCACGGATTTTGATATTACAACATCCTCCTCCATTAGATACAACATAATAACTATAAGATAACATTTATGGAACTTGAAAATTTAAAAACATTCCCTATCGTATTAAACAACATTTAAAACCCACTATTTAAATTTGAAGTTTGGAAAACAACAACGTGGCCAAATTAAAAACAAATGTACTTTAACATAGCTATAAGAAGTTGAATCTTAATAACTTAAGATCCACTTACATCTTCATGTCCTTGCTCCCCGACCTTCGGTGCGCTTGTGAGAGTTTTATGTGGAGCACTTCTATTCATTTCCGTCCCAGTATTTTGCTCACCAACATTTGGAATTGCCACATCTACCTCTGTTCCTTTTGAACCAGCATCAACACAAACTGTATCAGCTGCAGCTTCGGCCCGATTATGTTCTCCCGCAGTCTTCTTCCCCTCAACATCTACTTGTAACTATTGTGCCGTTTCAGCTGCAACCTCAAGAGGTTCTGCATTTATTGGTATTTGTTCAGTTGCTACTGCCACAATAGCATTTTGCACTGCTTGCTCTTCAAACCCTTTAGCAGTTTCTGAGGTTACATCAATTTCTTCTTCTTCGATGGGTTTTGGCTCGTGCTGCACACCTTGGTCTTCAAACTCTTGTGCAGTTTGAGCCACAAGAATGGTTGGTTCTTCTTCATTGGGTACAATACCAATTTCCCCTTTAGCAGTCGCTCCTACTGCCTCAACCGTGGATTTGACTGCACCGACAAGCCTGCATTTGTCAACTCCCAAAACATACAAACTTTTTGTATTTACCTGCCCCTCCCCCGATGTCTCATTAGCATCAATCGGTCCTTCAGGAGATTCAGATGCATTATCTTCCTCAACCGTCGCACCTCCGTCCTCTACCAACTCGTGTTTGTCTTCTTCACTGTCATTAGTTGTAGAACCCTCTACAATTACTTCTTCTCTATCAAGTTTTTTCTCTCCTTCTTCTAACTTTTTCATCCCGTGTTTTCTTGAGACATAAACAATGGTTTTAGGAACCTCGTTCACTTTTTCCGATACATCGACCCCTTTCGCTGGGGACTCCTCCTCTACCGAATAGAACGGTAGCACACAAACCTTCTTTAGTGCTTCATTAACATCAGCTTCTTCATCTTCTTGGTCACCTTTAAAAGCTTGTTCTTGAAGCTTCGAAGTCAACAAAGCAACCTCCCTTTGGAGTTATTCAATCTGTGGTGAAATTCAAGAAGTATTAGGCAAATTAATGAAAATAGAATATTACAATTTATTACCTATCGAACGACTTACTTGTCTATTCTTTCAGGCCAGAGAAATCTTTAGCCTTTTGTTTTCTACGGAGTACCTATATTTGACACTGGTTCTCTTCTTAAAAGACTCCATTTTATTCAATAAAATATTACAAGCGCTTGCCTTGTAAACTTTCATCCTCCTCGTCCGAGTACTTGAGCTGCCCTCTTTCTGGGGTGTATTTTTTTGATGATCCATCCACCCCTGAAGCTGCTAAAAGTAATCCTCATCCCCTCCTTGGTAATCAACTGTACCAGAGCCCTGTCCAATCTCCATCTTATTTGTTTTCTCTCCTCTACAATACTTGGCCCGTTTCTCTCCTCTAGTGATCACCGATTTTTTCCTTTTTCCTTTTGACATGCTTACACACCCTGTCCCGGCCTCCCCCGACCCGAATGCCAGTTCTTCAGCTTCCGTCAGTACGAGCTCCCCATCCAACACCTGCAAATCAACGTTAATGTTTCATCTAACACAGCACACGCACGTACATGACGCACATCACTAAACAGAAGTTTCAACATAATGCGAATCGTGTGTTTAATTATGTCCCATGTCGCGCGACGGATTACATCTCACCATTGTCACGCGAATCACATGTAACAAGGCCCCTCTGAAAGGGTCTCTAACGCGACACAGTCATTTAATAACTAGGTCCTGCTATTTTACCATCCCAAACCACATGTCGCACGTCATATACGCGATGCACTATGAACCTAGATGCACATACATCGCACTACAATACCGCTACTTCGCGCGATATACTTTGATAACATATAAAAACAGCAATAAGTTACCTCCTCATCAGCCAACTTCCTCACCCTTTTAACAACCGCTATAGTCGCCTCCTTGCATTCCAGCCCCCACCATTTGTAGCACCTAGGTATCATGTTTGGCCTCACCAGATCTGCACCTAGCGTGGTGTGCTCCATTGTGAAGGGCTGCAAGGTAAAGCCAGACTCGTATCACTTTCATAATATAACAAAATAACACATTAATTGTTCGATACAAACCAACAACACTGCTACGCAGCCAATGACGTGATCAAGTGTCCCTTTATCCAAACAGTTTACCATCGACTTCGTTAGCTTCTCAACAATGGCTCGGGACCAATCATAATCATTAATTTTGAGCATGTCTTCTACGTAGAAAACCATCGTCCAGCCCATGATATCTCCAGACACAGAATTGAACAGGATTGAACAAATGAATAGTATCAAAAGCTTCGCAACGTCGGTTACGGATTCCTGACTACCATCATTTGCCGCTATTTCTATTGCTTCCTGTGTCGAAACAGATGGTAGTTATTGCATTTTATATGCCAAAACATCGGTAGATCTAATAATATTTTATTTGTACCTTTATCAACGCATTTGAAATAGCCTTTTGGTTTGACGGTCCACTTTTCCTAGCACGTGGACGCAAGAAATATTTCTGCATCAGTGCAGACTCGTTCTCCGCACCATCTTCAAATCTTCCACTGAAAGCCCCTAATCTGTTCATAGGCATTTCCTCCGTTCCGTGTTTAAGACCGAAAATTGCTTTAACATCCTTCGTTGTAAGCTTGACCCGCTTTGAACCTATTCTAAAACACCCATTCTTTACAGAATATCTCTTTATAATCTCCTCTAGAACCTTGTTAAACCGCTTCTTCGGCAGGTCTTCGTTCCTTATCGCAAAGGAAGTTTTAAGCGAAGTATAGAATGGCGTGTTCTTTGTAGCCTCAATATGCTCCTCGGTGACTATACCTTTCTGCAGCAAATTCAATATGCTTACCAGACTAGACCTGTAAAAAGTACCTTTGCCCATAGCAGAACCTGTTTGAACAAAACAAAACACACGTAAGAATCCCAACTGCACTCCCTACTTATACTATATCTAGCGACACAATAGATACACAACGCGCGTATCATTACCAGGTTGAAATTCCCAATGATCATATAACTACTTCTTACGCTATACATCAACTAAACTCGCGCGAGGCATAAATTTGGTAAGTTATCCTTACCTCGCGCAACTTAGGCGCGAGTCATGCTAACCAGAAACCAAATAGCAGGGAGACCCTTAATACTGACTTGCCACACGCGAATTAGGTTATACGATGAACCCTGTACAAACACATATTTAACGTTTCACAACCAAACATTTCCATCAATACGAATGTCAAAACCATTTACTGTCCTAATAAAGCATTCACATAACATACGCGTAATAGAACCACAAACTACTCTTCCCCTAATCAAAGCTACCAAAATTAATCCAAACCGATAATAAACCAACGCGAGGCACAACACCATTTCTGTGAAAAACAACTCCAACAGCACCCAATATACTACATCGCGCGAGGCAGCAACCGGATTACAGTTAACAGACTCCCACTATTTCTTCGACTAACGGAGGCACTCGCCGGCCGGAAAAACTAACCCGGTACGTATCGACATCATCAAACTGTAAAGGAAAACAAACTAACCTTGAATATGCTTTGACGAGGGTTCGAAATCTGGTGCCCCGGTGGTTTATGCTTCGGACGACCAAAAATCGAAGTAGGTTCTACACAAAGTTTCTTCTACCTTCGCCAGAGTGTTTAGTCAGTCGTTCGTCGGAGGATCTTGGTAAAAAACGAGACGGTTCGTTTACAAGTTTCTTTTTGGGTTCTTATTCTTCTCTGACTTTCTTCTAAAGTCTTTTTGTCTTTTTGGTATCTTAAAGTTTTTGGGATTTGGGGGGAAAGTACAAATTAGAAAAATAGTAACCTATTTTCTCTTTCTTCTAGTATTAGGGCTATTTTGGTAAAAATATAGTCCTCTTACTACTAGTCTAAGGGACTTATATTTGGGTACTTATTTGGGATTAGATACTTGAAAAGGTATTTATGGGTACTTTTCCCTATATTTAAAGGACTCAATTGTGAGTTTTACAATAAAACTGGCTTTAAAAAGATAAAACCAAAACAAGAAATTAGGGTTACAAGATTTGGTAAAGTACCAAATCAAACCTAAAACAAACCCTAGAAGCCAAAATCAGAGTTCAAAACCAAATGCGCGATCTTTCCCTCCTATCTCTGCATCTCCAAGCTTCAACTCCACAACAGCTTCTGTTCAATCCTTCTAAGCTTTTCTTTCATCAGATAACACCTCCCATTTTGATTCCTAACCATACTTCAACTGAGTCTTCACCCAAAACCTATAAAAGAAAAAACTGAAGCAAGATCTCTGATTTATTGAGATATGTATCCTAAGCCTAATTTTCCAAGAAAAAGAATCGCATGTAAATCAGAAGGAATGTTGAAAGGATTAAAAGAAGGTTTCTCAATACACCTGAGAGTCCATTTGGCCAGCCAATCGGCTGCCTGGTTATGGACTCGAGAGATGTATTTAATAACCACAGAAGAAGCAAAAACCATTCGAAAAATCTTGATGACAGGGCTGAGATACCAAGGGGAAATGCCGGCGGCAAGGAAATTAACCAGAATCTGACAATCAGATTCAATGTCTACATGAAGCCATTGGTTTTGCTTACAGATAAGCAAACCATCAAGAAGAGCCCGAGTTTCAGCTAAGAGAGGAGACATTTTCCCATAAGTGTTGCCAAAACACTGCAAAACTTCGCCTAAATGATTCCTGAAAATGCCCGCTCCACTAGCCTTAACATATCTCAAGACAGATGCATCAATGTTAAGGTTAATCCGACCTTCAATTAGATGCTTCCAGGTATTATAAATAGGCTTAGGACTAGAAATAGGGCATCCCATAAGCAAACTAGCATTTTTAGTGTTAGACCAATGCTTATTCATTAAAACAGATGCATTTAAAGATAATATGATTCGATCAATATAGTTTATAGTAGAGTTAAAATTGAAAGAAACTCCCTTAAACTTAGAGTTGTTACGATTATACCAAATTGTCCAGCAAATAATCGCAGGCATGAGATGAGTGATGTGAGATTTGCTTCTGCCAAAATCATGCCACATTTTGATTATGTGAGTAAGAATCATGCATCTCTTGACTTTAATCTTGAAAATTATACTCTAATGATTCCAAATTTGCCAAGCTTGAGTGCAGTTAACAAACACATGAGTAATGTCTTCACTGTTTCTGCAAAATTGACATTTAGAAACCAATTGTAAGTGTTTTTCATGAAGAACAGAATCTATAGGAATGTAGTTTATTATAATGTTCCAGAGAAGAAACGAAAACTTCCTGGGAATGATGTGACTCCAATTTTTTCCGAAAAGCCTAGAGTAATTGGACTTGTGTCTGATGGTATTCCATGTTTTCTTGTTGTTGAAGGTTGTATCATTAGGGCATTTCCAAAGCATTATATCTTGCTTGGAACTATCAACTTTAATCTTCTGAATATTACTCCATCTTTCAGGAGAAAGGAAAAGAATCATTGAAGCAGTATCCCAGCTTCCATTCTTCCAAAAGGAGTTCACTTTTTCTTCCAGGTAATTTACTTCAGTTTGAGCATCATCGATAGGCTTGTAGTCATGCCAGTTCTCTCTCCAATAGTCCATTTCTCCAGAACCCAAGACCCATCTGATATGATTTTCTGCTTCATTCTTAATGTTAACCAATCTTCTCCAAGTATGAGACCCAGACATGTTAAAATTAGTATACAAAGGATGAGTGTTTTTAGAGTAAGTACAATGCATCATCTTGGCCCAAACAGTTTCATTTTTCCTGAAAGTGAACCACAACTTTAAAGAATAGGTATACTGAATATCAGTAATACTTCTGATATTGAGACCACCCTCTTCAAAGGGCTTACAGATCGACTTCCAATTAGCCCAATGAATGGTAGGCTCATTTAATATAGATCTCTAGAGAAACTTGTTAAAAAAATTCTCAGTCTTGTTGATAATACTATTAGGCAACACACTATTTTGTAACCAGTAATTAGGATATGACATAAGAACATTAGTGATTAACACTAATCTGCCTCCAAAAGATAAATACTTAGAATCCCAGTCAAATAGCTTATCATTAATTTTGTCAATGATTTTAATGAAATTGGAGGCCTTGTTGCTGTTATTCAGAATGATGCCAAGGTAGCTTGTAGGCAGGTTCTCCGATTTATAACCAGTTTGAGACTCCAAGATAGTTATCCTAGTTTGATGAAGAGAAGATGAAGTTATCAGCTTCGTCTTCTGATTATTTATCATTTGTCATGAAACAAGTTGATATTTATCAAGGAAAATACTCAAATTGTTAATAGAATCATGTAAACTATTTGTAAATATAAGAATGTCGTCTGCAAAAGCCAGACAAGGCATTAACATCTGAGATCTAGTATTGTAAATCATTTTTTTATTATTTTCAAACAGTCTATGCCTTCTCCTTAACAAAAAATCTTCACCTATGATAAACAAGCTAGGAGACAAGGGGATCACCCTGTCTCAAACCTCTCCTAGTTCTGAAATAACCAAAGGAGCCACCATTTAACAGAATAGATATGCTGACATTTCTTGTTAACCAGTTAATAAGACTCAGAAAATCATGAGAGAAACCAAAATTGGATAGAACTTTATGGATAAAAGAAAAATACATCTTAGCAAACGCTTTCGACATATCAAGCTGGATCAGAATGTTGCCAGTTTTAGGCTTCCTTTTAATGTCATAGATCATTTCTTTTGCCACAAGAATGTTGTCATGAATACAACTCCCTCGAACGAACGCCCCCTGGCAACTAGAAATGATCTTAGGAAGCAGAATGGTCAGCCTAGAGTTTATAAGCTTAGCAAAGATTCTATTCATCATTGTACACAAACCTATAGGTCTGTACTCATTCCAAGTAGTAGGATTCTTGGTCTTAGGAATCAAACACAAACCAGTGGCAAACATGCCTTTTGGCATATAATTTCCATTAATAAAAGAGTTAAAGGAGATACAAAGATCTCGCTTAATAATCTTCTAACAAGACCTATAAAAATGAAGATTAAAATCATCAACGTCGGCTGCACTATCAACCTTCATGGTAGATATCACATTCCAGATTTCCTCCTCAGTAGTTAGCTTCAACAAATCAGTATTTTCCTCATCAGATATCAAAGAATGAATGACATTAAAGATGTCATCATTCAAGAGAAGAGTCTCCTCTTCATAACTGCTATAAGACTCAGATGTAAGAGTTTCTTTAAAATACTTCTCAGCAGGCAAACCAATACTCTCATCATCATTCAACCAACAATCTCCTTCCTTGATGCTTTTAATCTTCCTTTTCCTTCTCTTCTTATTCACAAACGAATGAAAAAGCTTGGAATTTCTATCACCATCTTTGAGCCAGTCAGTGTAACACTTCTGCTTCCAATAATCAGATTCAATTTTGAGATACTTAATGTACAAACTATTGATTTTATCTAACTCAGACTTAGTATTAATGTTGAAGCTATTAGCCAAAGAGTCTTCCAACTTTCTAACATAACCTTCCGTTTCTTTAAGATTGTTGAAAATGTTCCCAAAACTATTCGTATTCCAATCTTTCAAGCAAGCTTTAAATCTCTTTAACTTTTGCCAAAAGAGCTGATTAGGATAACCAGTAATTGGAAGCATCCAATTAGTCTCAACAATTCCCAAGAAAGACTCATCATTAGACCACATATTTATGTATTTAAATCATTTCTTATGATGAGCATTAGTGACATTATCAGCTTTAATTAACAAAGGCGAATGATCTAACAGGTTCTTATGATGAGCATTAGTGACATTATCATTGGTATCTTCTTTATTTGCAATCTTTTTACACTCCTCATAATTATGATCAAGCGAAGATGAAGCACATCATTGCGTGATACAAACAAACATGTTTCGCACAATCCTAACAAAGACGAGCCATATTTTTATTGGTGTGCACAAATATGATTGGTCTCTTCGTGCATGTTTAGACGAATATGATAAATACACTTTGTATGGGGCACACAAAAAACTTATAATTTTGACGAGTCATATTATAAAATGTTTTTAACATAGTTCTTGATTATTTTTGTAAGATTGCTTCCTGTAAGAAAATTAGTAGAGGTTTATGTTGAAATAACACGTCTAGTGTTACCGAGCCTGATTCCCGACTTTTAGTACAAGTTCGTCAATTTTCTTATTATGCGCGTATAAGTTCTTTTAAAGCTATTCGAGAGTTATGTGATGATGACCGTACTTCTCCTGTAACTAGCTATCATTTTAAAATGGGAGGAATGTCGAGCAGTGTTGTTTCCAATGGTCTTTCCATGTTGAACCCTGTCATGGTATTTTGTTGTATTTCGTAGATATATGCGACGTTGAGGTTGTTCGATATCGTTTTAGTTTATTGTTCCTTCGTACGGGACTAATGGGCATGTATGTATGATATCAGATCGATTATGAGTTGTTTTACATAGAACTTGTAGATGTGTCATAACAAGGTTTCCTTGGGATGAGGAGGTGTGGATTAACTAGCAACACCATACTAAATAAATGACGGGAGAGGGCTTGAATATGAAGGTGGGTCTCATAATACATATACAAAATATCCTATTTGACTTAGGTGTAGCCTATGGTACGTATTGGTCGATCCACAATCGCTCGGCCCAATATATATATATATATATATATATATATATATATATATATATATATATATATATATATATATATATATATATATATATATATATATATATTTAGGGGAGAACTTTCATGGAAACACGTATGCGGAAATCTTATTATTAACTGCGTATATTCTATCTTTATTTTCTGATGCATAGTTGTTGTTGAGAGTACTTCAAGTAGTCAGTATGTTTTCTTTAGTATTTTTTGTTTTAATGACCTTCCGCTTGCATCGTCTTTAATTAATTTTTTGTTCCTCATCAGTCCATTATAGAATGTTTGGACTATCAACTATGTTGGGATCTCATGGTGAGAGGATTTTTGCCGTAACTCTTTATATATTTCTCATGAGTCACTCATCTTTTCATCGCTCCTCTGAGTAAAGGTAGAAATATCATTTCAAAATTTTACATAAAACATTTGAGCTAGTTCCTCCCATGTTTTAGAATTTCCCTTGAGAGATAAGGGAAAGAGTCGAAGTATTAATGCATCAGTGAAGATATTATTGTATTGATATGTATTACACATCTCCAAGAAACTAGTGAGATGCATGCTAAGGCATTTTTCTGGATCTTTCGCGAACATTTAGTTGTTTTGAAGTATGGTAATTAATGTTAGATTGATTGGAAAATGTATAGTCGTTACCTCTGATCTCAATATGTTGGGGTTAAATTCCACTAATGATGGATTTGCGAAGTTCGATCTTTCTCATATGAGAATCTACTTATGAATTTTGTTCTGCCATCTTGAGTTCTCTCATTCGTCTCCGAAATGTAATTTTGATCTCCGGATCAAATGGGATAAATCTGTTTTCAATTATTATATAAAAAAATTAATTAGCACAACAAATAATAGATCTAAAAAATTAGATTAAATTCTCGATAATAACACCAAAAAATTAATGAAAATTATAAATGTACAATTTTTCGTTCAAGTAAGAGTATCAAACCCAACATAGAAAATATTATTATTATTATTAAAATCTAAATTATAATATAGAAATTTGTTAATTAGTGCATAAAAAGTAAATATTTTATTTGTGATCCTTTGTATCAAGTTTTTGTGTATGAAACTAAAATTTTAATATATGAAAAGTGAATAAAATTGAAAGAAAACTACAAGTTAAATTCAATGTGATAAAATTGTTCTACGATCTTTTGAACATGCATATACAAAGGATGGTCAATGACAACCTCACGTTTAACTTGTCTCTCTCTGGCTGAACCTTCAGATTGCCAATCGTCTTTTCCCTTCATCTACGTTAGTGTCGCTTTCAGTCTCGACTAATCTACTTGTTGGTTGCCTTGCTACTGATGATGCCAGACATTTTGGCATGGACCAGAAGTTTTCCTTATAAAATTGAAGAGAGTCGTCAACTAGTGAAACACTGTCTACCAAGTACCCGGTGCATCAGGCAACAACATGGTAAAGTGCTACTCAGTATTGTATTTCAACAAAGTAAAGCTCCCGTTAATTTATTGACAGAAAATATGAGTTAGTGTTATACAAGATCCTAATAGATGTATATTGGAAAATAAATCAAATGGGTCGATGCAGTAAGGAACCTTTTGGGGAGGTATTAGTCAAGACGAGTCAGTTGTGCCTATTTATCTCTACGGCCTCCCAATATCATTTCACCAATTGATAGAACTAATTGAATTGCATCAAATTAGTTTATCAAATATGCGGAAAATTATTAAAACACTTATATGATTTTTTACTATAGAATAAATTGAAGAGACTTACTATTTTATATGTTGTTATTATCCATAATCTATCTTCGGATTCTATTGCTCTTGAATCTTGGTTTAGAGTTCTTTAACTTTGCTCCTCCAAAACCGTTGTAAGTTTTCTCTCACTAAAATCGGCGACTGATCTTTTTGGATTTAGGCTAAATAAATATGTGAATCAAATACATTCATTTTATAGGCAAGTACACTAAAACCATAATTGTATAAATACCATAACTTATACTACTTTGTGATCGGGGACCATAACCCACTAAACCGATTTTATCAATTTAGTCCATGAGTTATTAGTTCAAGCTTAAGTGTTGATATTTGGGTCATCTTCTTCGTAATGCCCAAATTCAACACGGTTACCACACTTATAAGTTTATAACGTTTTTTTACTTATAGATACCTAATATAACTAATCTAATTATTTTTTATTATAGACTACTTTAAAATAATGACCGGATATATAATTAGCATATCGGTTTAAAATTATTCTAACATATACTGTCTATGAAATTATTTTTTCTTTTGGGTAAAAAACAAATATAAATATAAAATTTGTTAAATTCATTTTTTTCCAATTTATTTTTCACTCTTTCAAAATCTATCTAAACTAAAGTTTTCTCCAACCATCTATCTTCACTTTTCCCTTCTAATTTTGTCATATCATCATTTAAATTACTATTTTTATCATCTATTGCGTAACTAACTCCAACTATTTATTTTCACTTCATCATTTTTTATATTATAATAACATCACAATATCTTTTTATCTATTCACCTATACTATTTTGTTTAAACTCATATATAAATTAATAAATAAAAATAATAATTTATTTTTAAATAAACAAACCATATATATTATTAAAAACATTAACTGTTACAAGTTTAAATTAAAAGGTGGAGTACACAATAAAAAATAGATTAAAACCAAACAAGACCATCTTGATAAATGATAGGAATTTTCACATCTTTAATAATACATATATGTGGTTTGATTGTTAAGAATTGAAGGTGGTGGCTGGTTTTTAAAAATTGAAAGTGGTGGTTGGTTTTTGAGAATTGAAGGTGGTGATGGTTGGTAATGTAAAAATCACAAGTATGTGATATTTTTGTAATTTTAATGAGTACTGGACTCACTATTTATCGAACCATAGAGAAAATAATAATTTTCATATCGAACCTTAGTATCAATAATGGGAACGCCATAAGAATTTCATAGTTCGGTAATAGATGGATCATTGAGGATTTCTTCCTATGTCGCATAGGCTCGTAGATGATTTTTCGTACACTGCTCGGTTTTCTAGTCATAATGATATAGATAAAAAGTGTTTGATCCCTCGTCACATGGTTTAAGTTAGATTTTATCATGATTCGAGTACATGCAATATGTAACCATAAGCAAGGTATGAGGTTAAAATCTTTTTTTTAAAAGCTTAAAATGTACTGAACTTGTAGAAAAATGTTACGTTCAAATTATTTTATTAAGGTCTATTGGACCATTTAACAATGAAAAAAGTGTATTGAACTTGGAGCAAAGTCTGTTTCGCAACATATAGGTAATAACTTGCGAAGATAAATAAAACAATTTCTAATATAAAACATCTCTTAAATTTACAGGCACATAATGTCTTAAAACATACTATACAAAATAATAGTTATTTTTACCTATCCATTTAAGGACTTTAAGTTTGAACAATAACTAGAAAAAAAATGAATAACCACTCTTCATTACCAAAAGAAAACGAAAGGTCAATTTCTGAAGGTTGAAAACAAGAGAAAAAAAGCCATAGTTTTGGAAAAAAAATTGCTATTCTAGGTTCTCCTTCTACCCTAACTCTAATCGTCCATTGATATTATATTAAGAGTCTCTTTCTTGTCGGGGTAACCTAGACGACATGGTAGTCGGGGTTTAAATACATATATTCACCCCTAGAAATGGGTTAACCCTTGCAGCGGCTTGAGCCACAACTCAGACAATAACTACCTAACATATGTTTGGACCTTCCATCATTACATTTCAGTTTTGGAACCATATGCAGAATCCTCATCCCAATTTCCCCAACATACCTTCGCATAGTCCCCTTAATTTGTCTATGATCAGTATATTTCACATCTTACAACGGCTTGCCACTATCTATCAGACTTTGAATTGCATCTCTTTATTCTGTACAATCCTTCATATTATGGCAAAATATTTATGGTACTCGCAGAACTTATCCTTTCTATACTCTCAAGAACTATTCTTTGGAGGAGGAGACCTCTAATGAACTTGGGATCTTGTGTCATGGTAAATCAATACCACTCTCTAAGTTAATTCTGTATAGCCCTCATGTTGTATCCACCTTTCAAGTTAGACCCCATGAGGCCTATCTGCCACAGGTTAATATGTCGCGAGACATAGTTGATTTAGGGCTACACTTGAGATCAAATGCGAATATTTCGAGGAATAGATTTTCAAAGATCTACTCATCTCCGAGTTGATCATGTAGTTTGGGACTAGAGCCCGATCATGCAAATTAAGTGCATCATCTAAAATTTGGTGATGATGCACCACATCCTCGAGGAGAACTTATGCATTAACCTGCTCTAATAGTTCGCCGAAAGTCTAAACTTTCTTCCTCAACACCTCCTCAGATGAGAGGTTCCATAGGAGAAGAACTTGTTTAAAAGATGTTGCAACTACCTCTTCGCGGTGCTCCTCAATACTGATTTTGATGCGTAAAACATATTGTGTGTACTCCTTCAAACTTTCCCCACTTTATTTATTACAAAGTACTACATAGTCTTCGTAGGCCTTTATAATCTTGACATCATCAATTGGTATCTGAAAGGGCTCGTAACATCTCACAGCTCACCGTACCAGGCCAAAACACTATTTATAAGGTTCATAGAAAGTGCACGACAAAAAATGCAATCATATTTGGGAAACTTTGTCATTATCCCATACAGTGCTCAATATGATGTTCTGGGTATCTGGTTCCATCAAAGCTCTTCAATCCACTAGCATCAAAACCTTATGGTAATTGGTACGTCATGATACTTAGGACCAAATGATATACCAACCTTCCATAACAAAGGGTGTGGGGAGCTTCATCTAAAACTCTTTTAGAGGCCGAATAACGGTTTGCACGATAACTCGACGCAACATTAATAATTGATGTTGGGTTGCCATAGGCTTTCCTACATAGGCTTTCCGCCAACATCGGGTGAGGCCATGTTCTAAAGGCGGTTGCTCATCTCGAGAATCAAGATAGGTGTGGTAAGCATTCAACTTGATTCTTGTGACCTTCTCTACTTGATGCAAAGGCCCTAGATAGAGGGCCTAAGCCATTTGCTAAACATTATGCTCGTCCTTGCTCTAACTTGCCCTAGAATCCTTGCAAGTACTTACACGTTATGTAAATCTCTTAAATTCTTGATTTGTTTGACGACACCATAGACTACTAGAGAAGAAACACTTATCGCATTCTCTCGTAGATTGTAAAACACTTTGAGAACGCCCCTAGTTTTTATCCCGATGAGCTTCTAGTTTGGTCTGATCCAACAAATACAATATGCTCTTAAGCTTCACTATTGGTAGTTCACTCATTAGGCACCCTGGATCTCAACCTTGGTCACTTGAGTCATTTCCTTGTCCAGGGTGTAGTAAATTTGGCTAATCGAGCGTCGTTTACTAAGAAGGCTTTACCCATTTGCGACTTAAGAGCCTGGCACACAAGTAACACTGCTTGTCCCTCTAGTTGTTCTAAAGTAAATGAAGAACGAAGTAGTCCTTGTGACCCTACCCCTTGTAACAAAGGGGAATAAGGATTACTAGATAGTCCATGAGTAGTCATTATGCTGAAGGTTCCCCAGGAAGTGAAAGAGTAATCTAGTTTTGAAAGGTTTTTTCGTGTACCAGTTTGAGTAAAGCTCTCACTTTGGTCACCACGGATGAGTCTGAAACTGGCTCACTAAAACTTTATAGGTAATATATATATATATATATATATATATATATATATATATATATATATATATATATATATATAAATCTACTGGAGAGCGAAAGTAGATAATAAATGCCATGTTAGAATAGCGATTGTTTACCCTTCATTGCGAGGGTGATCCATTATACCTATATCGACAAATGCATGCCTTAGAGATATATTGGTTCATAAGTACAAAGATTCTCTCATAAGGCTTATCTTTAACCTATGCCTTATAAGTCCTAGAAAGTGACCTAAGACAGAGTCCATAACCCAACGAATACTTATCTTATCACATATGATATAATTATGTACAAAGCATGAATTATGATGTTTTGATATTAAATTAATGACTTATGATATGATAAACATAAATTAAGTTATCATTTGTTAATACATGGATAAATTTTAGTTTTGAAGTATTTTTATACGTGCATTATAGTTTGAATGAATTACATTTTTGTGTTGATCGTTGTGTTCATATACTATATTACTTCTATTTTATACACTGTCTACTAGTGATTTTAAATATTAATTTGTTTATTTATTATTTCTATCTTTTTTTTAAATGATGAAGTGGAAGTTTATGATATAAATCTTTAACAAATTTTGGAGTTGTTGTGGGTGTTTTCATTAAGGACTAAGATTATTGCTCAATCGTAATTCGAAGTTTTTAACATTATGTTGTTTTTATTGAGAGTGTAAATATGATACTTTTGATGAGTATTTTGTTTTGTTTGCCACGTTATATAATTTAAATTGTTTGTTCTAAAATTAATGATTAATTGTTGGAATTATGGAGATGATAAATGAAGAATCATAAGGTATTTA
Organism: Limnanthes douglasii subsp. nivea; assembly: GCA_036936605.1. NCBI lineage: Eukaryota > Viridiplantae > Streptophyta > Magnoliopsida > Brassicales > Limnanthaceae > Limnanthes > Limnanthes douglasii. The sequence goes on along the minus strand of JAUPFV010000002.1, from coordinate 299,961,047 downwards.
GAAAGCATAGAAAAATGATTAATGATCTTTATGTGTTTATAGTTATATATGTATGTAGTGAGTTTGATGCAATAGTGAAAAAAATAAGTATATATTAATAAAGGATCTGAAATGTGAAAACAATAAAATCCAATCCAAAAAGGAAAATCGGGTGTTTCATTTATAAAGGAAAATCCATAAAGAGAAGATATTTTGGTTTTATACAATGATTGTTGGATTATCGGTTATGTTGAAGATAATAATCAGGTGTTTCATCTCGATTATAGTAATTGATTTGATAGAGAAAATTTTAGTGTCAGCTTGTGTGCTAAAAGCCCAACAACTTAAAGGGAATGGTTGCTGATTAGCTTGCTAGAATATGACAAATAAATTTAATGTTAAACAACAATGTAATTCAATGATTATGTGTTTGTGAGACTGATGTGGTGTAACATGGTAGAAGTAAATGGACATGACATAATGGGAGAAAATAGAGATATAAAGTGTGTTTGGAATATCCTGTAAATTCACATGTTGGAAGTAAATTCCATGGTTGGTTTCAAAGATTTCTCACACTTCACAAAAGTTGTTTTATCACAGTCAATGATGTTTACTTAAAAATGTTTAGATTGTGTAGTTTTCTTATTGAGTTCTATAGCTGATGATATGATACAATAATTTATGTTCCAGTTTGAAAACGAGTTTCTATCTATGAATTATGGGATTTGTCTAACCTTATTATTTTCTCTGAGGATATAATAACGTTTTAGAATCTATGATGGCACTTAAAAATGGTCCAAGGAGAATCTATTTTATCTTTTATGTGTTTGTGTTTCTCACTTATTTTGACCATCGATAAAAGTTGTAATTTGAAGTTGATGTTAAAAATAGAAGATGCTCAAGATCCTAGCAAACAAGTGACAAACCTTTGGCACGTTAAATCAAAATCAAAATAATTGAGTTGCCTTCTACCTCAAAATTATCAAAAAGTGGTTGAGATAAAAGTGTATACTTTAAATCCAAACGAAGAAATTATGATTCTCAATAATTATGCCATACAAGAAACATGTGTAGGTGGAAACAAAGAAACAATGTTTTTTTGAAGACTATAACCAAAATAAGAGTAATTTTCTTAAGAGGTTTAGAAATCAAAATCATATTAGTGACAGCGTCAACAATTTCAGTTATTTGAACTCTAGTTGGGTTAAGATTGTCCACTACCTTCTAGATATAAAATATAAAGGAGTAAATTTTGTGTTATGTTATTAAAAGAAACAAAATTTGACGAAAACAATCTATATTTAATAGAAAAATCTACCAATAACCATCCAATGTCATAGTTATTCATTAATAATTATCTAAGGTTTGATAAAGTAAGGCTAACCATCTGGTGATAAATGAGTATTTACAAATTACCACTTGGTAGTCTGACCCTTAACCGTATTCTCTCTTGGTTTTTTAATATTTTTAGAGCATATATCATATCTTTTAAAGCGTATCTCCAAAATAAACCTGAAAATATCATTTTTAAGACAAACAAAACTAAAGTCATGAAATTTATTTTTTGAAATTTTTTAGTTGCATAATTATGTGTCATTGGATTACAAAATAAATCTTGAAAAGTAATTTTGTTCCAATTGCGAAATTACGTGTAATTTTGTTGCCAAAAAGCAATTGTGTTCCAGTTGTAAAATTACGTGGTAACTCTCTCTTTATAATAATGGTGGTGTTTTCGTTTGAAATTGAAAAGAAGATTACATGTCGAACGCATTGATTGATTAACCCCATAAACTCATTTATGAAAACATATAGGTTCTTAAAGCTAATGATAACCCTAATGAATGAGTCAGAAAACATCACTGGTATCAAGAGATTCGAACATTAGATTAGAGGTCATTTTTATTTAACGAAAGGAAAAGTCGATTGTTGATTGCTTTGTTCTTCCTGGGTTGATATGAAGTATAAAACTGATCACTGAAAGACATGGTTGTAATAAATGTAATAAAATATGAAAAACGAAAAACATATCTTGGTTGAATAGATTTCCAAAGTCTAGGTGTTGAAATTTAGCACAAGTTTCAAAATAATATTTTTTACACGGTATGTAAAATCAAATGGGTCTCCAACTGCATGGAGGATGGTTAAAGAAATATAAAAGTTCTCGTTAAATAAGATACAAGGATCGTAATGAGTATGGTTAAAGAAATATAAATGTTCCAGTTAAATAAGATACAATGATCGTAATGGGTGTGGTTAAAGAAATATAAAGGTTCCAGTTAAATAAGATACAAGGATCGGTAATGGGTATGGTTAAACTGTTGACCAAAAGGCTAAGTAGTTCCAACTTCCAAGTATAAGTTCATCCAATATTTCTAATAAGTGGTTCCATTTTATTCTTAAAACACCCTTATATAAAAACTAATTTATACCACAAAATATACTAAGTTGACCCAAATTTTAAAAAAAATATAAACTCATGTTCTTCTTTCATTCTTAAAAACACAAAATGCAAAATTCATCACTTTATTTTTTTCAAGAATAAAAAATTAATTTTGTTCCTCTAAAAACCTAGAAAACTACTCATCGTTTTTCATCTAAAAATTAAACTTTTGAATCGATTCTCATATACTTTAACCCTGAAATCATTACCAATTTATTACTTTTGAAATTAGTTAAATGTAAGATTAAAATAGATTTGGTAATGATTTCATGATTATAATGGATTTGGTTACTATTTGTGATTTGATTTTGGTAGATTTTTTTGATTTCTTTTTTGAAACAATTTTTTTAGATTCATGATTGTTCTTGAGCATTGATGATGTTGTTGTAATAGAACCCACAGTGACAAAGTTATTTTGCCACCGACGTGCCCCTTCATGACAATGGTGGTTTAAAATTTGATTTTTAAGTCACTAAATAAACAAATTTATTATTATGTTACAAGTGAAAAACGTGAAATAAATAAATTTTAATTAGATAAATTCTTTAATTCATTGAATAAGTGAATTTTAAAATATTTTATGAATAATTAAATAAATAAATTTATAAAAATATTATAAAAAATCAACTATTATTATGTTACAAGTGATTCAAATCAATAAATTATATATAATAAATTATCTATTTATAATTAGCCAAAAATCAAACCTACTAATATTTCCATTATAAAATAAAATTTATAATATTTTATTTATAAAAAATAAAGTAAAACCTATTTTGAACTGTATCTATTTCATAATTAATGATGTTAACATTATTTAAATGATATTATTTGACCAAGATAAATATATGAATAAAATAATGTAATTCTTTTACTAATTCGATAATTATATAAAATAAAATATGATATAAAAATTATTTTAATGATATTTTTTTATCCATTAAATAAATAGATTTATTAATTTTGATATTTTGTAATTAATCAAATTATAATATAAAATCGACTATAATAATTTATTTTTAATACTTTGTACCGTTAGTATTCTTATTATTCCTAATCTACCGATGACAATTAGTATTCTTATTATTCCTAATCTACCGATGAGACCGGTGTTAGGGTTCTGACAATACTCACACCGACGGTGCTAGAATTCTGCAAGTGACAAATACTCACACCGCCGGTGTTAGGGCACCGTACTGATGGTGCGGCCTGAAAAAAAAGTTATAAAACATATGAAGAAATCTAATAAAAAAATTTAATAGTGAGTTTCAGTTTCGGTTTCAATATGAAGAAATCTAATAAATTTTTTTTTTTTTTTGAACTACTGTCAAACAGATATTTCGGATACGAATCTGTCTATATCCGAATCCGAAATCCAAAATTACTATTTGAATCCGAATTCGATTTTTTTTTTAAAATAATATCTGAATCCGTATCCGACGCATATTATCCGAATACGGATAATATCCGAATCCGAATATCCACTAAAGCTTTTAACTAATTGCATTATTGGTTATGCTACCTTTATAGACACCTTAGTAGAAATTCATATTCTCATTTTAGATGTGGGATAAGGTTAAAAAAAATATACTTATTTTGAAAAGCCACCATGTCTTTTATAGAAAGTTTGGTAGCAATTATTTTCCACATTTTAGATGTGGGATAAGAGTCATAAGACTAAAAAATATATACTTGTTAAGAAAAGCCACCATGTCTTTTATAAAGAGTTTGGTAACGATTCTTTTTCCAACTTTAGATGTGGGATAAGTTATAATTTTTAAAGAAGCAATCTTCCATATTTATGGACAACTTTCTTAGTATTTTGTTTTGCTTTTTACGATATGGGATAGCTAAAAAATATGTTTAAATAAAAAATTATATATATATATATATATATATATATATATATATATATATTTATACAATTTCGGATATCGATATTTCGAATACGGATATGTCTATATCCATATCCGCTATTTTCGGATACGAATTCGGATACAAATATTATCAATTTTCTTTCGAATACGGATATTATCCGTTTTTTTCGGATTCGATATCGAATATTTCGGTCGGATATCGGATTTTTCGGATTTTTTTGACAGCCCTATATCCAACTAACATAATATTTATGACAACGTACCGAAGAATGATGAGACATTTACAACGTACAAAAATCAGTCGGTTGGTCTAAATTTCAGTTCATGGTTAAAGGAATTCGAGGCAGATGACATACAAGGCCATAAGCAAAAACTTTGAAGAAAAGAAAGACCAATGTAGTCATAATATATTATCGATCAAGTTAGAGAGTAATTCGTAAATTATGTAGTATATGAGATTATTTGTGAAGGTGTATTTATTATTTTTATTTTATAATAGTTTCAACTTTTACAACAATTTTAATATATTTATTATCTATTTATAATAACTCACAGATCTTATAATAATTTATACAATTCATATTAACTAAATATTTCACTAAAATAAAATAAATTATTCTTTAATCTAATTTATTTATATGATATCCTCCCTCAAAATGACGTCGGTTAGTCAAACCATTAACAATTTGCCAAGAAAAGTATACTCAAAACTTAACCAAATTTTTTTTGCATGTAGTGGGATTTGAGTATACTTAACCAAAACTTAAAAAACACAAAATTACTCCTCCCAATATCCCTCTTATACTTAAAACTTAACAAAAATTCAAAAAACTCAAAAATTTCATAAAACTCGAAAACACAAAAACCACTCAAAACACTCTAACACCCAAATCGAAAAAAACCCAAATTATTGGAGAATGGATTTAGGCCAAATCATAGAAAGATGAACCCGAGCTCCCCCGCTGGTGGCGGCCCTTTCAACCGGCGAGGAGAGGATGGATCCTCATAACAATAGGAACTCACCCCGTCGGGGCTCTCCTTGCCCACCAGTCGGGGTAGGCTGTATAAAACTGTCGGGGGTATGAATCCCACCCACTGATTGTAGCCTAGGATAGTATGTTAGACAAATGGTTTGTTTTTGTACTAGGTCCCCGACGGGATGATAAACATACACCATCGGGGTTGATATTGTCAACCGACGAAGTGCATTTTATCAACTGGCGGTTGAAAACGTCCCCGGTGGGGTTTAATATTCACCCGAGTGGGTTACTATTATCAACCGCGGTTGATTACATCCCCGGAAGTTGAACATTTTCCAACCGCCAGGTCGCGTCGCCCGTTTTTTTGTTTTTAAATAACATAATTTAAGCTTCTTTAATGTAAGAGGAGGAGGAAGAGTTAAATGATGACTTATATTATTTCGTGCATGGTAAAGGAGGAGGTAATGTCGGAGCGTTACTCCATTGATTATAGCCACTTATTCGACACAAAATCTCACTACACCCAACTAGAGTTAATTGATTGGGTTAAGAAAACCGCGTTAGATAACGGGTTTGTAGTATATTACGTCGCCGCGATAGACTTGCTTGAAAAAATCAAAGAATGATTATTGTGTGCAAAAGATTCGGAAATTACACAAAATTGGTAGATCCGAAGCATCTTAGGAAGTCTACCGGCACGAAAATATGCGGATGCCCTTTCGCCCTTAATGAAAAGAAGGTGGATGGTGACTTGTGGGGATTAGAGATCGAATGCGGCGTTCAAAATCACGATACTACATCCTACAAAGAAGGTCATTCGTACTTGGAACGATTAACCTAAAAAGAGATGGATTTCGTAGTAAGTTCTACGAAAATGATATCCCGTCCTCGTGACATTCTCGGTGGAGTGAAGAAATTAAACCCTAAGAATTTGTCTTCAATATGCACCGTGTACAACGCTCAACCAAAACACCGCAAGATCGAGACTGGCCATACATAAATTTGCAAATATTGTGTACGGTAAACTAAAAAGCAACGTCTCCCACTATGATTTTGAATTTTTTTCCAAAGAAGTAGATTGTGTCCGCAACATGGCAATCGTGGCCGGCGTGCGTTGCAGTTATGTCATTCGAACTACGCATAATATGCCTTACGCGCACGAAATATACGAATTTGTTGCCAAAAGCTTAAAGGAGCCTATAGATTTATTTCACAAACATTGGCGAAATGTTAGACATTATAGTTCGTACCAATCTCACGATGATTGAGCAATTGAAAGTCAACATAAAGAAACTAGTATGTGATGGCATGGAATCCAACGACGAAGCATGCATAGAGCACGTTTATAAGAAATAGTTTGTCGTCATCCATCCCGAAACAACTTTTCTATTGGAGCCATTGGTGAAGAAAAAAGCGTGCGGTCGTCCACATTCGAAACGTAAATTTTCTATTAACGCATCCAAATCATCCACTAGATGTGACAAATCTATGCACGAGCATATGCTAGATTCCGAAAAGGCTATTTCACGCGGGTTAGCTGAAACCTTCAAACCTTCGGCCGTAACCTTAAGTAAAGGGAAAGGAATACTGGGCTCAAAACATGGTTAGGAAAGCGCACCGCTCAAAAAAAAAAAGGTAATCTTATTCTAACGGAAGCAAGTGGGATGATTATTTATAGTGGAACGGTCAGTTGTAGGTCAAACTCTACGACGCCGGCTAAGGCACGAAATTAAATTCGATGGTCATGCGGGTACTGCTCGATAGCGTTTTCCTTGAACGAACAATAAGATGGGTGGAGGTTGAGTAGAGATAATTTTTACAACGAGCTTATGGACTACATATCCGTGTATGTTAAGATATTTACAAGCATGGAGGACTTGAGTGATGTTGCAGATCATGTGAAGTTCTCTAGTAATGTGGGTACTAAATACCATTGGATGTCCATGCCCGAGATAAGAGTTGCAATTGCATATGCGTTTAACTGCAGTCTTCATTTCGTAGAATAATACCGAAGCATGTATGTTGGCTTCACTTTTCTTCCGTTAAGAGGTGCACCCTCTCAGATGCCAAACCACTTGAAATTCGGATTAGGTTGGGTGAACTCCAGCCATTTCATGAACATAAGTATTTAATTACATTGACGATTAGTTTTAATATTAAGACATCCATTTCATCGTGTTTTCTTTTTTTAGCTTGGGATTAGGGCGGTTGCCCCATGTGCAAGGATACATCTTTGTTGCATAAAGTTGCGTTCACAGGAAGTAGAAGGTTGGGCATTACTGATTTTCTCTCGTTGCAAGAATTACGAAAAGCTTAGAAGTTGTAGCCCCAAAGTAATCGATATATCTGCATTTATTTGAGCGATGGATCATGAGAAGGTCATAGTAACTTAAATTCGATTTGAGATGTTTAAAAGTTGTATGTTTTGTACTTTATGATGATGTTTATCTTCAAAACATTGACACTTTCTCTTCTTAATTTTTGGTTCGCATTAAGTTAAGTTAAGACATTACACTTTAATTGATGACACTACAAAATTAATAATACAAATGCAAACAACGGAACTAGATAGATAGACAGTAGCCCCGAGTTTACATATTAAACTCAGTTTAATGGCAACGAATAGTTCCATCCATGCTCGAAGCGTGTCTCGAAAGGATATTCCCCATCCTTGTTGCTTCATTCTGGATTTGGGTTAAGTCGCGTCTATCGCATCCGCTCTCTCTTGAATTTGTCGCATCGCATGTTCCACCATCTCTTGCGTAATAGTACTTTGAAATGTCATACTAGGTATATTGCGGGTTTTGCTTCGGACTTCGTAAGGAACTCACTTACTCGGTATAGCCACGGTATTCAGATAAGTAAACCTATCGGCCACTTCTTCGCATCCTCGTGGATGGGGCATTATACACCGTCAACATAATTCCTCTCTACCATGGTTTAAGAAATCTTGCATAAAACGGCATCAACAAAGCCAGGAAACTCTACCCGCATCGTGCTTTTGACAAACTCAAATGCATTTATGAGGTTTGTATCTTTGTGCACGTTCCAATTAGAATTATTCATTCTTATTACTGGGATGTTTTATGTTGTAGCTCAGTTCTACTATATATAGATGGGTACTAGGAGGTAATTCTCCAAAAACAAAAACTAAGCGAGAATGGAATATAGTTTTGACGGGAATAAAACAAAGTATTAAATCTACTCTTAAAAATCAATTTTCGCTGGTTGTAACATTATCACCCGTTGGTTGAATAATTATCAACCGACGGTTGACAATCCCACCAGCCAGTGGGAATTTTAAAACGCCGGGCAGGTCATCCATATCCTCAAGGACATGGAATCCTCCTTGAGGTTTTTTCTCGGACGGTTTTGGATTTTTCAACTGCCGGGGTCAAAAGTCCCCAAACGGTTGATAATTTTCAAACCGCCAGGTGGGTCAGCCAATCGTCCCCTAGCCAATATTTTCAAATAATAATAGTCACCCACCATGGGAGTAATTGTCAACCGGGGGTGATAATTCCCCCTCGGTTAGTAATTTTTGAACCACCGGGGGTGAGTCGGCGGTTTACATTTGTTTAATCGGCGGGGATGACACCGATGGTTGAAGATTCTCTAACAACCAGGGGCACCAGGGGTGTTTTCATCCGTCGATTGAAAGTTCCCCAGCCGGTAGGTTAATATTCTTGCTATTTCTAACAATTTATGTGAAATTTTCTCGCTTTCAACCGCTGGTTGAACAATTGTCAACCGATTGAAAACTCCTCCGACGAATGAGAATTGTTCAACCGCCGGTTAAGGGATTTTTAAAAACGTCATCATCAAACTGATGATACATGGTGTGATGTTATACCAACCGTATTTCTTCACGTAAATTTTATCATGGGGGATGATGTCCAAATACTCCCTTCCAAACGTCATGAGTACCTATCAATCAAGTACAAATGGTCCCTCCAGTTCGTCCAGTGCCTACCCTCTAGCGCGTATCAGAGATTGTCTCATCTTGACAGACCAGTTCAAGGATCAAGGAGAGGCAACGATTTCTCTTGGACCCAGCCGAACTGTCGTATCACTCAATTCGGGTGGTAAGCCTCGATCACGAGGATTAGAGGAATAATGTTGCGATACAAACCTATTTCGTGCTCCGGGAACAATGCACGAACATCCTCGTAAGGTCAGAAGACCACCTACAAATAAACAAAAATACATATAAACATTTAATAATAAAAACACATATTAATCGATGGCGTAAAAAAGCAAACTTAAATCCCTCTATTCTTGCGCCGTGAGAATGTCACAGTAGTACGGCTTCCCACGAATAAGTTCTCCAGTAAGCTTTTTCGGTGACCACGTTAGCATCTTTAGATCGGTCGGCTGTAACCAAGATTCAGCGTCGCCCGGAAAACAAGAAAGTGGTCATACACCCAACACTCTAACAACGCCGAAAAGCCAACCAATTTCTTCAAGGAATGATTCAAAATGCCTCCCAAACTCTTGTACAACCATACTAATGCACAAGTATCCCATGCATACTCATTAAGTTTCCTTAAGTGCTCAAGATGATGGAGAAAATCGTATTGGATGTTCTTCTGGCTAGTGTTCGTGAAGATCGTACATCCGAGGAAGAACATGATGTACGTCATACCATATTTTTTATTAATCTCCGTAGTGAGCGCGACATTGGAATCCAAATATCCAGCCCCAGAAAACTTCTCCCTTAGCCATCGGATGCCGAACCCACTCCCATCATGCACCTTCATTTCTGCTTGCACGTCTTCCGCTAAAACTCCCAACAACGAGGCATACCATGCATATGCCTGATCTATCAACTCCATCCTAAAGGCGTCAATATTCTCCCCTTGAATAGGAGGCCGGTAATCACATGCACGTTGTCCAACATGATGGTCATCTCACCGAACAAGAACTTGAAGGTGTTGGTCTGCTGGTGCCACCTCTCAATGAACACCTCGTCCAACTATGGGTGCGAGTTAAATTTTGGCAGAGGGCGCATAAGTGGCTAGTATGGAGTCTCTTCCAATATAGCCTTGACCCCTAGCTATTTACTAAGGTCTCATTGACCGAGTAGTCCGTACTTCGATTGTACTGTGATGCCAGATCGGGACATAAATAAAACAATAAGCATAGATATACCGTAAAAAATATAGTTCAAGTATAACATAAATAATTAAGTGCAAAATTTAAAAACTTACGCCGTCCATGAATGTGAAGTAGGCCTCGTGCTGCGTATAGTCCGGGAACCAAATGATATAGTTCTGCTCTAAGAAAAGGTCCCTCCATCCCCCCGGATCAGTTGGACAACCTTTGGTACGGACCTCTCGTGGAAGTGATGGCTCAGGACCTTCGTCTCCTCCTCCTCCTCATAGTCTATAAGTGCACGGCGTTGCCTAAGGACCTCTCGTGAATGAGATGGTTGTACTCCGCGCTCCCTCGTGGCATCATATTTTTTATGCCTCACGGAGTATTCCATATGCACCGTGCGATCCTCACGTTCGGCCCAATCAGCTGGATTGCCTTTTGACCGACTACTACCATCACTTTTTTTTGGCAGACGACTTCTTCCTGTTCACGCCTTTCCACTTTCTTTCCTCTCTCCTTCTCGAGTCTAGGTATCTCGTACCTGTGAAAATATAACAGATTGTAACACTCAAACTTAAAATCGAATATGACCCGCCAAGGTGAGGCTGGGTTTACCCACATGGACCATAACTTCCCTGCAAATAAAAACATCTTCCTTGTCGAAGCTGCCTAACCTCAACCGGCGGGGTTCAAGAACAATCTGGAAAAAAATAAGCTACCCCGCCGGGTGGACTATTCTCATCCAGCGGGGATCAAGAACATAGTCGTGAACCGCCATTAAAACAACTCGTAACCAACTCCAATCCAACCCAAAAAAATCTATTGAACGACAAATCAAGCCTTCTAACATCAATATAACACTTCTAACACCTAGATAAACATGTGTTTGCCCTACTCTAACACCTTGAATCACATAAATTTAAAAAAACATAACAAACTAAATATAACCAAAACAAGTAATTAAAGGAGATTCTTAATTTTTCTCCTTGCCCATTATTGTTGTTTGTTGGATTAGAATCTTCCGGAGTTGTTGAAGAATAATTTTTGGTTACCCGAAAATCTTAATTTTCTGATTTCGGGTTTTGGAAGTTTTAAGAAGGAGATGAGAGGGGGAGATTAGAGGTTTGGAGCTGTTTTTGTTTTTGGGATGGTTAGAGTTTAGGGTTAGGGCTTAGTAAATCAGTCGGGGGTGTTTTGAGTATAATTTTGAGGATAATTAAAATAGGTAATGGGGTACTTAAAAATGGGGCTACTTATCTTAATGGGAGCCGATTTAGCCAAAGCCCCAAAAGTATAGTATTTTTAAATTTTTATTATTTTGTTCCTACATTCCGTTTGTTCATCCGCTGGTTGGGAATTTTTTAACTGCCGGACCACTTATATTTGGTTTGGTTTATTTTAGGTCGAGGGTAATTTTGTAAAGTGTTTTGAGTATTAAGTATTTTGGTATAAAGTAGTGAGAGATTTGAGCAGCCTGGTTGTATTAAATGTTCATTACCCTCATTAATGAAAGTAGTTGGGGTACTTATACCCTTAATTACGGACCCATGGGCTTACGGGTCAAGTTAGGAATCTGGGTCAAGTTTAAGGACCCATTAATCTATTAAGCTGATTAGCACATAGCTTAGTCAAAAAAGTGTTTAGGTGTTTATTTACTTTTGTTCTGTCAGGTTAGTTTAGTGGCACGTTTATGTCCGAAATACCCCAGTCAGGATAACTCATTAAGCTGTGACTGGATAATCCAAACTCATCAGTAGCCCCTTTTTTAAGCCTTGTCAAATATCTTTGGTAGGACTAAAAAATTTACTTGGCCAGTAGCAACTTTGTCCGACCCGCTCAGTCACTTCGTGCTGGGAGGTTTATCTTTATTATTAACTCAGTTCGAAGTCTTTTTGAACTGATTTCTTTTCCCAGAATTCTAAGAGTTTTCTTGTTGGATCGTGGGACACATGTCACAATCTGGTTCGACCTACCAGCCGTTTTTCTATCTAGATCGACGCACCCACTAAGTCAAAACATTTACCTAGGCATTTAATCCTACCCACGTTTGCGCCGTCTTTAATCATCACCAAATCCTCTTCAACTTCTCCTAGGTAATAGTTACTTTTTTCTACTGTTATATAAATAATTTTTCACTATTCCATTTTCTTCATCACTCAAAATTTTTATAGAGAGATTTTCACTATTCCATTGTCTTCATCACTCAAAAAATTTATAGAGAGATTTTCACTCTTGTCTTCAAACTTGTTCTTGAATAGTTTTATGTTCACAGCTAGAAACATACTTGTGAGAGGCGGTTAGTTGAACTTATCAGAGCTAGAAAAGGCAAGAAAAGTTTAAAGGGAGAATCGAATTGCTGCTGGTCTCTCAGTCTCCCCAAGCGAAAAGTCTGGTGAACCAACCCAGGAAGCTGACCAAGGGTCATCCTCATCTAGAAATCCAAGACCCAAACAATTATTCAAACCAAGTCTCTCTCCTCTCCTCTCAGGTTCTTCTGTTCAGGAGTCCCAATCCTCCACTGCCAAGGAAAAACCAGTTTTGAGTGTCAGAAAACCCTCATCTTTCTTAGCCATGGGTTCAGATATTAAGAAGTCCTCCGAAAAATCAACCCCTCACCGGACGACCCGTCTGTCCAAATCTCAAACAACTACATCTCCGCCAAAGCCCTCCGGATCGGAGGCATCTAAAGAAACTTCAAAAGATAAGCCCTCCGGATTGAAGGCATCTAAAGTAGCCCCAAAGGCCAAACCCTCCGGATCTCAATCTCAACCGGACACTCGCTCATTCATCCGAACAGCCTTTAGTGCCAAAAGTTGATCCTCCATTATCCAAGGCAACTGAAAAATCTTCCACAGTGATGGAAGAAGTAATGGAGGACAGTATCGAAGAGGCCTTCTTTGAAACTGAAGCATCAGGTCAAACCGGGGACGTCGCCTCTGATAGGAAAGGAAAAGGCAAAGTCAAGGTTGGTATGGCTCATCCGGATCTCCCGGCATGCTTGGAGGGCAAGGTAGGCCCTTGCTTCAAAAATGTCAATGTTAAATATTTGCTGGCCCTGCAGAATATAAACTATGTCTACACCCATACTGCTGAGTTGGGCCGGATCTGGACAAAGTGTGAGATCCCAGAGTCAGTGAAGGTGAGGATACCTGTCACTTTGGAGACTCCGATGGACTGTAAACTCAATGAGGTGGTCATCTTCACGGAGGTGTTAAACTGGGGACTTCAGTTCCCAGTGGACCCAGAAATTGCCAGGTATTTCCATCTGATCAAGCTCTGCCCAAGCCAGCTGAGCCCAAACGCCTGGTATTCTCTCCTCGCTTGGATTATGGCATCGAGGTTGTCTAAAATCCCTCTCTCAATGGAGCAATTTTCTGTTGTGGCAAGTCTATGCAAGAATCACCATATTCCCTTCTACCATCATAATATAAGGAACAATTTCAAGGTGGTAGGCGACTTATTGGAGTCTGAGAAGAACTGGAGGACACAGTTCTTTTTCATCAGTGGGTCATGGGAGAATGGTAAGAAGATTAAAGCCAATACCAACCCTAGTATGTTAACTAGCAGATGGAAGAGTAGGCTTTGAACAGTAACTCGTCCCTGGACTATCGACTTTGGTGACAGATAGTCCCTGGACTTTCAAAAGTCCGTTAGTAGTCCCTGGACTATCCAGTTTGGTGACATATAGTCCATGGACTTTCAAAAGTCCGTTGGTAGTCCTTGGACTATCCAATTTGGATAAAGTTAGTCTCATGCGCATGCTTATTAAAGGGACTAACTTTATCAAAAATAAAAAGTCAAAGGACTAAATTTATTGAAAATGAATAGTTGAAGGACTATCTGTCACAAAATTGATAGTCAACACATGCAAGGGGATTAACTTTATCCAATCTGGATAGTCGAGGGACTACGAACAACTTTTGAAAGTCCAGGGACTATCTGTCACCAAATGCGATAGTCCAGGGACGAGTTACTATTCAAAGCCCGGAAGAGTACATGTAAGTTCTCTATCTTTATCTTTCATGTTCTTATTTTTAACTCGCAAGTATTCTTCTCCTGATTTATTTTTCACTTCTTATTCAGTGTTGCCGAAGGAGTTTACCGGACACCTGGATGAGAGGCAAATAACCTGTGCCAAACTTAACGCATGGGAGCGTTGTGGGAATGCCTTCCACAACTGCTTCACCTCAAGTAATCTGGTGAGGTCCCATCTATGGAACACCACAAGTCGGAGAGATCTCACATGGGAAGTACTAACTACACCTCCTCCTCCTGGTGTAATACTTAAACAAATAGAATCCAAAGATGGTAAATTGGTCTTGCCTTCTAGAGCCAAAGCTCCCAGCAAGATGAAACGGAAGAAGAAGAAAGTCACGACAGAGGCAGTCCCAGCTGCCACAGAGGGGATCGGTTTGGGGAACTAAGGAGGAATCAACGCTGTCTTGCTCAATGTAGTAGAGGCTGAGACTGTAAGGGAGTCAGTAGAATCACAAAACCCACCAAGACCTTCCAAAAAGAACCGGAAAAGAAGAGCAAGCAGTGACGAAAAGGCTGCCAAAAAGAAAAAGGTCACCTTAAGGGAAGAAATAATTTTTCGCCATTCAGAGCTTCTACCTTCACCAGCCTTTATTAACCCCGCTCTACCAGAGAAGATTCCAACAGGTTTGTAGTCCGGAGAGGGTACCGGAGGAGGGATTGATGGAGTGGGCATTAGTGCCCTTCAAGACATTGATCTTTACTTCAAATTTTTTGAGAAGGATGACTTTGCTGGTCCTTTCCGTCCTTCAAGCTCTTCTAACATGGTGACTTATAATGGTAAGTATTTCTCCGTCTCCGGAGAACAAGATATTGTGGCCCATTTCCTTCTTGGTCACATCCAACCAGTGTTCGATCTAGAGAGACAAATGAAGAGTCAGACTGCACTCATCAACACCCTCACTTGTGACAAAGAGTCTCTGTCAACCAATCTTCTCAATGCTAATCAGAGCATAGAAGAACTGAAAAAAGAGATTGAAACACTGAGGAAGGACAAGGAAGGTCTATCAACCAAGCTTGCCACTTCAGAGACGGCCAGTACCGAGCTCCAAGTTAAGTGCTCCGGTTTGGAAAAAGATCTCACAACATTAAGGGAATACTTGAAGACCAAAGATGGTGTCATTCAAACCTTGTCCGGTGAGAAGACTTCTTTAGAGGTACTGTGTCTAAGGTGATCAAGGAGAAAGAAGACTTGGTGAAGGAGCAGTAACAAACTATTCAGGAAAGCATTGATAAATATATCAATGAGGTGATAGACTCCCTTGAGAAAAGGTACGATGAAGTTAGGGATGACATGGTGTTGCTCTTCCATGAGACATTTCCGAAGGGGACCCTTGGTCTCCTATGAAAATATGTACAATACAAAGATCTTCCTCATCACACCATGACAACTGGCGATAAGTACAACGTTTCCAGTGGAATTGACTCCACTACTGAATACGAAGAAGGAACTAGTGAAAGTTCGAGTGCCGAACTCAAAAGTCCCAAGACAATTGGTGATGAAGGAAATTCTGAAGGGGACAAGCCCTAAGGTTTAAACATGTTTTTGTTTTCTTACTTTTCTGAACTACTAAAGTCCTTAGATAGCCAAGGCCTTTTTGAATGTCATCCGGTTTGAGTCTGGATAAGTCTTTTAAAACACTTAAAGTCCTTGGATGGCCAAAGACTATTTTGTAGTTTGGTAATGTTATCTGGTTTCAGTCCGGATAGTTTATTTAATCTTGATTTGTTTAATACTTTCTTTTCTCTTAATTTTAATGGCTAATGTTTAAATAGCCTCAATTATTTCAGAAGTATTAAAGTGAGAGTATTTAATACTCCGATGATATGTATTTAATGGTCATCCTTCAACCAGGTTAATCCGATCCATCAAAGATCCAGAGTGTTAAATCAAACACTTGTACTTGAATAGAATTGTAGTTAAACCACATCGGATGTTTTAAGAAACCATCATATTTTATTGAATGAACCTCCCCGCGCCACCATGGTAGGAAAGAGTATGCCCTTAATATTTACACTGATATTTAACAAGTAGATATTTACACAAGTTTTATTCTAGATATAACGTGAGGTGTTCAATATTCCAAGAGTGCTTCAAAAACCTTCCTTATTTGTCTTGAAGCCTATATGTCCCAGGCTTAAGCTTTTCGGAGACCTCATAAGGGTCTTCCCAGTTCGGAGCCAACTTACCAAACTGCTTCTCCTTAGTGTGTAAGAAATGTTTTCTCAAAACTTTATCTCCCAGTTGAAAATCTCTTCTCTTGATCTTGGAAGCAAATTAACTCATCATCAAGCTTTAGTAGTGGGTTGTTCTAAGATGAGCTTTAACCGTTCTTTCTTCTATTAAGTCCAACTGATTCTTAATTTCCATCTCATTGGCTTGTTCAGAATAGTTATGGACCCTGTATGATGGTAGGGTTACTTCTATAGAAGTAATAGCATATATCCCATACACCAAGGCAAAAGGAGATTCATGTGTAGCAGCCCTAGGAGTAGTTCGGTATGCCCACAACACTTCTTGCAGATAGCTCGGCCACTTCCCTGCAGCCCCTTCTAAATTCTTTTTTAATCCAGACAAAATAGTCTTGTTTGCCACTTCAACCTGGCCATTTTCTTGTGGGTGGAAAGGAGAAGAGAAGCAATGCTGAATGCCCCTGGAGGCTGATAAGTGCATTTCATGTCACTTATTATGATTTCATTAGTCTTAAAATCATCGCCGGTTCTCATATATTCGTTGTGTTTTAACGTGTTTTTCAAGTATTCCTAAATGCGCTTTTGAGGATGATAAATCTGTTAATCTAATCATGGAGTTGTGTGCGAGTGGTGAGCTTTTCGATCAGATTATTACCAAGGGGTATTATAGTGAAAAAGTTGCTGCTTCGGATGAGAATGTCGCTCTTAAAGCAACTGATTTCAGATTTTTTGTCCTCATCAAAGAGGTCAAAGTATGCGCTTCAAGATCTTGTAAGAATCTCGCATGCTCATTGAGGGAAGAAATGGATGAAGACAGATCATTCTTTTGGAACTGCACTTTTAAGATTGAGGCATTTGAGCTCTTCCGAACGATGCAAAAAGCCGAATCCAGTAAACCTAATGCTTACACAGTTGTATCTCTTCTTCCATTTTGTAAAGACGAAACGTACAGTGATATGGGCCGATCAATCCACGGACTTGCAGTTAAGCTAGGTTTTGACGTAAATCCAACCATAAACACTGCACTCAGAGACATCTATATGAACTGTGATGATGAATATACGGCTACCTGTCTATTTGAGTGTTGTTCCGAAAGAGATCTCGTCTCTTGGAGTTCTTTGATTGCTAGTTATGTTAAACATAACAAACCAATCAAAACCGTACGGCTTTTTAATCATATGAATATCAGTTAGTTGATGTTCCTTATTTTTATTCGGCTTGTGGTCAGGCCCATTTCAGAACCGAGTCTTTAACTTAGCTCTTAGGTCCAGAATCAGATGAAGTAGGGTAGGGCACCGCCAGAGACAAAATGGGAGAAAGAGAGAGAGAGAAAAGGAGAGTAAAGAGGAAGAAAAAACGAAATGGGCTTCTTTTAGGGTTTTCGACAGAACTTATAAATAAAACAGACGAAAGAGAGACGCAAACAGATTTGGCTACCTTTTTGGGTTTTTAATACTTATGGTTTGATTGCTTGAATAATTTGTGAGATACGTTTATCGTTTACTTAGTATGGTTGTACTTACAGTTAGATGCGTCGCGAACATCTAGTTTGTTAATCTTTAATGAATGAAAAAGTAGATTTAAGGGTTTAGAACTTGCCTGCTAGCATAGGTACTTGAATGATTCATATTGTAATTGTTCATGATTCGTAATATGTCACTAACCATATCATATTACCCTATCTAATCGAAATAGATAACTTGTGCTTAAAACCAATTGTACCTCAATTCGTATAGACATATAGGATTGTCATGCAAGCGGTGTCTGCTTAACTGCTATCTCTTTTATGGTTGTTTAAGTGGGTTGGTTTACGTGTACTGAGAGGTAGCGTATACTGATTTTGTATTATCTGATTAGTAATCGTTGTTATCATATATATTGATTAAGTATATTAATACTCTGAGTGAAATAAATAATGAAGTTAGGGTTCTATGTTTTCTCTCGCATAAGTAAACTCGTTAGATAATCTCGTTCGTTAATTTCCTTAGTTATATTCATTCACCCATACTTTATTACTCGTTCAAGAATTAGTCTAATAATCATACGTTGTTGCATAAGTGAATTCTTGTCATATACACCTAGTCTTCGTGGGAACGCACTTACTTACTTATTACTTGCTACTATTTGACCACGTATACTTGCGTGAGAAAAGGGATAACAAGGTTTTGGCGCCGTTGTCGGGGACTCGGTGTTATTTGACAGTTTTATTGCTTATTAGCAGGGGTCGTTATAAAACTGCTGACTTGATTCGGTTACTTGATTTTCGTGTGTTTTCTTGTGCTTTAGGTACTTGAGCGTGTATGCAAACACGGTCTCAAACTAGAGGACTAGTACAAAAGAAGCTTGAAACAATCCAAAGAACAGAGTTACTAGTCTCATATTCTGATACTAATTCTACAGTGGGAGATCCAGCTCCAGAAGCACTCATGGAGTACTCTCAACAGAAGATCATGGATATTCAGTCTAGCATTGTCAGACCCAATATTGCTGCGAATAAGTTTGAGATTAAACCCGGCACTATTCAGATGGTGTAGAATTCTTGTCAGTTTGAGGGAGCTTCATCTGAGGATCCTAATATGCACATTATGACCTTCTTTGAAATCTGTGATACTTTCAAGTTCAATGGTGTTTCAGATGATGCCATAAGACTGAGACTCTTCCCATTTTTTCCGAGGGACAAAGCTAATAGCTGGTTACACTCTTTACCAGCAGGCTTGATCACTACTTGGGATATACTTGCGCAGAAATTTCTCTCAAAAAATTTTCCTATGGCAAGAACAGCCGCCATGAGGAATGCTATTACTCAGTTTTCTCAGTCATATGGTGAATCTTTAAGTGAAGCTTGGGAGCGTTACAAGGAGATGCTCAGAAAATGTCCTCATCATGGGATGTCTGATTGGTTAGTAATAAATTACTTCTACAATGGTTTGAGTGCGCAAACAAGGCCCATAGTCGATGCTACATCTGGGGGAGCCTTATTAACGAAAAGCTATGAGGAGGCTCACAAGCTCCTTGAGATGATGGCTGCTAATGAATTCCAGAACCCTTTTCAGAGACTGTTACAACATATAGTAGCTGGTATTCTTAACGTAGACACTGCCACTGCTTTAGCAGCTCAGCTTGAAGCTCTAAACATGAAGGTGAATTCTTTGACTAAACTAGGGGTACATTTGATAGTTAGTGTGTGCGAGATTTGTACTGGAGGGCATGACACTCAACAATTCCCTATCTCTACTAAGTCAGTGCAATTTGTGAGTAACTTTCAGAGGAAGAATCAACAACCAATCTCAAACACCTATCACCCAAGCAACAGAAATCATCCGAACTTCAGTTAGAGCAATAATCAACAAGGTAATCAGCATTATGGTGCTAAGCCATACGCTCCTCCTGGATTTCAACAACAAGGTTAGCAACATCAATCTCAACAATATGCCCCAAGACAACCTCAGAATCAACATCCTGGCCCTTCTCAACATTCTGTGAGAGACTCTCAATTCGAAGAGATGAAGTTAATGATTAAAAGTTTGATGGTATCTCACAATACCTTGGAAAATCAGATTGGGCAGATGGCCAGTAACATGATTGTTCAACCTCAGGGAGTTATTCCTAGTGACACAAAACATAATCCAGGTAAACGGGATGGCAAGAAGCAATGCCAAGCTATCACCTTAAGATCAGGAAAGATTGCCGAGAACCCCACGGTTGAATAAGAGGCTGAATTTTCTCAAAATCATACCTCATCTGAGGTTAACTCTGATCAAGATCAGCCACTTAAAAAGCCATCTCCGTCAGATATTGAGCCTACGATCTACCCTCCTCCACCTTTTCCGCAAAGGTTGCAGAAACAGAAGCTAGATACTCAGTTTGGGAGATTCTTGGAGGTATTCAAGAAGCTACACATCAACATACCCTTTGCTGACGCATTAGAGCAAATGCATAGTTATACCAAGTTCATGAAGGGAATTATGTCGAAAAAGCTAAAGCTTGGTGATTTTGAGACGGCGACGCTCACTGAGGAATGTAGTGCGATCTTACAACAAAAATTGCCTCCCAATCTTAAAGATCCAGGAAGCTTCACCATTCTATGTTCAATCGGTAATTTATCTTTCAACAAATGTTTTTGTGACTTGGGAGCGAGCATCAATCTGATGCCCCTATCTGTGTTTGAGAAACTTGGGCTACCTGAGCCAAAACCGACTAACATCTCTTTGCAACTAGTTGATCCTTCTATCACATATCCTCGTGGTATCGTGGAAGATGTCTTAGTAAAGGTAGATAAGCTCATCTTTCCGGCTGACTTCATTATCTTGGATGTCGAAGAGGACAAAAATATCCCCATAATCATGGGAAGGCCATTCTTAGCTACGGGAAAAACTTTGATTGATGTCTAGAAAGGGGAGCTTACTATGAGAGTGCAAGATCAGAAGGTCACTTTCAATGTTTTCAAGGCCATGCAATCTCCAATAGAGGATGAGGAATGTTTCAGGTTGGATATGGTCGATTCTCTGCACAGTAATGAGTTGGATTAGTTTGCGAGTTCAGATGTTCTAGGCAGAGTTCTACATGGTGAAGCTGACTTCAAAGACGAAGAAATATCCGAATGTGTTTAACTACTACAAGAAGCCCCATATCAAAAGAGGCTCAATATTCCACATGAGTCGCTTGGATTGGGTGATCTTAAGAAGTCTCAGGAAAGGCTTAAGCCTTCTCTAGAAGAAGCTCCTAAACTTGAACTCAAACCACTACCAGATCATCTCAGGTATGCTTTCTTAGGAGAGTCATCTACATTAGCTGCTATTATTGTATCTAACCTTTCAGGTAGTGAGGAAGAAAAGCTATTGAGAGTTCTGAGGAAGTTCAAATCAGCCATTGGTTGGTCTATAGCACATATCAGAAGATGTATAAGGAAAAAAGTCAAGAAATGGCATGATAGGAAGCTTTTACATAAAGCTTTTGAGCTAGGTCAAATGGTTCTTCTTTTCAACTCTCGTCTAAAGCTTTTCCCTAGAAAGCTCAAGTCAAGATGTTCTGGACCTTTTAAAGTCAAGACAGTATATCCACATGGAGCAGTTGAAATCTATGACGAATCGCCAGACAAAGCATTCAAAGTCAATGGTCAACGACTCAAGCATTACTATGGCGATGTGGTGAACCGTGAGGCATTCATCATCAGCCTCTACACTACATGATTCCGAGCGGTATCGTCGAGCTATTGGCGTTAAACAAATACTTCGTGGGAGGCAACCCACCGGGAAACAATGACCAACACTCCTGGACGAGTAGGAGAGTGTTTCTTGTATCTTTTAATTTCTTGTAGTTGCATTCATCATAGTAGTTATTCATGATAGACAGTGCATCTTCATGTTAGTCATGCTTATTTGCATATTCATGTCATGATTATAGAGATTGTGTTTAGGGTCGAGTTAGTCTATTAGCATAGCATTTTGCATCTTTGATCCTTTGAGTTGTTGTTCAACTTAAGTAGCCAATGATGAAAATTGTTTGGAATGATAGTAGGAATAAAATCTAATTAGGTTGCTTCTAAGTTAGCTTCCTTGATGCAGAAGCACAATTAATACACGTAGACTCATCGATCATGCCTTAATCCTTTATTAGCTCATGGATCACAAAAATATAAGTTTGGGGGAGTTGAAAGATAAATATGCGTATTATTCAGTTAGGCGTCAAAGGCTAGTAGCCGCTCGTTGACGTACGTCCTCTCGCTGGGGGCTGCGTATTACGAGTAGTCTAGGGGTGGAATGAGATGGATCGAAACGCACGCATTCCCAATCGATAAAAAAAATGAGAAAAAAAAAGAAAAAGAAAAGAAAAGATGAAAAATAGAAGGCAAAATTGGCTAGGATGAGCTCTTTGGTACTCGAGTTATTAGGTTCTATGGGAATTTGTGCCTAGTGACCTAAGACTTTTCCGGTCTGGGATCCGCAAACCTAAAGCTCGCTACATAGGCACCACTGTATAAGTTTTTTTGGGACCTCGTTCATTGCACGGTCAAATAAGCCTTTATGTGTCTGTATATAGAATAAAGCATAATAAATCTTTGACAACCCCGGGGAAATATAGATGTGCATCTTGACTATGAGGAATCTAAGTTTTATTTTGTTTCTAAACTTGTTATGATTATAATAAAAACAAGTAAGATCCATTAATTTGTACTAAAAACATATCGATTGAGTTTCAACACACACGCATGCTCCACACTTGTATTGCTAACATTTGAGTACCTAATTATTTCGCATACCGAGTTCATTACATTCGTTGAGGCATTTATGCTGAATTAGTTTCAGTTACTCGTTCGGGATCATTGTATTCTTGCATTCGTTTAAATTCAGTGCATTCATGCATCATTTGTTAAACCTGTTTTGCATTGCTTGAGGACAAGCAACGATTTAAGTTTGGGGGTTTGATAAGTACATGTCATGTCACTTATTACGCTTCCATTAGTCTTAAAATCGTCGCCGGTTCTCATGTATTCGTTGTGTTTTAACATGTTTTTCAAGTATTCCTAAAGGCGCTTTTGAGGATGATAAATCTGTTAATCTAATCATGGAGTTGTGTGCGGGTGGTGAGCTTTTCGATCGGATTATTACCAAGGGGTCTTATAGTGAAAAGGCTGCTGATTCGGATGAGAATGCCGATATTAAAGCAACTTATTTCAGATTCTCTGTCCTCATCGAAGAGGTCAAAGTATGAGCGTCAAGATCTTGGAAGAAGCTTGCATGCTCATGGAGGCCAGAAAGGGATGAAGACAAGATCATTCTTTTGGAACTGCACTTTTAAGATTGAGGCATTTGAGCTCTTCCGAACGATGCAAAAAGCCGAATCCAGTAAGCCTAAGGCTTACACAGTTGTATCTCTTCTTCCATTTTGTAAAGACGAAACGTACGGTGATATGGGCCGATCAGTCCACGGACTTGCAGTTAAGCAAGGTTTTGACGTAAATCCAACCGTAAACATTGCACTCACAGACATGTATATGAACTGTGGTGATAAATATACGGCTACCTGTCTATTTAAGTGTTGTTCCGAAAGAGATCTCGTCTCTTGAAGTTCTTTGATTGCTAGTTATGTTAAACATAACGAACCAATCAAAGTCGTACGACTTTTTAATCATATGAATATCAGTTAGTTGATGTTCCTTATTTTTATTGGGCTTGTGGTCAGGCCCATTTCAGAACCGAGCCTTTAACTTAGCTCTTAGGTCCAGAATCAGATGAAGTAGGGTAGGGCACCGTCAGAGACAGAATGGGAGAGAGAGAAAAGGAAAGTAAAGAGGAAGAAAAAACGAAATAGGCTTCTTTTAGGTTTTTCGGCAGAACTTATAAATAGAATAGACGAAAGAGAGGCAAAAACAGATTTGGCTACCTTTTGGGTTTTTAACCTGCAGAATACAAAACGAGAGAAAAAGAAGAGAAAATGCAATTGGCTTCCCTAGGGTTTTCTTTCGGTAGAACAGAGAACAAAAGAGGAGAAAACACTTTTGAATATTATTGTGAGGGGGGTATCTCTGGGGTTTCGCCTATCTGGACAATTGGTGTCTTTTTCTCTTGGCAGCGTGAATTAGACAAAAGAGAAGGGTTAGCAGCGTCGTTTTTGGTTTTCTTACGGCATAATACAACAAAGAAGCAAAAATGCAATTGGCTGCTTTTGTTTTTTTTTTCCGATCCTGCAAAACATAGAACAGAAAGTAAAGGAAGAGAGAACGCAATTGGATGTTTTTTTATTTCAATCGGCAGTAGCAACCAGACGGAGATCAAAACGCAGGGACGGATACGGTGGTTTTCCGATCGGTAGTTTACGGATTGTTTCTGTTGTCCGATACTTAGTGGCTCCTGTTTGGTTTGACATTCTCTAAACGCTTATTCATCTATTTACATTCGTCTTAGAGTTATGTTAAATTTTATGCCCATGATGATGATTCGTTCGATTATGAACTAATCTTGTCATGGAAATCTAACGGATTTGTTTGAATAATACTTATGGTTTGATTGTTTGATTGATTTGTAAGATACGTTTATCGGCTACCTAGTATGGTTGTGCTTATCGTTAGATGCGTCGCAAACATCTAGTTTGTTAATCTTTAATAAATGCGAAAGTGGATTTGAGGGTTTAGAACTTGCCATGCTAGCATAGGTTCTTGAATGATTCATATTGTGATTGTTCATGATTCGTAATATGTCACTAACCATATCATATTACCCTATGTAATCGAAATAGATAACTTGTGCTTAAAACCAATTGTACCTCAATTCGTATAGACATATAGGATTGTCATGCAAGCGGTGTCTGCTTAACTGCTATCTCTTTTGTGGTTGTTTAAATGGTTTGGTTTACGTGTACTGAGAGGTAGCGTATACTGATTTTGTGATATCTGATTAGTAATCGTTGTTATCATACATATTGATTAAGTATATTAATACTCTGAGTAAAATAAACAATTAAGTTAGGGTTCCATGTTTTCTCTCGCATAAGTAAACTCGTTAGATAATCTCGTTAATTAATTTGATTAGTTATATTCATTCACCCATACTTTATTACTCGTTCAAGCATTAGTCTAATAATCATACGTTGTTGCATAAGTGAATTCTTGTCATATACACCTAGTCTTCGTGGGAACGAACTTACTTACTTCTTACTTGCTACTATTTGACCACGTATACTTGCGTGAGAAAAGGGATAACAGAGGCACATAAATTCTCCATATCCTTGTTATCAAATTGTGGCCCGTTATTCGTTGTAATCTTCTTAGGAATCCCAAATCTGCAACATATATTATATAAAATAAACTTTATGATAACTTTCAAAGCTGTTCCTGCCAGAGGAGCTGCCTCTATCCACTTTGAGAAGTAATCAATAGCTATAATAATAGTCCTGCACCCTCCGGACGCCATAGATAAAGGTCCAACTAAGTCCAATCCCCAACGAGAAAAAGGTATTGACTCAGAAATAGACTCTATAGGAACTGCTCGCACATGAATTTTGTTTCCATACCTTTGACATGGATCAAACTTTTTCACCATTTCTTTAGCATCTTCCATTATGGATGGCCAGTAGTATCCAACTAATAATACCCTCCTGGTTAGTGCCATATAGCCACAATATGCTGATCCTTACCCATCGTGCAGTTAGGATAAAACGATTTCGGATTCTTCAACCCCCAAACAACGCATGAGAGGTCTGCTGAAGGATTTTTTTATAAAGAACCTCTCTTATGATAAAAAAATCCACGAGCCTTGTGTTTAATTTTCCTTGCCATAGCTTTCTCCAGAGGCAAAACCCCATCAAAGATATATTGAAGAAGGGGAAATCGTTAGTCTTTAGGTTGAATTTTGTATACACAAGCTTTCCTCTTCATCCTTGTTCTGATTTGATTGTATGGATGGGCATTCTTGTATATGAATCCAAGGGTAGGACTCAGATTATGCTATGGTTGCTAAGGAATCTGCTAGTGTATTTTATGATCTAGGAATATGCTCATAGCAAACACTCTTGAAGTTGGCTATCACCTCTCTAAGGATGAGTAAGTATATGATCAGTTGCTCCTTCTTGACCTCCGATTGACCTTGAACATGGTGGATAAGAAGTTGGGAATCACTCATCAACCTAACTCTTTTAGTCCCACATAGGAAAACTAGTTTAAGGCCAGCTATAGCTGCTTCATATTCAGACTCATTGTTAGAGGCCCTAAACCCAAAGCATATAGCCTGGTATATTTTATCACCATACGGAGAGGTTAGGCAGATTCCAGCCCCACAACCCATTGTGTTTGATCCACCATCAGTCTGGACTACCCATTCTTTTTTAGTTTTCCCTTCTGAAACTTGTTTAGAACTCCTATCCGGATGGAATTCAACTAGGAAATCAGCAACAGATTAAGCCTTGATCGCAGTTTGTGGGGCGAGATCAAAGTCATAATCACCTAACTCTGCCGACCACTTGGTCATCCTGCTTGATATATCTGCTTTCTGAAGAACATTCTTTAATGAAAAAGATGTGCGGATAATGATGGTATGAGACTGAAAATACGGCCTCATTTTTCTTGCTGCAATCACTAAGGCTAGTGCCAGTTTTTCAAGTTTTAGGTACCTCTTCTCAGCATCTATCAGGCTATTGCTGATGTAGTACACTAGACGAGGGTAATTGTCCACTTCTATTACCAAGACTGCACTTATAGCATATTCTGACACAGCCAAGTATACATAAAGTGTTTCACCTTGTACAGGCTTGAAAAGGGTTTTTGGTGACGACAAGTGTTTGTTTATTTCATCAAAATCTTGGCTGCATTGTGGAGACCAATTGAAATATTTAACACTCTTCAAGGTCTAAAAAAACGGAGCACACTTGTCCGAAGACCTTCAAATAAAACGATTCAAGGCAGCCAATCTTCCTGTCAGTCTCTGGACTTCTTTAATATTTCGAGGGGGGTCTATTTTTAACATGGAGTCAATCTAATCCAGATCGGGCTGTATCCATTTTTCACTTATCACATAACCCAAAACATTTCCAGACCGTACCCAAAAGACACACTTCTTTGGATTCAGCTCTAAATTTACCTTAGCCAAATTGGCAAAAGTCTCTTGGAGGTCAATTATGTGCAAATCCTCTTCTAAGATTTTCACCATCATATCATCGATGTACACCTCCATATTCCTGCCAATCTGATTAGCAAATGTTTTGTTCACCAACCTCTGGTAAGTAGCCCCAACATTCTTCAACCTAAAGGGCATCACCTTGTAACAATGGAGACCCCTGTCTGTAACAAAGGTAGTGTGGTCTTGGTCCTTCAGATCCACCTGTATCTGGTTATACCCAGAGAAGACATCCATGAAGGACAACAACTTGTTTCCAGATGTTGAGTCCACCAACTGATCTATCCGGAGAACTGGATAAAGATATTTTAGGCAAGCTCTGTTGAGGTCAGTAAAATCAATACACATACGCCATTTTCCATTTTTTTCTTGACTAACATTGGATTGGCAGTCCATAAAGGATATTGAGACTCTTTTATGTGCCCCATCTTGGTAAGTAGATCGACTTCTTGGACTATTACATCGGCTTTCTCCTTAGAGAAATCTCTCATTTTATGCACAATGGGTGTAACGTCACTTCGGATGGACAGCTTATGTGAGATTAAACATGCAGGCACACCGGTCACATCAGCATTGCACCAAGCAAAGGCATGTTGATTATCTGCCAAAAAGGACAACAATTTCTTCTTTAATTGTGGTGCCATCTTGGAGCCAATCTTAACACTTCTAACTTCTACCAGAGAGTGGGTTTCAACTTCTTCAACTGGTATTAAAACACCAGGGGCCTCTATGGGGTCATCAATTTCACCCTCTTCCTCAAAAGGCCCCAATAACTGCTAATCTTCATTAACTCGGACTGCTCCCAAAGTTTTGGGAGCAAGTGCAGTTGCATAACACTCCCTTGCTATCTTTTGACTGCTCCTGACAACTCCTACTTGCCCTTGAACCGCATACTTCAAACATTGGTGGACTGTTGAGGCCACAACATGCATTATGGAGAGCCAGGACCTCCCAAAAATTGCATTGTAGCATGTTGGGCAATCTACCACAACGAATAACACTCTGACCATTTTTTTAAAAGGCCCCTTGCCTAACAACACCTCTTCCTGAAACTCTTCGATTGCATCTGCAGAGCTCCTTGTGAAGCCCACAATGGCTCTGTTTGACCATTGAATAACGACCGGATTTTTCATCTGCTTGTAAGAACTTAAAAGGAGAATGTTTGTCGAACTGCCCGTGTCTATCAAAATTTGTCTGATATCATTGCCCCCAATAGACGCTCCTATCACCACTGTATCCTCATGAGACCCAACAATGTTTCTTAAATCATCCTCATCAAAGACTATAAATGGAAAAAGGGTTTGGGACTTATAAGAAGACATGCCCCCTCAATTGAGTAGCTAGACTATGAACATGCCTCTTCCTTGATGAAAGAGTGGGGACTGTCATGGTGTCCTCTCCGAATATGGTAAGTGATTCAAAGAAACTAACAAGTCCGGGCACCGTCTTGACCTGTTCTGTTATGACCCCCACTTTATTCCGAGTTGGATCAGGCTCCGGATAGTCCGAATCAACATCAAATATTTCAAGGACCACAATTGCCCCTTCCAGAGCAGATGTTCCTGCATTGTTTATAGGGCCAGTTCGAGGAGAATTGTCAAGCATGTTCCCACTTATTATTTTGACATAAGCACCCAGCTTGCCTTTTTCAATGAGATTCTGTACTTCCTGTTTCAACGCAATACGGTCTTGGGTGTTATGACCAATATCATGATGATACTAGCAAAAACAAGTATTACGGCTTTCTCTAGGAGATTGCAGCGCTGCTGGTTTCTAGAAATGGACTCATCTTTAGTCTTGTCATAAATGGTAGCCACACTCTCTTTTAATTCTGCAAACCACTCTGGTTGAACCCAATGACCTCTTTTACTTCTTGACTACTGGCTCTGAGCTGGATTTGGGTTGGATTGAGTCTGTTTGGCCCTGTTGGACCCTTGTCAGGTTTCTTTAGCCTTGTATCCGGACTGGTTTTGGTTTTGAGCTGCCGGGGCGGACCTCACCTGATGGTGCACCCTGGTTTTCTTGGTTTCATACACATTAATCTGCTTTCCCACCTGGTTTAGCAAGCCACCCCAAGTCATAGCCTTCTTTCTAGTCACCGAATCAGCCAGATTCCCAGGATTCAACCCTTGTCTTAAAGAAGCAATTGTCACATGCTCGAAGCAGTCTGCTAACCCATTCTTGGTGTTCACAAACCGACTTATGTAATCCTTTAAGGACTCATTTGGCACTTGGGAACAATGGATAATAGTATCTCCATTTCTCTTTACCTCTTTACTTCCCACAAACTGCCTTCGGAAGGCAACCCAGAATGTATCAAAGTTTCTGATACATCCCTGGGTAAACTGTTGTACCATTTAAGAGGCACTTCCCGTAAAAGATTGGGATAAGGCCCTACACAGAATTTTGTCATCATCATCAAAATCATCATGAAGTTCTTGAACTGCTCTAGATGATTGTCCGGATCTTTACTCCCATCGTACTTCTCCATTTTAGTACTGTCAAACCTTTTGGGTAGGTTTCCGGACAGTATCTTGGTAGACAATGGTGATTGTCTCCAATTCATACTACGACTGAAGACTGTGTCTTCATTAGGTATTGCAAAAATACCTGGTTCATCATGGAGAACAAAAGGATCGATCAACAACTGATCCACATGCCTCTGACTGTAGCTGTGAGATGATTTTTTTCCCAAATTCCTTATAAGTCTCCCATGCCTATCTCTCTTTCTTGAATATTTTTAACTAGTTTTTGTTTCTTCCTGGACCTCCCTTCATCACTGTTTGATAACAAAGACTCTTCAAGCTCAGCTTCGTTAGAAGAGCTGCTGGAGGACTCATAATCTGAACTTTCCACCGGCTTAAATGAGTCTATTGATGGATCATTCTCCCTTAGATTGTCAGTATGATGGATGGCTGACGCCTTTGACTTCTCATTTAAACTCATTTCTGCTTTTTTAATGGCCCTCAACGCTTCTATTTATGCTCTCAACTTGTCTCGTTCCTCGGTGGTGTATTCATTGTTTTCCCCAACCACCTCCACCATAGGTGGTGGAATCGCTTGCTCGTTCGAATCCGTCCCAACAGGTCTTTTTTGTTGGTTTTAAATACAAGATTCAGACACCGTCTTCTCCCACTGTGGTCGCCAATTTGGTTTGGTTTATTTTAGGCTGAGGGTAATTTTGTAAAGTGTTTGGAGTATTAAGTATTTTGGTATAAAGTAGTGAGAGATTTGAGCAGGCTGGTTGTATTAAATGATCATTACCCTCATTAATGAAAGTAGTTGGGGTATTTATACCCTTAATTACGGACCCATTGGCTTACGGGTCAAATTATGAAACCGGATCAAGTTTAAGGATCCATTAATCTATTAAGCTGATTAGCACATAGCTTAGTCAAAAAGGTGTTTAGGTGATTATTTACTTTTGTCGTGTCCGGTTAGTTTAGTGGCACGTTTATATCCGAATTACCTCTGTCCTGATAACTCAGTCAGCTGTGACTAGATAATCCGAACTCATCAATATTCACTGGAATGCTCAGAAAATTTGCCCCGACAGAGATGGAAGGACATTATTTATAAGCACTTAAATTAGACAAAAAAATTGGGGCTAGTTATATTTTTGGGATCAGATTTAATTATGCCCTATATATTATAATAGGTTAAACCGTTAATTTATGTATTAAAAGAATGAAATTTACAAGTTTATCCACCCATAGTGAAACCCTAATCTATATACTAAATAGAGTCGTGTCTGAAATAAAAAAAATTATGCGATTTTTATCATTTCATTTTTTTATTAGGTATGATTTTTTTTCTATCTCGTCTCATATCTCATTTGATACATCAATTTTATTAGTCGATTATATTTTTTTTTATTAAATAGGATTATTTTATCTTATTTTATTGTTTTAATTTTTTTTTTCATCTTATCTCATTTGATTCATAAATTTTATCGGTCAATTATTTTTAACTGAAAATCATTTTTTAAATTTTTTTATGTTAAAGTTCACATTTGATTACATTTTATCTAGTGGTTGTATTTTTGTTTAGTTTTTACCAAATGTTCGATAAGTTTATTGGCTACAATAATTGATGGATTATATAGTGTTTGGATTTATCTAGTGTTTGGATTTATCTAGTGTTTGGATTATCTAGTTCACATAAGATTATCTAGTGTTTGGATTTATGTAATTTTAAAATTCTACACCTACTTCGATAAATTATAATGATAAATCGTTTAAATGTGACAACACTAAAAAAAAGAGAATCTGTATAAGTATTTTGGTACCGAAGTTGATGGATTAACCCCTGTTAATATTGTCGTGTTTTCCCCTAATAATATTGCAGAGGAAGACTAGATAAGTCCTTGTATACTCATTAATTCAAAACAACCCACATACTCGTGTGTGTATATATATATATATTTAAAACCGGAAAATCAATCCACTGATTTTATTTATATATATATATATTTTGTAAAGTTTGAAAGATGATTTAAACCCAGTAAGCTTTATTTGGCCTTTAAAGCTTCCTCCATCTTTCTCTAAAATGGCACCATAGTTCTGCATCGATTATTTTTGGAAATTCCTATCTCTAAAAAGGTACCATAGCCTCCTGCAAAAAAAACATATTTACATTTTAGTTATTAGAAAGGTTTCTCAAACCATAATGGGTATTTTGTTTTACTGTAAATTGACATTGTTTTTAGTTAGTATAAGTCTTTAGTAAGTGATAACCTACTTAAAAAATTACAAAAAATGACGAAATTAAAAGATACATGTTAAAAAAATAGAAAAAAGACGATACAGGTATGTCCGACATGCAATGGCGCCAGCACCATCGTGTCCGTCATTGCCTGGCGAAAAGTATAATCATCTTCGACAGGATGATGACGAAGAACACCACCTGGACGGCATCGTCTGGCGGAAACAGACATTTTTTTATTTTCTTTTTAAAATCATTTTTAAAAAAACAGAAAGATGGAATGGTCCATGTTCATGTTGGTTTGTTGAAAAACAAGTTTTGTTACCATTTCGACAAGTATTTTTAGATTTTACAAAGTTATACAAAAACAAGTTTTGCTACCATTTCGACAAGTATTTTTAGATTTTACAAAGTTGAAAAAGAAAGAGTTTTGGTTAGTTTAAGTTTTTGAGTTTTTAGTGAGTTTTCGGAAGTAAAATGTTAGGTTATTGTAGATTTTCTGTTTTGCAACTTCATAAAGCAAATAATGACATAAAACGTAATTAAATGATTTTTTAAAGATTTTTTAGGTTTTTTACTTAGTAGCAATTTTGTAAATATTGAAAAACAGAAGAAAAAAAACAACTTCACATAGTAGTTCGGCTTTTTTTAGCAACTCTCTCGAATGAATTAGTGTCAGACAAAATCTGTATAACTATCACCTTCAAAGTGTTTCAAACAGATGGAGCACCCACAAATTACATTTCTTTTTTTTCACTTTATATGATATGGTTAAAATTTGAAATTCTTTTAAAACAATAATTTTGTAGCCCTTGTTTTAGTAGGGATATATCTGCCTCTTTATTTTAATAGCTACGTATGGACCCTTCTTCGGGAATGTCAATAGTAAAGTAGTTGGCTATTAAAATTAGAATCTAAATTCTAAAGCTTTTCTATCTCGAACTCTCGTGACTCTTTGTCACTCCATCGTCATAATTAATTATTATTATTTATGGGAATACTTGAAAAATCTCGAAATGACACTAAAATTATATTACATTAGTAAAAAAAACTAAATATTTTGAAATAAATAAACAAATTTGGATGCCAATAAATTTGTAATTCAACGTAAACCAAGAATTGTTGTATTGCTGAACTAAAAATTATCGTGGACAATAATTAATCTAACAAACTCAACTAAAATTAAAATACTGCAAATAAATTAATCAATAATTTTGAAATCAGCATAAATTTTAAATTTAATCAACACTAATAGAGAACAAAATCTTAAAAAATGATTTTAAACTACGCATAAATGGATAATGTTATAAATCTTAACAAAAAAAGTTAAAAAATTATTTTTATTGTTCCGGTTGCACGGAACTTGGATAATCTTTATTTTAAACATAATTTGAATTGAAGAAAATTTAGGGTTGAGATGAGTAGGAAATGAAAAATGAGATGAGAAAAGAATGATATAACCCTACCTAAAAAAGATGATAGATATCGCGGCCTCTTTCGTACTCAGCTGTCGGACCTTTTAACTATTCGGTTATTGTTTAGGTTAGGGTTCGACTTGTACAACCCACTCTTTTTAATACATAAATTGAAAATGAAAGTTATATAGCACATATAATTAGTAAAATTGGTCTGGTTACCGTGAGGATCTTGTCAATCCGACTTCTGATTCCCCTGAACTATTAACTGCCCTAGTTGTATTTTTTTTAAATGAAATATTTATTAAAATAAAGATGAATTTACAAACGCGGGACTTCAAGTTTGAAACCAAAGGGCGTTAAACAAACCCTAAAGCCCAAATTGAAACAATAATGAAACCCTAGTCTCTTCACTAACCATACTAGAACTATAATAGCAAAGATTCTTCACTATCTTCAATTCATAACAACAAAGAACCAAGCAGTTTTGAAACAACGACAGGCAGACACCCGCTCCACTTAGAACCATAAAAGAAGTCTAAGAGAAGCTTCAACAACACACAGCACCACTTCAAGAATGAAACATCCTCCATACAAATGGCCTCACCATCAGCAAGCAACCTTCCCGAACCCGACACCAAGATAGCAAGGAAGAGCAGCAACCAAATCCAAATCAAAGACAAAGAAACAGCCACAATGCCTCTGAGCCATCCAGCAGCATAACGGAAGAAGAACATCCACGGATAAGGAAAAGAAACACCAAAAGACACAAAGAAAGGCTCAAATCAGATCAACATCCAAGCATTCAATATGTAAAGCTTAACCAGGTAATTTATCAAACAGTTATGTAACCCAGATCTAAAGCCTCCAAAACATGATTGTTTTTAATTCATGAGGAATAGAATTAACAGATATGTTATAAATAGATTTCTGTCTAATAGTATATTGAGCAAGCCAATCAGCAGCATGATTTTGCTCCCTGAAAACATGAGCAATAATCGTGCTGCTGTGAATCAACTTGCGAATGCAATGAATGACAGGCTTAATAAACCAAGCTAAATCAGAAGACTTGTTGGTAATCCAATTAATAGCAGTTAAAGAATCAGATTCTATGTCTACTAAGTACCAGTTATTAACTTTACAGAGCAGTAATCCATCTAAGATAGCCTGAACCTCAGCAAATAAAGGTGATACAAAAATCGGGGACTATGGTGACACGTGGCAGCCTCTCATGGATCAGAGGATCTGGTGGACTAACTTTATCCAAACGTGATAGTCCAGGGACTGTCAACGGACATTTGAAAGTCAAGGGACTATCTGCCACCAAACGCGATAGTCGAGGGACGATTTACTATTCACCATACAGATAACTCTGACCTTTAACCAGGTTACCAATACTATCACGAATAATAACTTAACCACTAGCCTCACCACCCTTAAACAACTAGCCTCACCACTCCTTAAGCAAGAAGCATCCACATTCATCTTTAGCCTCCCAGAAGGAGGCAAAACCCACTTGACATACACAGGTCTATTAGGAACTCTAATATGATTACTACAACCAAAACTGATAGCAGCCTTAGGACAAGAAAACCAATGAGCTTTGCTAATAACCTTATTCTTATCAAGATTGTGAATGATGGAATTAATATGGTTTATGATTGCAACACTGGATGTTTTAATGCCTTTATTTTTAAACAGATTTCTAGCTTTCCATATATTGTGAAGAATAAGAGATGGTAGAATACTTCTAACCTGAGTTTTAGTAGCCTGAGCACCTTGCCATAACTTTGATATATACTTGATATTCATCAGCCTATTCATGTAAATTCTAAAAATAACAGCAAAGTGGATCCATATTGACCATGCAAAATCACAAGAGATAAAAAGATGATTAATAGACTCACGGCAATCACAAAACTGACACTTAAAAGCCATGATAACACCTCTATTTTGAAGCACAGAATCAACAGAAACATAGTTTTTAAGAATCTTCCAATGAATGAACGAACTTTTACTAGGGGTTAATGTATTCCAAATATTTTTAAAGACAGAATCAGTATTGAACCTAGTTCTAACACCCTCCCAAGTATCTTTAAGATTATAATTTCCACTATTAGCAAGGGTCCATAACATTAAATCAGACCTACTATCATCAATACGCAATCTACTTATACAATCAATTAGACCAATAAGATCTAACCTTCTCAGGGGTGAACCAAAGATTGTTATCATTACTATTAAAAGATATAAAAGGACCAGAATCAGTCCAATTATCTAACCAAAAATCAACCAACCCATTACCAATTTTCCATTTAATAAAGCTTTCAGCTTTATCTCTAACACTGAGCATTCTTTTCCAAATCAAACAACCAGTTTTCAAAGGACTGACTTGTAAAGGACGATGCTTCATACAGTAAATACTATGCATAATACTAGCCCAAAAAGAATTATTCTTCCTAAAAGCAGCCCAAAGATTGAAGGAAATAGAAGTATGAATATCTACCATATTCCTAACATTAAGACCCCCTTCACTATAAGTTTTACACAGACTATTCCACTTACACCAATGCACCTTTTTATCAGATTGAGAAGAACCCCAAATGAATTTATTCAAAATGATTCCAAGCTTATAAATGATACCTTTAGGAATAACATTAGACTGCATCCAGTAGAGAATAATATTTGAAAGAACAGACTTAACAAGAGTAAGCCTACCTGAAAATGAAAGCTTAGAGATGTTCCATTCCTTAATTTTGTTACCGACCTTACAAATGAGCTTATTGTAATTGCTGCTTCTATTATTAGTGCTTATTGTAACTCCAAGAGTAATCTGTAGGCAAATTACTTAAAGAGAAACCAGAATGGTTAGCAACAATATCAATCTTATTAACCTCAATACCTTTAGCCATTAAGACCTTAGTTTTCTTCTTGTTCACCACCTGACCAGAAAGAAGCTGATACTTATCCATGAAATTACAAAGCTTATCAATAGTAGTGTCTTTGCAATTCAAGAATAACAAAATATCATCAGCAAACTCTAGGCTATTAACACATATCTTACTTCTACATCTATATTTCATCTCTTTATTATTCTGAATTACAGTATTTAAACCCCTAATGAACAACTCCTCAGCTATAATAAACAGAAAATGAGAGATAGGGTCACCTTGACGCAGACCTTTCGTAGTGTTAAAGTAACCATAAATTTCACCATTCACAAGGATAGAAATATTAACAAACTAAATCATTTTCTTAATAAGACAGATGAACCTAGAAGAGAAACCAAACTTGTCAAGAACCTTGAAAATAAAGTCATGCTTAAGCTTATCAAACGCTTTAGACATGTCAAGCTGCACCACAATATTATTATATTTAACTTTTGTATTCAAGTCACATATAAGCTCTTTGCAAATCAGGATATTTTCATGAATATTCTTACCAGGCACAAACCCTCCCTGATTAGGAGAAATTAAACTAGGTAAAAACAAAGCCATCCTAGAAACAATGACCTTAGACATAATTCTATTAAGCACAGAACAAAGACTTATCGGCCTATAGTCTTTCCAACTAATAGGATTAGTAACCTTAGGCAACAAACAAACACCATTAGAAAAGATACCTTTAGGGATACTCTTACCATTTAAGAAGTCATTCATTGCATTAGTCATATCCACTTTAATGATGTGCCCACAATGATTAAAGAAATTAACAGTAAAGCCATCCATACCAGGGTCGCTAGAAGGATTCATTAACTTGATAATTCTTCTCAGCTCACTTTCATCAATATGCTTAAGAATATTTCTGTTAATGTCAGGAGTAACAAGACTAGGAATATTGTTAAAAATATCATCATTCAATCTACTATCATATTCATCATACGAATCAGCAAGAGCATTTTGAAAGAAAGAAACAACAGACAGACCAATTTCAGTAGAATCAGAAAGCCAAACCTCACCACATCTGATACCTTTAATACTATTTCGTCTTCTTTTCTTTTGAACAAAACTATGGTAGAAGCTAGTGTTTCTGTCCCCCTCAATCAACCATTTACTATAACATTGTTGCTTCCAATAAAGCTCCTCCATTCTATGAGCTTTAGTAAGCAAAGCATTAGCCTTAGCAAGCTCAGACTTGGACTCAGCAGACTGACAATTCTGATGATGCAAATCTTTTTGCAAAACCATATCTTCCATTACCGCATCCTCAACATTACAGCAACTAATCATGTCATTGAAGTCATTAATTCTATTCAAACAGAAAGAACTACAACTTAATTGATCATCAATAGAACAGATAGCATTGAAGTCACCACAGATTAACCAACTTAAATCAGTATTAGCAATACTTTTCAGAAAGTTCCAAAGATCAATTCTGTTGACTCTTTGGCACTTAGCATAAAAAATAGAAATCATAACGTGATGATTATCATTTAACAGCTAACTTTAATATTAAGACATTGATTCATATCATTAAGAATTTCAACAGAAACATCATAATGCCAGAATATCCATATTTTGTTAGTGACATTAAAAGCAAAGTTATCATAACCAAGCTTAGCAACAATACTACCAATACTATTTGAATTCACTAAAGGTTCCTGAATAGCAAATAACTTAGCTTTATTCTTAATAGCAAGAAACTTGAGCCTACGAATTGAAGCTTTATCTTTAATGCCGCGAATATTCCAATTTATAATACTAATCATTAAGAGAGTTTGTGGATTTAGATTTACTTGAACCATTGAACTGTAATGCCTTAATGATCTTGCTCCTAGTATTATTCTTGCCTTTAGCTATCTTGATCTTTTTATCAAAGATTTCCTTAAAACTAGATTCACCTTCCTCTTCATTCCTATTCTGAGCACTGAACATACTTATTTGCTCATCCTCATCCTCTATACCATTCTTCTTCTGATCTCCTTCAATCTGCTTATTCCTTTCTTTTTGAATACTAGTGCTAAGTTGATCAACTTGAACATTGTCTTCCTTATTCTGAATTGTCTCCTTAATCCTTTGAACTTTACTACTAAGTTTCTCACTACTGTCCTGATCATTCTGCCTTTCTTCACGATAAAACTCAGGAGAATTAGAAACCCATTTCTTAGTAGGCGAATGTTGAAGACTTCTCAAACTGCCCTTAGGGGATTCTTCATCTTCAGAAACCATATTAACGTATCCATTATTATCCGTTAAACCCAAATTTAAAGTTTCAATGGCCTCAATTATTTCTCCTTGCTCAGGAGTTTTGAACCCTTCAACATCATTACCGTGCACTATCTTTTCATCTTTCTTCACCCATTGCTTAGTTATGATTGACTTAACCTTGTTATTCTTAACAACTTCCTCGATTTCTTGATCCTTAGTAACTTTCTTGCAACCATCAATACTGTGTCCAAGATGATAACACTTATGACAATACAATGGCATATTAGTGTACATTAACTTGACCCAGAATCCAAAATTATCGCCAAACCCAATCCAGACATCCGAATGAGGTTTAGAAGTAACATCAATCTCAACCAAGACTGAGCAGTATGAAAACAACCTGTTCTCTTCTGGGACTTTCACCACCAATATCTCACCTAACATAGAAACAATTGCTCTAACCACACTATCATCATACAAAACTTCTGGCATAACAAGCTTAACCCAAACTGGGGCCACTGAGGATTCCTTTGACAGATCACCAGACCACTTTAAGAGACGCATAACAACATTACCAATAGTCCAAACAGCTCTCTGAAATAACTTTGCATAATCTTGTTTACCATTAAATTCAAAAATAACGTGCCTTGAATCCAATAATCTGAATCTAAACGATTCTTTGAATTTGAACGATTCAAGAAACTGATTTAAAATAGCTCTCTTAGGAACTCCATGAGAGAACTTTCCAACAAGAGAATGCTTCGATTTAGCTTTCAGTTTTCCAATGTTCCTTCATCAAATTGAATAGAAAGATGATCATTCTTGAATTTCTTAAGCTCTGGTTCGAA
Organism: Limnanthes douglasii subsp. nivea; assembly: GCA_036936605.1. NCBI lineage: Eukaryota > Viridiplantae > Streptophyta > Magnoliopsida > Brassicales > Limnanthaceae > Limnanthes > Limnanthes douglasii. The sequence goes on along the minus strand of JAUPFV010000002.1, from coordinate 299,921,725 downwards.
TTGAACTTTCTCCTGCTTCCCCAAATTTCTCTTTACAACTTCAACATATGAGTTAGACTTACTCAGCACATGATCATCGTTGACTGAATGATCCATAATAAGAACAGAAATCAGGAAAATTCCAAAAACAGAACAACTCTGTTACAAACCCAGAAAAGAGAAATATAGAAGAATCTATCAGAAACAAGGGATCAATTTGAAGAAAGAAGATCAATTCATCAGAGAAGATGAATTGATCAGCAAAAAATTAAAACCAGTAATCTTGGTTCTTGGAGAGAATTCATTCTTAGGGAAGTTCCCCTCCAATTTATCTATTAAAAAAGTACCCATAAAAAATCCAACCTTCAACAATAATGAGCAGTAAGCTCCCTGGAGTAACTCTTTACCTCATATTCCATCTCAATCCAGACCAATTACTTTTCTTAGGTATGAATTTATCTATTAAAATAATAATGAGAATAATAATAAAATAACTTCTTATGTATGAATTTATCTATTAAAATAATAATGAGAATAATAATAAAATAAGAGTAGTTTGTTTTTGAGTGGTTTGTTTTTGCGTAATTAACGCTCATCGAATAATTGGAACTCCTTCCGTTAGTCTTGATCCCAAATAAATAACTTTTGATCTTTTCTTTACCATTTTATATTTTTTTAAGTAAATATATTAAAAAAAATTGTTATTTACTTTCTGAAAAAAAAAAGTAAAAACATAGTATAAGAGATTAAAAATGTGAAACGCTCCAAGATTTGTGATTCTCTGTTCTTGCTGAAGAACAGAGTCTTTAATTTTTAATTTCTTCACTTCATCAATTCGTTCTTCCTGTGGATGATGTCTACTCCTAATCTACATTCTTCTGATGATTTTCCTTTACTAAGGAATATTGATCATCCCCAAGAACAGCAAGAACTCGAACCAAAGCAGAGTAATGTCATTTCTGATTTTCCTGATGAGGGTTGTAATATTATATTGAATCCAATCTTTGAGGAGAAGGTTAAGGGGAAGATGGATGAGACAAAGAAGAATACGTATGCTGATACTCTAAAAGTCAAGAAGGCAGATTTTATGCATTCTGTGGTCTCTATTTCAGTTAAAGATGACGTCCCAGTCATTATGTTTGATGCTGGTGATAAGGCTAAGCTTATGGAGCTCTCTAAACATACCCTGATTGCAAAATTTGCTGCAGGTAAGCCTTCTATGGAAATTATCAGGAGTTTCTTGGCCAAGTTTAAGTTTTCAGGAAGTTACAATGTTTCAGTCTGGGATTACAGACACGTTTTTGTCGAGTTCAATAATATCAAAGATTTTATGCGATTATGGTCAAGAAATGTTTGGATTCTGGGCAACAAGACGATGAGATTATTGAAATGGACACCAAGTTTTGATCCTAATCTAGAATGTCCATTTTCTCCGGTCTGGGTGTCTCTTCCAAACTTGCCTGAGTTTTTATTCAACAGAGCCACAATTAATGAAATAGCCAAGATCCTGGGTACACCTTTGAAGGTGTGGGTTCCGACAATTAATAGAGCAAAGCATAATTGCTGTAGATTCTGGGTGGAAATTGATGTTTCCAAACCTATAGTTCGTAAAGTTCAGTTACAGTTTGGAGAGGAGGATAGTTATTCGATTGATCTTATCTATGATAATATTCCTTTGTATTGTCATCACTGTGCTCATATTGGCCACTCTGAGGACATATGTAAGAAATTGTTGGGGGATAAGAAAGTTCAGTCCACTGGTCAGGAGATTGGGCATGGCCTTGATGTTTCTTGTGAGTTAGATCGTGTTTCTTGTTCTAAAAATGCTGAGAATCAACAGGATCTGAACTGTCAAGTTGTTCACTCGGTTGAAGAGAAACCTTCTGGTAGGTTGATAAAATCTATTATAGTTGACAAGGATGAAGGTAGTCCTAGTCATGTGGATCTTGATACAGACCGTTGTTCTTTTCAATTGGTTAAAGAAACGGAGTTTAGTGAGTCTGTTGCTCCTGTGATTGAAGAGGAAATGATTGATGCGTTAAAGGTATTAGAAAGAAGGAATATGTTTGAGGTTTTGAGTGCTGATGTTCATGTTTCTCCAAAAAAGGATGGCAGTCTGCCATGTTCTCCAGTTAAAGACAAGTATGAAAAAGGCAAGAATAAAAGACATGAGTCTCAGAAATCTAAAAAGGTTCCTAACATTTGGTCCTCTAAGGGTCCAGTTTCTTCTAAATTGATGAAGCTCAAAAGAGCCCATAAGCCTGCTCCTGATTAATGCCTATTACTATGATTAACTGGAATGCAAGAGGTTTAGCAAGTAAGGAAACGTTGCAAAGGCTTAAGTCTTTGGTCATTTCTGAAAATGCTAGCTTTGTTGCAATCCAGGAGCCTTTGGTAAAGGCTGATGTTATGAGTAAGGTCTCTATGAAGTTGAAGTTGAAAGGGTTTATGTGTAATATGAACAATAAGATCTGGGTGTTTTGGCATCAGGATTATAAGGTGGAGATTGTTCTTGATTCTGAACAGATTCTTCATCTGAAGGTGAGTCACTCTTCTATGAATAACTGGTTTTATGTATCTGTGATTTATGCTAAGTGTAGAAGAGATAAAAGGGTTGAGCTTTGGGATTTAATAAATGATCTGGATGCTGGTTCTCAAAAGTGGATAATGTTTGGTGATTTCAATATAATTTCTAGTCTTCAGGAACAGTTGGCTTGTATTACTGCTAACCAAAGGGGGATGGATGAATTTAACAACCTGATTATGGATTGTGGTTTGATTGATGCTGGGTTCACGGGGTGTCCTTTTACTTGGTCTAACGGTCGTAATTGGAGAAGATTGGATCGTGTTCTGTATACTTCTGCTTGGCTTGAGTTCTTTGACTGCACTACTGTTTCACATTTGGCTAGATGCTGTTCTGATCATTGTCCTTTAGTTATTAAGATTGCATCAAGTAGTCAAATTTCTAAGTCTTCGTTCAAGTTTCTTAATATGTGGATAACTCATTCAGACTTTATGAAAATGGTTAGTGATAGTTGGTCTGTTTCTATTGATGAGGGTGTGAGGAATCCGGTTATGGTTTTTTGGCTTAAGCAGCAAAGGCTGAAAGGTGCTTTGAAGGTCTGGAATAGAGGTGTTTTTGGGAATGTTTTTGATGCTATTAAGCATTCAGAAGCTACTATCATTGACAAGGAGGCTAAATTTCAGAGTGATTCTTCTGATGTGAATAGAAGTGCTTTGGAGGAGGTCAGACTTAACCATTTGATCCTTCTTGATAGAGAGGAAATGTATTGGAGACAGAAGGCCCATGTCTCCTGGTTGAAGGACTCTGATAGGAATACAGCTGCCTATCATGGATTTGTGAAGAAGAGAATGAGGAGAAACAGAATTGATAGGATCAAGAGTAATAATGGATGGCTTTCTTCAAAAGAAGATATAGGTAGCTCTGCTGTTGAGTTTTATAAATCTCTTCTTGCTCCTTCAGTTGGGTTGGGCTCTGATTCTATTTCAATGGAGGTGATTCCTTTGTTAGTTACTGAGGAAGAGAATTGTGCTATTTCTTGTACTCCTGATACTGATGAAATTTTTGAGATTATTAGGTCCTTGAACTCTGATTCTGCTGCTGGTCCTGATGGATTCAACGGGGAATTTTACAAAAAGTGTTGGAAGGTTATTGGGGATGATCTGTGTGCTGCTATCAAGGGCTTCTTTAATGGTTTTAATCTTCCTAAAGGTGTGAAAGCAACTACAATTTGCCTAATTCCTAAGCTGGATAATCCAAGTAAGTGGACTGATTTTCGTCCTATAAGTTTAACTACGTTATTATCTAGGATTGTGGGGAAGATTATCAATAACAGATTAGCTAGAATTCTGCCTAAGCTCATTTCTAAAGAACAAGGTGGGTTCGTTAAGAATAGATGTATTCAGGATTCTATATTGCTTGCTCAGGAGATGTGCTTTGACATCAATGGTAATAGAAGTATGGGTAATGTCATTGTCAAGACTGATATGACCAAGGTATTTGATAAGCTTAGTCACAAGTTTCTGTTTGATATTTTGAAGCTCTTTGGCTTTAGTTCTGCTGTTTCTGCTTTGATCAAGAGTTGTATTACAAATGTTCATTCTTCAGTCTTGGTTAATGGGGAGTTAAATGGATATTTTGCTAATTCTCAGGGCCTTAGACAAGGGGATCCCTTATCCCCAAGTCTGTTTATTCTAGCTGAAGAATACTTGTTAAGAAGTATTAAAATTCTTTCAGATAGTAACCCATTGTTCAGGTATAAGACTAGGAGTAGAATGAACGTGGCCTGCTTAGCTTTTGCTGATGATTTTATGATATTTGGCAATGGAAATACTGATACTATGAGGGCTATCAAGGATGTTGTTGATCATTAACAGAGGGTTTCAGGTCAGGAAATAAACACTTCAAAGTCAAAGTTGATTGTATCTAACAAAATGAATCAGCATCAAATTTCTATTATTGAAGACATCTGGAGTATTAAACATTCAAATTTGCCTTTTAAGTATCTTGGTTCTATCATTTCGATTAAATCAAGAATTTCTCACTTTGAAGATTTAATATACAAAGTCAGGATAAGAATAATGGACTGGGACAAGCTTCATCTGTCCTTTGCTGGCCGGTTGCTCTTGATCCAGGTTATCCTTACTGCTTTTCCCACTTATTATCTGCAGCACACCATGTTACCTATCAGCATTATTAATAGATTGGAGGTACTCTTCAACAAGTTCCTGTGGGGTTCAAAAGAGGATAAGAGAGCTGTTAGTTGGGCCAGTTGGGGGAAACTCTGCAAGCCTTTCAATGAAGGGGGGCTCAATTTAAACAGTCTTAATATTATGCAGCAAATGTATTCAATGAAGTTGTGGTATGTTTTCAGAAAGCAGGATTCTTTATGGGCCAACTACATGTTGTCTGTTTATTGTTATGATGAGATTCATCATACTTTGGCTATTTCTCCTAGTAGAAAGTCTAGATCTTGGAATAGGATCATTAATGCTAGAGAGATGGGTGAAGATTTTATTTTTTGGCTTCCTGGTCAGGGGAAGATCAATTTTTGGTATGATAGGTGGTGTACTCAGAATTCTTTTATCAAAGTTAGAAACAATGAAGAAAGAAGATTGATGTGGGGTTCTGTTAATAATTTGGTAAAGGATTACTGGCTTAATGGCAATTGGGAGTTAGACAAGCTTAGAGCTATTGTCACGTCTTCTGAGATCAACAAGATAATGCAAGTTAGGTTGACTGATAAGAAAGATGCTATTATGTGGTCTCTATCTAAAGATGGGAAGTTTAGTGCTAAAGAGACTTTGAATCACATTAGAGCTAAGGGTAGTGTTTCTGCTATCTATTCTAAGACTTGGAATGGTGTTTCTCCTAAGAAATGCTCTTTTCTATTATGGAGAGCTCTGCATGGTTGGGTCCCTACTGATGATGCTATGCAAAGAAAGAAAATTCATCTGGCTTCAAAGTGCATTCATTGTAGTAATAGTGTTGAAAATACTAACCACGTTATGGTGCATTGCTCTGAAGCCTGGGGTGTCTGGCTTCATTTCAGTCACATCTTCAAGGTGCAAGTCCAATCGCACATGACTCTGGCACATATTGTGATGAAATGGTACTGGGCTGGTAAGAAAGCTTGTGATATTTACTCAATTCTTCCTGCAATTATAGTATGGTGTGTTTGGTCAGGTCGAAACAAGAAAAAACATAACAGTGATCCTTCTAATTCATCGTCGATTATCAAGCGTGTGATCTATATTCTGAATGGTTTGGATCAAGCGAATATCTTGGCAAGAAAGCATTGGGGTTCTTACAGTAGAGAAGCTCTTAATATGGGTTGTGTTAATCAAGTTAAGACTCCTATCAGGCCACTGTTCTTACGGTGGAAAAACCCAAAACATGGTAGATATAAATTGAATGTCGATGGTGCTTGTACCTTAAATAATGAATCTGCTGGTGGTGTTGTTATCAGAGATAGCATGGGGCACATTGTTGCTGGTGCTGCTAAACTCTACGGTAAAGGTTCTGCCCTGATTGCGGAATGCCGTGCTCTGCTTGATGGGTTGGTGTTGTGTAACAGCATGGGGCTGGTTCAAGTCGATGTAGAGATGGACTCGCTGGTTTTGGTGAAATTTCTGGTTTATGGATCTTCTACATGGTACCTCTCTCCTTTGTTAAGCTGCTGCAGAAGTTTAATCGGGTCTCAAATGGTCTTCAAGCACATTTTTCGGGAGCAAAATCTTGCTGCCGATTGGGTTGCCAATGAGGCTTTGAAGCTCCGATTTGATTTTGATTTTACTGACTTAAATGCGCCTTCGAAATTAAAGGCTATAGCCCTTTTAGAAAGTATAAATCTAGGGTATTTGAGATTGGGGATTTAGGGTTTTTGCCCTAATTTCTTAGGGAAGAAGAAGGAGTTCTTCTCCCGCTTTCTCTTTTGAATTTTTGTAATATTGGTAACAAGTCTCTGTATTCTTTTATCATTTCAATAAAAGTCCTTTATGAAAAAAAAAATGAAAAAAAAAGTGTCAACTCTTCATCAAACTATATAGAATAACAATTTTTTTTAGTATCATTGATTTGCTTAAAGAAAATATAAAATGGTAAAAAGAAATAAAAAGTTATTTACTTGAGATCAAGACTAACCGAAAGAATTCCAATTATTCGATGAGCGTTACCTACACATAAAGCAAACTATTGTTATTTTATTATTATTCTTATTATTATTTTAATAGATAAATTCATACCTAGGAAAAGTCTGGATTGATATGGAATATGAGGTAAAGAGTTATGCCATGAAGCTTGCTAGCTTGCTGCTCATAATTGTTGAAGGTTTGATTTCTTTCAACCCTTTGGGTAAAAACTATCAAAGATGGTGCAGCACCAAGATCCTCAACCAACCCTACCAGATATAGAACCCATAAAAAATTGGGTCAGAAACATAAATCAAATTGAAACAAAGTGCAAATCAATAATCCAATTGGACTTGAAGGTATAACTATCATCAACCATACAAAACCAATCAAAAAATACGAGAAATGGGTACCTTCAATTGTTATGTGCACTCTGCCATTCGATGTTGTTAGAGGAAAGCAACTATTTCTCTCCATAGAAGAGCTGTCTTCCAGTGATCAAAATCTGGGGCAGATAAAACCAACAGTGAAAACAAAGGAAGACTGATATAGATGATGTAAATAGTACAGGTAAACTTATTCGAGCCTTGAAATCATATCCTAATCATATAAAAGAAACTGTATTATATTGTATTTGATTTGATTTTCTCAATTGGATTTGCAATTTACAATCAAGCAATTAAAGAGCCCTAGCTAGATAGGTTAGCTTAGGCAAGTTAACAACAATATGCAAATCTGAAACATTCTTACAATCTCTAACAATCTTCAATAAAAAAATTCAAACGAAACTTCAATTTATTCGAAATACGATCCACCTTTATTTATTAGGAATTCGGTCAAGAGACATCAGCTGATCTGATAAAATATGTTCGATTAGAATGAAAAGATGGTTTCGTGATTACCTGAGGGAAAATGAAGAAGCAGCAGCAGCGATCGCCATGAGAAGGAGAGAGAGATCAGTGGCGGAGATATGCCATCTGTAAATTTGACTCTGACAGTGAAAGCGACAAAAGGTCGGAGGCAAGCAAGCTCTTGAATTGAATTGAAGCAGCAGTCTTTTTTCTTCAAAGTGGCTTGATGAAGCAAGCAGCAGTTTAAAGTGTTTCTTTAGAGAGAGAGAGAGGAGACAAAGAACCCTAGGTGTTGAGTGACATGGCCAGAGGAGTTTTGGTATTTTCTTGCCTATTTGTCACTTATTTCTGTTCCGGTTATATAACACATATAATTAGTAAAATTGGTCCGGTTACCGTCAGGTTCTTGTCAATCTGACTTCCGGTTCCCTTAAACTATTAACAGCCCTAGTTGTATTTGATAAGTAAAAGTACCCATAAAAACCCTACCAGATATAGAACCCATGAAAAATCCAACCTTCGACAATAATGAGCAGCAAGCTCCCTCAGGGAGCTTGCTGCTCATTATTGTGGAAGGTTGAATGGGCAAACACTATCAAAAATGGTGCAGCACCAAGATCCTCAACCAACCCTACCAGATATAGAACCCATATAAAGAGACTTCAAAATGTCATTATAATACATGCTGTAAGGGTATTTGAAGGCAAGTGTAACCACTGACCAATGCTGTAAGTATCCAGTATCGAATGAGACTAATGCAATGTATAACTCATAATTTGATTGTCTCTCTATGCAACACCCATTTTGTAGGATCTCTTAGATCTCTATTGCCCTCGAGTAGATAATATAGAAAAATATGAGCACAATACAATCGCCAGATAAATTAATAAATGAGAGAGGAAGTCATATGTGCAAACCTTGGATGTCGACTATTCAAAAGGAACATACCCATATAGGTCTACATGAACATCTACAATCTATTACACATTATGCTAAAGTAATATATTCACTTGAGAGAGTAAAATCAAGTCCATTGGGAAATCCCACACTCAAGTTAGCATCAAATTCGCTCGGAAGAGGAAATAGGATTGTGAAATTCTTCTAATCAGTGTAGTACGATAAACACAATTCCAAAGAATATTCGTTTCTGGTGAAATTCAAGGCAGTACTTCAGAATCTGGTGGACTTAGTGAAGTCCAATGGAATTTAATTCGATTTGTGTGAATTTCAGTGTCACACAGTTCATGAATTCTAGCTAAAGTGCAAGAAATCACACACATAACTACAATTGGGAATCAGAAGGCATGAAAGGTAACAAAGGGTAGAACTAAAAGCGAAATATGAAAAGTAATAACAGAAGTTCATACACTGGCTGCTAAAATCAAACACAACAATTCACCTTTTATTTGATTTCTGCTACTCTGAATCATAACATCCCAAAAACTTGGTAAGTGGAGCCTGATGATTGTGGTGCAGAAGTCTCATTGTTCCCCACCAAACCCAAAGACAAGTATTTGGAAGAAGTTTCGTGGGTTTCGGACTGTTTTCAGGACTACCCCTCAATACCGATAAGAATCGTTTTGAAGGGTTTGAACTGTGTTCAAAATAAGGTCCTATTGACGAGTTCATAAACCCAACCTTGAAAAACAAAATGTGCTACAACAATAACCAGCTTCAGTGCTCTAAAAAACCAAAAAAGTTCAATATTGATGAAACCCTAACGAAAATACTAACATTTGGAGAACTGGCCTGCAAGTATGATCCCAAATGTTAAAAGAAAGAATTGAGAACACCGACGAAATCAACCTCCAAAAAACAGGATCTTCTGTCGACAAACTTCAAAACAATCTCTACTTAGTCCCAATTGAATTAAGTAGAACACAAAATCTATTGTAAGCAAGAACGAACAATATGCGTAGAGCAAAAACGCCTCTTATTCTCTCACTCCCGCTCTAACTACCAGAGTTATACTTTCTGATTTTGAAAGAAATTTAAAATAGCAACCGAAACCAAAATGCTTAAAATATTTGAAGGGGCTAGGTTATATCGGTCGTTGCATCTCTTATTTTTATATTTTATTTTTAATTTGTCATCAAAGTTTTAGTTTTTTAATATCAATGGGGTTACTTTTGTTATCTTTTTAGTTATTTATGTAGTACTATATTGGAGCTTATATCTATTTTCGATGAATATTTTTTGAATTTGTGATAGGTTTGAGCGAGTTAGGTAATAAGTTTTGTTGGTTTCGGATTTTGTGATAATAAGTGTTTGCTGGTCAGATTTCGGTTTACGTTATGACGAAGCAAAGTTTAAGCATATTATCGTGTGACACAAACAAATATTTTTTACAACCCTAACGAAGACGAGTCATATTTTTGTTGGTGTGTGCAAAGGTGATTGGTCTCTTCATGCATGTTTAGACGCAGATGGTAAATACACTTTGCAGGGGTAAAAAAAAACCTGTAAAATTAACATTATGTCTAGTAAAATTTGGTGTTTTGATATATGATTTTTTTTTTAATACGTCGTGCAATAATTTATACTAGTTTTGATATATGGCTTCGTTAAATAATATATGACTTGCATTTAATGAGTGTTTTTACATTTTCAATTAAAAAAAATCATTTGTTAACAATGTTTTTAACATAGTTCTTGATTATTTTTGTAAGATTGCTCTCTATAAGAAACTCAGTAGATGTTTTTGTAGAAGTAGCACGTTTGGTGTTATCGAGCCCGATTCCTGACTTTTAGTACAAGTTTGTCCATCTTCTCATTATGTGCGTATAAGTTCTTTCTGAGTTATTCGAGAGTTATCCGATGATGATTGTACTTCTCATGTCACTAGTTATCATTTTAAAGTGGAAGGAAGGTCGAGCAGTGTTGTTCCTAGCGATCTTTTATTTTTTATACTTTAAGAATTTATTCAAAATAGAAAATTAAATCTGATTACATTCAGATTAATATGATATTATTTTAGGGAAATTGCACATAAAGTACCCATTCAACTATTCAATTGTCATACCCAAGAATGGGACAATTGTCACTTAATACCCAACTCAACTACCTAATTACTACCTAGTACCTAACATTATTTTAATACCCTAACTACCCTCACAATTTATGAACAACCACGTAACCAAAATTTCTCTTTCCTACTTTTTATTTTTATTTTATTTTTAAGAGATCTGTATCTTTCAAACCGGAGCTCGAAGAAAATAAATGAAAGTATCATCGCTTTTGTTTTTTAAAAATGAACAAAACTAGATCCATTGATGATATTTTTTAATTTTTTTGTAAAAATAAAATTTCACCAGGAACAATTCGCAACATATCATGAGAATTGTTTTTTTTTTGTTTTTTTTTAATTTTTAAAGGTCCGTATATTTTAAACTGTAACTCGAAAAAAAAGTCCGAAAATACCATTGGTTTTGTTTTTTTAAGACGAACAAAACTAGTACCATTCATGATATGTTTTGATTTTTTAAAAAATTATATTTTACACACGTTTCTCAGTTATATGGTTTCGCATCTAGTGACTGATTTTGCATCTATCAAAATAAAGAAGGTTTCGCATCTATCAAAATAAAGAAGGTTTCGCATCTATCAAAACAAAGAGGTTTCACATCTATCAAAATAAAAAAAGTTTCGCATCTATCAAAATAAAGAAGATTTCGCATCTAGCAAAATAAAGAAGGTTTCGCATCTAGCACAACAAAACAGGTTTCACATCTATTATAACGAAGAAGGTTTCGCATCTTCTTCGTGAAACCTTAAAATTTTTAAAACTTGAAAAGTCTGTATCTTTTAAACCGTAATTCGAAGAAAAAATCTGAAAATACTGTTCGTTTTGTTTTTTTAAAACGAACAAACTAGTACCACTCATGCTATGTTATGAATTAGAACAAATAACGTTTCGCATCTATCAAGAACATGTTTTTTTGCATCTACCATTCCAGAAGGATTACACGTTTCGCAACTATCAGTAGGTATAGATCCAAACGTTTCACATCTATCACAAAATATGTTTTGCATCTACGAGTGAAAAAACATACAAGTTTTGCATCTCCTTCATTGACAAACCAGAACTTGTTACGCGACTGAAAATCCCAAAAACACAAAATAAAACACTAAAATCAACGAAACACTAATACAATGCACAAGCCGTCTCCGAAAGAAAAAATACCACCATTTTATCCCTTTATTTTTTTTATTATATAAGATTATTTTATTCTCTTTTTTATTTTTATTTTCATCTAGTCTTCTATCTCAGTTTGATTCATCAATTAATTAGTGGATTATATTTTAATTTATTTTATTAAATAATATTTTTTTATCTATTCGTTTTATTTTCCTTTTCATTCATAAATTTTATTAATCATTTATTTTTAATTGAAAATTAATTTTCAACTAATTTTTGTTAAAGTTTACATTTGATTAGATTTTATGTAGTGTTTGGATTTTTGTTTAGCTTTTGTTAAATGTTTTAAAAGATTATTGACTATAACAATTTTTAGCTTAGGTTAAAATATTAGTTATTAAGTTTAAATTGTGTATTTGATTTTTAAAATAAATTTACTTCACTAATATTTTTTAAATGTAATTTCAAAATTCTTGATCTGCTTCGATAAACTATAATGATGAACCATTCGAATTTTGATTTGATCACGAAACTAAAAAAATCCATAAATGTATTTTGATACCCAAATTGATGGATCAAACCCTTGCCAATATTGCAGTGTTTTTCCTACTAATATGACAAAGGAAGACTTAATTTCAATTCATAATGTTAAAATAACAAAGAGAGAAGTAGCCGCAGGAGGCGGCTAGGGTTTTGTGTTTATTAGAAAATGTTCCTTTTTGTATTGAACTATTTTTTTATAATGCAAACCCAAGTAAGGCTCTCAATATATAGAGAACTTAGAGGCCTATACAAGGAAACTTAATACACTGAATATTCTAACACACCCCTTCAAGTTGTGTAGTGGGATCATCAATATCCAACTTGGATAAAACTGATTCGAATGTTCTTGCAGCAACCGCTTTTGTCAGGATTTCTGCCAGTTGGTCTTCGGATCTAACAAATTGAAGTTCGACTGTCCCATCTTCAATCTTTTATTTTATGAAGTGCCTATCTATTTCAACGTGCTTTGTTCTATCGTGCTGTACCGGGTTCTCTGAAATCTTAATCGCAGCTTTATTATCGCACATTAACTGAGTTGGACACTTCAGGGGGGATCCGATTTCTTTCGTTATCTTCTTTAATTAAAGTATCTCGGTAATCCCCTTAAAGATTCCTCTAAATTCTGATTCGGCACTTGACAGTGATACCACTTTCTGTTTCTTACTTCTCCAAGTCACCAAGTTACCTCCAAGAAGAGTAAAGTAGCCAGCAGTTGATCGCTTGTCGTTAGGATTCCCTCCCCAATCAGCATATGTGAATACTTCAACATCAACGTGTCCATTTTTCTTAAAAATTATGCCTATTCCTGGTGTACCTTTGAGATATCGAATAATCCTCATTACTGCCTCCATATGGTGTTCCTGAGGATGATGCATGAACTAACTAACTACTGCCACCGCGTATGCAATGTCGGGTCGAGTGTGAGCCAGGTAAATCAATTTTCCCACCAACCTTTGGTACATTTCTTTACTCGCTGGTCTGGCCCATTCAATTATCTTTAGTTTGTGATTCACAACCATAGGAGTGTCATTTGGTTTGCAATCCACCATGCCAACTTTAGCTAATAAATCCAATATATATTTCCGTTGGGGGATATAAATCCCTCATCTTGACCTAAGAACCTCGATTCCTAGGAAATACTTCAATCCCCCAAGGTTTTTCATTTCGAACTCCTTGAAGAGGTTTTTCCTAAGAGAGCTAATTTCTTCTTCGTCATTCCCCGTTATAATCATATCGTCGACATATATTATAAGACAAGTGACTAATTCTCCTCTCTTTTTGTAAAACAAGGTATGATCCCCATCACTCTGTTTGTAGCTATACTGCTTCATTGCCATTGTAAATTTCCCAAACCAAGCACGCGGAGACTGTTTGAGCCCATATAATGCCTTTTTCAGTTTGCATACCTCATTTTCTTGAAAACCATCAGAGAACCCTGGTGGGGTTCCATATATACCTCTTCTTCCAAGTCTCCATGTAAGAAAGCATTCTTTACATAAAATTGATGAAGAGGCCAATCTTTATTTGCGGCTATTGAAAGTAAAACTCTAATAGTGTCAATGTTTGCAACCGGAGAGTTTCAGAGTAGTCTATACCATATGTTTGTGTATATCCTTTGGCAACCAATCTTGCCTTGTGTCGCTCAATGGTGCCATCAGATTTATATTTTATATTAAACACCCATCTACACCCAACTGCTTTCTTCCCTTGTGGTAACCCACAATTCTCCCATGTACCATTCCTTTTTAGAGCTTCCATTTTCGTATTCATTGCCTCATGCCATTCAGTCATCTTCTTAGCTTCTTGAGCTGTTTTAGGGATTTGTTCAGAGAGAATAGTAGCTGGAAATGCCTTTGCAATCTTCGGCATTCCTTTCCTGTCCGTTTTTACCGGATATGTAAAAGCACGAGGAACGTGTTCCGGTGAATACCGGTCAGGAGGAACCCCTCTATTTTTCCTTGGGGGAAGAACAAGAGTTTGAGTTTCAACAAATGAACTTCTTGAAATGTTATGGTTAGTAGCATTTTGTGAATTATGACATTGTAAATTGTTTACCTCTTGATGGATATTTTCTTCGGCTGATTCGCTGGTAGTATCCATGGCATTTATTTCTTGTTAGACATTGTCTTCGGGAGAATCATTGTTGGTAAGAACTGCCTCGTCAGTCTCCTTTATGTTGGAAGAGGCGTGTTCGGTGGCGCTATCTACCGACTCTGTCGGCACATCCTCAAAGTAACTTTCATATAGCAACCAGTCGAGTGATTCACTTACTTTCTCCCCCTGAGCACGAGATTGGTGGTCAAAAAAATAATCGGATTCTAAAAAGCCACAGTCCATGGTGACATGGATTCGACGAGTAACCGGATTGTAACACCGATAGCCCATTTGATGGACACCGTACCCAACGAATACACACTTTTCAGCACACGAATTAAGTTTGTTTCGACTAGTTTTAGGGATATGAACAAACACCGAACAACCAAAGACACGAGGTGGTAAGGTCATAACAGATGGAATTGTAACTTGGAAGGAAAGCACTTGTAATGGAGTTTTATTTCCTAGACATCGGGTTGGTAGACGATTTGCAAGATACGTGGCTGTAGCAAGAGCTTTTGGCCAAAGAGAATGAGGAACTCTAGATTCAATCATAATAGCACGAGTTTTTTCAAGTAAAGTATGATTTTTTCGTTCTAAAGTACCGTTTTGTTGAGGTGTGTTTGGACAAGTGGTTTGATGGATAAGACCATTTGTTTTGAAAAAATTATGCATTGTTTGGTTGACAAACTCTGTTCCATTATCAGAACGGAGAATCTATATTTTTTTTTCAAATTGAGTCAAAATCATTTTGTAAAAACAAACAAATATTTATGGTACTTCCAATTTATGTTTCATGAAGTATATCCAAGCCATTCTTGAGAAATCATCCACAAATAAAACAAAGTATCTGATTTGATTGTTAGTGGAATTTGGTGCTGGACCCCAAACATTAGAATGGATTAGCGAAAAAGCATAATCAACTATAGTATTACTTTGATTAAATGAGACCCTAGGATTTTTTGCAAGAATGCAGGTTACACATTTCTCATGAATGGAATTATTCATAAAAAGACTAGGAAACAAACTTTTAAGATAGCTAAAAGAAGGATGACCAAGTCACCGGTGCCATAACCAAAGTTGCCTTTCGGTTGTTCCGTGAGCAAGCATGGCATGTCCCTTATGAACTACCTCATCAACATAATAGAGACCTCATTGTTCAGTACCATGCCCAATGATCTCTTTCGTATGAATGTCCTGTAAAATGCAAAAAATGGATACATAAAAACCGTACAGTTGAGTTGTTTTGTCACTTGACTAACAAATAATAACTTTAAGGACAGTGAAGGAATGTAGAGGCAGTTTTTAATTTCCATTTTTTCCGAAAAAAATAATTGAACCTCCCCCTTTGACTTCACAAATTTCGCCACTAGCAGTCTCAATATGGGACTTCTTTGGAGATAACATGTCACCAAAGTCTTTAGGATCATAAGACATGGTGTCCGTAGCCCCGCAATCAAAGATCCAATTCATTGATTTCTCAAACCCTTTACCTCCAAGTTTTTCATAGGAGTTCGTCACCATTCCTCCAAAACTAGTGCCACTTCCTTGCTCATTTTTAGTCGGATCTTCACCGCCACTTGTTGACGAAGCACGTTTGAAATTAGATCTGAAATGCTGGTTATTTTTCTCCTTATGACCGTCCTCCCACCATTCTGGATAGCCAACGAGCTGGAAACATGTCTCTTTAGTGTGTTTCTTCATCCCACAATGAGTGCAATACAACTTGGATTTATCTTCTTTCTCTTTGGATCGGAATTTAAACCTCTATGCAGAATCTTTAGCAGCCAAACCCATTCCAATTTCAATCAAGTCACTATCAGAAGAACTTGATTTTAGTATATTAAGCCTGGCCACTTCCCTTCGTATTTATAGTATATGCTGTTTCCACGGAAGAAAGAGGATCCTTTTTCAGAATATCTCTCTTGACTGGTTCCAGCTTGTCATTAATCGCCATTAGCGATTGATAGAGTCTTTGTTCTTGAGTCTTCTTATTGTAGATCTGAATGTCTTCTGGGTCTTTTATAGGGTTCAGATCTCGCCTATCTATAGACATCCAGATGTTCTGCAATTTGTTCCACAAGTCTTCAAGTGTATCAGACCCTTGCCTAAATGAATTAGCCCTCTTTTGAAGGTCAAACACATGTAACGAATCTACCAGAACCGTATGTGGTGGCTAACCCATCCCAGAGGGCTTTTGCAGTGGGATATTGCGAGACATTATTCACCAAGTTGGATTTAAGATTCTGGATAATCCATGTGAAAACACATTGATTATTTTGTTCCATCTTGTATATATGTTGTCAGTTTTGGATGGAGGTGTCGGCTCTCCTGTAATTTGAGAACCTCTCCCTCTTCCTCCAATTTCTTTCTTCATCAGGTTTGCCCATAGGGCATATTTGTCACCACCGAGTTTAATCCCTAGGGATAAATTATTGGGGTTAGTTGTTTGTTGTTGTGTTCCGAGACCATTTCTCAGAATGGCAGCAATCTGCATTGTTAATTCATCAGGGTTTTGACTAACCACGACTTCATTGCCAACAATCTTTGTTGAAGATGTTCAGAATTCCCAGAATCACACGTGCTCTGATACCATGTTAAAATAACAAAGAGAGAAGTAGCCGCTGGAGGCGGCTAGGGTTTTGTGTTTATTAGAAAATGTTCCTTTTTGTATTGAACTGCTTTTTTATAATGCAAACCCAAGTAGGGTTCTCAATATATAGAGAACTTAGAGGCCTATACAAGGAAACTTAATACACTGAATATTCTAACAAATTTCAATTCATAACAATATCATTGTGGAGCAAAAAAAAAGAAAATGTAACGGTGGTGTCTCTATGTATACTTATAGTGTAAATGACGGAATACCCTCTACTTTTTTAAACACCCGGTAGATTAGTGGCAGAAAAAATAAATCTAATACCACAATAAATACACAAACTTTTTTCAACATCACTTCATTCTGAAATGACATTACTTTAAATTTTACTACTTGAAAATATAATTATGCTAAAATTGAAAAGATTGTCGCTAAAACGATGTTGGGCGTACAATTTAGAGTAAATTATTTACAGCAATATTATATATCCCTAGTATAAAATAACAGGACATACCATCCGATTTGAAATGATGCTGAAAGATCCTATTATACCAAAGATAAAGTGGAGTATGAATTTTGTTCCCGTTCATGGTGTACCATGCGCCAACGTGGCTTCAACAGAGATCTTTATAACCTTAGCATGATCATAATTTTTTTATATTAAAATTAAAATTCATCAGTTTGGAATGAATTAATGTCAAACAAAATAGTGAGATAATAATAAAAATATAAAGATCTTTATGTAATTATACATATAAAGGCATGTATTATTCTGTTAAGGGATATTAGACCTACAAATAAAGGTATATTTGACTTTTATAAATGTAAGCGCTTATTATTTGATATGTATAAGAATGTGCACCTTAAAGAAATGTGATCTATCTCATTTACAATAATATTATTTTTATTTTTAACTTTACTTTTTTAAAAGATTTTATTCTCTATTTGAAAAAAATTTAACATTTTTTATAAGGTTGTTTGCCTCATCGATGAAAAATAAATTTTGAGGCCCGGTTATCTTATTTTTCTCCTTTTGACCTTTGGCATGTGAAGTGATATTACTTGTTTTGTCATTCTTTTGTGCATGGCATTTGTTTATATGGATCTTTACCGCGATTTTAGAGGGTATAAACATTGGAACATTAACATGGATATGTTCAGTCACTGCGATGGATAGTGCCACTTGAACCTCGACCAAAGCGAGACTTTGCTTAATCTTATGTTTATTGGCTTCGAAACCTTTAGCGTAACCAACATACATATTTTATATCTTTGCTGCTTGCTCGCGATATTCCATCAATATAGCCTCAAGCACAGTCGCAGTCAGATTTCTCATTGCCTCAAAATCAAATTTTGGGAATGGTTCGCCCAAAGGACTACTTATGAGAAAAGATGAATCAATATTTTTTTTTATGGAAAACTATCTCATGCCTTTTCATTTTCATAGAAACATAAATATTAACCTTTTCTCTATCCTTAGCTTTTCATACCTCATTCGGGGTACAATCTTCCTATTTACCAGAACTATGATTAGAACCAATTTCATGGTATTGAATTTATTGGTGGGTTTAGCTCCAACTTCGGCCACATAAAGTTTATTTCTTGTTGAACCTCCACCGTTTTCATCATCATTCTCAGAAAGTCCCTAGTTTTGGAATGTTGGCTCTGCTCTATTCTAATGTTCTCTCAAGGTTTATGTGCAACATTTTTTTTTCTAAACAAACCCTATTGTATGGGGATTGCATTGTCTTCTCCTTGTCCGAATGAGAAGCTTTTTTTGCGACCACAAACGTCGTAGCTTTATTCCTGTATTTTTCTAGAGTTTTATATCGACCATTTCCATCTTCGATGGGAAAATTTCCAACAAACTCAACTGGTCATATGCCACCATGATCGAGCATCTTTGGTATTAGAAATTTCTTGAAACACTAGTCAAATGCTTCATTTCGCTTTATCATCATAACATAATTGAGTTCTGCACACTTAAGATAATCCTTATACTCTAAAACCGGGCGTTGCAGAAAGAAAACACAATTATATCAAATGAGTATTCCATCTATTAAGTAAGACATAATATAACTTGTTCAAGACCATTATTTCATAGCCTCCAGACTCCAGATACGGGAACATGACATAAAATCTCAGATAATATCATTCTCCCAACATATAGACACGTAAATTTTTTTTATTTTCTCACACTTTGTTACAATGTGGAATATCACTGAATTGTTTTTACAATGGCTCAAGTATAAATTAAATATATGGATTAATTTTTTTAATAGTTAGCTTGTTTACAGCCAGAAAATCTCTACGGTCAAAATAAACATAACAATCATAAACAAGGATAATAATACCCATTAGTTGTGTCAAAGAGTTAGGCACTATGTGTGCATAATTTTGTTACTTTAACGAACTACAGTATATATAATCTTAAAGGGAATTGTTCATTGTGTTCCAATATATAGGTGAAGGTTACAACTTACTTCGCTCCGACATCAAATGGCGTATAACCTTCGATAGAAGTGAACCGTCATGGCGTATACCTGAGGCTTGTTCGGGCGCAATGGTCTCGTTATGCACCAACGCTAGAGTCATCTCTGCATATACAAAAGTATCCTCATGACTCACATAAACTATCACTACATGAGCTTCCTCTACTTCATCTGGTTGTAATTTTTGGAAATGCTTTTGAAAATGTTCGTCATTAGATTAATACCTTTCGTGATGTAATGCAACAAAATGAGACACTCGAGTTTTCTGTTGAACCATGTTTATTATGTCAAGACTTGGGAAATAATGAAACTTTAGTAGTGGGAGAGAATAGCACTACTAAAGACGAAATTTTTGAGAAGAAAAGAATAAACTAAAGTTTCTTAAGTTTTGAAATACCTTCAATGACGATGAAATGTTTATAAAAAGATAAGGAACAACCTTCATGTAGACCAACATGACTCTATTCTAACCCTAGAACAACGATTGAGATGCTAATGACCACCGATCACGAAGAAAGATGATGAACCGTCTCCACACGTCTTTGCCGCTAGTTTTAAATACTTTAACTTATTAAAACAATTCTTCAACCTTTTAGTACTTCACCACAGGGATACTTCAAATAATTTAATTATGGCCAAGTGTTTTAAATAAAAGCTACAACTTCCATCACACATACTCCTTAAGCTGCAACAGAATCACCACTTACTTCATTCAGCTACCCCATTAATGTACAGTGCAACGCCTCGAAATGATTTTTAGTTCATCCTACATATTTTGAAAGGATTAGAAGGCTACTCAACCAAAACTCCAATAATTCACATCTTTCGAATATTAAATCGGTCGATCTTTGAAGAATTTTTTTTTCATGCAATAACTATGTTAGTCTTTCCTGCATGGTTTGAAAGGATAAGGGGTGAGACGTGTTATATCAAAAAAAATCCAAAAAAAATGAAAAAATATCTGAACCATACCCAACAACAAGAAGAAACTTCAACTAATTTAAAAAAAAATCTGAAACACCTTCAAACCACATCAAACAACAAAACAGCGTCCTCTAAAGCCCTAAACCTGAATTATGAGTTAACGGTCTAAACAAGAGAGAAATTCAAATTTGAAGCGTCATCAACTTCATCTCCCTCAACCAGCCAAAACAACCATTAACAACTCTAAAACCCTAAACCTATATAGACCATATATTATGTAATTGTCTTGTGCAAAATATGAATATCAACCTGCAATAATGTTGACTGTATAATTATATATTATTATAGGTTACCCTGTTAATTTATGTATTAAAAGAATGAAATGTACATATTTACCCACCCATACCAAAACCCTAACCTATATAGCTCGCACTAGCAGTCTCCGAGAGAAAAAAAAACCGCCATTTTATCATTTTATATGTTTTAGTGGGTAAGATTATTTTATTTTCCTTTTTCTTTTGATCTTGTCTTTTATGTCATTTCGATTCATCGTGGATTATATTATTTATTAAATAGATTTTTTTATTTATCTATTTAATTTCCTTTTCTTTCGTATATTTTATTGATTGGTTATTTTTAATTGAAAATTAATTTCGAACTATTTTTAGTTAAAGTTTACATTTGATTAAATTGTATGTAGTGTTTGGATTTTTGTTTAGCTTTTGTTAAATGATTTATAAGATTATTGACTACAATATGCTAAAATATTAGTTATTAATTTTGAATTTTGTATTCATTTCAAAAAAATTAAATAAATTTACTTCACTAATATTCTTTTATGCAATTTCAAAATTCTTTTTCTATTTCGATAAACTATAATCATGAATCATTCCAATTTCGATTTGATATCCAAGTTGATTCATCAATCCCTATTAATATCGAAGTGTTTCATCTACTAATATTGCAGAGGAAGACTTAGCAGGGAATCCCTATTAATATCGAAGTGTTTCATCTACTAATATTGCAGAGGAAGACTTAGCAGGGAATCCCTATTAATATCGAAGTGTTTCATCTACTAATATTGCAGAGGAAGACTTAGCAGGGAATCTCTATTAATATCGAAGTGTTTCATCTACTAATATTGCAGAGGAAGACTCAGCCGTCCCTGCTAAAACCTTCGACAAAAATCAAAGAATTTCAAATCATAACAATATTATTATGTAGTGAAAAGGAAAATAAGTCTTCTATATATGCTTATAGGGTGAATAACGGAATACCCTCTATTTTCTTAAACTACTGGTATATTAGTAGCAGAAAAAAGAAATCTAATACCACAACAAATATACAAACTTTGTTCAACATCAATTCATATAAGTTATATAACACATACAATTAGTAAAATTGGTACGGTTACCGTCCGGTTCTTGTCGATCCGACTTCCGGATCCCTTGAACTATTAACAGTTCTAGTTATATGTGATAAGTAAAAGTACCTTGTAAACACTATCAAATAATGGTTACTGTTGCTTTGACCTTATCACTTGCCTGATCTGCTCCCACCGGTCAGGAGTTGGGTCCACAAGTATGAAGAAGCACAATCACACAAGATGGTGAAGCACAAAGATCCTCTACCAAGCCTACCAGATATAGAACCCATACAAATTTGCATCAGCAACATAAATCAAATTGAAACAAAGTGCAAATCAATAATCCAATTGGACTTGAAGGTATAACTATCATCAACCAAACAAAACCAATCAAAAAGCACAAGAAATGGGTACCATCAATGCTTTATCTGCACTCTGCCAAGCGATGTTGTTGGAGGAAAGAACCTATTTCTCTCCATGGAAGAGCTGTCTTCCTGTGATCAAAATCTGGGGCAGATAGAACCAACAGAGAAAACAAATGAAGACTAATTTAGATCATGTAAATAATGCAGGTAAACTTATTCTAGCCTTAAAATCATATCCCTACTCATATTTCATTGAAATGTATAATAAGAAAATGAAATTTATATAGTTAGTCGTATAAAAAAAACTGTATCCCATGGTATTTGATTTTATTTTCTCAGTTCGATATATAATTTACAATCAAGCAATTAAAGAGACTTGCTAGATAGGTTAGCTCAGGCAAGTTAACAACAATATGCGAATCTGAAACATTCTTAAGAATTCGATTAACAGAGACATCATCTGATCTAATATATTATGTTCGATTAGAATGTAAAGATGATTTTATGATCGTGATTACCGAGGGAAAGTGAAGAAGCAGCAGCGATCGCCATGAGAAGGAGAGAGAGATCAGTGGCGGAGATGGGCCATCTGTAAATTTGACTCTGACAGTGAAAGCCACAAAAGGTCGGAGGCAAGCAAGCTCTTGAATTGAATTGAAGCAGCGGTCTTTTTTCTTGGTAGTGGCTTGATGAAGCAGGCGGCAGTTTAAAGTGTTTCTTTAGAGAGAAAGATATATACATATATATATAGAGAGAGAGATGAAACAAAGAACCCTAGGTGCTGAGTGACATGGCCAGAGGACCATTGTTTTGATATTTTCTTGCCTATTTGTCACTTATTTCTGTTCCGGTCACCAAGTTTTTTAATACTTAGAACTATCCCCTAATATTTTAGGTTCTCAAACTTTGAAATTTGATTCAATATATATCTATAAAATGTCTAAAATAATATTATAGAAATATTAACATCTATGCCAAAACTTCCCCTAGATACCGAGACCCAATACTTCCATAGCTAGGACATTGTGTCAACGCTCGAGATTCAGAATGATGATCCGATTGTCATTCAGATAAGCTTATGGATGAAAATCTTTGAGCAATTATAATATTAACTTAATGACTACTATGCCATGTATGTATATCAGTCAATATCTAAAAAGATACACTATCTAGCCAGTATTGTAGCAGTTCTCCAACTTGCGGCGATTTGGGGACTAGGAATGGCCTTATCAAACATAGTGGCCAAACATTCATGTAACCAAAGATTCAAGAAAAATCATTGATATAGGATGTGAGTTTTATAATAAGATTATAAAGAAATTTCAAAATATCATTATAATACATGTAGAAATCTAGTAAAGTTGCGGTCGGGAATTGCTCTTAAGGGTATTTGAAGGCAAGTGTAACCACTGACGAATGTTGCAAGTATCCTGTATCGAATGAGACTAATGCAATGTATAACTCATAAATTTGATTATCTCTCTATGCAACACCCATTTTGTAGGATCTCTAAGATCTCTATTGCCCTCGAGTAGATAATAATATGAGCACAATATAACCATAAACAGTATTGGTTATTAAAGTTTTAGTCTTTGTAATACCAATGATTTTTTATTTTTTATTTTTTAGCTATTTGTAGAGGATTGGATTAGAGTTGATATGTGTTATGGATGCATCATTTACGTGTTAAGATCAAGAGAAGAAGAACACATCATCGTGTGACACAAACAAATATGTTTCGCACAATCCTAACGAAAACGAGTCACATTTTTTTGGGTGCGCAAAAATGATTGATATGTTCGTGCATGTTTAGACGAAGATAATAAATATATTTTGTAAAGGTTACGCAAAAAACCTGTAAAATTAACATTATGTCTAATAAAATTTGGTGTCTTGATAGATGATTGTTTTTGTGATTTTAAAACGTCGTGCACTAATTTATATTAGTTTTGATGGCTTCGTTAAATAATATATAACTTACATTTAATGAATGTCTTTACATTTTTAATTGGAAATTTAATTTGTTAAGAATGTTTTTAACATAGTTTTTTATTATTTTTGTAAGATTACTCTCCATAAATAACTCGGTAGAGGTTTGTGTATGTTAGAATATTCAGTGTATTAAGTTTCCTTGTATAGACCTCTAAGTTCTCTATATATTGAGAGCCTTACTATTGAGTTAATATCTCTAATGCATCAATAAAACAAAAAAGAACATTTAAAACCCTAGCCGCTTCCTACAACTACTTCTCTCTTTGTTTTTTTACATGGTATCAGAGCACGTGTGATTCTGGGAATTCTGAACATCCTCAACAAAGATGGTTGGCAATGAAGTCGTGGTCAGTTAAATCCCAGATGAATTAACAATGCAGATTGCTGCCATTATGAGAAATGGTCTCGAAACACAACAACAAACAACTAACCCCGAGAATTTATCCATAGGGATTAAACTCGGTGGTGAAAACTATGCCCTATGGGCAAACCTGATAAAGAAAGCAATTGGGGGAAGGGGGAGAGGTTCTCACATTACAGGGGAGCCGACACCTCCATCCAAAACTGACAAAACATATACAAGGTGGGAACAAGATGATCAATGTGTTTTCACATGGATTATCCAGAATCTTGAATCGAGCTTGGTGAATAATGTCTCGCAATATCCAATTGCACAAGCCCTCTGGGATGGGTTAGCCACCACATACGGTTCTGGCACAGATTCGTTACAGGTGTTTGACCTTCATAAGAGGGCTAATTCATTAAGGCAAGGGTCTGATACACTAGAAGACTTGTGGAACAAACTGCTGAACATCTGGATGTCTATAGATAGGCGAGATCCGAACCCTATAAAAGACCCAGAAGACATTCAGATCTATAATAAGAAGACTAAAGAACAAAGACTCTATCAATTGCTAATGACGATTAATGACAAGCTGGAACCAGTCAAGAGAGATATCCTGAAAAAGGATCCTCTTCCTTCCGTGGAAACAGCATATGCTACAATACGAAGGGAAGTGACCATGCTTAATATACTAAAATCATGTTCTTCTGATAGTGATTTGATTGAAATTGGAATGGATTTAGGTGCTAAAGATTCTGCACATAGGTTTAAATTCCGATCCAAAGAGAAAGAAGATAAATCCAAGCTGTATTGAACTTGTTGTGGGATGAAGAAACACACTAAAGAGACATGTTTCCAGCTGGTTGGCTATCCAGAATGGTGGGAGGACGGTCATAAGGAGAAAAATAACCAGCGTTTCAGATCTAATGTCAAACGGGCTTCGTCTACATGTCGCGGTGAAGATCCGACTAAAAATGAGCAAGGAAGTGGCACTGATTTCGGAGGAATGGCGCCGAACTCCTGTGAAAAACTTGGAGGTAAAGGGTTTGAGAAATCAATTAATTAGATCTTTGATTGCGGGGCTACGGACACCATGTCTTATGATCCTAAAGACTTTGGTGACATGTCATCTCCAAAGAAGTCCCATATTGAAACTGCTAGTGCAGAAATTTGTGAAGTCAAAGGGGGAGGTTCAATTATTTTTTCGGAAAAAATAGAAATTAAAAACCGCCTCTACATTCCTTCATTATCCTTAAAGTTATTATCTGTTGGCCAAGTGACAAAACAACTCAACTGTGTGGTTCTTATGTATCCATTTTTTGCATTTTACAAGACATTCGTACGAAGGAGATCATTGGGCGTGATACTGAACAATGAGGTCTCTATTATGTTGATGAGGTAGTTCATAAGGGACATGCCATGCTTGCTCACGGAACAACCGAAAGGCAACTTTGGTTATGGCACCGGTGACTTGGTCATCCTTCTTTTTAGCTATCTTAAGAGTTTGTTTCCTAGTCTTTTTTTGAATAATTCCATTCATGAGAAATGTGAAACCTGCATTCTTGCAAAAAATCGTAGGGTCTCATTTAATCAAAGTAATACTAGAGTTGATTATGCTTTTTCGCTAATCCATTATGATGTTTGGGGTCCAGCATAAAATTCCACTAACAATCAAATCAGATACTTTGTTTTATTTGTGGATGATTTCTCAAGAATGACTTGAATATACTTCATGAAACATAAATTGGAAGTATCATAAATATTTGTTTGTTTATACAAAATGATTTTCACTCAATTTGAAAAAAAAATACAGATTCTCCGTTCTGATAATGGAACAGAGTTCGTCAACCAAACAATGCATAATTTTTTCAAAACCAATGGTCTTATCCATCAAACCACTTGTCCAAACACACCTCACCAAAACGGTACTCCTAGACAAAAAAATCGTACTTTACTTGAAAAAACTCGTGCTATTATGATTGAATCTAAAGTTCCTCATTCTCTCTGGCCAAAAGCTCTTGCTACAACTACGTATCTTGCAAATGGTCTACCAACCCGATGTCTAAGAAATAAAACTCCATTACAAGTGCTTGCCACCCAAGTTACAATTCCATTTGTTATGACTTTACCACCTCGTATCTTTGGTTGTTCGGTGTTTGTTCATATCCCTAAAACTAGTCGAAACAAACCTTAATACGTGTGCTGAAAAGTGTTTATTCATTGGGTATGGTGTCCATCAAATGTGCTATCGGTGTTATAATCCGGTTACTCGTCGAATCCATGTCACCATGGACTGTGACTTCTTAGAATCTGATTATTTTTTTACCACCAATCTCGTGCTCTGGGGGAGAAAGTAAGTGAATCACTCAACTGGTTGCTATATGAAAGTTACTTTGAGGATATGCCGACAGAGTTGGTAGATGGCGCCACCGAACACGCCTCTTCTAACATAAAGGAGACTGACGAGGCAGTTCTTACCACCAATAATTCTCCCGAAGACAATGTCCAATAAGAAATAAATGCCATGGATACTACCAGCAAATCAACCGAAGAAAATGTCCATTAAGAGGTAAACAATTTACAATGTCATAATTAAAAAATGCTACTGACCATGACATTTCAGGAAGTTCATTTGTTGAAACTCACACTCGGGTTCTTCCCCCAAGAAAAAATAGAGAAGTTCCTCCTGACCGGTATTCACTGGAACACGTTCCTCGTGCTTCTACATATTTGGTAAAAACAAACAGGAAAGGAATGACGAAGATTGCAAAGGCGTTTTCAGCTACTATTTTCTCTGAACAAATCCCTAAAACAGCTCAAGAAGCTAAGAAGATGACTGAATGACATGAGGAAATGAATACTGAAATGGAAGCTCTAAAAATATATGGTACATGGGAGAATTATGTGTTACCACAAGGGAAGAAAGCAATCGGGTGTAGATGGGTGTTTAATATAAAATATAAATCCGATGGCACCATTGAGCGACACAAGGAAAGATTGGTTGCCAAAGGATATACACAAACATATGGTATAGACTACTCTGAAACGTTCTCTCTGGTTGTAAAGATTGACACTATCAGAGTTTTACTTTCAATAGTCGCGAATAAAGATTGGCCTCTTCATCAATTTGATGTAAAGAATGCTTTCTTACATGGAGACTTGGAAGAAGAGTTATATATGGAGGTATGTAAACTGAAAAAGGCATTATATGGGCTCAAATAGTCTCCTCGTGCTTGGTTTGGGAGATTTACAATGGCAATGAAGTAGTATAGCTACAAACAGAGTAAAAGGGATCATACCTTGTTTTACAAAAAGAGAGGAGAATTAGTCACTTGTCTTATAATATATGTCGACGTTATGATTATAACGGGGAATGACGAAGAAGAAATTAGCTCTCTTAGGAAAAACCTCTTCAAGGAGTTTGAAATGAAATACCTTGGGGGATTGAAGTATTTCCTAGGAATCGAGGTCTTAGGTCAAGATGAGGGATTTATATCTCCCAACCGAAATATATATTGGATTTATTAGCTGAAGTTGGCATGGTGGATTGCAAACCAAATGACACTCCTATGGTTGTGAATCACAAACTAAAGATAATTGAAGGGGCCAGAGCAGCGAGTAAAGAAAGGTACCAAAGGTTGGTGGGAAAATTGATTTACCTGGCTCACACTCGACCTGACATTGCATACGCGGTGGGAGTAGTTAGCCAGTTCATGCATCATCCTCAGGAACACCATATGGAGGCAGTAATGAGGAATATTCGATATCTCAAAGGCACACGAGGAAGAGGCATAATTTTTAAGAAAAATTGAAACCTTGATGTTGAAGTATTCATAGATGCTGACTGGGGAGGGAATCCTAACGACAAGCGATCAACTGCTGGCTACTTTACTCTTCTTGGAGGTAACTTGGTGACTTGGAGGAGTAAGAACAGAAAGTAGTATCACTGTCAAGTGTTGAATCAGAATTTAGAGGAATCGTTAAGGGGATTACCGAGATACTTTGGTTAAAGAAGATAATGAAAGAAATCAGATCCCCTCTGAAGTGTCCAACTCAGTTAATGTGCGATAATAAAGCTGCGATTAAGATTTCAGAGAACCCGGTACAACACGATAGAACAAAGCACGTTGAAATAGATAGGCACTTCATAAAATAAAAGATTGAAGATGGGACAGTCGAACTTCCATTTGTTAGATCCGAAGACCAACTGGCAGACATCCTGACAAAAGCGGTTGCTGCAAGAACATTCGAATCAGTTTTATCCAAGTTGGGTATTGGTGATCTCACTACACAACTTGAGGGGGAGTGTTAGAATATTCAGTGTACTAAGTTTCCTTGTATATGCCTTTAAGTTCTCTATATATTGAGAGCCTTACTATTGAGTTAATATCTCTAATGCATCAATAAAACAAAAAGGAACATTTTCTAATAAATACAAAACCCTAGCCGCTTCCTGCGGCTACTTCTCTCTTTATTTTTTTAACAATGTAGAAGTAGCACGTCTGGTGTTACCGAGCCCAATTCCTGACCTCTAGTACAAGTAGGTTCATCTTCTCATTATGTGTGTATAAGTTCTTTTATAGCTATTTGAGAGTTATCTGATGATGGTCGTACTTCTCGAGTCACTAGTTATCCGAATAGTCATAGACTCGGCCGTCAGGACCATTTTTAACATTCGATTTCACAACCACCGTGTAATATTAAGTGACATGACAGATCTAAGACGAATCACTGCTTGCCACATCAATGACTCTTCAGTGTTTCACAACGCATGGCGGATCGCGTTGACCTGCAACCGAACAACAAGACAATGAATGCGGCTGATCCACCTCTAAACCGATCCGCATAAATAAAAAAATCCATGATAACACTCTTGATAACATAAAAGGGCTCCCACTAATAGTCCAAGAAAGGTTGTTACCAACAACACATGACATACGTCGCCAGGGTTTTGCTACATCTATTATATCTATAGGTTATAACGTTACCCAAGCTTCTCGCAACAATAAAGTAAAATGCAGCGACAATAATGCAACCAACAACGTGTGTCTCATGAGTAACATTTTAAGTTTGTGGTCTTGTTCGATATACTCATACCTTATCATAAGTTTGTGGTCTTGTTCGATATACTCATACCTTATCATACTTAGCAAGATCATGGGGCTACTGATAGCGATTAATCCGATTTTAAATACTTGGCTTGTGGTACTACTAAGTATATTTAACTTGTAATAGGTATTTAAACCTATATATTATGTAGCGGTACTTTTGATACATTGTACTTATTTTTATTGTAGGAACTCATCTTCACTATTATAATTAAAGACTTAACTTTTAGTATTGAAGGTCAATTATTCTATTTCATTATTCATTTTTTTGTTCTACTCAACGCCAACGTCACTCTTAAATTCATATTCACATATTTTTTGTCCAGATTTAATGCTAAGATAGAGAAATTTAATAAATATGATAGCAATTGTTTATAAATATAATAAGTTGTTGCTATAAAAAAATAAAAATCAACCAAAGTGTATTTTTTGCTGATAACATAAAGAATCAAACATAAAATACAAGTAATATATCCAAAACTAGAGTTATCGAACCTATAATCCGTTCAAAGTCGATCTCATAAAATTCATCCGGTAATATTTTCGAACTGTCTAAGAGCTAAAACTTTGAACGCGTCTAATTATTTATTTGAACTAATAAAACTAATAAAAACGTAATTTAAATATTAATATATAAAAAATAAACCTCAAACACAGTCGCATTCAGATGTCGCATTTGATGAGGGAGAATAAAAGACATGGTAAAATTTCAAAAAAGAAGTTTGTTAGGAGAGAATTGCAAAGAAGAAGTTCGTTAAGAGAGAATTTCAAAGAAGAAGTTTATTAGGTAAAATTGTAAAGAAGAAGTTGTATTAGGGGAGAATTGTACAGACTACTAAAGAAAGAGCCATTATGAGAAGATGAAAAGATATAGGGACCAAAGATGTAATAAACGAGAATTAAAGCGTGTAGGACCCGTAATTGTACTATAAAAGGACCACACACGCTTTACAAATCCAGAGATGAATATAATACTACTTTCGCTCTCTACTTAGTGTGGCTATTACTTTCTCTCCCTAAAAAAGCTCCTAAACAAAGAACTTAACTCTATTTTGACATTAAAAGATTCTCGTAGCACAAAATTACCCAAGAGCTATTCTTAAACTCTTCAGTGGCGCCATCTGTGGGAAACGAAGATTGTTTAACGACAATCGCTTCCTGGAAATAGTTCCTAATCGGAGTGGAATTATTGAAGAGCAAGGGGACAATTTTGTTAACATCTGCAAGGAGAATCTGGTGGGTGACGATTATCGGAATGACATGGAGTACGAGGCGCGTGGGGGCCATCACATCGGAGACACTTTTGATGACTCGGATCTATTGGCCCAAAGGAACGAATTGCTAATGGAGATTGAAAAGTTGAAGGCGGAAAA
Source organism: Limnanthes douglasii subsp. nivea (assembly GCA_036936605.1). Lineage (NCBI taxonomy): Eukaryota > Viridiplantae > Streptophyta > Magnoliopsida > Brassicales > Limnanthaceae > Limnanthes > Limnanthes douglasii. Next base: position 299,890,907 of record JAUPFV010000002.1, on the reverse strand, counting down.
AGAAACTGTTCAGGAAAATCTTCGCTCTGAGGTGAGAAGGGAGCCAGACAGTGGAAAAGAGGAGCGCGAAATCGATTTTTGCCCTAAAAACAGGGATGATGTGTACTGAGGATATGAACGACAATCTTCAAGGAGGAACGAAAAACGCCATCTGGAGTCTTCTGACTCAAGCAATTATTCTCGTTACAGCTCGTCGGAGTCATCTCCCAGGAAAAATCACAGAAAGAAAAGGCATGGTTGAAGACACGCACAACACAGGAGGGGAAGGAGCTCAGAGAGGAAATCTCTGAGGGAGAAGAGCTATCACACTCGAGTTACTGAGCGGGGTTATGGCCAAGCAAACTATCCCCCTGGGAACCATAACGTTGGCCCGCGAAATTCGGAGTGGCATCATCAATATACTCTACCGTCCGAGGAGGGATTGTATTTTCCGAGCAATGAAAACTTGAGATCTAATGCTTATTGGACGGTTCATAATTGGATAGCTTCTCCTCCGTCCCCGGAAATATTGGTGGGCAATCTCCCAAAGCATTTCGATATCTCAAAGTTAGAAAAATTCGATGGGACACAAGACCCTGATAACCACATCGAGAAATTCAAAAATTTCATGATTAATTTCGATGACGATGATAAATTGTTGTGTAGAGCGTTTTCTCAGACCTTCAAGGGGGTAGCTTCCAAGTGGTATAATAGGCTTCCGCAGGGCTCGATAAAGAATTTCGACATGTTCTGGAATATCTTCAGATAGCATTTTGTGGGGAGCAAAAAGTTGAGAGCTAAAGGAGATACGATAATCTATTGTAGACAAAAAGTTGGGGAAAGCTTGAATAATTATACCAATCGATTCGTCAAAATGAAAACAGACATGGAGTACTGCAAAGACTCGGTAACATTAGCAGCTTTCAGGATGGGCCTACTCCTCGGACTATTAAAGGATACGATGGCGGAAAGTCAGGCCATGACCTTCGGAGCATTGTTGGATCAGGTTGAGAAGAGAATTCTGGTGGAGGAGACTCAGGCATCTGAGAAAGGATCCGGTGATCAATTGGATCGGAACCAGTTTCAGAGATTTGAGTTTAGTGACCAAGGGCCTCGTGCCAATGTCCAAACCAAAAGTACGGGTCAGTATCCGCCGAGGCAGAAAACAATCCCACAGTATTATGGCAACCAACAAAATTACAATCAAGGAGTTAGACTAATTTCGAACAAATGGGTTCGATCTGACTATTTCGTGGAGTTAACGGAAAATGTTGCCATGATATTTGATAAGGCAAGGTCAACGGTGCCATTCAGGAAACCTTTTCATATTCAGACTCCGAGGGAAAGCAGAAGTGTTATCAAGTATTGTAAGTATCACGAGGATATCAGACACGATACGAATGACTACATTGCTTTGAAAAAAGAAGTGCAAGCTTTGATTGAGAATGGAATGTTACGAGAGTTAATGAAAAAGCGTTCTCAGAAAACTGCTGCAGTAAAGGCTGTTCTAAAAATCGCTGACACGGCGATGGTGATTTCCGAGGAAGTTGACGTTTTTGATATTGAGCAAGAGTATCTGGATCCCAAGAGGGAAGGAAAAATGTAAATATGGTGGAGGAAATTATCCCGAGGGGGAAAGTAAACGACCTCTGTGCTTTCTTTGAGTCGTTGGCAATCTTTGGCGGAGATACCATCGCAGAGAATTCTAATAGCTCGCGGAAAAGGCATATGGTCAATCTGACTACCCCGATTGAAGCAGGGGTGTCGGCACAAATGCACTGTTTACCCTCCCCCATCATATGTTTTGATGATGATATGCGAAATGTCGCGGGCCAGCACGAAGATGCGGTGGTGATTGCCGCGACTATTGCTGGAAATCAAGTTCAGAAGATAGTTATTGATACAGGAAGTTCTGCGAACATCTTGTTTATGAGCACTTATATGAGAATTTCTGACCCACCGATTATACGACGGTCAGACAGAACCATAATGGGATTTACCGGTGCCACATCAGTGGTTGTTGGAGAATTTCAATACGTGGTCGAATTAGGCTGTGGGCCGTTCAAGAAGGAGGTGGAAGTAATGTTTATTGTTGTTGACGCACCAACTTCATATAATGCGATTTTGGGTCGCTCTTGGTTGTCCCGAATACATGGTGTGATTTCGACGGTGCATCAATGTCTGAAATATGTGGTAGGGAACAACATTGGGACAATTAGGAGTAACCAGAAGATGGCCCGAGAGTGTTACCAGATAGCTTTATCCTCGAAGGGAGTTTGGGGAGACATACCGGACAAGGCATAGCAATTAAACGTTATTGTCTAACAAACTCGATATGTTTGCTTGGTGTGCACAGGATGTTACAGGAGTGCCATGAGAGATAATATTTCATAAACTTGCGGTACGACTTGATGTTCGACCCATTGTCCAGTTTCCTAGGAGAAGGCTGCAACTATCCGTTTGGAAGTGGAAAGGCTATTAAGCATAGGCCACATTCGCAAGTTGCATTATCTCGTATGGGCCTCAAATCCAGTATTGGTCAGGAAAAAGAATGGCAAGTGGAGAATGTGCGTGGACTTCACGGACCTTAATAGAGCTTGTCGTAAGGATCCTTTTCCGGTGCCCCGCATTGATCAGTTAGTGGACTCGACTTCGGGTAATCGATTGTTGTCTTTCATGGACGCGTATTCAGGGTATAATCAAATCCGTTAGATGCACAAGATAAAGAGAGCACATCATTTATTACCGGGAGAGGATTATATTGCTACAAGGTTATGCCATTTGGCCCAAAGAATGCAGGGGCAACTTATCAGCGCTTGGTTAACAAAACCTTTGAGGGGAAAATTGGTCGGAATGTCGAAACGTATGTCGATGATATGCTTGTCATGAGTTTGTGGGATGAAGATCATTTTGCTGACCTGGAGGAGACTTTTAATAATTTGAGTAAGGTCAATTTGAAACTGAACTCGAAAAAGTGTGTTTTTGGGGTACGATCGGGCAAGTTCCTTGGCTATATGATAAGTGAAAAGGGCATCAAGGCTTACCCAGAACAGATAAAAGCTTTAATCACCATGACTCCATCTCAGAATATCAAGGAAGTCCATATCTTGACAGGGAGATTGGCAGCACTGAATAGATTCATTTCTCGGTCCTCGGACAAATGTGCACATTTCTTCAAGGTATTGCGAAATGCTAAACAATTTAATTGGACTGATGAGTGTTCTACAACATTTCTCCAAATTCAGGAATATTTAAAATCCCCTGACGTAGTGTCTAAACCATTGGTGGGGGAAAGATTAATTATCTATGTAGCAGTTTCAGATTGTGCGGTTAGTGTTGTTTTACTCCGAGAAGAGGACACTCTTTTTAAACCTATCTACTATGTCAATAAAAGTATATTGGATGCAGAGAAACGATATCTCAAGTTGAAGAAGGTAGCTTTGGCTTTGGTAACAACTGCCTAAAAAATGAGACCTTATTTCCAGGCACATCCTATAGTTGTTCGAACGATATTCCCCCTGAAAGGTTTGTTAGAAATGCCCGATATCTCTGGGAGGATGACTAAATGGTCAGTGGAATTGGGAAATTTTGACATAACATTTGAGCCTCGGACGGCGATAAAATCCCAGGTTTTGGCTCACTTTTTGGTTGAATTCCACTCAGATAGAGAGGACATGGAGATCATTGACCATTTTGATGACACAGAATGGTTGGTTCGAACAGATGGAGGGTCAAATAACTCTGGAAGTGGTGCAGGTGTCCAATTAATTTCTCCAGAAGGGATAGCCATGTTTCAATCTATTCGATTCGGTTTTAAGGCAACTAATAATGAGGCGGAGTATGAGGCGGCATTGGCTGGTTTGCGTTTAGCTCGGATATGTGGGGCCAAAAATATTAAACTGATCACTGATTCACAGTTGGTGATAAATCAAGCTTTAGGGGAATCTGAGGCCAGAAAATATAAGCTGATACAATATCTGAAAGCATTAAAAGATTTGGTTTCTGAATTCGACGGGGTTATATATGAACATGTTCGAAGAGAGGCAAATGTCGTCCCAGATTCTTTGGCTACAGCCTCGCGAACGAATGGATACCCATGGGTCTTGATTCAGGAGCATCCTTCGGTCATGATCGATGCGGAGCATTCAATGAACATTAAATAGGTAAGAAATGTGATCACAGATGATTGGAGGTTATAAATTATCGACTTCTTGGAAAAAGATACTTTACCCGCTGGAAAGTACGAAGATAGGAAGATCAGTTCAAGTCTCACTGGTATATCATGTTAGGAGGCGTTCTGTATAAGAAATCTTTGAGCCGACCATTACTAAGGTGTCTGAACAAGGATAAGTCGCAATTTTTCCTGTCTGAATTGCACGATGGGGAAGGTTCAACCCATTGTGGGTATAAGGCGTTAATTCGACGGGTGTTTCTGGCTGGTTATTATTGGCCGACTATCTCTTCAGATGCGAAAGACTTGGTAAAACGATGTGATACGTGTTAGCGCTATACAAACGTAATCTAAAAGCTTGGGGTGTTATTGGAGAGTATTTCAGAGGCGGTCCCATTTGACAGGTGGGGCATTGATTTAGTTGGGCCCCTACCAATGGCGTTTGGAGGCAGACATATTATAATCGTCGCGGTGAATTATTTCTCTAAGTTGGTGGAAGCGGAACCCCTAGCAGGGACGAAAGCCAAAGATGTTATCAAATTCTTCCTTTCGAATATTTGCTGTCGCTTTGGGGTACCATTGCAAATCACAATGGATAATGGACCTCAGTTCGACAACAAGGAATTTAAAAGCTTTTTCCTTTCCATGGGCATACGACAATGTTTTTCTGCCCCATTTCACCCCCAAGCTAACGGACAGGTGGAAGTGACCAATCGAACAATTTTGGATGGGTTGAAAAATAATTTGGAAGGAAAGGCAAGAAGATGGCCTGATTATTTACAAGAAGTATTATGTGCTTATAGGACAATGCCTCGAACTACCACTGCTGCATCTCTGTTTGCATTAGTGTACGGTATGGATGCAGTTATCCCTTCAGAGATTGTCTTTCCATCATATCGTGTGGTAACTTATACAGGAGATTTGAACGACCAAAGGAGAGCCTTGGAATTAGATTTGGTTGCAGAGAAAAGACAACGCGCACAGCTGAAGTCTTTGCATTATCAAGCCCTAATGAGGAGTCGATATGCTTCTAAAGTGAAGCACAAATATTTTAAGGTGGGGGACAAAGTATTACGCAAAGTCTTTCTACACACTAAAGAAAAGAGTCTTGGAAAATTGGGACCAAATTGGGAGGGCCCCTATGAAGTCACAAAGAAAGTAAAATAGGGAACATATAGATTAAAAGACAAGGAAGGGTGACATCTAAGGCTCCCATGGAACATCGAACACTTAATATTGTACTTCGAATGAGGAACAAGTTAGCATGTATTATTTATCTTTTTTATATTTCCAGGTTTACAAAAACAGCGAGGGCATACTCTTTCCTACCCTGTTAGGCACATGAAGGTTTTAATGAGGTGTCACTATGAGCTAATCAATACAACTGCATTTTTTGCCTTATACTATTCTTTTGGAATACACATGTTATACCTCAAACGATTCATTATGAGGCGATATCTCCCTCATCGAACTATTCTCTATGAGGCAGTGTTTCCTTAGATTATTCTGTGAGAAACGATATTTTGTGCCTCAAACTATTCATTGTGAGGAGATATCTCCCTCCTCAAACTATTCTCTATGAGGCAGTGTTTCCTTAGACTATTCTGTGAGAAACGATATTTTGTGCCTCGAACTATTTTTAGCTAGCCCTAGCGCATCATATACTGAATATTACGATGCAAATCGATACATAAACAACTATTCAACGCAAGTTGGCATACTCATTTTTTCATAAGAGAAATATGGAGATACACAACTCATAAATTTATCATTCAGACAAAGTGGCATACACAAAAATTCGAGGAGCTACAAGTTATAAAACGCTCATTGAAGAACATCAGATGGTTTACAAAAAATGCCTTACAAGTACTTTTACACAAAAATTGCCACAATAGAGTAACATTTTTTCCTAGTCATAATTTTTCGAAGAGGTGCTCTCTTCTGTGTCTGATTCTTCACTTTCACTCACCACAATGTTTGGAGGACGAAGGTCGGGGGCGACAAGCTTCCAAAAACTCCTTAAATCATATTCAGGGTGTTCTGCATGAATCTGGGTGATCAGTCCTGCTCGAATTGTAGCATCCCGGGAATTCAGGTTGTCTGTACACTTAGCCACATAGGCATTCACCGCCTTTTCTTTCTCCTCCTCAACTTGCCTGGGAAAGTCTTCAATTCTTTTCACCAACTTCTCCCTGTCCTTCATAACTTTGTATAGTCATCACAATAGTCCTTAAATCCTCGGCATGCTAGTTCATGAGGTTTATGCAGTACTACTAGGGGTTTTTCTTGAGCCCCCGTCTTCTTTTGATAGAGGTCTCTTTCTTCCTGACAGCACCGTTCGAGCATTATGACATAATTTTCTGAGGCAGAAAATTTTTCGTAGAGTGCATCTGCTTGACTCTCCACAATAACATATTGTTTCTTCGTCTCTTCAAGCTGCAAAGCGATCAGGGATGCCTTAAACTTATAATGATTTTTTCGATCCTCTAAATGCTGCATTTTCTTTACCATGTTGACAGAAGTGTGCAGCAGGCTTCGAAGACTTAGTGAAAATTCATCATGAAGAGGAACTTCGAAGGAGCTGGTGGGTGAGCCTAAGGATGCGGGATCAAAATTCGATGACTCTCTCACTAGAATATTAAGGTCAATATGTTGAGGAGGATTGCTTCGAGGAATAGGCAGTGGTGCCAAGATAGGGGGATTTTCGATGGGTGCTGGATTTGAGGCCTGGGTGAGAGGAGAGTTGTGTATCTGATTGAGTCTTGTTTGAGAGAATTATCTCCAACTACTTTTTCAGGCTCACTTGATGCCCTTTGGAGCTCAATTTCTTGGGCAAGTTCTGGGGCGTCGTCTTGTATTTTTCCATCCTCGGATAATTCCTGGATGGGCTCCAAGACAGCTTTGTTCTCTCTTTCTTTTACCTTAGAGTCTCTCTTCTTCTGAGGATGGACAAACTTCTTGGGGGGGGGAGAGCTGGGGCTGGGTATCACAATGTTGGCCAAGGAGGATGGCTCTTGGTTGGTGACTACTCCTTCAATTTTTTGCTGATGATCTTTGGTGGAAACTTCCTCATCGGGCTCACCCAAATAACTTTTAGCGCGAGAACGCTTTGGAAGGTAAATTACTATGTCCTTCTTAGTCACTCGCTCTAGCACCTCGTCTTGAGAAGGGGGGTCATCAGTTCTTTTAAGGACAACCGGCCAAGGGGGTTTAACCTCCAGAGTCTGCTCAGGGACAAATTGTTGTCCCTAAAGCACAGATGGAATCTATTTTCCCACTTTTCTTTGGCCCATTTGCTCAGTTTGGTGAAGATGGTAATGGCACTCTCTACGTGGTCTGCATATGGTTTTGAGACACCAGTCATAGCTACAAAGATATCAAATTAGAACCTCATCATTCGAGGAGTTACCATAAGTAAAATAGTTCGAGGACTTACATTTGTTGGTCCACAGAAGGGATAGTTTGTGAGGGTTCGAAGGGGTTGACTCTGAGCCGGTCTCCCAATGGCCTGAGAAGTAGATGAATTGCTGTCTCCACTTTTTGTCAGCCTCTAGCAAGTCCTTCAACACTTTCTGTCTTCGACTAAAATTCAGTGAATAAAATAGGATGAAAGGGTTTATAGCTAGACCAGATAGTGTGATGAGCTGCTCCAATGAAAATTCTTGGTCTGAGATTCTCGAAGCCATGATGCATGCCATCAATGTGAACCACATATTGGGACCGGCTTGAGAGGGGCAAAGGTCAATCTTAGCAAAATACTCAATGAAAAATGGGTCTAAAGGAAATCTTAGTCCCTAATTCATGATTTCAGTATACACAACAAGTTCGTTATCCCTCACTGATAATGGGGTCTCGCCCTCCGAGGGGAACCTGATGTCGATGTATGAAGGAATGCACCACCGGGTCCTCAGCAACATTTCTTCCGAAGGCAAAAATTACTTCTATGATATGTTGTAAAGAGAAACCATATGTTTGTTCTCGATCCCTCGAATATTGTTGCCTACGATGGCGTCAAGTTCCAAAGGAAGCGTTATGTCTCCTTTAGACTTAGGGGAAATTCGGCTCGCTTGCTCTTCAGATATAGTTGGAGGATCGATGGGCCTTTGGCTAGATGACTCTGAGGGAATTTCGATGACTTTGCTCTGATCAGCAACAGGAATCAATTGAGTCGATGGTTCAGGATTATCCGAGGCGATGGCCGTTCCCTTGCCAGCCAAGGCTTTGTTACGCATCTCTCGAAGCTCTTCTTCGGTAATGATATTCCTTCCTGGATAAAATCGGGGGCTTCCCGTTGCTGCTATAGACGGAGTGGCTAGAAGGCTTGACCCAGAATTACCGGTCTTCGGAAGAGAATTGTCCACCACCAAATTTCGAGGAGGTTTGGGGGGATTCGATGGCGTTTCCTTGCCACGTTTGCGCTCCTGCGAATGCTTTTTATCGTTATGGTGTCTTTTCCTTTTCCCAATGAATTCTTATGGTGTTTTTCTTTCCCCATTAATCCAAGGGTGTTGCAATCGGAAATTTGGTTTTGTTGTGATATTTCGAGGGGAATGATGGCAGTCGAATTTTCGGGGAGAGGCCACGAACCATAAAATGTAGTAACAACAGGTTGGGGTTGAGGCTCAGTGTATTCACCAGCAGCAACTCTCTCTTCGAACGTTTTGCTAATAAGGAGCCAATCTGGAATCCGACGAGGTTAATGAGCCAGCTTTCTCTCTCTAGAAATTTTGGGAGGAAAGTTTGAGCTGTTAATGAAGGAGATCAGTATTTATAGAAAACAATGGGCTTTTAGGGTAAGTCAGGCCTGGGGACATTTTCTCTTGTTTGCCTAGGGGCATTATGGGAAACATAGGTGCCCAATTGTTGATAGAAAAAACGCGGGAGAAGTTGCAGAGGCATAATCTAGTTTGGGGAATACGAAAAGATCTCTAACAATATGCGTTGGCAAGGAAGTACGACTGCTGACGTCATGTCTTCTTGATCCAATCCTTGTAATTTATTAGCCTAGTATTGGTGGTTGTGATATGCTGATACAGTGAATTCCGATGCACGATATTATCAAGGCCTGAGTCAAGCCTTGCTAAGACATTGCAATGATTGGGGGGCTACTGGTTAGTGTGATGTAAAAAGTAGTTTGTATTCGAAGGATATACTTGTTAGGAAGGTATTTTTTCGAAGAGACATGTAGCATTTGGTGTATTGTTCAAAAGAATTTTCAAGGAGAAGTTTTGCAGTTGAAGAGGAGTTATCCAAGGAGAAGATGTTCGAGGGAGTGAATTTTCGAGGAGGATTGAAATGAACAATGGAAACTTCTTTACAGTCCCAGCAAAAATATTTTTACTAGGACTGGGGGGCTACTGATGAGGGAGAATAAAAGACATAATAAAATTGCAAAGAAAAAGTTTGTTAGGAGAGAATTGCAAAGAAGAAGTTCATTAGGAGAGAATTTCAAAGAATAAGTTTATTAGGTAAAATTGTAAAGAAGAAGTTGTATTAGGCGAGAATTGTATAGACTACTAAAGAAAGAGCCATTATGAGAAGATGAAAAGATATAGGGACCAAAGATGTAATAAACGGGAATTAAAGCGTGTAGGACCCGTAATTATACTATAAAATGACCACACATGCTTTACAGATCCCAAGATGAATATAATACTACTTTGTCTCTCTACTTAGTCTGGCTATTACTTTCTCTCTCTAAAAAACGCCTAAACAAAGAACTTAACCCTAGAGCTATTCTTAAACTCTTCAGTATTGCCTGAGAATCAAATTTGGGAGTGGTTCACCCAAAGGACTACTCTTAAGAAGATTTGACATTAATATATTCTTTTTTTATGGAAACTCATCTTGTGTCTTTTCTTTTTCATGACATCATCAATATTCACTTCTTCTATATCTTTATTTTTTTGTACCTCATGCAGGGTACAATATTTCTTACCAAAATTACGTTTAGACCCGTCTCACATGGTATTTAACTTATTAGTGGGCTTAGGTCCAACTTTATCAACATAAAATTTATTTCTTTTTGCACATTCACCGTTTTCATCATGATTGTCATAAAGGCACTTGCTTTGGGATGCTGGCTCTGCTCTCTTCTAATGTTCCCTCGAGGTTTATGTACATCACTTTCTTTTTTAAACAACTATGGAAGCAACCCTCTTGCGTGGGGACTGCATTATTTTCTCCTTGTCTAAAGAAGAAACTTTCTTTGTGACCATAAAGGTCGTAGCTTTGTTCGTGCTTTTTTGGGAGTTTTATGTTGACCTTTTCCCTATTCATTGGGGAAATATCCAGTACAAACTCAATTGGTCATATGCCACCATGAGCGAGCATCCTCGATATTATAAATTTATTGAAGTACTTATCAAAGGCTTCAGTCCGCTTTATCACCATAACATAAATGATCTTTGCACCTAAGATAATCTTTATACTCTAAATCAGGCAATGTAAGACCATTATTCTTCCATACTTTGTTACAATATGAAATATCATTTAATTATTTTTCGAATGGCTCAAATATAAATTAAAAACAAGACTTCTTTTTTTACTAGTTAGCTTGTTTACGACTAAAAAATATATGAGGACAAAACGAACATGACGATCATAAACAAGGATAATAATACCCATTAGCAGTTTCCAAAAGTTTGGCACTGGTTGTGCATAATCTTGTTACTTTGAAGAATTATAGTATGTATGGTCTTAAAAGAAATCGTACACTGGATTTAGAAGAAGCTTTGTGGGTTTCAAACTATTTTTAGGATTACCTCTCAAAACTGATAATAATCGTTTTGAAGGGTTTGAATTGTTTCAAAATAAAGTCATATTGACAAGTTCATATACCTAACCTTGAAAACAAAACTGTTACACTAATAACCAACTTCAATGCTCTTAAAAACAAAAAAAATCAATAGTTGATGAAACCAAAAAAATTGTAAGGACCTGTTTATCAGAGAAAATGATCTGTTTGTTATATTTTTAAAACATATGGGATCTGTTTATACAAAATTAAAAGAAGGGGACTGATGTGAGACAATTGACAAACACGAGGGACATGCCATGTTTTTTACCCACATTTATTCAATACTTATAGTAGGTTTTATTAAGTTTATTATTTCCAATTTCATGGATATTCAATACTAGTAACATCCTTAAAATGTTGAGTTGAGTGAATATCCTTTAACATGAATGACCTTAGTAATTAGAGAGCTTTTGAGGAGTTTGAATTTAGATTTTTTTTTTCAGTCTTTTACTCATGATTTTTCTTCTTTAATTTTTTGTTTTTAACTTTCCAAAGACTGGAGGCAATGCACATTGTTTAAAGTTAAAGGTATATGTGACAATGACATTTGTGCATTTTCATAATTATCTGAGTCATTATATACTGTAAAAATGTTTCATAACTCTAAAGTATGAAGAGCATTTATGATGAATCATTTTCATGATGTAATATCATAATATTACCACCATCATAGTTTTGGCTTTGATCATACTCAGATTCATGAGACTTAATATTGTTTATGTTGTTTATTCTAAGGTTTTTTTAGTCTTAATCTATTGAGTTTTTTTAGATTATAAGTTATTTCAGGTTTTTGTGTGATATTACTGTGTTTGTTCCTTTTAGCCAAAGAAGAATTGTTTTCAGATTTTGATTATTGTTAACAATAACAAATTTTATTGTTTTTAACAACTGGTGGGTTCATGTTGGAGTTTTTTTAATCGGGTTGGTATTTATTATTTTCAGTTGATTTCTTTTTATTTATTTTTAACTTGTTACAGTTTGTATCATTGTGTCCTAATGATTGCATTTAAGGAAATAAGATGGCATGTCACTATAGGTGATAGATTTCCATAACTCTTCATTGTCCCCAAATCCAACCCATATCATTTGGAGGAGAGGTTTAGACATGTTGAATTTGAGCCAAGCTTTACAACAATTAAATCTTGCTTTGTTTTTTGAAAGAACCCAAATTGATAAAGGTAAACCAATATCCTTAGAATTTTGGGTTATAGTTTTCTAATTATATAAATATTTAAGAATGTTGGGGAAAGGTACTCAGGTTAGTGTTAAGGGGGATTTAATTTTATGGTTAAATCCTGGGTACCAGTTTAATAATCTGAGTGAAAATGACCAATGTTCCAAACATTGTGTTTCCACAGTTTTTTGACATCATCATTATTGTTTAACTCTATTAATATATATCTATAATCATATACAGAAATTCTAAATAGGTACGAGAACTTCAATGATTCTAAGAAGATTTTAATATCATCTAATTTTGGCCTACCGAAGGAAAATTTTGCGACTAATGTAAAAGTAAAAGAAGAAAGAAGATAATTCTTGTCTGTTTCCTCAAAGTTTACAGCTATTGAGTCTTATTTAGTATGAAATTGCACATTTTAAGGAATGAAGTTCTTTCCTTTCGATCTTATGGCTTCAATATATGTTCTTGTATTGTTGATTAATGCATGGGGTTCATTTTTTAGGTTTAATGGAGAATGGGATTCGAAAACATGATTGCATCTAATGTCATGAACTCGAACAACACCTTGTTGAAGATGCGTGTTTTTGTGTAAGGTAATAGAGAATAATCATCATGTTGGAGAGAACTCTTTTGAATAATTGCGATTTGGAGGTGATTTGAGGATGAATTCTTTTTTCTTGAATTATGATTTGCTCCTCTGAAATCTTGATTCGTTGATTGATACTGGTTGAATGGTTCTTCAGGTCTCTTAGAATCTTGATTTTTTGTTGGAAGAACCTTCTAGTTGAAGTTGCATGCTTTATTTTGACATGGGTTAGCTTAGTTAAGCTTGATTTTAAGAAAATGGGGTTTATGGTTTCTTTTCAAAAGAGAGTTACGAGGATGGGTTCGTGGAGAGTCTCTTTCTACCATATTGAGCACTCGTATTAGAGATAAAAAAATGTCTATTTTTACAATATAAATTTGTTTAATATTCATCATTATTTTCTCAAATTTATCTACATCAAGATTTGACTTTTAAAAAAAATTAAAGTTCACATTTACATTAAAATATAAATTAAGATCGACACGATATAATTTATTCTGGTTTTCTTTTAGCTGGTTAGCTATTAAAAATAGTTTTTTCATATCTATAATTTTATTTTTTTGTTTTCAGTAAGTGTTTGTTGGTTTCAGGTTGTGTTTACGTTAGGTTCAAGCAAAGATGAAGCACATCATCGTGCGATACAAACAAAGATGTTTTGCATCATCTTAATAACGATGAGCCACATTTTTGTTGTATGCGCGAAGATGATCAGTCTTTTCGTATGTGTCTTGACGAAGATGGTAAGTACACTTCGCAGGGGTCACACAGAAAATCTGTAAAATTAACATTATGCCTAGTGAAATTTGATTTCTTAATATATGATTTTCTTGTGATTATAATATATCGTGGAATAATTTATACTAGTTTTGATATACGACTTCCTAAATAATTAAAAACTTGTATTTAATGAATGTTTTTACATTTTTAGTTGAAAAAATATTTGTTAAAAATATTTTTAACCTAATTCTTGATTATTTTGGCAAGATGGCTCCATGTAAGAAAATCGCTATAGGTTTATGTATAAATAACACTTATGGTGTTACCTAGCTAGATTCCCGACCTTTAGTACAAGCTGGTCTATCTTCTCATTATGCACGTATTAGTTCATTTCAAGCTATTCGAGAGTTATCCGATGATGATTGTACTCATTTTATCACTAGTTGTCATTTTAAAGTAGAAGGAAGGTCGAGCAGTATTATTCCTAGCAGTCTTTCAATATCGAATGCTAGGACCGTGTTTTGTGACATTTCTGAGATATATGTGACGTTGAGGTTGTTCGATATCGTTTTAGTTTATTATTCACTTCGTATTGGACTAATGGGCATGCATGGATGATATCATACCAACTATGATTTTTTTTACGTAAAACTGGTAGACGTGTCATAATGAGGTTTTATTGGATAAGAAAGTGTTTGTTGGTTTCAGACTCTGGTTACGTTATGATCAAGCGAAGATGAAGCACATCATTGCGTGATATAAACAAACATGTTTCGCACAATCCTAACAAAGACGAGCCATATTTTTGTTGGCGTGCACAAATATGATTGGTCTCTTCGTGCATGTTTAGACGAATATGGTAAATACACTTTGTAAGGGCACGCAAAAAACTTATAATTTTGACGAGTCATATTATAAAATGTTTTAAACATAGTTCTTGATTATTTTTGTAAGATTGCTTCTTGTAAGAAAATTAGTAGAGGTTTATGTAGAAATAACACGTGTGGTGTTACCGAGCCTGATTCCTGATTTTTAGTACAACTTCATCAATCTTCTTATTATGTGCGTATAAGTTCTTTTAAAGCTATTCGAGAGTTATGTGATGATGATCGTACTTCTCCTGTTACTAGCTGTCATTTTAAAATGGGAGGAATGTCGAGCAGTGTTGTTTCCAATGGTCTTTCCATGTCAAACCCTATCATGGTATTTTGTGACATTTCGTAGATATATGCGACGTTATGGTTGTTTGATATCGTTTTAGTTTATTGTTCCTTCGTACGGGACTACTGGGTATGTATGGATGATATCAGATCGATTATGAGTTGTTTTACATAGAACTTGTAGATGTGTCATAATAAGGTTTCCTTGGGATGAGGATGCGTGGATTAACTAGCAACACCATACTAAATAAATGACGGGAGAGGGCTTGAATATGAAGGTGGGTCTCATAATACATATACAAATTATCCTATTTGACTTAGGTGTAACTTATGGTACGTATTGGTTGATCCACAATCGCTCGGCCCAATATATATATTTGGGGGAGAACCTTCATGGAAACACGTATGTGGAAATCTTATTATTAACTGTGTATATTCTATCTTTATTTTCTGATGCATAGTTGTTGTTGAGAGTACTTCAAGTAGTCAGTATGTTTTCTTTAGTGTTTTTTGTTTTAATGACCTTCCGCTTGCATCGTCTTTAATTAATATTTTGTTCCTCATCACTCCATTATAGAAGGTTTGCACTATCAACTATATTGGGATAACATGGTGAGGAAATTTTTGCAGTAACTCTTTATATATTTCTCATGAGTCACTCATCTTTTCATCTCTCCTCTGAGCAAAGGTAGAAATATCATTTCAAAATTTTATATAAACATTTGAGCTAGCTGCTCCCATGTTTTAGAATTTCCCTTGAGAGATAAGGGAAATAGTCGAAGTATTAATGCATCAGTGAAGACATTATTGTATTGATATCTATTACACATCTCCAAGATACTAGTGAGATGCATGCTAAGGCATTTTTCTGTATCTTTCGCAAATATTTGGTTGTTTTGGAGTATGGTAATTAATGTTAGATTGATTTGAAAATGTATAGCGTTACCTCTGATCTCAATATGTTGGGGTTAAATCCCACTAATGATGGATTTGCGAAGTTCAATCTTTCTTATATAAGGATCTACTTGTGAATTTTGTTCTGCCATCTTGAGTTCTCTCATTCGTCTCCGAAATTTAATTTTGATCTCCAGATCAAATGGGATGAATCTATTTTCAATTATTATATAAAAAAATTAATCAGAACAACAAATAATAGATTAAAAAATTAGATCAAATTCCCGATAATAACACCAAAAAATTAATGAAAAATTATAAATGTACAATTTTTCGTTCAAGTAAGAGTATCAAACCCAACATTGAAATTATTATTATTATTATTATTATTAAAATATAAATTATAATATAGAAATTTGTTAATTAGTTCATAAAAAGTAAATATTTTATTTGTGATCCTTTGTATCAAGTTTTTGTGTATGAAACTAAAATTTTAATAAAAGAAAAGTGAATAAAATTGAAAGAAAACTAAAAGTTAAATTGAACGTGATAAAAATTTTCTACGATCTTTTGAACATGCATATATAAAGGATGGTCAACGACAACCTCACGTTTAACTTGTCTATATCTGGCTGAACCTTTAGATTGCCAATCGTCTTTTCCCTTCATCTACGTTAGTGTCGCTTTCCGTCTCGACTAATCTACTTGTTGGTTGCCTTGCTACTGATGATGCCAGACATTTTGGCATGGACCATAAGTTTTCCTTATAATAATTGAAGAGAGTCGTCAACTAGTGAAACACTTTCTACCAGGTACCCGGTGCATATTGCAACAACATGGTAAAGTGCTACTCAGTATTGTATTTCAACAAAGTAAAGCTCCCGTTAATTTCTTGACAGACAATAGGAGTTAGTGTTATACAAGATCCTGATAGATGTATATTGGAAAATAAATCAAATGGGTCGATGCATGGAGGAACCTTTTGGGGAGGTATTAGTCAAGACGAGTCAGTTGTGCCTATTTATCTCTACGGCCTCCCAATATCATTTCACCAATTGATAGAACTAATTGAATTGCATAAAATTAGTTTTGCGGAAAATTATTAAAACACTTATATGATTTTTTACTATAGAATAAATTGAAGAGACTTATTGTTTTGTATGTTGTTATCATCCATAATCCATCTTCGGATTCTATTGCTCTTGAATCTTGTTTTAGAGTTCTTTAACTTTGTTCCTCCAAAACCGTTGTAAGTCTTCTCTCACTAAAATCGGCGACTGGTCTTTTTGGATTTAGGTTAAATAAATATGTGAATTACATACATTCATTTTATAGACAAGTACACTAAAACCATAATTGTATAAATACCATAACTTATACTGCTTTATGATCGGGGACCATAACCCACTAAACCGATTTTATCAATTTAGTTCATGAGTTATTAGTTCAAGCTTAAGTGTTGATATTTGGGTCATCTTCTTCGTAATGCCCATTCAATACAGTTACCACACTTATAAGTTTATAACGTTTTTTTCACTTATAGACCCAATATCCAATTAATATATCTAATATAACTAATTTAATTATTTTTATTATAGGAATACTTTGAAATAATGATCAGATATATATTTAGCATATCAGTTTAAAAATATTCTAAAATATACTGTTTATGAAATTATTTTTTCTTTTGGGTTAAAGACAAATATAAATATAAAATTTGTTAAATTCATTTTTTTCCAATTTATTTTTCACTCTTTCAAAATCTATCTAAACTAAGGTTTTCTCCAACCATCTATCTTCACTTTTCCCTTGTAATTTTGCCATATCATCATTTAAATTACTATTTTTATCATCTATTTCGTAACTAACTCCACCTATTTATTTTCGGTACATCATTTTTTATATTATAATAACATCACAATATCTTTTTATCTATTCACCTATACTATTCTGTTTAAACTCATATATAAATTAATAAATAATAATAATAATTTATTTTTATATAACAAACCATATATATTATTAAAAACATTAACAGTTACAAGTTTAAATTAAAAGGTGGAGTACACAATAAAAATAGATTAAAACCAAACAAAATCATCTTGATAAATGGTAGGCATATTCACATATTTAATAATACATATAGATCAATGTGGCTTGATTGTTAAGAATTGAAGGTGGTGGCTGGTTTTTAAAAATCGAAAGTGGTGGTTGGTTTTTGAGAATTGAAGGTGGTGATGGTTGGTAATATAAAAATCACAAGTATGTGATATTTTTGTAATTTTGATGAGTACTGGACTCACTATTTATCGAACCATAGAGAAAATAATAATTTTCATATCGAACCTTAGTATCAATAATAGGAACGCCATAAGAATTTCATAGTTCGGTAATAATAGATGGATCATTGAGGAATTTCTTCCTATGTCGCATAGGCTCGTAGATTATTTTTCATACAGTACTCGTTTTTCTAGTCATAATGGTATAGATAAAAAGTGTTTGATCCCTCGTCACATGGTTTAAGTTAGATTTTGTCATGATTCGAGTACATGCAATATGTAACCATAAGCAAGGTATGAGGTTAAAATCTTTTTTTAAAAGCTTAAAAATGTATTGAACTTGTAGAAAAAGGTTACGTTCAAATAATTTTATTAAGGTCTATTGGACCTTTAACAATGACAAAAGTTCTAATATAAAACATTTCTTAAATTTACAGGCACATAATGTCTTAAAACATACTATACAAAATAATAGTTATTTTTACCTATCCATTTAAGGACTTTAAGTTTGAACGATAAATAGAAAACAAAAAAAATGAATAACCACTCTTCATTACCAAGAGAAAACGAAAGGTCAATTTCTGAAGGTTGAAAACAAGAGAAAAAAAAGCCATAGTTTTGGAAAAAATTGCTATTCTAGGTTCTCCTTCTACCCTAACTCTAATCGTCCATTGATATTCTATAAAGGGTCTCTTTCTTATCGGGGTAACCTAAACGATATGGTAGTTGGTGTTTAAATACATATATTCACCCCTAGAAATGGTTTAACCCTTGTAGCGGCTTGAGCCACAACTCAGACAATAACTACCTAACATATGTATGGACCTTCCATCATTACATTTCAGTTTTGGAACCATATGCGAAATCCTCATCCCAATTTCCCCAACATACCTTCGCATAGTCCCCTCAATTTTTCTATGGTCACTATATTTCATATCTTACAACGGCTTGCCACTATCTATCAGACTTTGAATTGCATCTCTTTATTCTGTACAATCCTTCATATTATGGACAAAATATTTATGGTACTCGCAGAACTTATCATTTCTATACTCTCGAGAACTATTGCTTGGAGGAGGAGACCTCTAATGAACTTGGGCTCTTGCTTCATGGTAAATCAATACCACTCTCTGAGTTAATTCTGTATAGCCCTCATGTTGTATCCACCTTCCATGTTAGACCCGATGAGGCCACAGTTTAATATGTCGCGAGACATAGTTGATTTAGGGATACACTTGAGATCAAATGCGAATATTTCGAGGAATAGATTGTCAAAGCTCTACTCATCTCCGAGTTGATCATGTACTTTGGGACTAGAGCCCGATCATGCAAATCAAATGCATCATCTAAAATTTGGTGATGATGCAACACCTCCTCGAGGAGAACTTATGCATCAACTTGCTCTAATAGTTCGCCAAAAGTCTAAACTTTCTTCCTCAACACCTCCTCAGATGAGAGGTTCCATAGGATAAGAACTTGTTTAAAAGATGTTGCAATTAACTCTTTACGGTGCTCCTCAATACCGATTTTGCCGCGTAAAACATATTGTGTGTACTCCTTCAAAATTTCCCCACTTTATTTATTACAAAGTACTACATAGTCTTTGTGGGCCTATATAATCTTGACATCATCAATTGGTATCTGAAAGGGCTCGTAACATCTCATAGCTCGCCATACCAGGCCAAAACACTATTCATAAGGTTCATAGAAAGTGCACGACAAAAAATACAATCATCTTTGGGAAACTTTGTCATTATCCCATAAAGTGCTCAATATGATGTTCTGGGTATCTATTTCCATCAAAGCTCTTCAATTCACTAGCGTCAAAATCTTATGGTAATTGGTACGACATGATACTTAGGACCAAATGATATACCAAACTTCCATAACAAAGGGTGTGGGAAGCTTCATCTAAAACTCTTTTAGAGGCCGAATAATGGTTTGCATGATAACTCGACCCAACATTAATAATTGATGTTGGGTTGCCATAGGAAGGCTTCTACCTAGGCTTTCCGCCAACATCGGGTGAGGCCATGGTCTAAAGGCGGTTGCTCATCTTGAGAATCAAGATAGGTGTGGTAACCATTCAACTTGATTTTTGCGACCTTCTCTACTTGATGCAAAGGCCCTAGACAGAGGGCCTAAGCCATTTGCTAAAAATTATGCTCGTCCTTGCTCTAACTTGCCCTAGAGTCCCTGCAACTACTTGCGCACTATGTAAATCTCTTAAATTCTTGATTTGTTTGATGACACCATAGACTACTAGAGAGGAAACACTTATCGCATTCTCTCGTAGATTGTAAAACACTTTGAAAATGCCCCTAGTTTTTATCCCGATGAGCTTCTAGTTTGGTCTGATCCAACAATTACAATCTGCTCTTAAGCCTCACTATTGGTAGTTCACTAATTAGGCACCCTGAATCTCAACCTTGGTTTCTTGAGTCCTTTCCCTGTCCAGGGTGTAGTAACTTCGGCTAATCGAGCGTCATTCACTAAGAAGGTTTTACCCATTTGCGACTTAAGAGCTTGGCACACAAGTAGCACTGCTTGTCCCTCTAGTTGTTCTAAAGTAAATGAAGAACCAAGTAGTCCTTGTGACCCTACCCCTTCTAACAAAGGGGAATAATGATTACTAGATAGTCCATGAGTAGTCATTCTGTTGAAGCTTCCTCAAGAAGTAAAAGAGTAATCTAGTTTTGAAAGGTTTTTTCGTGTACCAGTTTGAGTAAAGCTCTCACTTTGGTCACCATGGATGAGTCCGAAACTGGATCACCAAAAATTTATAGGTAATATATATAAATCTACTAGAGAGAGAAAGTAAATAATGAATGCCATGTTAGAATAGCGATTGTTTACCCTTCATCGCGAGGGTGATCCATTATACCTATATCGAAAAATGTATGCCTTAGAGATATATTGGTTCATAAGTACAAAGGTTCTTTCATAAGGCTTATCTTTAACCTATGCCTTATAAGTCCTAGAAAGTGACCTAAGACAGAGTCCATAACCCAACGAATACTTATCTTATCACATATGATATAATTATGTACAAAGCATGGATTATGATGTTTTGATGTTAAATTAATGACTTATGATATGATAAACATAAATTAAGTTATCATTTGTTAATACATGGATAAATTTTAGTTTTGAAGTATTTTTATATGTGCATTATAGTTTGAATTAATTACATTTTTGTGTTGATCGTTATATTCATAGACTATATTACTTCTATTTTATACACTGTCTACTAGTGATTTAAAATATTAATTTGTTTATTTATTGTTTCTATCTTTTTTTAAATGATGAAGTGGAAGTTTATAATATAAATCTTTAACAAATGTTGAAGTTGTTGTGGGTGTTTTCATTAAGGACTAAGATTATTGTTGAATTGTAATTCGAAGTTTTTAACATTATGTTGCTTTTATTGAGAGTGTAAATATGATACTTTTGATGAGTATTTTGTTTTGTTTGCCACATTATATAATTTAAATTTTTTGTTCTAAAATTAATGATTAATTGTTGGAATTATGGAGATGATAATTGAAGAACTATAAGGTATTTAGGAAGCATAGAAAAATGATTAATGATCTTTATGTGTTTATAGTTATATATGTATGTAGTGAGTTTGATGCAAGAGTGAAAAAAAACAAGTATAAATTAATAAAGGATCTGAAATGTGAAAACAATAAAATCAAATTCAAAAATAAAAATCGAGTGTTTCATCTATAAAGGAAAATCCATAAAGAGAAGATATTTTGGTTTTATAGAATGATTGTTGGATTATTGGTTATGTTAAAGATAATAATCAGGTGTTTCATCTCGATTATAGTAATTGATTTGATAGAGAAAATTTTAGTGTCAGCTTGTGTACTAAAAACCCAACAACTTAAAGGGAATGGTTGCTGATTAGCTTGGAAGAATATGACAAATAAATTTAATGTTAAACAACAATATAATTCTATGATTATGTGTTTGTGAGATTCATGAGGTGTAACATGGTGGAAGTAAATGGACATGATATAATGGGAGACAATAGAGATATAAAGTGTGTTTGGAATATCCTGTAAATTCACACGTTGGAAGTAAATTCCATGGTTGGTTTCAAAGATTTCTCACACTTCACAAAAATTGTTTTATCACAGTCAATGATGTTTACTTAAAAATGTTTAGATTGTGTAGTTTTCTTATTGAGTTCTAGAGCTGATGATATGATACAATAATTTATGTTCTAGTTTGAAAACGAGTTTCGATCTATGAATTATGAGATTTGTCTAACCTTATTATTTTCTCGGAGGATATAATGACATTTTGGAATCTATGATGGCACTTAAAAATGGTCCAAAGAGAATCTATTTATCTTTTTATGTGTTTGTGTTTCTCACTTATTTTGACCATCGATAAAAGTTGTAATTTGAAGTTGATGTTAAAAATCGAAGATGCTCAAGATCCTAGCAAACAGGTGACAAACCTTTGGCACGTTAAATCAAAGTCAAGATAATTGAGTTGCCTTTACCTCATAAATTATCAAAAAGTGGTTGAGATAAAAGTGTATACTTTAAATCCAAACGAGGAAATTATGATTCTCAATAATTATGCCATACAGGAAACATGTGTAGGTGGAAATAAAGAAACAATGTTTTTTTGAAGACTATAACCAAAATAAGAGTAATTTTCTTAAGAGGTTTAGAAATCAAAATCATATTAGTGGCAACGTCAACAATTTCAGTTATTTGAACTCTAGTTGGGTTAAGATTGTCCACTACATTCTCGGTATAAAATATAAAGCAGTAAATTTTGTGTTGTGTTATTACAAGAAATAAAATTTGATGAAAACAATCCATATTTAATAGAAAAATCTACCAATAACCATCCAGTGTCATAGTTATTCATTAATAATTATCCAAGGTTTGATAAAGTAAGGCTAACCATCTGGTGATAAATGAGTATTTACAAATTACCACTTGGTAGTCTGACCCTTGACCTTTTTCTCTCTCGCTTTTTTAATTTTTTTTAAAGAATATATCATATCTTTTAAAGCGTATCTCCAAAAAAAACCCTGAAAATATCATTTTTGAAGACAAACAAAACTAAAGTCATGAAATTTATTTTTTGAATTTTTTTAGTTGCATAATTATGTGTCATTGGGTTGCAAAATAAGTTTTGAAAAGTAATTTTGTTCCAATTGTGAAGTTACGTGTAATTTTGTTGCCAAAAAAACAATTGTGTTCCAGTTGTAAAATTACGTGATAGCTCTCTCTTTATAATAATGGCGGTGTTTTCGTTTGAAATTGAAATGAAGATTACATGTCGAACGCATTGATTGATTAACCCCATAAACTCATTTATGAAAAAATATAGGTTCTTAAAGCTAATGATAACCCTAATGAATGAGTCAGAAAACATCACTGGTATCAAGAGATTCGAACATTAGATTAGAGGTCATTTTTATTTAACAAAAGGAAAAGTCGATTGTTGATTGCTTTGTTGTTCCTGGGTTGATATGAAGTATAAAACTGATCATTGAAAGACATGTATGTAATAAATGTAATAAAATATGAAAAACGAAAAACATATCTTGGTTGAATAGATTTCCAAAGTCTAGGTGTTAAAATTTAGCACAAGTTTCAAAATAGTATTTTTTACACGGTATGTAAAATCAAATTGGTCTCCAACTGCATGGAGGATGGTTAAAGAAATATATAGGTTCTAGTTAAATAAGATACAAGGATCGTAATGAGTATGGTTAAAGAAATATAAATATTCCAGTTAAATAAGATACAAGGATCGTAATGGGTATGGTTAAAGAAATATAAATGTTCCACTTAAATAAGATACAAGGATCGGTAATGGGTATGGTTAAACTATTGACCAAAAACGCTAAGTAGTTCCAACTTCCAAGTATAAGTTCATCCAACATTTCTACTAAGTGGTTCCATTTTATTCTTAAAACACTCTTATATAAAAACTAATTCATACCACAAAATATACTAAATTGACCCAAATTTTAAGAAAAATATAAACTCATGTTCTTCTTTCATTCTTCAAACACACAAAACGCAAAATTCATCACTTTATTTTTTTCAAGAATAAAAAATTAATTTTGTTCCTCTAAAAACCTAGTAAACTACTATCGTTTTTACTCTAAAAATTAAACTTTTAAATCGATTATAATATACTTTAACCCTGAAATCATTACCAAATTATTACTTTTGAAATTAGTTAAATGTAAGATTAAAATGGATTTGGTAATGATTTCATGATTATAATCGATTTGGTTACTATTTGTGATTCGATTTTGGTAGATTTTTTTTATTTCTTTTTTGAAACAATTTTTTTAGATTCATGATTGTTCTTGAGCACCGATGATGTTGTTGTAATAGAACCGACGGTGACAAAGTTATTTTGCCACCGGCGGTGCCCCTTCATGACAATGGCGGTTTATAATTTGATTTTTCAGTCACTAAATAAACATATTTATTATTATATTACAAGTAAAAAACGTGAAATAAATGAATTTTAATTAGATAAATTCTTTAATTCATTGAATAAATGAATTTTAAAATATTTTATGGATAATTAAATAAATAAATTTATAAAAATATTATAAAAAATCAGCTATCATTTATTATTATGTTACAAGTGATTCAACTCAATAAATTATATATAATAAATTGTCTATTTATAATTAACCAAAATCAAACCTACTAATATTTCCATTATAAAATAAAATTTAGGGAAATTGCACTTAAAGTACCCACTCAACTATTCAATTTTCACTTACTACCCAAGGTTTGATCAATTGTTACTTAATACCCAACTCAACTACCTTATTGTCACTTATTACCTAATATTATTTTAATACCCTAACTACCCTTAACCCACTATATAAACATAATTTTCTGTTTTCTTTCTATTTTTTCTAGCTTTTTGAAGATTTGAATTGTTAGCCGCTCTAACCACCTAACCCTACGAACCACCACGAAGCACGGTTGAAATCACATTTTCTGGTGATCGGAGTGTTTAAGGTCTGTTTATTTATTTAGTTTTGTGGTGTAAAACCTATCTAACCACTCTCTTCTACGTACATGAACTGATCATGTTTCTACGTACATGAATCTGTTGTTTTGCAAGTAATCATGTTTCTACATAATTACCTACTGATTTCGAAGTTATTTTGTTGGTTTTATCAGTTGGAATAGGTTATATTTTACTGTTTTTAGACACCATAGCCTGATTTCGAGCTTTTCTCTGTTTTTTTTGTTACAATGATCTATTATTGTTTTGTTAATATTTGTCGTTATATACTCATGTCCTTGTTTTCTGATGTTATATACTAATTTTGTAGTGCTTTAGATTTTTATTTCGGACGTTAAACATGTGTAGATTACGAGTTTTAGTTGTCTGGGCGTTTCACACAAGATGCGAATTGTTTGATGTATTCGATGAGGAAGATGCTAATAATATTACCAATTCATATGGTGACATGCGAATCACATGAAAGAATTTCAAAATTTGCTTAGAAATATGCTGCGAATTGCATGGAGAACATACGTTTTGCATGTTATGATGCGAACTACGTGGAACTCTAGAGTATTGTATGTTCAAACAAATACCAGGACTTTTTAGTTAATTTCCTATGTTTTCGCATGTTATGATGCGAACTGTGTAGAACTCTAAAGTATTGCATTTTCAAACAAATATGAGTACTTTTTTAGTTGCTTTTACGTTTCGCATGCTAGGATGCGAATTATCTAGAACTTTTTAGAGTATTGCATTTTGAAACAAATATGAGGACTTTTTTTACAAACAACTATCAGGATAGGATGCGAATTGAGCACAGTTCGCAGCTTGTAGATATACACAAATCGCAAGATAGGATGCGAATTGTTTGATGCAGTAATAAATAATTTGCACATAGTTTTTGGACTAATAACTAATAGCTTGTTCTGTCCAGGGTAAGAGATGTCCAAATCACGAGTTTGTATTTTTAAATATGGTCACCAAACCGCAATTGTGCCTTTCACGGAGTTTGAAAGCTTTCAAAGTATTCAAGCTTATGTGGAGAACACATGGGAGGAGCTTGTCACAGGTGACAACCTAATTACCTACTCCTGTGGGGATCACAATAATTGTTTCTTTAATAACCAAAATGATTTTGTTGGGTTGGTGTTATATCTTGATTTAGAGCGTTTAAAACGGGTTAGTTTTCTCATAGAACAACACGTATTCGATAAGGGTTCTGGTGAAAAAATTTCTGTTGATAAGAGCTCTTGTGGTAAGGATTGTGGTGTAAAGCGTAAACAGCATAGCTTGAGTTTTGGAGAACCATCTCCCAATCAACTAGTTAGCGGGGAGAGTAGTAACGGTTTAGTTAATTTTGAGCAGAGAAAAAAACAACTTGCTACTGCTGGTTGGGCTGATGCTATTACAGGAGTGGGTCAAACTTTTGAAAAAGGTGATGCCGGTCTGAGGTTATCTTTGTACAAGTTTGCGTTGGAGCATGGTTTTGCTTTCAAATACCTGCACAACACAACAACCAAGATCACTGCTTATTGTGAAAATAAGTTCACAAGCGGGTGCAAATTGAGGCTTTATGCATCTATTGATTCCAGCATTGGCTTGATGACGATCAAGAAGTATGTTCCGAACCATACTTGCAGTCCTGTTTTCTCCCAGAAGCATAAGCATAAGCGGTACATGCATTTGACATCAGATTTGATTGTAGAGGACCTGCCATTCGTTGACAGCCAAAACAATACAATCGACTGTCAAACAAGATTACGGTCTTGACATCTCTTACCGTTTGTCATGGAATGCTTTAGAGAAGGCTATGAGATGAGTTTTCGGAGATAGTTCAAGTTCTTTTAGTTTACTAAGCGGATACTTCAAACACTTGAAGATCCGGGATATTACTTCAGACTATCAGTTGGAGTTATCAGCTGGAAATCGATTCAAGAGTTATTTTGTAGCATTCGGTTCGTCCCTTTAGGGTTTTCATTCATGCCGTCCAATGTTGTTTGTCGATGGAACCCACTTATATGGCAAGTATAAGGGTACCTTGCTTACTACCGTAGCAAAGGATGGCAACAACGGTTAGTTACATTTAACTAGTTAATCTGAATGTGTTATGATGTTTTTGTGTGAAATTGTTGTGCACCATGTTCGAAGCATTTTTGAATCCTGTGGCTATTGTTAATCTTTTGGATTTCAAATATTCTTGCGGTTCATGGTAACAAGAGTGTTTTCCATGTCCTCACGCTTTAGCGGCAATACAATATACTAACCAAGATCCATTTACCGTAATAGAGCCCTTCTTTACGGTTAAGAATTACATGGAAAGTTACTCTTTCAGCATACCAGCTATAACTGATTTTGGGGAAGGGTCCAGCGCTAACGATCCTTAGTTTGTTGAAGTTCCGCCTCCGAACGTTAAGAGACGCTCTGGAAGGCCTAAGAAAAAGAAAATCCCTTCTAGAGGAGAAATCTCAACCAAACAGTTGAGGTGTGACCGTTGTTCGAAATCAGTCCATAACAGGAGGACTTGTGATGTTCCAGTTTAAGGACAATCCGTGTTGTGGACAATTCTGGTTGGCCACATTTATTTGTAATACTGTTATTGTTCTGTACAACAAACTAAATATTTTTACATTTCTGTGTTTGTAATGCTTTTGTTAGAGTGAAGAAATGTTAAGTACTTTGAGTCAGAACATTTCGCATCCCGTATTGCGAATTGTGTACAATATATTGATATCTTGTTGCAAACATCTATCAGATTTCCATGCGATTTGTGTGAAATTTCACGAGGATGCCAATCATTAGTAAAATCATATCAAACAATTATCAGCATTTTATCCTGCGAATTGTGTTGAGCTATAACATAATGCATTTTTAAATAAATATCAGGACTCCTGGCTGCGAATTATGACCAGAACATATGAAAACAATTATTCGCATACGATTCGCACGATATGCTACGAATTATGACCAGAACATATATCAGGACTCCTGGCTGCTTGTGTAAAGAGAAATGATGTGAATGGAGAACAACCAGAAGTCCTGATATATGTTCACATGCTAAGCTGTGAAACGTGTTCTGATAAAAATATCAGGACATTCAGTGGGTTGCAAATCGCATGTTAGGCTGCGAATTGCATGAAAATCAGTAATGTTGAAAACAAGTAATATATCAGGTTAAGATGCGAATCATTTGCAAATTGTAATTTGATGCAAATCATTTATATGATTGAAATTCTATAAACAAATTGGATTACAAAAAAGAGGATTACAATCTTCATGCACTAACAAATGTTTACACAGATCACTACAAGCTATTGCTGTTAGTTAGTTGCATTCCAAAAAAACAAAAAACAAAAGCCAACACTATCAGTCATCAGTAGAGGATTCTTCACCATCTTTCTCCTCTGTGTGCTGATCATCAGCCTTTTGCTCTTCCTCTTCCTCTTCTTCTTCTTCTTCATTATCTACGTCCATCATGCATAAAAATTTTGTCCTTGATGGACCAGATTCGTTTTCCCTCTTCTTTTTGTTGTTTGGAACCTCTGCCGTCTGAGGTTCCACCTCTGCTGGCTGAGGTGCAACAGCAACCATTGGAACCTCTTCTGGCAGAGGTTCAACAACAACCATTGGAACAACTTCCACTGGTTGAGAGTTAGCAGAGTAGTAGTCATCATATATGTCTAAATCAAAGACAAATACTAGGCTGTTTGGTGGTGCTGATGGCATGATCAACTCATCGCTCCAGTTAATGGTTAAGGATGACCAGGAGTCACCCAGAGAACCAAGTGAACTAGATTTTGAGTATGAAGTGGTGGTTTTGGTGGTGGAAAAAGACATGACTGTTTGAATTTGAAGAGAAGAGGGAAAGAAGTTTGTTAAAAAATAGCCTCTGGTTTAAAATGTAGAGTTTGTTTTAAAATTAGCCTCTGGTTTACTAGTGTTATTTATAAGAAAAGACATAATCATTACATAGCCTCCATGTCCAATCAGCAATTAATGGGTTTTGGACGTGATTAGATTGTTTTTTGCGTGCTCAATGTAGAAAACATTTACTAAGGCATAAGCCGTAGCCTGTTCGTATTCTTGAACAATATATTTTGAATTATTTATATTGTACCAGGTTGCGAACTGTTGTTAATGTGATATACCAGGGTTTGCTGCGAACTGTTTACTGATAAGTAAGTATCTATCAGGTTAGGATGCGAATTGTTTGATGAGTATCCTGTTTTAAGACATACCAGGAATTTTCTACGAATTGTTTGGTGGGAATTATTCGAATATTAACCAACCCTTATATATCAGGTTATGATGCGAACGATTTGATAAGAAATATGCACATTTCTGAAAATGTAATTTGTTAATGTATGCACACCAAAAAATTACAATCAATGTATTTACAAGAAAAAAACATAATGTTTTACTTCGAATCACCCATATGTCACGGTGTCTTTGTTATTTAAGAAGAAATCAAACATTTCTGCTCTAAAGGCAGTGACCATATCTTTATCGTATTCTGTCTGCACAAATCTATGCTGGATAATATCTTTGGCGTATTTGCAGACAAAAATACCACAGTCCAGGGTGCCTTGTTTTTGTTGTGGGATTTTTCTTTCAGTTTTCACCTTCCACCATGTCCTTGATTTAGGTAGAAATCCTTTCTGCAACAAATATTTGATCTGGTTATAATAATTAGTGTTAGGAACCAGCACAAAAATAACAAACAGTTGGTACCATACAATTCGCACCTTAGGCTGCCAATTGTGTGACAACCAATCCAGCATGGACATATCAAGCAATTTGCAGCATAGGGTGCGAATTGTTTGATATCCAATCCATTTTGTCTGGAAGCATTTTGCAGCCTATTTTATTAAAGTCATCATCCAAAACGATTCGCATCCTATGCTGCGAAATGTGTTATGGATATGCTGTGAAATCTAACTGATTTACTCACATTTCGCAGCATATCTCGATCACAGTTTGCAGCATGTGTTGATCATGCATAATTAAAAATGTGTTTAAACGTAAGTGTATAGTTGAAAATATTACCAGTTGTGTAGGTGTCCTTGTGGTGTAGTCTATGGCTTTTGGTTTAGGTAGAAGTGGATTGTAGTTTGTTATTGACCTGCCGTCGACGTCAATGACAAGCAACGTCCAATGGTTTACCTGGTCCTTTGTCTCGGTGCATATTAGAATCATGATGATGTTGGGGTTTTTGGGCGCCTTGCTAAAAGCTGCGTCCACCAAATTTGTTACTTCCCAGCCTGTTTTTAATATATGCTGCATCCAAGCGAGAGTACATTACAATGAGAAGATTTTCTGAAACTTTGAAATTTACCTTAGCTAAACTTACCGTAGTCATGCCCGAAATCAGTATAGTGTCATGTTGCTCTCCTTCAACTTTAGTGCATGGAACTTTGAAGTCTGCTTCTTCGAGCATCTTTCGAATCCAAGCGTCAATAACCTAAGAAAGGAGTTGTTTATTTATGTTAAATATACAAGACATATTTAAAACATTAAAAATAGAATTGGTTGACAATTGGATACCTTTACGTCCAGCTCCAGTTCTAAAGGAAGTTCCATCGCATCACTCGCTTGCACTCTGATTCCGTATGTAAATTTGGACTCTGGTAACTGCCATACCACTAGATCAGGGGTGTCGCTCTCGTAGGCTTTAATTAACTGTATTTTATGGTATTCAGCGACATCGATACTGTCAGTTACTTTTGTTTTCTTTGGCAAGTCGTTGTAGTCTACTTTTGGCGGTTCCCGTACTGTTATAAATATATTTGCCTCTTCCTATGCCAGTGGAGGTTGTATTGTTGTTGGTGTTGTTGTTGTTGTTGTTGTTGTTGGTGTTGAACTTGTTGCTGTTGTTGTTGCTGCTGTTGTTGTCTTTCGGTTTCCTGTTTCATAAAAATTCCAGAAAAAAGGTGGAAGGGTTAAGCATACTATAATCATAGTTGCGAACGATTCGCATGCTGACCTGATATTTGTTTTATTTACTCCAAACAAATCGCAGCTCAGCATGCGAATTATAAAATAACCAACCAACTAGTTGAATACACAATTCGCAACATAGGATGCGAATTGTTTGGACAGGACTACACAACAGTCCTAATATTTGTTTGATATCATCATATCATGTGATGGCATTGTTTGGAATATGTATTCAACTGGGAAACCTGCTGACTGTTTTAAATAGATACACTGAGTTTGTTTGAATATTTATACAACAGTAAATATTATTATAGAAACAATTTCATCACAACAAATAAATAAGATCACCTTATTCGTTTCTTTTTGTGATGCTTGTCTCCTTTGTCTTGGTTTTGATGCTGTGCTTTTCTTCCTCTTCCTTGATTTTTATTCTGGTGAATACGTTCCTCATCTGCATCTCCACTATCTGGTCGTTCTCCGAAAGCTTCGCTTTCAGCATCGGTAAGAAATAGTGGACCTTCTAAAACCTACCAACAGAGGCACATGTAAGTAAATAGATGCAAGCGGCTTCTTTTGAAAGTATGAGAGTGTAGACAAACAATTTTTTTTTACAAATAATTCGCATTATATGCTGCGAAGTGTGTGAAATTCTATCCATCGTATAGTTGCACACAACTCGCATGCTGAGCTGCGAATTGTGTGTAAACCATCTGCTACGAACTATGTGGAAACAATAAGCTGCGAACTAAGTATTCATATCAGGCTGCGGAATGATTGATGCATTGTTCTAATATAACACTAATTAAAACGCATGATATGCTGCGAAATGTGTGAAACTCTATCCATGTTAGAGTTGCAACAATTCGCATGCTGAGCTGCGAATTGTGTGTAAACAATATGTTGCGAACTGTGTCGAAACAATAAGCTGCGAACTAAGTATTCATGTCAGGCTGCGAAATGATTGATAAATTTTCTAATATAACACCAATCAAAACACATGATATGCTGCAAACTATTTGAAACCCCAATTCAATAGCTATAAAAAGCTCATACCTGATCATTTTTCAGGTCGGGTATTTTAATAAGCAGCGCCACGGTTGCTGCTTGGCACTCTAATACTAACCATTTAAAAAACCTTAGTATCAAGGTTGGCTTCGCTACCTCGAGGTTGATTGTTGTGTGCTCCATGAAGAAGGACTGCATGGGGGTAAGTTTTATCATCAAGATGCTCTGTACATAACTAATTTTTATACTTAATAGATCAATCTTACAATTAGAAGGGCGACGCAGCCGACGACTTTATCAGGTTTTTCGATTGCTAAGCAACTCCTGATAGACTGTCGGAGCTTGTACAGTATTGATTCGGACAAGTCGTAATTGTTTATTTTTCTCAGGTCTTCAATATAATAAAGTGTGCTCCAACCCAGGATATTTCCAGGTACATAGTAGAATAGGGTGGAGCACAAAAACAGTATCAGCAGCCTCGCAACGACTTCCAACTCATGCTCCCCCCCATTCGCTTATGGTTTTTTCTATACCTGCCTGTAAAACCAATGACAACAGGCTGTGTTAGAAAAGTATAACATCCTACTTTATAAGATGAAGTCGATTTTACACGTACCTTTATAATGGCATTCGTTACTGTTTTAGTATTACTCGCTGCTACTTTCCTGCCAGTTTTACCCATGAAGTATTTCTTCATCATCCTCGATTCATCCTCCTCGCTGGGCGCGTATTTGTTATGAAATGCTCCAATTTTCGTTAACCGCATTTTCTCCGTGCCATGCTTCATCCCGAATATGACCTTCACATCGTCTTCGGTTAGCTTTACAAATTTTGAGCCAATACGGAAGGCGTCTCGATCGACTGAGAACCTCTCAACGAGATACTGAATGATCGAGTAGAATTTCTTCTTTGGTAGCTCTGCCTCATTACGGATTTCAAAAGCCATTTTCAAAAGCATGTAGAAGGGTGTGTTTCTTGCAGCTTCAATGTGGGCACGGGTAATACCCATCTTTTTAAGTAGCTTCAGAAGGCTCACCAACCTTGATTTGTAATAGCTAGGTTTTGTTGTCACACTTCCTGCACAAACACAAATCAGTTGGAGTGTCACAAACCTCGTATCACAAGCTGCGAACTTCATGTCTTATTAGTTAAAATCTCACACGATTCGCATGACAAGCTGCGAATTGCCTATATATGAATAGAGTTTTTTTCAAGAAATTCGCATGCGTGCATGTCAATTGTTTATAAATAAACGATGCGAAATGCATGGCATAAAAATTGAATCGAGCTGCGAATTGCTTGCATAATGGGTGATAAAGATGCGAACTATACTACAGCCCACACGTACAGGCTGCGAACTGTTCTATTTTTTACATGCACGTTGCAGGGATTTGGGAAATATTGAAACAACACCAAAATCAACAATCAACTACCTAATGCACATCTAACATACATCATAGTTCTCAGGAAAGTATTGACATTACATGCAACTAAACTTCTACCCTGCGTTCGACGATAAACCCAGAAACTGAGAACGTCACTAAATACTTCATTCCAGTATAAAAAGCAACACATATCGTGAAATAACAGAAAATAGTGGTTCGAATTCATAAAAACGCAAAAAAGTATACTTTCCACGATAATGCATACCTATTTACTTCTAAACGCTGTCCTATTCACCAGTCGGAGAAAACTTGACGGCAACTTCCTCGAACAAAAGGTGGCTACTCGTTGGACTGAGTAAAAGACGGTGACTGGTGCGATTCCGTTGAAGGTGCGAACGACGACTGATTTCGAACGGTGAGAAGCTGTAGGGGTTTTGTGTTTGAGAGAGAGAGTATCACAAAGTCGAACGGTTTCTGGTGGTTTCTAAAATTAGACGTGTTTTGGGTTTGTTTAGGGTCATGGAAAGGTGGAAAAAGTGGGTTTGAAGTGAAAAATGGGTATATATAGTTGAGAGGTATTTTTATCCAATTTTTTAGTCGAGGTACTAAGGAACACTATCCAAAATTTGGATACTACCGGATAATAAGATACTTGAGTGGATATTTACCTGTACTTTTCTCTAAAATTTATAATATTTTAATTATAAAAAATAAAATAGAATCCATTTTGAACTGTATTTATTTCATAATTAATTAATGATATTAACATTATTAAAATGATATTATTTGACCAAAATAAATAGATGAATCAATTAATTAATGTAATTCTTTTACTAATTCAATAATTATATAAAATAAAATATGATATAAAAATTATTTTAATGATATTCTTTGATCCATTAAATAAATAGATTTATTAATTTTGGTATTTATAATTAATCAAATTATAATATAAAATTGACTACAATAATTTATATTTAATACTTTGTACAGTTAGTATTCCTATTATTCCTAATCTGCCGATGACAAAAACTCATACAGCCGGTGTTAGGATTCCGCAAGTGACAATACTCACACTGCGGGTGCTAGGGCATCGTACTGATGGTGCGGCCTGCAAAAAAAGTTATAAAGAAATAAGAAATTTAATAAAAAAATCTAATAGTGAGTTTCAGTTTCATGGTCACCTCTTCTCTAATATTAATTTGTAGTATTATTTTCATTAATAAGGTTGTTGTTTTTAGTTTTAAAATTTTTTCAAAGGTTGAATTACAATTATTTTTGTTTAGAATTAAAAAAAATCATAATTATGATTTTTAAAAAAGTAAATTAAATATTGTAGTTTTGGACTAGGGGTGGTAATCTTTGTCCGAGCCGGCTTTAACCGGCCCGACCCGGCCTAATCCGGTAGGGCTTTGTCCATCCCAAACATTTAACGGGACGGGTACGGATGTACGAATTGTGATCCGTAGGCGGGTCGGGTCGGGTTTGGATTTTTAATCTGTCCAACCCGACCCGGCCTCGAAATATAAACTATATATAAAAAATAAAAAATGTATTAAAAAATTATTGTAAATTTGTAAAATATAACCAAAAAAAATATACTTACTAATTACTAAAAGACCGGCATTTATATTACTAATAATATACTATCTTTGAATAATTACTATTTTATTTTTAGAGTCAATAATATATAAATTATAAATATATTTCTTCAGATCTTTACATATATATTCTGAATCCTAATTTCTAACTTTTCAAGTTCTATGGATGTTTTTCTCTTCTGCTATTGTGTTTTAGGTACATTGGTTTAAAAATTTATGTCTTAAACTTTCGTTTTAAATTAAAAATAAGTCAAATTTAAAAATACTAAAAACAATGTTTGCGGGCCTGGTCGGACCGACCCGCGGTTATAAACGGGGCGGGCTCGGGTTCCAAAATATTACACCCGTTGCGGATCGGGCCAGGTTTAGGTTTGAATAAAAAGGAACGGGCCCTAGCGGGTCGGCCCGAACCCGGTCTGAACCCGACCCATTGTCATCCCTATTTTGGACGATTTTGATCAAGATTCAATGTTTGTTTCACATAGACGGTAAAAGACTACAAAACAAAAAAATCATTTTTTTGAACTACTTATAATTTTTTGAGAAATAGTTTAGCCATATCCGGCTAACATAATATTTATGACAACGTACCCAAGAATGATGAGGCATTTACAACGTACAAAAATCAGAGAATATTTTTCGCTTATGTTATCGGTTGGTCTAAATTTCAGTTCCTGGTTCAAGGAATTCGAGGCAGATGACGAACAAGGCCATAAGCAGAAGCTTTGAAGAAAAGAAAGACCAATGTAGTCCTAATATATTATCGATCAAATTAGAGAATAATTTGTAAATTATTTAGTATATGAGATTAATTGTGAATGTGTATTTATATCTTTTTATTTTACAATAGTTTCAAATGCTACAACAATTAATATATTTATTATCTATTTATAGTAACTCACGGATCTTATAATAATTTATACAATTCATATTAACTAAATATTTGACTAAAGTAAAATAA
Source organism: Limnanthes douglasii subsp. nivea (assembly GCA_036936605.1). NCBI lineage: Eukaryota > Viridiplantae > Streptophyta > Magnoliopsida > Brassicales > Limnanthaceae > Limnanthes > Limnanthes douglasii. Next base: position 299,855,230 of record JAUPFV010000002.1, on the reverse strand, counting down.
ATTATTCTTTAATCTAATTTATTTATATGATATCTTCCCTCAAAATAATGTTGGTTAGTCAAACCATTAACAATTTGCCAAGATAAGTATACTCAAAACTTAACAAGATTTTGTTTGGCATGTAGTGGGATTTGAGTATACTTAACCAAAACTTAAAAAACACAAAATTACTCCAGAAATATCCCTCTTATACTCAAAACTTAACAACATTTCAAAAAACTCAAAAATTTCATAAAACTCGAAAATACAAAAACCACTCAAAACACTATAACGCCCAAATCGAAAAAACTCAAATGATTGGAAAATGAATTTAGGCCAAATCATAGAAAGATGAATCCGAGCTCCCCCGCTGGTGGCGGCCCTTTCAATTGGCGGAGGAGAGGATGAATCCTCATAGCAATAGGATCTCACACGTCGGGGCTGTCCTTGCCCACCAGTCGGGGTAGGCTGTATAAAACTATCGGGGGTATGAATCTCACCCACCGGTTGCAGCCTAGGATAGTATGTTAGACAAATGGTTTGTTTTTGTACTAGGTCCCCGACGGGATGATAAACATACACCGTCGGGGTTAATATTGTCAACCGACGAAGTACATTTTATCAACTGGCGGTTGAAAACGTCTCCGATGAGGTTTAATATTCACCCCAATTATCAACCGGCGGTTTAGATATTGTCAACCGGCGGTTGAAAAACATCCCCGGAAGTTGAACATTTTCCAACCGCCGGATCGCGTCGCCCGTTTTGTTTTGTTTTTAAATAAAATAATTTAAGCTTGTTTAGTGTAAGAGGAGGAGGAAGAGTTAAATGATGACTTATATGATTCGTGCATGGTAAAGGAGGAGGTAATGTCGGAGCCTTACTCCATTGATTATAGTCACTTGTTCGACACAAAATCTCACTATACCCAACTAGAGTTAATTGATTGGGTTAAGCAAACCGCGTTAGATAACGGGTTTGTAGTATATTACGTCGCCGCAATAGACTTGCTTGAAAAACTAAAAGAATAATTTTTGTGTGCCAAAGATTCGGAAATTACACAAAATTGGTAAAAGATGCCCTTTTACCCTTAATGAAAAGAAGGTGGATGATGATTTGTGGGGATTAGAGGTCGAATGCGGCGTTCAAAATCACAATACTACATCCTACAAAGAAGGTCATTTGTACTTGGAACAATTAACCTAAGAAGAGATGGATTTCGTAGTAAGTTCTACAAAAATGAGATCCCGTCCTCGTGACATTCTCGGTGGAGTGAAGAAATTGAACCCTAAGAATTTATCTTCAATGTGCACCGTGTACAACGCTCAACCAAAACACCGCAAGATCGAGACTGGCCCTATATAAATTTGCAAATATTGTGTACGGTAAACTAAAAAGCAACGTCTCCCACTATGATTTGGAATTTTTTTCCAAAGAAGTAGATTGTGTCCGCAACATGACAATCGCGTCCGGCGTACCCTGCGGTTATGTCATTCGAACAACGCATAGTATGCCTTACGCGCACGAAATATACGAATTTGTTGCCAAAAGCTTAAAGGTGCTTATAGATTTATTTCACAAACATTGGATAATGTTAAACATTCTAGCTCGTACCAATCTCACGATGATTGAGCAATTGAAAGTCAAAATAGAGAAACTAGTATGTGATGACATGGAATCCAACAACGAAGCATGCATAGAGCACGTTTATAAGAAATGGTTTGTCGTCGTCCATCCCGAAACAACTTTTCTATTGGAGCCATTGGTAAGAAAAAAATGTGCGGTCGTCCCCTCTTACATTAAACAAGCTTAAATTATACCGGGCTCAAGTAAAGGGAAAGGTACACCGGGCTCAAAACATGGTTAGGAAAGCGCCCCACTCCGAAAAAAGGTAGCATTATTCTAACGCAAGCAAGTGGGATGATTATTTATAGTGGAACAGTCAGTTATAGGTCAAACTCTACGACGCCAGCTAAGGCAAGACGTTAAATTCGATGGTCATGCGGGTATCGCTCGATAGTGTTTGCCTTGAATGAACAATAAGATGGGTGGAGGTTGAGTAGAGATGATTTTTACAACGAGATTATGGACTACGTATCCGTGTATGTTAAGATATTTACAAGTATGGAGGACTTGATTGATGTTGCAGAGCATGTGAATTTCTCTAGTAATGTGGGTATTAAAGATCATTGGATGTCCATGCCCGAGATGAGAGTTCCAATTGCATATGCTTTTAACTGCATTCTTCATTTCGTAGGACAATACCGAAGTATGTATGTTGGCTTCCCTTTATTCCGTTAAGAGGTGCACCCTCTCAGATGCCAAACCACTTGAAAGTCAGATTGGGTTGGGTGAACTGCAACCATTTCGTGAACATAAGTATTTAATTAAATTGATGGTTAGTTTTAATATTAAGACATTCATTTCATCGTGTTTTATTTTTCTAGCTTGGGATTAGGGTGGTTGCCCTATGTGGGAGGATACATCTTTATTTCATAAAGTTACGTTCACCAGAAGTAGAAGGTTGGGAATTACTGATTTTCTCTCGTTGCAAGAATTACGAAGAGCTTAGAAGTTGTAGCCCCAAAGTAATCGATATATCTGCATTTGTTTCAGCTATGGATCATGAGAAGGTCATAGTAACTTAAATTTGATTTGAGATGTTTAAAAGTTGTATGTTTTCTACTTTATGATGACGTTTATCTTCAAAACATTGACACTTTCTCTTCTTTAATTTGGTCTTCGCATTAAGTTAAGTTAAGACGTTACACTTTAATTGATGAAAATAAAAAATTAATAATACAAGTGGAAACAATGGAAGTAGATAGACAGTAGCCCCGAGTTGACATATCAAACTCATTTTAATGGCAACGGATAGTTCCATCCATGCTTGAAGCGTGTCTCGAAATGATATTTCCCATCCTCGTTGCTCCATTCTGGAGTTGGGTTAAGTCGCGTCTATCGCATCCGCTCTCTCTTGAATTTGTCGCATCGCACGTTCCACCATCTCTTGCGTAATAGTACTTTGAAATGTCATACTAGGTATATTGCGAGTTTCGCTTCGGACTTCGCAAGGAACTGACTCACTCGGTATAGCCACAGTATTCAGATAAGCAAACCTATAGGCCATTTCTTCGTATCCTCGTGGATGGGGCATTATACACCCTCGACATAATGCCTCCCTACCATGGTTGAAGAAATCTTGCATTAAACGGCATCGACAAAGCCAGGAAACTCTACCCGCATCGTGCTTTTGGCGAACTCAAATGCATATAGGAGGTTTGCATCTTCGTCCACGTTCCAATTAGAATCACCAATTCTTATTACTAGAATGTTTAATGTTGTAGCTCAGTTCTACTATATATAGATGGGTACTAGGAGGGAATTCTCTAAAAAAACTAAGCGAGAATGGAATAGAGTTCTGGTGGGAATAAAACAAAATTTTAAATCTACTCTTAGAAATCGATTTTCGCTGGTTGTAACATTATCACCCGTTGGTTGAATAATTATCAACCGGCGGTTGATAATCTCACCAGCCGGTGGGAATTTTAAAACATCGGGTATGTCATCCATATCCTCAAGGAGATGGAATCCTCCTTGAGGTTTTTTCCCCAACGGTTTTGGATTTTTTAACCGTCGGGGTCAAAAGTCCCCCAACGGTTGATAATTTTTCAAACCGCCAGGTGGGTCAGCCAATCCTCCCCTAGCCAATCTTTCCAAATAATAATAGTCACCCACCATGGGAGTAATTGTCAACCGGGGGTGATAATTCCCCCTCGGTTAGTAATTTTTGAACCACCAGAGGTGAGTCGGCGGTTTATAATTTGTTTAATTGGCGGGGATGACACCGACGGTTGAAGACTCTCTAAGCACCAGGGGTGTTTTCATCCGTCGATTGAAAGTTCCTCAGCCGGCAGGTTAATATTATAGCTATTTCTAACAATTTATATGAAATTTTCTCGCTTTCAACCGCTGGTTGAACAATTGTCAACCGCCGATTGGAAACTCCCCCGACGGCTGAGAATTGTTCAACCGCCGGTTAAGGGATTTTTAAAAACGTCATCATCAAACTGATGATACGAGGTGTGATGTTATACCAACCGTATTTCTTCACGTAAATTTTGTCCTGGGGGATGATGTCTGAATACTTCCTTCCAAATGTCGTGAGTACCTATCAATCACGTACAAATGGTCCCTCCAGTTCATCCAGTGCCTACCCTCTAGCGCGTATCGGAGTTTATCTCATCTTGACAGACCAGTTCAAGGATCAAGGGGAGGCAACGGCTTCTCTTGGACCCAGCCGAACTGTCGCATCACTCAATTCGGGTGGTAAGCATTGCTTACGAGAATTAGAGGAATAATGTTGCGATACAAACCTATTTCGTGCTCTGGGAACAATGCACGAACATCCTCGTAAGGTCAAAATATCACCTACAAATAAACATAAAGACATATAAATATTTAATAATAAACACACATATTAATCGATGGCGTAAAGAAGCAAACTTAAATCCCTCTCTTCTTGCACTGTGAGAATGTCACGGTAGTACGACTTCCCATGAATAAGTTCTCTAGTAAGCTTTTTCGTTGACCACGTCAGCATCTTTAGATCGGCCGGCTGTAACCAAGATTCAGCGTCGCCCGGAAAACAAGAAAGTGGTCATACACCCAACACTCTAACAACGCCGAAAAGCCAACCAATCTCTTCAAGGAGTGATTCGAAATGCCTCCCAAACTCTTGTACAACCATACTAATGCATAAGTATCCCATGCATACTCATTAAGTTTCCCCAAGTGCTCGAGATGATGGAGAAAATCGCATTGGATGTTCTTGTGGCTAGTGTTCGTGAAGATCGTACATCCGAGGAAGAACATGATGTACGTCATAGCATCTTTTTTCTTAATCTCCATAGTGAGCGCGACATTGGAATCCAAATATGCGGCCCCAGAAAACGTCTCCCTTAGCCATCGGAGGCCGAACCCACTCCCATCATGCGCCTTCATTTCTGCTTGCACGTCTTCCGCCGAAACTCCCAACAACGAGGCATATCGTGCATATGTCTGATCTATCAACTCCGTCCTAAAGGCGTCGATATTCTCCCATTGAATGGGAGGCCGGTAATCACTTTGTCCAACGTGATGGTCATCTGGACAAACGAGAACTGGAAGGTGTTGGTCTGCTGGTGCCACCTCTCAATGCACACCTCGTCCATCTATGGGTGCGAGTTGAACTTCGGCAGAGGTCGCATAAGTGGCTAGAATGGAGTATCTTCCAATATAGCCTTGACCCCTAGCTGTTTGCTAAGGTTTCATTGACCGAGTAGTCTGTACTTCGATTTGACTGTGATGCCAGATCGGGACAAAAACAAAAAAACAAGCATAGATATACCGTAAAAAGATATAGTTGAAGTATAACATAAGTAATTAAGTGCGAAATTTAAAAACTTACGTCGTCCATAAATGTGAAGTAGGCCTCGTGTTGCGTATAGTCCGGGAAACAAATGATATTGTTATGCTCTAAGAAAAGGTCCCTCCATCCCTCCGGATCAGTTGGACAGCCTTGGGTACGGACCTCTCGTGGAGGTGATGGCTCAGGTGCTTCGTCTCCTCCTCCTCCTCGTAGTCTATAAGTGCACGGCGTTGCCTAAGGACCTCTCGTGAAGGAGATGGTTGTACTCCGCGCTCCCTTGTGGCATCGTATTTTTTATGCCTCACGGAGCATTCCGTATGCACCGTGCGATCCTCACGTTCGGCCCAATCGGCTCGATTTCCCTTTGACCGACTACTACCATCATCTTTTTTGGGGACGGCTTCTTCTCGTTCATGCCTTTCCACTTTCTTTCCTCTCTCCTTCTCGAGTCTAGGTACCTCATGTCTGTGAAAATATAACAGATATTAACACTCAAACTTAAAATTGAATATGACCCGCCAAGGTGAGGCTGGGTTTACCCGCATGGACCATAAATTCCATAAAAATAAAAACATCTTCCTAGTCAAAGCTGCCTAACCTCAACCGGAGGGGTTCAAGAAAAATCTGGAAAAAAATAAGCTACCCCGCCGGGTGTATTATTCTCATCCATCGGGGATCAAGAACATAGTCGTGAACCGTCATTAAAACAACTCGTAACCAACTCCAATCCAACCCAAAAACATCTATTGAACGACAAATCAAGCCTTCTAACATCAATATAGCGCTTCTAACACCTAGATAGACATGTGTTTGCCCTACTCTAACACCTTGAATAACATAAATTTAGAAAAACATAACAAACTAAATATAACCAAAACAAATAATTAGAAGAGATTCTTAATTTTTTCTCCTTTCCCATTGTTGTTGTTTGTTGGATTAGAATCTTCCGAAGTTGTTGAAGAACAATTTTTGGTTACACGAAAATCTTAATTTTCTGATTTTGGGTTTTGGAAGTTTTAAGAAGGAGATGAGAGGGGGAGATTAGAGGTTTGGAGGTGTTTTTGTTTTAGGGATGGTTAGAGTTTAGGGTTAGGGCTTAGTAAATCAGTCGGAGGTGTTCTGAGTCTAATTTTGGGGATAATTTTGGGAATAATTCTGAGTCTAGGTAAGGGGGTACTTAAAAATGGGGCTACTTATCGCAATGGGAGCCGATTTAGCCAAAGCCCCAAAAGTACAGTATTTTTAAATTTTTATTATTTTGCTCCTATATTCCGTTTGTTCATCCGCTGGTTGAGACTTTTTTAACTGTCGGACCACTTATACTGTACTAGTAGATGGAAGATTACTAGTAAGTTCTCTATCTTTATCTTTCATGTTCTTCTTTTTAACTCGCAAGTATTATTCTCCTGATTTATTTGTCACTTCTTATTCAGTGTTGCCGAAGGAGTTTACCGGACACCTGGAGGAGAGGCAAATAACATGTGCCAAACTTAACGCATGGGCTGCGTAGCGTTGGGGGATTGCCTTCCACAACTGCTTCACCTCAGGCAATCTGGTGAGGTTCCATCTGTGGAACACCACAGGTCGGAGGGATCTCACATGGGAAGAACTAACTACACCTCCTCCTCTTGGTGTAATCCTTAAACAGACAAAATCCAAATATGGCAAACTGATCTTGCCTTCTAGAGCCAAAGATCCCAGCAAAATGAAACGGAAGAAGAAGGAAGTCACGACAGAGGCAGTCCCAGCTGCCACAGAGGGGACCGGTTTGGGGAACCAAAGAGGAATCAACGCTGCCTTGCTCAAGGTAGTAGAGGCTGAGACTGTTAGGGAGGCAGTAGAATCACAAAACCCACCAAAGCCTCCCAAAAATAACTGGAAAAGAAGAGCAAGTAGTGACGAAAAGGGTGCCAAAAATAAAAAGGTCACCTTAGGGGAAAAATAATTTTTCGCCTTTCAGAGCTTCTACCAGAGAAGATTCCAACAATTCTGCAGTCTGGAGAGGGTACCGGAGGAGGGATTGATGGAGTAGACATTAGTGCCCTTCAAGACATTGATCTTTACTTCAAAAAAATTGAGAAGGATGACTTTGCTGGTCCTTTCCATCCTTCAAGCTCTTCTAACATGGTGACTTATAATGGTAAGTATTTCTCCGTCTCCGGAGAACAAGATATTGTGGCCCATTCCCTTCTTGGTCACATCCAACCAGTGCTCGATCTAGAGAGACAAATGAAGAGTCAGACTACACTCATCAACACCCTCACTACTGACAAATAGTCTCTGTCAACCAATCTTCTCAATGCTAATCGGAGCATAGAAGAACTGGAAAAAAAATATTGAAATACTGAGGAAGGACAATGAAGATCTATCAACCAAGCTTGCCACTTTAGAGACGGCCAGTACCGAGCTTCAAGTTAAGTGCTCCGGTTTGGAAAAAGATCTCACAATATTAAGGGAAGACTTGAAGACCAAAGATGGTGTCATTCAAACCTTGTCCGGTGAGAAGACTTCTATAGAGGTACTGTGTCTAAGGTGATCAAGGAGAAAGAAGACTTGGTGAAGGAGCAGGAACAAACTATTCAGGAAAGCATTGATAAATATATCAATGAGGTGATAGACTCCCTTGAGAAAAGGTACGATGAAGTTAGGTAGGACATGGTGTTGCTCTTCAATGAGACATTTCTGAAGAGCATCATTGGTCTCCTATGAAAATATGTAGAATACGAAGATCTTCCTCATCACACCATGACAACTAGCGATAAGTACAACTTTTCCAGTGGAATTGACTCCACTACTGAATACGAAGAAGGAACCAGTGAAAGTTCGAGTGCCGAACTCAAAAGTCCCAAAAAATGAGGTGATGAAGGAAAATATGAAGGGGACAAGCCCTAAGGTTTAAACATGTTTTTGTTTTCTTACTTTTCTGAACTATTAAAGTCCTTAGATGGCCAAGGAATTTTTGAAATGTCATCCGGTTTGAGTCCGGATAAGTCTTTTAAAACACTTAAAGTCCTTGGATGGCCAAAGACTAATTTGTAATTTGGTAATGTTATCTGGTTTCAGTCCGGACAGGTTTATTTAATCTTGATTTCTTTTATACTTTCTTTTCTCTTAATTTGAATGGCTAATGTTTAAATCGCCTCAATTATTTCAGAAGTATTAAAGTGAGAGTGTTTAATATCTCTGATGACATGTATTTAATGATCATCCCTCAACCAGGTTAATCCGATCTATCAAAGATCCAAAGTGTTAAATCAAAGACTTGTGCTTGAATAGAAGTGTAGTTAAACCAGATCGGATGTTTTAAGAAGGCATCATATTTTATTGAATGAACAAACCGAACACCTCATTAAAACCTCCCCACGCCAGCAGGGTAGGAAAGAGTATGCCCCCTAATATTTACACTAACATTTAACAAGTAAATATTTACACAACTTTTATTCTAGATATAACCTGAGGTGTTCAATATTCCAAGGGTGCTTCATAACCCTTCCTTATTTGTCTTGAAGCCTATATGTCTCAGGCTTAAGCTTTTCGAAGACCTCATAAGGACCTTCCCAGTTCGGAGCCAGCTTATCGAACTGCTTCTCCTTAGTATGTAAGAAATGTTTTCTCAAAACTTTATCTCCCAGTTGAAAATCTCTTCTATTGATCTTGGAAGCAAATCTCCTTCTCATCAAGCTTTGGTAGTGGGTTGTTCTAAGATGAGATTTAACCCTTCTTTCTTCTATTAAGTCCAACTGATTCCTAATTGCCATCTCATTGGCTTGTTCAGAATAATTATAGACCCTGTATGATGATAGGGTTGCTTCTATAAGAGTAATATCATATATCCCATACACCAAGGCAAAAGGAGATTCCTATGTAGCATCCCTAGGAGTAGTTCGGTATGCCCACAACACTTCTTGCAGATAGCTCGGCCACTTCCATGCAGCCCTTTCTAAATTCTTTTTTAATCCGGAGAAAATAGTCATGTTTGCCACTTCAACCTGGCTATTTGCGTGTGGGTGGAAAGGAGAAGAGAAGCAATGTTGAATGCCCCTAAAGGCTGATAAGTGCATTTAATGTCACTTATTACGCTTCCATTAGTCTTAAAATCATCGTCGGTTCTCATGTATTCGTTGTGTTTTAATGTGTTTTTCAAGTATTCCTAAACGTTCTTTTGAGGATGATAAATCTGTAAATCTAATTCCTGGAGTTGTGTGCGGGTGGTGAGCTTTTCGATCGGATTATTACCAAGGGGTCTTATAGTGAAAAGGCTGCTGCTTTGGATGAGAATGTCGATCTTAAAGCAACTGATTTCGGATTATATGTCGTCATCTAAGAGTTCAAAGTATGCGCGTCAAAATCTTGGAAGAAGCTTGTATGCTCATGGAGGCAAGAAAGGGATGAAGACAAGATCATTCTTTTGGAACTGCACTTTTAAGATTGAGGCATTTGAGCTCTTCCGAACGATGCAAAAAGCCGAATCCAGTAAGCCTAAGGCTTACACAGTTGTATTTATTCTTCCATTTTGTAAAGAAAAAACTTACGGTGATATGGGTCGATCAATCCATGGACTTGCAGTTAAGCAAGGTTTTGACGTAAATCCAACCGTAAACACTTCACTCACAGACATGTATATGAACTGTGGTGATAAATATACAGCTACCTGTCTATTTGAGTGTTGTTTCAAAAAAGATCTCGTCTCTTGGAGTTCTTTGATTGCTAGTTATGTTAAACATAAAGAACCAATCAAAGTCGTACGACTTTTTAATCATATGAATATATCAGTTAGTTGATGTTCTTTATTTTTATTGGGCTTGTGGTCAGGCCCATTTCAGAACCGAGCCTTTAACTTAGCTCTTAGGTCCAGAATCAGATGAAGTAGGGTAGGGTACCACCAGAGAAAAAACGGGAGAGAGAGAGAAAATAAAAGTAAAGAGGAAGAAAAAATGAAATGGGATTCTTTTAGGGTTTTCGGAAGAACTTATAAATATAACATACGAAAGAGAGGCAAAAACAAATTTGGCTACCTTTTGGGGTTTTTAACTTCCAGAATACAAAGCGAGAGTAAAAGAAGGGAAAAGACAATTTGCTTCCCTAGGGTTTTCTTTCAGTAGAACAGAGAACAAAAAAGGAGAAAAAACGACTATTATTGGGAGGGGCGTATCTCTGGGGTTTCACCTATCTGGACAATTGGTGTCTTTTTCTCATGGCGACGTGAATTAGACAAAAAAGAAGGGTTAGCAGCGCCATTTTGGGTTTTCTTACGGCAGAAGACAACAAAGAAGCAAAAACGCAATTGGATGCTTTTGTTTTTTTTTATCCTGCAGAATATAGAACAGAAAGTAAAGGAAGAGAGAACGCAATTGGCTGCTTTTGATTTCGATCGACAGTAGCAACCAGACGGAGATTAAAACGCAGGGACGGATACGGTGGTTTTCCGATCGGTAGTTTACGGATTGTTTCTGTTGTGCGGTACTAAGTGGCTCTTGTTCGGTTTGACATTCTCTAAACGCTTATTCATCTATTTACATTCGTCTTAGAGCTATGTTAACTTTTGCGCCCATGATGATGATTTGTTCGATTATGAACTAATCGTTGTCATAAAACTCTAACGGATTTGTTTGTATAATACTTATGGTTTGATTGCTTTATTGATTTGTGAGATACGTTTATCGGTTACCTAGTATGGTTGTGCAAATCCTCTTCTAAGATATTTGATACCTCAGGAAAGATTGCCGAGAACCGCATAGTTGAACAAGAGGCTGAATCTTCTCAAAATCAGCCCTCATCTGAGGTTAACTCTGATCAAGATCAGCCACCTAAAAAGCCATCTCAGTCAGATGTTGAGCCTACGATCTACCCTCCTCCACATTTTCCGCAAAGGTTGCAGAAACAAAAGTTAGATACTCAGTTTGGGAGATTCTTGGAGGTATTCAAGAAGCTACACATCAGCATACCCTTTGCTGAAGCATTAGATAAAATGCCTAGTTATGCCAAGTTCATGATGGGAATTCTGTCGAAAAAGCTAAAGCTTGGTGATTTTGAGACGGCGGCACTCACTGAGGAATGTAGTGCGATCTTACAATAAAAGTTGCCTCCCAAGATTAAAGATCCAGGAAGCTTCACCATTCCGTGTTCAATCAGTAATTTATCTTTCAACAAATGTTTATGTGACTTGGGAGCGAGCATCAATCTGATGCCCTATCTGTGTTTGAGAAACTTGGGTTACCTGAGCCAAAACCGACTAACATCTCTTTGCAACTAGTTGATCGCTCTATCACATATCCTCATGGTATCGTGGAAGATGTCTTAGTAAAGGTAGATAGGCTCATCTTTCCGGCTGACTTCGTTATCTTGGATTTCAAAGAGGACAAAAACATCCCCATAATCATGGGAAGACCATTCTTGGCTACGGGCAAAACTTTGATTGATGTCTAGAAAGGGGATCTCACTATGAGAGTGCAAGATCAGAAGGTCACTTTTAATGTTTTCAAGGTCATGCAATCTCTAACAGAGGATGAGGAATGTTTCAGGTCGGATATGGTCGATTTTCTGCACAGTAATAAGTTTGATAAGTTTGCGAGTTCAGACGTTCTAGGCAGAGTTCTACATGGTGAAGCTGACTTCAAAGACGAAGAAATATCTGAATGTGTTCAACTACTACAGGAAGCCCCGTATCAAAAGAGGCTCAATATTCCACATGAGTCACTTGGACTGGGTGATCTTAAGGAGTCTCAGGAAAGACTTAAACCTTCTCTAGAAGAAGCTCTTAAACTTGAACTCAAACCACTACCCGATCATCTCAGGTATTCTTTCTTAGGAGAATCATCTACATTACCTGTTATTATTGCATCTAACCTTTCAGGTAGTGAGGAAGAAAAGCTATTGAGAGTACTGAGGAAGTTCAAATCAGCCATTGGTTGGTCTATAGCAGATATCAAAAGATGTATAAAAACAATTCAAGAAATGGCATGATAGGAAGCTTTTACATAAAGATTTTGAGCCGGGTGAAATAGTTCTTCTTTTCAACTCTCGTCTAAAGCTTTTCCTTGGAAAGCTCAAGTCAAGATGGTCTGGACCTTTTAAAGTCAAGATGGTCTGGACCTTTTAAAGTCAAGACAATATATCCACATGGAGCAGTTGAAATCTATGAGGAATCGCCAGACAAAGCATTCAAAGTCAATGGTCAACGACTCAAGCATTACTATGGCGATTCGGTGAACCGTGAGGCATTCATCATCAGCCTCGACACTAAATGATTCTGAGTGGTATCGTCGAGTTATCGACATTAAACAAGCGCTTCGTGGGAGGCAACCCACTGAGAAATAATGACCAACACTGCTGGACAACTAGAGGAATTTCTTGTATCTTTTAATTTCTTGTAGTTTCATTCATCATAGTAGTTATTCATGATAGACAATGCATCTTCATGTTAGTCATGCTTATTTGCATATTCATATCATGATTATATAGACTGTATTTAGGATCGAGTTAGTCTATTAGCATAGCATTTTGTTCATGCATTTTGCATCTTTGATCCCTTGAGTTGTTGTTTCTACTTAAGTAGCCAATGATGAAAATTGTTTGGAATGACAGTAGGAATAAAATCTAATTAGGTTGCTTATAAGTTAGCTTGCTTGATGTAGAAGCACAATTAATACACGTAGACTCATCGATTGTTTTTAAGCTAGTTACAGACACACTTGATTATTGTTATACATATTCCTTGCTTAGGTTCAGAATCATACCTTAATCCTTTATTGGCTTATGGATCACAAATATATAAGTTTGGGGGAGTTAAAAGATAAATATGCGTATTATTCAGTTAGGCGTCAAAGGCTAGTAGTCGCTCGTTGACGTACGTCCTCTCGCTGAGGGCTACGTATTACGAGTAGTCTAGGGGTGGAATGAGATGGAGCGAAACGCACTCATTCCCAATCGATAAAAAACAAATGAGAAGAAAAAGAAAAAGAAAATAAAATATGAAAAATAGAAGGTAAAATTGGCTAGGATGAGCTCTTTGGTACTCGAGTTATTAAGTTCTATGGGGCTTTTGTGTCTAGTGACCTAAGACTTTTTCGGTATGGGATCCGCTAACCTAAAGCTCGCTACATGGGCACCATTGTATAAGTCTTTTGGGGACCTCATCCATTGCACGGTCAAATAAGCCTTTGTGTGTCTGTATATAGAATAAAGCATAATAAAGTTTTGACAACCCCGGGGAAATATGGATGTGCATCTTGACTATGAAGAATCTAGGTTGTATTTCATTTCTAAACTTGTGATCATTATGATAAGAACAAGTAAGGTCCATTAATTTGTACTAAAAACATGTCGATTGAGTTTGAGAAAACATGCACACTCCACACTTGTATTGCTAGCATTTGAGTACCTAATTATTTTGCATGTCGAGGTCATTATGCTGAATTAGTTTTGGTTACTTGTTCGGGATCATTGTATTCTTTTAAATTCAGTGCATTCATGCATCATTTGTTAAACCTGTTTTGCATTGCTTGAGGACAAGCAATAGTTTAATTTTGGGGGTTTGATAAGTGCATTTCATGTCACTTCTTACGCTTCTATTAGTCTTAAAATCGTCCCCAGTTCTCATGTATTCGTTGTGTTTTAATGTGTTTAAACGTGTTTTTCAAGTATTTCTAAAGGCGCTTTTGAGGATGATAAATCTGTTAATCTAATCATGGAGTTGTGTGCGGGTGGTGAGCTTATCGATCGAATTATTACCAAGGGGTCTTATAGTGAAAAGGCTGCTGCTTCGGATGAGAATGCTGATATTAAAGAAACTTATTTCGGATTTTCTGTCCTTATCGAAGAGGTCAAAGTATGCGCGTCAAGATCTTGGAAGAAGCTTGCATGCTTATGGAGACAAGAAAGGGATGAAGACAAGATCATTCTTTTGGAACTTCACTTTTAAGATTGAGGCATTTGAGCTCTTCCGAACGATGCAAAAAGCCGAATCTAGTAAGCCTAAGGCTTACACAGTTGTATCTATTCTTCTATTTTGTAAAGACAAAACGTACGGTGATATGGGCCGATCAATCCACGGACTTGGAGTTAAGCAAGGTTTTGACGTAAATCCAACTGTAAACACTGCACTCACATACATGTATATGAAATGTGGTGATGAATATACAGCTACCAGTCTATTTGAGTGTTGTTCTGAAAAAGATCTCGTCTCTTGGAGTTCTTTGATTGCTAGTTATGTTAAATATAACGAACCAATCAAAGCCGTACGACTTTTTAATCATATGAATATCAGTTAGTTGATGTTCCTTATTTTTATTGGGCTTGTGGTCTGGCCCATTTCAGAACCGATCCTTTAACTTAGCTCTTAGGTCCAGAATCAGATGAAGTAGGGTAGGGCACCACCAGAGACAAAACAGGAGAGAGATAAAAGAAAGGTAAAGAGGAAGAAAAAACGAAATGGGCTTCTTTTAGGGTTCTCGGCAGAACTTATAAATAGAACAGACGAAAGAGAGGCAAAAACAAATTTGGCTACCTTTTTTGGTTTTTAACTTGCAGAATACAAAACGAGAGTAAAAGAGGAGAGAAGGCAATTGGTTTCCCTAGGGTTTTCTTTCGGTATAACAGAGAAGAAAAGAGAAGAAAATGCTTTTGAGTATTATTGTGAGGGGCGCATCTCTGGGATTTCGCCAATCTGGACAATTGGTGTCTTTTTCTCCTGGTGGCGTGAATTAGACAAAAGAGAAGGGTTAGCAGCGCCGTTTCGGGTTTTCTTACGGCAGAATACAACAAAGAAGAAAAAACGTAATTGGTTGCTTTCGTTTTTTTTCCGATCCCGCAGAACATAGAACAGAAAGTAAAGGAAGAGAGAACCCAATTAGCTGCTTTTGATTTCAACTGGCAGTAGCAACCAGGCGGAGATCAAAACGCAGGGACGGATACGGTGGTTTTCCGATCGGTAGTTTACGGATTGTTTCTGTTGTGCGGTACTAAGTGGCTCTTGTTCGGTTTGACATTCTCTAAACGCTTATTCATCTATTTACATTCGTCTTAGAGCTATGTTAACTTTTGCGCCCATGATGATGATTTGTTCGATTATGAACTAATCGTTGTCATAAAACTCTAACGGATTTGTTTGTATAATACTTATGGTTTGATTGCTTTATTGATTTGTGAGATACGTTTATCGGTTACCTAGTATGGTTGTGCAAATCCTCTTCTAAGATATTCACCATCATATCATCGATGTACACCTCCATATTCCTGCCAATCTGATTAGTAAATATTTTGTTCACCAACCTCTGGTAAGTAGACCCAACATTATTCAACCCAAAAGGCATCACCTTGTAACAATGGAGACCACTGTCTGTAACAAAGGTAGTGTGGTCCTGGTCCGTCAGATCCACCTGTATCTGGTTGTACCCAAGGAAGACATCCATGAAGGACAACAACTTGTTTCCAGATGTTGAGTCCACCAACTGATCTATCCGGGGAACTGGATAAAGATATTTTGGGCAAGCTCTGTTGAGGTCAGTAAAATCGATACACATACGCCATTTCCCATTTTTTTTCTTGACTAACACTGGCTTGGCAGTCCAAAAAGGATATTAAGACTCTTTTATGTGCCCCATCTGGGTAAGTCGATCGACTTCTTGGACTATTACATCAGCTTTCTCTTTAGAGAAAACTCTCATTTTGTGCACAATGGGTGTAACGTCACTTCGGATGGACAGATTATGTGAGATTAAACATGCAGGCACACCGGTCACATCAGCATTGCACCAAGCAAAGGCATGTTGATTATCTGCCAAAAAGGACAACAATTTCTTCTTTAATTGTGGTGCCATCTTAGAGCCAATCTTAAAACTTCTAACTTCTACCAGATAGTGGGTTTCAACTTCTTCAACTGGTATTAAAACACCATAGGCCTCTCTGGGGTCATCAATTTCACCCTCTCACTCAGAAGGCCCCAATAACTGTTAATCTTCATTAACCCGGACTGCTCCCAAAGTTTTGGGAGCAAGTGCAGTTGTATAACACTCCTTTGCTATGTTTTGACTGCTCCGGACAACTTTTACTTGCCCTTGAACTGCATACTTCAAATATTGGTGGACTGTTGAGGCCACAACATGCATTCTGGAGAGCCAGGACCTCCCAAAGATTGCATTGTAGCATGTTGGGCAGTCTACCACAATGAATAACACTCTGACCATTTTTTTAAAAGGCCCCTGACCCAACAGCACCTCTTCCTCAAACTCTCAGATTACATCCGCAGAGCTCCTTGTGAAGCCCACAATGGTTCTGTTTGACCGTTGGATAACGGTCGGATTTTTCATGTGCTTCTAAGAACTTAAAAAGAGAATGTTTGTCGAACTGCCCGTGTCTATCAAAATTCGTCTGATATCATTGCCCCTAATACGTGCTCCTATCACCACTGCATCCTCATGAGACCCAACATTGTTTCTTAAATCATCCTCATCAAAGACTATAAATGGAAAAGGGTTTTGGGACTGATAAGAAGACATGCCCCCTCAATTGAGTAGCTAGACTATAAACATGCCTCTTCTTTGATGAAGGAGTGGGAACTGTCATGGTGTCCTCTCCGAATATAGTAAGTGACTCAAAGAAACTAACGAGTCCGGACACCATCTTGACCTGTTCTGTTATGACCCCCACTTTATTCTGAGTAAGATCAGGCTCCGGATAGTCCGAATCAACATCAAATCTTTCAAGGACCACCATTGCCCCCTCCGGAGCAGATGTTCCTGCATTGTTTGTAGGGCCAGTTTGAGGATCATTGTCAGGCCTGTTCCCACTTATTATTTTGACATAAGCACCCAACTTGCCTCTTTCAATGAGATTCTGTACTTCCTGTTTCAAAGCAATACAGTCTTGGGTGTTATGACCAATATCATGATGATACTAGCAAAAACAAGTATTACGACTTTCTCTAGGAGATTGCAGTGCTGCTGGTTTCTGGAAATGAACTCATCTTTACTCTTATCATAAATGGTAGCCCCACTCTCTTTTAATTCTGCAAACCACTCCGGTTGAACCCAATGACCTTTTTTACTTCTTGACTGCTGGCTTTGAGTTGGATTTGGGTTCGATTGAGTCTGTTTGGCCCTGTTGGACCCTTGTCCGGTTTCTTTAGCCTTGTATCCGGACTGGTTTTGGTTTTGAGCTGTCGGGGCGGACCTCACCTGATGGTGCACCCTGGGTTTCTTGGTTTCATCCACGTTGATCTACTTTCCCACCTGGTTTAGCAAGCCACCCCAAGTCATAGCCTTCTTCCTAGTCGCCGAATCAGCCAGATTCGCAGGATTCAACCCTTGTCTTAAAGAAGCAATTGCCACATGTTCGAAGCAGTCTGCTAACCCATTCTTGGTGTTTACAAACCGACTTATGTAATCCTTTAAGGACTCATTTGGATCTTGAGAACAACGGATAATAGTATCTCCATTTCCCTTTACCTCTTTACTTCCCACAAACTGCCTTCGGAAGGAAACCCAGAATGTATCAAAGTTTCTGATACATCCCTAGGGTAAACTGTTGTACCATTTAAGAGCACTTCCCGTAAAAGATTGGGATAAAGCCCTACACAAAAGTTTGTCATAATCATTAAAATTCATCATGAAGTTCTTGAACTGCTCCAGATGATTGTCCGGATCTTTACTCCCATCGTACTTCTCCATTTTAGTACTGTCAAACCTTTTGGGTAGGTTTTTGGACAGTATCTTGGTAGACAATGGTGATTGTTTCTAATTCCTACTACGACTGAAGACTGTGTCTTCATTAGTTGTTGAAAAAATACCTGGTTCATCATGGAAAACAAAAGGATCGATCCACAACTGATCCACATGCCTGTGACTGTAGTTGTGAGATGAATTTTTGCCCAAATTCCTTTTAAGTCTCCCATGCCTATCTCTCTTTCTTGAATATTTTTTAACTAGTTTTTGTTTCTTCCTGGACCTCCTTTCATCACTGCTTGATGACAAAGACTCTTCAAGCTCAGTTTCGTTCGAAGAGCTGCTGGAGGATTCAGAATCTAAACTTTCCACCGGCTTAGACCGGTGAGACTTCTTAGAACTGACATGGGTCTTTTTTGTACTTAAATGAGTCTATTGATGGATCATTCACCCTTGGATTGTCAGTATGATGGATGGCTGACGCCTTTGACTTCTCATTTAAACTTATTTATGCTTTTTTAATGGCCCTCAACGCTTCTATTTCTGCTCTCAACTTGTCTCGTTCCTCGGTGGTGTATTCATTGTTTTCCCCAACCACCTCCACCATAGGTGGTGGAATCTCTTGCTCGTTCGGATCCATCCCAACAGGTCTTTTTCTTTGGTTTTGAATGTAAGATTCATGCACCGTCTTCTCCTACTGTGGTCGCTAATTTTGTTTGGTTTATTTTAGGCTGAGGGTAATTTTGTAAAGTGTTTGGAGTATTAAGTATTTTGGTATAAAGTAGTGAGAGATTTGAGCAGGCTGGTTGTATTAAATGTTCATTACCCTCATTAATGAAAGTAGTTGGGGTATTTATACCCTTAATTACGGACCCATTGGCTTACGGGTCAAGTTATGAAACCGGGTCAAGTTTAAGGACCCATTAATCTATTAAACTGATTAGCACATAGCTTAGTCAAAAGGTGTTTAGGTGTTTATTTACTTTTGTCATGTCCGGTTAGTTTAGTGGCACTTTTATATCCGAATTACCCTTGTCCGGATAACTCATTCAGCTGTGACTGGATAATCCGAACTCATCAATATTCACCTGGTAGGGATGCTTAGAAGATCTGCCCCGACGGAGATGAAAGGATATTATTTATAAGCACTTAAATTAAACAAAAAATTGGGGCTAGTTATATTTTTGGGATCAGATTTAATTGTGCCTTATATATTATAATAGGTTAAACCGTTAATTTATATATTAAAAGAATGAAATTTGCAAGTTTATCCACCCATAGTGAAACCCTAATCTATATACTAAACAGAGTCGTGTCCAAAATAAAATATTTTGCGATTTTTATCATTTCATCTTTTTATTAGGTATGATTTTTTTTTCATCTTGTCTCATATCTCATTTGATACATCAATTTCATTAGTCGATTATATTTTTTATATTTTTTTTATTATTATGTAGGATTATTTTATTTTATTTTATTGTTTTAATTTTTTTTTTATCTTATCTCATTTGATTCATAAATTTTATCGATCAATTATTTTTAACTGAAAATCATTTTTAAAATTTTTTTATGTTAAAGTTCACATTTGATTACATTTTATCTAGTGTTTGGATTTTTGTTTAGTTTTTACTAAATGTTCGATAAGATTATTGGCTACAATAATTGATGGATTATCTAGTGTTTGGATTTATCTAGTGTTTGGACTATCTAGTTCACATAAGATTATCTAGTGTTTGGATTTATGTAATTTCAAAACTCTACACCTACTTCGATAAATTATAATGATAAATCGTTTGAATGTGACAACACTAAAAAAATCTATATAAGTATTTTGGTACCAAGTTGATGGATTAACCCCTGTTAATATTGTGTGTCTTCCCTTAATAATATTGCGGAGGAAGACTCAACTGCCCTACTGAAACATTCGTTACCTCAATCTATTGTCTGTGAAGAATTTCAAATCATAACAATATTATATAGAGTGAAAAAAAAAATTAACTAATGTGTCTTTATATATGTTTATAGTGTGAAAAAAAAGAAAATGTAACTGATGTAGTGATGTATGTAGTGCGAATATGAATACATTTACCTTTTCAAAAGGTCCAAAGACTAATTGCTAAAAAAATCTAATACCATGACAAGTACACAGACTTTGTTCAACATAACGTCATTCTAAAAGATGATATTCCAAATTTTACTACTTAAGAGTTAGAAAAATTGTTGCTAAAGCTATGTTGACGCGTAATACTCTATTTATTCATTTAAGGTGAATTATTTAGAACAATATAATCTATCCTCGGTATAAGATAATATAGCATACAATAAGTTTTGAAATGATGTCCGGAGGTCCTATAATAGCAAGGATAAATTGCGATACAAGTGTTGTTCCAAATAATTCGTTAACGGTGTACCATACGCCAAGAACGCTGAAATTTTTTTAACCTTAGCCTGATAATATTTCGGGTAAAAAATACTACAGGTTCTCCATGTTTGTCACTTGTAACACATTAGTCCATATTCTTTGTCTCTATAATAAACCGGTCCCTTATGTTTTAAAAATGTAACAAACAGATCCTTTTTTTGTAATAAATAGGTCATTCATGTCTGTAATAAATAGGTCCCTCATGTTTTCAATTTTTAATAAACATGTCCTTCAAATTTTCAGAAAAGGATCTGTTTGTTACGTTTTGAAAACATAGGGGACCGGTTTATTACAGAGACAAAGAATAGGGATTGATATGTTACAACTGACAAACATAGAGGACATGTGGTGTTTTAACCCTAATATTTCAAAATACTAAAATTGAATGAGCATCCGTTTTGAATGAAAGGAATTGCTAAAAAAACCCTTTTTACTTTGTGAAGTCGTTTGTTTTGAATTTTAAAAATTACTCCGTGAAGTTAGTCTTTTTGACAATTTTGTCCTTTACAAAATCGTATAAATAGAAAAATTACTCCCCTGAAGTTATCATAATTTCCAAAAAAAATACAATTTATCTATCTTCTCTCTACTTTCCCTCTCTAAACATAAACAACTAAAACTAAAACTAAAGAAGTTAACACTATCATTATCAATTAAAATGTTACTCCTTGCCCTCAAAACCACTTAATTATATATCCTAATACTTAAATGACTTATTTGTAAAAATAACATATTTACATCCTAGTTATTAGAAAGGTTTCTCGAACCATATAAGTCTTTAGTAGTGATAACCTACTAAAACAATTACAAAAAAGGACAAAATTAAAAGATAAGTGTTAAAAAATTAGAAAAAAGACGATATAGGTATGTCCGCCAATCAATGACGGACACGATGGTGCTGATGCCATTGCATGGCGAAAACAGGGGTTCAGTCCGCCATTACACGGCGGACACAGGGGTCTGTACGCCAGACAATGGCGAGCAGACCCCCTGTTTCCGCCATGCAATGGCGCCAGCACCATCGTGTCCGTCATTGTTTGGCGGAAAGTATCCTTTTCTTCGACAGGATGATGACGAAGAACACCACCTGGACGCCATCGTCTGGCAGAAACGGACATTTTTTTATTTTCTTTTTAAAATCATTTTAAGAAACAGAAAGATAGAATGGTCCATGTTCATGTTGGTTTGTAAAAAAACAAGTTTTGTTACCATTTCGACAAGTATTTTTAGATTTTACAAAGTTGAAAAAAAACAAGTTTTGTGACCATTTCGACAAGTATTTTTAGATTTTACAAACTTGAAAAAGAAAGAGTTTTGGTTAGTCTAAGTTTTTGAGTTTTTAGTGAGTTTTAGGAAGTAAAATGTTAGGTTATTGTAGATTTTCTGTTTTCCAAATTCATAAAGTAAATAATGACATAAAACGTATTGAAAACAAAAAAATATGACTTCACAGAGTAGTTTCGGCTTTTTTTTAGCAACTCCCTCGAATGAATTAGTGTCGGACAAAATCTGTATAGCTATCACATTCAAAGTGTTTCAAACAGATGGAGCACCCACACATTACATTTCTTTTTTTCACTTCATATGATATGGTTAAAATTTGGATTTCTTTTAAAACAATAAATTTTGTAGCCCTTGTTTTAGTTGGGATATATCTGCCTTTTTATTTTAATAGCTACATATAGACCCTTCCTCTATGTCAATAGTAAAGCAGTTGGCTATTAAAATTAGGATCTAAATTCTAAGGTTTTTCTATCTCGAACTCCCGTGATTCTTTGTCACTCCATCGTTATCAAAATTAACTCATAATTTATTATTATTATTTATTGGAATACTTGAAAATTCTCAAACGACACTAAAATTATATTATATTAATAAAAAAAACTAAATATTTTGAAATGAATAAACAAATGTGGATGCCAATAAATTTGTAATTCAACGTAAACTAAGAATTGTTGTATTGTTGAAGTAAAAATTACAGTGGACAATAATTTAATCTAACAAACTCAACCGAAATTAAAAATACATCAAATAAATTAATCAATAATTTTGAAATCAGCATAAATTTTAAATTTAATCGACACTAATAGAGAACAAAATCTTAAAAAGTGATTTTAAACTACGCATAAATAGTTGATGTTGTAAATCTTAACATAAAAAGTTAAAAAATTATTTGTATTGTTCCGGTTGCCACGGAACTTGGATAATCTTTATTTTAAAGATAATTTGAATAGATTAATTCAGAAATTAGGGTTGAGATGAGTAGAAATGAAAATTGAAATGATAAAAGAATGATATAACCCTACCGAAAAAGGATGATAAATATGGCAGCCGCAACTTCTTCGGACTCCGCTGCCGGACCTTTTAACTATCCGTTTATTGTTTAGGTTAGGGTTTGACTTGTAAAACGCACTCTTTTTAATACATAAATTGAAAATAAAAGTTATATAACATATATAATTAGTAAAATTGGTCCGGTTACCGTCAGGTTCTTGTCAATCCGACTTCCGGTTCTCCTGAACTATTAACGGCCCTAGTTGTATTTGATAAGTAAAAGTACCCATAAAAACCCTACCAGATATAGAACCCATAAAAAAATCCAACCTTCAACAATAATGAACAGGAAGCTCCCTGGAGTAACTCTTTACCTCATATTTCATCTCAATTCAAAACTGTTACTTTTCCTATTAGTTTGTTTTATGCGTAGGTAACGCTCATCAAATAATTGGAACTCCTTCGGTTAGTCTTGATCCAAAGTAAGTAATTTTTTATCTTTTCTATACTATTTTATATTTTTTACGCAAATTAATGATACTAAAAATAATTGTTAGTATAAAATCTTATCAATCTATATAGAATAACAATTTTTTTTAGTATCATTGATTTGCTTAAATAAAATATAAAATAGTAAAGAAAAAATAAAAAATTATTTACTTGTGATCAAGACTAACCGAAGAAGTTCAATTATTCGATGAGCATTAACTACGCATAAAACAAACAAGTGTATTTTATTATTATTCTTATTATTATTTTAATAGATAAATTCTTACGTAGGAAAAGGAAAAGTAACATGTCTGGATTGATATAGAACTTGCTGCTCATAATTGTTGAAGGTTGGATTTCTTACCACCCTTTAGGTAAACACTATCAAAGCAGCACCAGCACCAAGATCCTCAACCAACCCTACCAGATATAGAACCCATAAAAAATTGCATCACCAGCATAAATCAAATTGAAACAAAGTGCAAATCAATAATCCAATTGGACTTGAAGGTATAACTATCATCAACCAAACAAAACCAATCAAAAAGCACGAGAAATGGGTACCTTAAATTGTTATGTGCACTCTGCCAATCGATGTCGTTGGAGGAAAGCAACTATTTCTCTCCATGGAAGAGCTGTCTTCCTGTGATCAAAATCTGGGGCAGATAAAACCGATGCACAAAACAAAGGAAGACTAATTTAGATCATGTAAATAATGCAGGTAAACTTATTCTAGACTTAAAATCATATCCTACTCATACTTCATTGAAATGTATAATAAGAAAATAAAATTTATATAGTTAGTCGTATAAAAAAACTGTATCCCATGGTATTTGATTTTATTTTCTCAATTCGATATACAATTTACAATCAAGCAACTAAAGAGACCTAGCTAGATAGGTTACTTCAGGCAAGTTAACAACAAAATGCGAATCCGAAACATTCTTACGAATTCGATAACAGAGACATCATCTGATCTAATATATTATGTTCGATTATAATGAAAAGATGATTTTATGATCGTGATTACCGAGAAAAAGTGAAGAAGCAGCAGCGATCGCAATGAGAAGGAGAGAGAGAGAATTCAGTGGCGGAGATGGGCCATCTGTAAATTTGACTCTTGACAGCAAAAGCGACAAAAGGTCGGAGGCAAGCAATCTCTTGAATTGAAGTGAAGCAGCAGCAGTCGTTTTTCTTCGTAGTGGCTTGATGAAGCAGGCGGCAGTTTAGAGGTGTTCCTTCAGAGAGAAAGATATATACATATATATAGAGAGAGAGGAGCAAAAAAGAACCCTAGGTGCTGAGTGACATGGCCAGAGGACCGTCGTTTTGATATTTTCTTGCCTATTTGTCACTTATTTCTGTTCCGGTCACCAAAATTTTTAAATACTTGGACCTATCCCCTAATATTTTAGGTTCTCAAACTTTGAAAATGATAAAAAGAATATAATTCAATCTATATCTATAACATGTCTAAAGTTATATTATAGCAGTTTGTATAAAGTTTATGCCAAAACTTCCCCTAGATACCGAGACCCAATACTTCCATAGCTAGGATATTGTGTCAACGCTCGACATCCAGAATAATGATCCCATTGTCAATCAGATATGCTTTTGGATGAAAATCTTTAAGCAATTATTATATTAAGTTAATGACTATACCATGTATATCAGCCAATATCTAGAAAGATACACTATCTAGCCAGTATTGTAGCAGTTCTCCAACCTGCCGCAATTTGGGGACTAGGAGGACAATGACCATATCATACATAGTGGGCAAACATTCATGTAACCAAAGATTCAAGAAAAAACATTGATACGATGTGAGTTTTATAATAAGATTATAAAGAGACTTCAAAATATCATTATAATACATGCTGTAAGGGTATTTGAAGGCAAGTGTAACCACTGACCAATGCTGTAAGTATCCAGTATCGAATGAGACTAATGCAATGTATAACTCATAATTTGATTATCTCTCTATGCAACACCCATTTTGTAGGATCTCATAATACTATTGCCCTCGAGTAGATAATATAGAAAAATATGAGCACAATACAATCGCTAGATAAATTAATAAATGAGAAAGGAAGTCATATGTGCAAACCTTGGATGTCGACTATTCAAAAGGAACATACCCATATAGGTCTACATGAACATCTACAATCTATTACACATTATGCTAAAATAATATATTCACTTGAGAGAGTAAAATCAAGTCCATTGGGAAATCCCACACTCAAGTTAGCATCAAATTCACTCGGAAGAGGAAATAGGATTGCTTTTACGTAACAAAATTTAACAGAATGCGCATAGATCTGAGTAAATATTTATATAGTTAAAAGCAAAACAAGCTTGATACCAAGAAATTTGATATCTTAAGAGAGCAAGCAATTCGAGTATACAGAGTAACCATACAACAATAGTGTCTCTTTTATGTGGAAAACAACTGTTATCTGAAATGAGAAAATCATGCACAATGAAACAAAATGCAAACTTTTAAAAAGGCTGAATAAAGATGTACCTTGTCACCGAAAAATGAACCTCCAATGGGTCTCGGCGGAGCCTCAGTTAGCAAACTCAAGCTTCAATCCAGCTACAAGATGCAATTAAGTTAGCATTATTAGTAGGAGATCTAATTCCTATGCGGCTATGCCTTACCTTTTTGACAAACTCCGACGATCTATAGAAATATAACCCTCTTTTCGTCTTAAAAGTTCCAAAGAATATTCGTTTCTAATTACCTAGATACTTCCAAACAATGAAACTATTTCCACAACTACCTTCATTTCTCTCCGCGCAAATCTTTTATAAGATCAAGAGTAACGCAAAGGCCTTCTCAATCCATGACTTGAAAAATTGTCTTTGAAGAAAATAAGACAAAATAGTTTTGATTTGATTATATTAGACTGCAAGCATGGAGAATGTGGGCGACTCCTGATACGAGACCAATATAGGACTCATAAATTTAGTACGGATCATACAGAATAACGAGAGACGGATAAAAAGAAGGCGTGCTATATCATTTCTCACCTGTCTAAAACTTGACATTTAAATTAACCATGATAGCGCAGACATTAAATAACAGTTGTACATTTTCTTTAGTGTACTTCAGCTTTTGAATTCAGTACGTCAGCGGCATTACCATTCGTGATCAGTGATAGTAACATTTGAACCATATTGAAGGCAAGCTTATTCTGGATGCCATGTCAGCAAAAGTCCAACAAAATAGAAATAGCATCGACTGAAGACTTATCATAGGAACCGTGTTTTCACGCAAAAGACTAATCTTCGAAAGACATTAAAGAATCAGTAAAGTTTCTATATTTGTAATGGACTGCAGCCTTATATAGTCAGGCAGGTCCTCACTGGCTCTATTTAACATTTTAATTTCGAGAATTTGGTTCATCATTTCTGATTGAAAAAATGAATTACAGTAGAACAAACCCATAATTCAAACTAAGGACACTATCTTAACCTGAATCAAGGAATCAGATTTGCAACATAAGATGGAAAGTTTGAACAGACTATACAGTAGATGCAACTGGATCACAGAAACTGGTAATGATGAACATGTCTGCAATGAAGTATTTTAAAAAGTCATAGAGACTTCTTTCAACAATGCATGGTAACTCGAGCCAAAAATATAAGTTATATATGTATGCAGCCATGAGCGTGATATTTCACATGATCAGGTATGCATAATAAAGCAAATAGCCTATGTTTTACATGATGGTTGTGGTTGAATAGTGTTATTCTTTGCAAGATAGAACAATGCCAAAGTGTGAAATTCTTCTAATCAGTGTAGTACGATAAACACAATTCTGGTGAATTTCAAGGCAGTACTTCAGAATCTGGTGGACTTAGTGAAGTCCAATGGAATTTAATTCGATTTGTGTGAATTTCAGTGTCACACGGTTCATGAATTCTAGCTAAAGTGCAAGAAATCACACACATAACTACAATTGGGAATCAGAAGGCATGAAAGGTAACAAAGGGTAGAACTAAAAGCGAAATATGAAAAGTAATAACAGAAGTTCATACACTGGCTGCTAAAATCAAACACAACAATTCACCTTTTATTTGATTTCTGCTACTCTGAATCATAACATCCCAAAAACTTGGTAAGTGGAGCCTGATGATTGTGGTGCAGAAGTCTCATTGTTCCCCACCAAACCCAAAGACAAGGATTTGGAAGAAGCTTTGTGGGTTTCAAACTGTTTTCAGGATTACCCCTCAACACTGATATGAATCGTTTTGAAGGGTTTGAACTGTTTTCAAAATAAGATCCTATTGACGAAATCAACCTCCGAAAAGCAGGAGCTTCTGTCGATGAACTTCAAAACGTTCTCTACTTAGACCCAAATGAATTAAGGAAATCACGAAATCGATTGTAAGCAAGAACGAACAATATGCGTAGAGCAAAAACGCCTCTTATTCTCTCACTCCCGCTCTAACTACCAGAGTTATCCTTTCTGATTTTGAAAGAAATTTAAAATAGCAACTGAAACAAAATATTTGAAGGGGCAAGGTTATATCCGCAGTTGTATCTCTTGTCTTTATATTTTTTTTTAATTTGGGTTAGGCTAGAAAAAAGACATATTTTGATAGATCTCTCACTCTATTTTTTTTTTTCAAACTCAAAGTTGAAATTATGATTCCATCTCATGCAAGGTCTAAATGAGAGAACAACATCTATGGTCATGAAAATCTCGAAGATTGTTTGGTATGAGGGGACACATCAGGCGTTTCGATGACAATTGCATTGACCGGTTACTAAAGGAGTTTAAATTGGCTACCAATCGTCCGATCAAGGTTAAACTTGTTTATCGAGATGATGTATCAGACTATGAAGAGGTTTTCGAAAGCAACTTATTTCGGATTGTCTGTCCTCATCGAAGAGGTCAAAGTATGCGCATCAAGATCTTGGAAGAAGCTTGCATACTCATAGAGGCAAGAAAGGGATGAAGACAAGATCATTCTTTTGGAACTGCACTTTTAAGATTGAGGCATTTGAGCTCTTCCGAACGATGCAAAAAAACCGAATCCAGTAAGCCTAAGGCTTACACAGTTGTATCTCTTCTTCCATTTTGTAAAGAAAAAACGTCCGGTGATATAGGCTGATCAATCTACGGACTTGCAGTTAAGTAAGGTTTTGACGTAAATCCAACCGTAAACACTGCACTCACAGACATGTATATGAACTGTGGTGATGAATATACGGCTACCTGTCTATTTGAGTGTTGTTCCGAAAGAGATCTCGTCGCTTCGAGTTCTTTGATTGCTAGTTATGTTAAACATAACGAACCAATCAAAGCTGTAAGGCTTTTTAATCATATGAATATCAGTTAGTTGATGTTCCTTATTCTTATTGGGCTTGTGGTCAGGCCCATTTCGGAACCGAGCCTTTAACTTAGATCTTAGGTCCATAATCAGATGAAGTAGGGTAGGGCACCGCCAGAGACAAAACGGGAGAGAGAAAGAGAAAAGGAAAGTAAAGAGGAAGAAATAACGAAATGGGCTTCTTTTAGGGTTTTCGGCAGAACTTATAAATAGAACAGACCAAAGAGAGGCAAAAACAGATTTGGCTACCTTTTCGGGTTTTTAACTTGCATAATACAAATACAAAATGAGAGAAAAAGAGGAGAAAAGGCAATTGGCTTCCCTAGGGTTTTCTTTCGGTAGAACAGAGAACAAAAGAGGAAAACACGATTTTAACTATTATTGTGAGGGGCGTATCTCTGGGGTTTCGCGTATCTGGACAATTGGTGTCTTTTTTCTCCTGACGGCGTGAATTAGACAAAAGAGAAGGGTTAGCATCGCCGTTTTGGGTTTTCTTACGGCGGAATATAACAAAGAAGCAAAAGCGCAATTGGCTGCTTTTGTTTTTTTTTCGATCCTGGAGAACATAGAACAGAAAGTAAAGGAAGAGAGAATGCAATTAGCTGCTTTTGATTTCAATCAGCAGTAGCAACCAGACGGAGATCAAAACGTAGGGATGGATACGGTGATTTTCCGACCGATAGTTTACAGATTGTTTCTGTTGTGCAATATTTTGTGGCTCCTGCTCGGTTTGACTTTTTCTAAACGCTTATTCATCTATTTACATTCGTCTTAGAGCTATGTTAAATTTGCGCCCATGATGATGATTCGTTCGATTACTAATCGTTGTCATGGAACTCTAACGGATTTGTTTGAATAATAATTATGGTTTGATTGCTTGATTGATTTGTGAGATCCGTTTATCGGTTATCTAGTATAGTTGTGCTTATCATTAAATGCGTCGCGAACATCTAGTTTGTTAATCTGCAATGAATGCGAAAGTGGATTTAAGGGTTTAGAACTTTTCATGCTAGCATAGGTTCTTGAATGATTCATATTGTGATTGTTCATGATTCGTAATATGTCACTAACCATATCATATTACCCTATGTAATCGAAATAGATAACTTGTGCTTAAAACCAATTGTACCTCAATTCGTATAGACATATAGGATTGTCATGCAAGCGGTGTCTGCTTAACTTCTATCTTTTTTGTGGTTGTTTAAGTGGTTTGGTTTACGTGTACCGAGAGGTAGCGTATACTGATTTCGTGTTATCTGATTAGTAATCGTTGTTATCATACATATTGATTAAGTATATTAATACTCTGATCAAAATAAACAATGAAGTTAGGATTCCATGTTTTCTCTCGCATAAGTAAACTCGTTAGATAATCTCGTTAGTTAATTTTCTTAGTTATATTCATTCACCCATACTTTATTACTCGTTCAAGCATTAGTCTAATAATCAATAGCTACAATAATATTCCTGCACCCTCCGGACGCCATAGATAAAGGTCCAACTACGTCCAATCCCCAACGAGAAAAAGGTATTGGCTCAGAAATAGACTCTATAGGCACTACTGGCACATGAAGTTTGTTGTCATACCTTTGACATGGATCACACTTTTTTACCATTTCTTTAGCATCTGCCATTATGGATGGCCAGTAGTATCCAACTAATAATACCCTCAGGGTTAGTGCCCTATAGCCACAATATGCTGATCCTTACCAACCGTACAGTTATGATAAAACGATTTGGGATTCTTCAACCCCCAAACAACGCAGGAGAGGTCTGCTGAAGGATTTTTTTATTATAAAGAACCTCTCTTATGATAAAAAAAAACCACGAGCCTTGTGTTTAATTTTCCTTGCCATAGCTTTCTCCAGAGCCAAAACCCCATCCGAGATATATTAAAGAAGGGGAAATCTTTAGTCTTTAGGTTGAACTATTTGTATACACAAGCTTTCCTCCTCATCCTTATTCTCATTTGATTGTATAGATGGGCATAAATTAAAAACTAACAAACTCAACCGAAACTAAAAATACATCAAATAAATTAATCAATAATTTTGAAATCAGCATAAATTTTAAATTTAATTAACACTAATAGAGAACAAAATCTTAAAAAGTGATTTTAAACTACGCATAAATAGTTGGTGTTGTAAATCTTAACATAAAAAGTTAAAAAATTATTTGTATTGTTCTGGTTGCCACGGAACTTGGATAATCTTATTTTAAACATAATTTGAATAGATTAATTCAGAGATTAGGGTTGAGATGAGTAGGAATGAAAATTGAGATGATAAAAGAATGATATAACCCTACCTAAAAAGGATGATAGATATGGCAGCCGCAACCTCTTCGGACTCAGCTGCCGGACCTTTTAACTATTCGTTTATTGTTTAGGTTAGGGTTTGACTTGTACAACGCACTCTTTTTAATACATAAATTGAAAATAAAAGTTATATAACATATATAATTAGTAAAATTGGTCTGGTCACCGTCAGGTTCTTATCAATCCGACTTCCGATCCTCCTGAACTATTAACGGCCCTAGTTGTATTTGATAAGTAAAAGTACCCATAAAAACCCTACCAGATATAGAACCCATAAAAAATCCAACCTTCAACAATAATGAACATGAAGTTCCCTCGAGTAACTCTTTACCTCATATTTCATCTCAATTCAAAACTGTTAATTTTTGAACCACCAGAGGTGAGTCGGCGGTTTATAATTTGTTTAATTGATGGGGATGACACCGACAGTTGAAGATTCTCTAACCACCAAGGGTGTTTTCATCCGTCGATTGAAAGTTCCTCAGCCGGCAGGTTAATATTATATCTATTTCTAACAATTTATATGAAATTTTCTCGCTTTCGACCGCTGGTTGAACAATTGTCAACCGCCGATTGGAAACTCCCCCGACGGCCGAGAATTGTTCAACCGCCGGTTAAGGGATTTTTAAAAACATCATCATCAAACTGATGATACGAGGTGTGATGTTATACCAATCGTATTTCTTCACGTAAATTGTTTCCTGGGGATGATGTCCGAATACTCCATCCCAAACGTCGTGAGTACCTATCAATCACGTACAAATGGTCCCTCCAGTTCGTCCAGTGCCTACCCTCTAGCGCGTATCGGAGTTTATCTCATCTTGACAGACCAGTTCAAGGATCAAGGGGAGGCAACGGCTTCTCTTGGACCCAGCCGAACTGTCGCATCACTCAATTCGGGTGGTAAACATTGCTTACGAGAATTAGTGGAATAATGTTGCGATACAAACCTATTTCGTGCTCTGGGAACAATGCACGAACATCCTCGTAAGGTCAAAATATCACCTACAAATAAACATAAAGACATATAGATATTTAATAATAAATACACATATTAATCGGTGGCGTAAAAAAAGCAAACTTAAAGCCCTCTCTTCTTGCACCGTGAGAATGTCACGGTAGTACGACTTCCCATGAATAAGTGCTCCAGTAAGCTTTTTCGGTGACCACGTCAGCATCTTTAGATCGGCCGGTTGTAACCAAGATTCAGCATCGCCCGGAAAACAAGAAAGTGGTCATACACCCAACACTCTAACAACGCCGAAAAGCCAACCAATCTCTTCAAGGAGTGATTCGAAATGCCTCCCAAACTCTTGTACAACCATACTAATGCATAAGTATCCCATGCATACTCATTAAGTTTCCCCAAGTGCTCGAGATGATGGAGAAAATCGCATTGGATGTTCTTGTGGCTAGTGTTCGTGAAGATTGTACATCCGAGGAAGAACATGATGTATTTCATAGCATCTTTTTTCTTAATCTCTGTAGTGAGCGCGACATTGGAATCCAAATATGCGGCCCCAGAAAACGTCTCCCTTAGCCATCGGAGGCCAAACCCACTCCCATCATGCGCCTTCATTTCTGCTTGCACGTCTTCCGCCGAAACTCCCAACAACGAGGCATATCGTGCATATATCTGATCTATCAACTCCATCCTAAAGGCGTCGATATTCTCCCATTGAATGGGAGGCCGGTAATCACTTTGTCCAACGTGATGGTCATCTGGACGAACGAGAACTGGAAGGTGTTGGTCTGCTGGTGCCCCCTCTCAATGCATACCTCGTCCAACTATGGGTGCGAGTTGAACTTCGCCAGAGGTCGCATAAGTGGCTAGAATGGAGTATCTTCCAATATAGCCTTGACCCCTAGATGTTTGCTAAGGTTTCATTGACCGAGTAGTCCGTACTTCGATTAGACTGTGATGCCAGATCGGGACAAAAAAAAAAGAAGCATTGATATACCGTAATTAAATATAGTTGGAGTGTAACATAAATAATTAAGTGCGAAATTTAAAAACTTACGCCGTCCATAAATGTGAAGTAGGCCTCATGTTGCGTATAGTCCGGGAAACAAATGATATTTTTCTGCTCTAAGAAAAGGTCCCTACATCCCTCCGGATCAGTTGGACAGCCTTGGGTACGGACCTCTCGTGGAGTTGATGGCTCAGGTGCTTCGTCTCCTCCTCCTCCTCGTAGTTTATAAGTGCACGGCGTTGCCTAAGGACCTCTCGTGAAGGAGATGGTTGTACTCCGCGCTCCCTTGTGGCATCGTATTTTTTATGCCTCACGGAGCATTCCGTATGCACCGTGCGATCCTCACGTTCGGCCCAATCGACTCGATTTCCCTTTGACCGACTACTACCATCACCTTTTTTGGGCGAACGGCTTCTTCCCGTTCACGCCTTTCCACTTTTTTTCCTCTCTCCTTCTCGAGTCTAGGTACCTCATGCCTGTGAAAATATAACAGATATTAACACTCAAACTTAAAATCGAATATGACCCGCCAAGGTGAGGTTGGGTTTACCCGCATGGACCATAAATTCCCTACAAATAAAAAACATCTTCCTCGTCGAAGCTGCCCAACCTCAACCGGAGGGGTTCAAGAACAATCTGGAAAAAAATAAGCTACCCCGCCGGGTGGATTATTCTCATCCAGCGGGGATCAAGAACATAGTCGTGAACCACCATTAAAACAACTCGTAACCAACTCCAATCCAACCCAAAAACATCTATTGAACGAAAAATCAAGCCTTCTAACATCAATATAGCACTTATAACACCTAGATAAACATGTGTTTGCCCTACTCTAACACCTTGAATAACACAAATTTAGAAAAACACAACAAACTAAATATAACCAAAACAAATAATTAGAAGAGATTCTTAATTTTTCTCCTTGCCCATTGTTGTTGTTTGTTGGATTAGAATCTTCCGGAGCTGTTGAAGAACAATTTTTGGTTACACGAAAATCTTAATTTTCTGATTTTGGGTTTTGGAAGTTTTAAGAAGGAGATGAGAGGGGGAGATTAGAGGTTTGGAGGTGTTTTTGTTTTGGAGATGGTTAGAGTTTAGGGTTAGGGATTAGTAAATCAGTCGGAGGTTTTTTTAGTATAATTTTGGGGATAATTAAAATAGGTAAGGGGGTACTTAAAAATGGGGCTACTTATCGCAATGGGAGCCAATTTAGCCAAAGCCCCAAAAGTATAGTATTTTTAAATTTTTATTATTTTGTTCCTACATTCCGTTTGTTCATCCACTGGTTGAGATTTTTTTAACTATCGAACCACTTATATTTGGTTTGGTTTATTTTAGGCTGAGGGTAATTTTGAAAAGTGTTTTGAGTATTAAGTATTTTGGTATAAAGTGGTGAGAGATTTGAGCAGCCTAGTTGTATTAAATGTTCATTACCCGCATTAATGAAAGTAGTTGGGGTATTTATACCCTTAATTACGGACCCATAGGCTTACGAGTCAAGTTATGAATCCGGGTCAAGTTTAAGGACCCATTACTCAATTAATTTGATTAGCACATAACTTAGTCAAAAAAGTGTTTAGGTGTTTATTTACTTTTGTCATGTCAGATTAGTTTAGTGGCAAGTTTATGTCTGAATTACCCCAGTCTAGATAACTCAGTAAGTTGTGACTGGATAATCCAAACTCATCAGTAGCCCTTTTTTAGGCCTTGTCAAATATCTTTGGTAGGACTAAAAACTTTACTTGGCCAGCAGCAACTTTTACCGCCCCGCTCAGTCACTTCGTGTTGGGAGGTTTATCTTCATTATTAACTCAGTTCGAAGTA
This sequence comes from Limnanthes douglasii subsp. nivea, assembly GCA_036936605.1. Lineage (NCBI taxonomy): Eukaryota > Viridiplantae > Streptophyta > Magnoliopsida > Brassicales > Limnanthaceae > Limnanthes > Limnanthes douglasii. The sequence goes on along the minus strand of JAUPFV010000002.1, from coordinate 299,820,542 downwards.
TTTTCGGACTGACTTCTTTTCCTAGAATACTAAGAGTTTTCTTGTTGGATCGTGGGACACGTGTCAAAATCTGGTTCGACCTACCAGCCGTTTTTCTACCTAGATCGGCGCACCCACTAAGTCTAAAAAGTTACATAGGCATTTAATCCTACCCACGTTTGCGCCGTCTTAAATCATCACCAAATCCTCTTCAACTTCTCCTAGGTAATAGTTACTTTTTCTACTGTTATATAAATCATTTTTCACTATTCCATTGTCTTCATCACTCAAAAATTTTATAGAGAGATTTTCACAATTCCATTGTCTTCATCATTCAAAAAATTTATAGAGAGATTTTCGCTATTGTCTTCAAACTTGTTCTTGAATAGTTTTATGTTCACAGCTAGAAACATACTTGTGAGAGGTAGCTAGTTGAACTTATCAGAGCTAGAAAAGGCAAGAAAAGTTGAAAGGGAGAATCAAATTGTTGCTGGTCTCTCAGTCTCCCCAAGCGAAAAGTCTGGTAAACCAACCCAGGAAGCTGACCAAGGGTCATCCTCATCTAGAAATCCAAGACCCAAACAATTATTCAAACCAAGTCTCTCTCATCTCCTCTCAGGTTCTTCTGTTCAGGAGTCCCAACCCTCCATTGCCAAGGAAAAACCAGTTTCGAGTGTCAGAAAACCCTCCCCTTTCTTAGTCATGGCTTCAGATATTAAGAAGTCCTCCGAAAAATCAACCCCTCGTCGGACGACCCGTCTGTCCAAATATCAAACAACTACATCTCCGCCAAATCCCTCCGGATCGGAGGCATCTAAATCAACTTCAAAAGATAAGCCCTCCGGATCGAAGGCATCTAAAGTAGCCAAAAAGGCCAAACCCTCTGGATCTCAATCTCAACCGGGCACCCGCTCATACATCCGAACAGCCTTTAGTGCCAGAAACTGATCCTCCGTTATCCAAGGCAACATATAAACCTTTCACAGTGATGGAAGAAGTAATGGAGGACAATATCGAAGAGCCCCCCTTTGAAACTGAAGCATCAGGTCAAATCGGGGACGCCGCCTCTGATAGGAAAGGAAAAGGCAAAGTCAAGGTTGGTTTGGCTCATCCAGATCTCCCGGCGTTCTTGGAGGGCAAGGTTGGACCTTGCTTCAAAAATGTCAATGTTAAATATTTGATGGCCCTGCAGAATATAAACTATGTCGACACTCATACTACTGAGTTGGGCCAGATCCGGACAAAGTGGGAGATCCCAGAGTCAGTGCAGGTGAGGATACTTGTCACTTTGGAGACTCCGATGGACTGTAAACTCAATGAGGTCGTCATCTTCACTGAGGTGTTAAACTGGGGACTTCGGTTCCCACTGGACCTAGAAATTGTAAAGTATTTCCACCTGGTGAAACTTTCCCCAAGCCAACTGAGCCCAAACGCATGGTATTCTCTCCTCGCTTGTATTATGGCATCGAGGTTGTCTAAAATCTCTCTCTCAATGTAGCAATTTTCCGTTGTGGCAAGTCTATGCAAGAATCACCACATTCCCTTCTACCATCATAATATGGGGAACAATTTCAAGGTGGTAGACGACTTATTGGAGTCTGAGAAGAACTGGAGGACACAGTTCTTGTTCATCAGTGGGTCATGGGAGAATGGTAAGAAGACTAAATCCAATACCAACCCTAGTATGTTAACTAGCAGATGGAAGAGTACGTGTAAGTTCTCTATCTTTATCTTTCATGTTCTTCTTCTTAACTCACAAGTATTATTCTCCTGATTTATTTGTCACTTCTTATTCAGTTTTTCCGAAGGAGTTTACCGGACACCTGGAGGAGAGGCAAATAACATGTGCCAAACTTAACGCATGGGCTGCGGAGCGTTGGGGGATTGCTTTCCACAACTGCTTCACCTCAGGCAATCTGGTGAGGTTCCATCTGTGGAACACCACAGGTCGGAGAGATCTCACATGGGAAGAACTAACTACACCTCCTCAATCCTGGTGTAATCCTGAAACAGACAGAATCCAAAGATGGTAAACTGATCTTGCCTTCTAGAGCCAAAGATCCCAGCAAAATGAAACGGAAGAAGAAGAAAGTCACGACAGAGGCAGTCCCAGCTGCCACAGAGGGGACCGGTTTGGGGAACCAAAGAGGATTCAACGCTGCCTTGCTCAAGGTAGTAGAGGCTGAGACTGTTAGGGAGGTAGTAGAATCACAAAACCCACCAAAGCCTCCCAAAAATAACCGGAAAAGAAGAGCAAGCAGTGACGAAAAGGGTGCCAAAAAGAAAAAGGTCACCTTAGGGGAAACATAATTTTTCGCCTTTCAGAGCTTCTACCTTCACCAGCCCCTATTGACCCCGCTCTACCAGAGAATATTCCAACAGGTCTGCAGTCCGGAGAGGGTACCGGAGGAGGGATTGATGGAGTAGACATTAGTGCCCTTCAAGACATTGATCTTTACTTTAAAAAAATTGAGAAGGATGACTTTGCTGGTCCTTTTCATCCTTCAAGCTCTTCTAACATGGTGACTTATAATGGTAAGTCTTTCTTCGTCTCCGGAGAACAAGATATTGTGGCCCATTCCCTTCTTGGTCACATCCAACCAGTGCTCGATCTAGAGAGACAAATGAAGAGTCAGACTGCACTCATCAACACCCTCACTACTGACAAATAGTCTATGTCCACCAATCTTCTCAATGCTAATCGGAGCATAGAAGAACTGAAAAAAGAGATTAAAATACTGAGGAAGGACAAGGAAGATCTATCAACCAAGCTTGCCACTTTAGAGACGGCCAGTACCGAGCTTCAAGTTAAGTGCTCCGGTTCGGAAAAAGATCTCACAACATTTAGGGAAGACTTGAAGACCAAAGATGGTGTCATTCAAACCTTGTCCGGTGAGAAGACTTCTTTAGAGGTACTGTGTCTAAGGTGATCAAGGAGAAAGAAGACTTGGTGAAGGAGCAGGAACAAACTATTCAGGAAAGCATTTATAAATATATCAATGAGGTGATAGACTCCCTTGAGAAAAGGTACGATAAAGTTAGGTAGGACATGTTGTTGCTCTTCCATGAGACATTTCTGAAGAGGACCCTTGGTCTCCTATGAAAATATGTAGAATACGAAGATTTTCCTCATCACACCATGACAACTAGCGACAAGTACAACTTTTCCAATGGAATTGACTCCACTACTGAATACGAAGAAGGAACGAGTGAAAGTTCGAGTGCCGAACTCAAAAGTCCCAAAAAATGAGGTGATGAAGGAAAATCTGAAGAGGACAAGCCCTAAGGTTTAAACATGTTTTTGTTTTCTTACTTTTCTGAACTATTAAAGTCCTTAGATGGCCAAGGCATTTTTAAAATGTCATCCGGTTTGAGTACGGATAAGTCTTTTAAAACACTTAAAGTCCTTGGATGGCCAAAGACTAATTTGTAATTTGGTAATGTTATCTGGTTTCAGTCCAGACAGGTTTATTTAATCTTGATTTGTTTTATACTTTCTTTTCTCTTAATTTTAATGGCTAATATTTAAATAGCCTCAATTATTTCAGAAGTATTAAAGTGAGAGTGTTTAATATCTCTGATGATATGTATTTAATGATCATCCCTCAACCAGGTTAATCCGATCTATCAAAGATCCAAAATGTTAAATCAAAGACTTGTGCTTGAATAGAAGTGTAGCTAAACCACATCGGATGTTTTAAGAAGGCATCATATTTTATTGAATGAACAAACCGAACACCTCATTAAAACCTCCCCACGCCAACAGGGTAGGAAAGAGTATGCCCCCTAATATTTACACTAACATTTAACAAGTAAATATTTACACAACTTTTATTCTAGATATAACCTGAGGTGTTCAATATTCCAAGGGTGCTTTATAACCCTTCCTTATTTGTCTTGAAGCCTATATGTCTCAGGCTTAAGCTTTTCGAAGACCTCATAAGGACCTTCCCAGTTCGGAGCCAGCTTATCGAACTGCTTCTCCTTAGTATGTAAGAAATGTTTTCTCAAAACTTTATCTCCTAGTTAAAAATCTCGTCTCCTGATCTTGGAAGCAAATCTCCTTCTCATCAAGCTTTGGTAGTGGGTTGTTCTAAGATGAGATTTAACCCTTCTTTCTTCTATTAAGTCCAACTGATTCCTAATTGCCATCTCATTGGCTTGTTCAGAATAATTATGGACCCTGTATGATGATAGGGTTGCTTTATAAGAGTAATAGCATATATCCCATACACCAAGGCAAAAGGAGATTCCTATGTAGCAGCCCTAGGAGTAGTTCGGTATGCTCACAACACTTCTTGCAGATAGCTCGGCCACTTCCCTGCAGCCCCTTCTAAATTCTTTTTTAATCCGGACAAAATAGTCCTGTTTGCCACTTCAACCTGACCATTTGCGTGTGGGTGAAAAGGAGAAGATAAGCAATTTTGAATGCCCCTAAAGGCTGATAAGTGCATTTAATGTCACTTATTACGCTTCCATTAGTCTTAAAATCATCGCCGGTTCTCATGTATTTGTTGTGTTTTAACGTGTTTTTAAAGTATTCCTAAATGTGCTTTTGAGGATGATAAATCTGTAAATCTAATCCTGGAGTTGTGTGCGGGTGGTGAGCTTTTCGATCGGATTATTACCAAGGGGTCTTATAGTGAAAAGGCTGCTGCTTTGGATGAGAATGTCGATCTTAAAGCAACTGATTTCAGATTGTATGTCGTCATCTAAGAGGTCAAAGTATGTGCGTCAAGATCTTGGAAGAAGCTTGTATGCTCATGGAGGCAAGAAAGGAATGAAGACAAGATCATTCTTTTGGAACTGCACTTTTAAGATTGAGGCATTTGAGCTCTTCCGAACGATGCAAAAAGCCGAATCCAGTAATCCTAAGGCTTACACAGTTGTATCTATTCTTCCATTTTGTAAAGACAAAAATTACGGTGATATGGGTCGATCAATCCACGGACTTGCAGTTAAGAAAGGTTTTGACGTAAATCCAACCGTAAACACTTCACTCACAGACATGTATATAAACTGTGGTGATAAATATACGGCTACCTGTCTATTTGAGTGTTGTTCCAATAAAAATATCGTCTCTTAGAGTTCTTTGATTGCTAGTTATATTAAACATAACGAACCAATCAAAGCCGTACGACTTTTTAATCATATGAATATCAGTTAGTTAATGTTCTTTATTTTTATTGGGCTTGTGGTCAGGCCCATTTCAGAGCCGAGCCTTTAACTTAGCTCTTAGGTACAGAATCAGATGAAGTAGGGTAGGGTACCACCAGAGACAAAACGGGAGAGAGAGAGAAAATGAAAGTAAATAGGAAGAAAAAATGAAATGGGCTTCTTTTAGGGTTTTCGGCAGAACTTATAAATATAACAGACGAAAGAGAGGCAAAAACAAATTTGGCTACCTTTTGGGGTTTTTAACCTGCAGAATACAAAGCGAGAGTAAAAGAGGAGAAAAGACAATTGGCTTCCCTAGGGTTTTCTTTCGGTAGAACTGAGAACAAAAAAAGGAGAAAAAACGACTATTATTGTGAGGGGTGTATATCTGGGGTTTCACCTATCTGGTGTCTTTTTCTCATGGCGGCGTGAATTAGACAAAAGAGAAGGGTTAGCAGCGCCATTTTGGGTTTTCTTACAGCAGAAGACAACAAAGAAGCAAAAACGCAATTGGATGCTTTTGTTTTTTTTATCCTGCAGAACATAGAACAGAAAGTAAAGGAAGAGAGATCGCAATTGGCTGCTTTTGATTTTGATCGGCAATAGCAACCAGACGGAGATCAAAACGCAGGGACGGATACGGTGGTTTTCCGATCGGTAGTTTAAGGATTGTTTCTGTTGTGCGATACTTAGTGGCTCTTGTTCGGTTTGGCATTCTCTAAACGCTTATTCATTTATTTACATTCGTCTTAGAGTCACGTCTTGCTTAGCCTTGTATTTCTTGCCATTCATTTTGCTTGGGGCTTTAGCTCTACCCGGCAAGGCTAGATTTCCATCCTTTTCATCTGTCTTCTGAAGAATCACCTCCGGAGGGGGTGGAGTGGTTAATTTCTCCCAAGACAAGTCTCTCTGACCGGTTGTATTCCAGAGATGGGATCTTAACAAGTTGCCTCCGGTAAAACAGTTGTGGAAGCGATTTCTCCATTTCTCAGTAGCCCAAGCATTTAGCTTGGCACAAGTGGTCTGCCCCTCCTCTAAGTAGTCATTAAACTCCTTCGACAGCACTACCAAAAAATAAAAGAAGTGAAATTAAGCAAAAAAAACTTATTATAAGAAAAGATAGAAAAATATAATGAAATATTTACCTGTGCTCTTCCATCTCTTGGTAAGCATGCTTGGATTGTCACCAGCTTTAATCTTCCTCCCATTCTCCCAAGCACCATTGATAAACAAAAATTGAGTCTTCCAGTTCTTCTCCGACTCAAGCAAGTCATCCACCACTTTGTAAGTGTCACCCATATTGTAATGATAGAAGGGGATGACATGGTTTCTGCAAAGGCTGGCCACAGCAGCAAACTGCTCCATCGGAAGTGGGATTCCGGAGAGCCTAGAGGCTATGATGCAAGCCATGTGGGTGAACCAAGCATTGGGGCTCAATTGGCTTGGGCAGAGCTTTATGAGATGGAAATATCTGACGATCTTTGGGTCTAAGGGAAACCTAAGCCCCCAGTTTAATAGCTCAGTGTAGAAAACTATCTCACTGAGCTTGGAATCCATGGGCGTCTCCGGATTGACCGGTATCCTCACTTTAATATTTTATGGGATCTCCCACTTCGTCCGGATCCGGCCCAGTTCAACTGTGTGAATAAAAGCGTAATTGATCTTCTACATGGCTAGCAGATACTTTACACTCACTTTGTGGAAGCAAGGTCCCACTTTTCCTACGAGGCACTCCGGCAGGTCCGGGTGTTTTAAACATAACTTCTCCTTGCCCTTGTTCTTCTTGACAATGGCAGTCTCAATCGTCTGCCCGGAGACATCGGTCTCAAAAGGGGCTTATTCAACACTGTCCTCCATTACGTCTTCCATTACCATGGAAGGGTTATCAGTTGTTTTTGGGAGGGAAGTGCTAGTGGTTGGCTCAGTAAGCTGTCTGGATGGCTAAGCATTGCTTTCTTTTGGTGGTCTGGAGTCCGGCTGGGGCTCAGATCCGGAGGGTTCGTTTCGAAAGCTTGAACTGGTGGCTTCCGGACCGGACAGTTTGTCCTTAGGAACCTTGATGGGTTCTGACCCTGTAATTTTATCCTTGGCCCCAGACTTAGAGGGCACAGATTTTGGAGATTTAGACTGTGAAGCGACAGCCTGGCTTTTTACTAGACGACCTCTTCGTCGATTTACTAGCTTTTCTGGGGATATGTCAACATCTGATCCCATAGAAATGAATGTGAAGGGTCTCTTAGTGCTTGTAACTGCTTTCTCTTGTTCAACAATAGGCTCTGATTCCTGGACCGATGAGCCTGAGATGATCGGTGAAAGACTAGGCTGAAATAACCTTCTAAGTTTGGAGTTTTTGGCAGAAGACGAACCTCGATCAGGCTCTGAGTTTGATGTTTCAGATTTGTCAATAGGAGAGACTGGGAGGCCTGCAGCAATGCGCCTTTCTCGTTCGACCCTTTGTGCTTTCTCTAACTCCGACAGATTCAGCCACCCACCTTTTACTAAAGCGTTTCTTTCTGTAAACATAAACTTACACTATAATGGGTTTTTAGAAAAGAGAGATAAAAGCTTTGAAGATTAGAAGTGAAAAGGTGATGAAGATGGTAAAACAATGAAAAATGAGTTAATTTATACTAAAGAGACAAAAGATACCTTGAAACCTAGGAGAATACGAAAAGATAGAGTAATGATTAGAGACTGCGCTGACATCACCAACATTAATTGAAGAGGTTACTTTTTTAAGTAAGTAGCAGCGCCGTTCTAGGAGAAAAACGGCTGGTGAGGCGAATCAGAAAGGGACACGTGTCCCACGATCTATGGCAAAACCTTTGAGCTTTTGAGAGTTTTGCCAGTCCGGATAAAACCGTTATACAAAGCGAAATCAGTCCGGACATTGTTACAGGTGGTCATGAACGATTTTTAGGTCTTGCCAAAGGCCTTCGAACATAACCTAAAAAAGGGGCTACTCATCAGTCCGAATTTTCTCACCACTCACTGTAGAAACCGGACAAGGGAAATTCGGACAAAAACCACTCACTAAACCAGCCGAACAGAACTAAAGTATTAAAAACTAAACACTTTATGACTAAGCTAATTGCTAGACAGCTTAATAAACTAATGGGAACTCGACCCGATTTCATAAGTTCGACCCGAAAGCCCATGTGGCCCATACTTAAGGGTATAAATACCCAACCACTTTCATTAATGAGGGTAATGAACATTTAATACAACCAGGAAGCTTAAATCTCTCACTACAAACCATCTAAACATTAAATACCTTTGAAACACCACACAACACCTGACAAAATTACCCTCAGACTGAAATAATCCATACCAAGTCTAATAATCATACGTTGTTGCATAAGTGAATTCTTGTCATATACACCTAGTCTTCGTGGGAACGAACTTACTTACTTATTACTTGCTACTATTTGACCACGTATACTTGCGTGAAAAAAAGGATAACAAGTTTTTGGCGCCGTTGTCGGGGACTCGGTGTTATTTGACAGTTTTATTGCTTATCAGCAGGGGTCGTTATAAAACCAATGACTTGATTCGGTTACTTTCTTTTCGTGTGTTTTCTTGTTCTTCAGGTACTTGAGCGTGTATGCAAACACGGTCTCAAACTAGAGCACTAGTACAAAAGGATCTTGAAACAAGCCACGGAACAGAGCTACTAGTCTCAAATTCTGATACTAATTCTACAATGAGAGATCCAGCTCCAAAAGCACTAATGGAGTACTCTCAACCAAAGATCATGGATATTCATTCTAGCATTGTCAGACCCAATATTGTTGTGAATAGGTTTGAGATTAAACCCGGCACTATTCAGATGATGCATAATTCTTGTCAGTTTGGGGAAGCTTCATCTGAGGATCCTAATATGCACATTATGACCTTCCTTGAATTTTTTGATACTTTCAAGTTCAACGGCGTTTCAGATGATGCCATAAGACTCAGACTCTTCCCATTTGTTCTGAGGGACAAAGCTAAGAGCTGGTTACACTCTTTACCAGCAGGCTGGATCACTACTTGGGATATACTTGCGCAGAAATTTCTCTCAAAATTTTTCCCATGGCAAGAACAGCCGCCATGAGGAATGCTATTACTCAGTTTTCTCAGTCATATGGTGAATCTTTAAGTGAAGCTTGGGAGCTTTACAAAGAGATGCTCAGAAAATGTCCTCATCATGGGATGCCTAATTGGTTAGTAATAAATTGCTTCTACAATGGTTTGAGTGCGCAAACAAGGCCCATGGTCGATGCTGCATCTGAGGGGGCCTTATTAACGAAAAGCTGTGAGGAGGCTCACGAGCTCCTTGAGATGATGGCTGCTAATGAATTCCAGAACCCTTCTCAGAGACTATCACAACATAAAGTAGATGGTATTCTTAACATAGACACTTCCACTGCTATAGCAGCTCAGCTTGAAGCTCTGAACATAAAGGTGGAATTCTTTAACTAAACTAGGGATACATCAGGTAGCTAGTGTGTGCGAGATTTGTGCTGGAGGGTATGACGCTCACCAATGCCCTATCTTTACTGAGTCAGTGAAATTTGTGAGTAACTTTCAGATGCAGAATCAACAACCTATCTCAAACACCTATCACCCAAGCAACAGAAATCATCTGAACTTCAGTTTGAGCAATAATTAACAAGGTAATCAGCATTATGGTGCTAAGCCATACACTTCTCCTGGATTTCAGCAACAAGGTCAGCAACATCAATCTCAACAGTATGCCCAAGACAACCTCGGAATCAACATCCTGGCTCTTCTCAACATTCTGTGAGAGACTCTAAATTTGAAGAGATGAAGTTAATGATTAAAAGTCTGATGGTATCTCACAAGACCTTGGAAAATCAGATTGGGCAGATGGCCAGTAACATGATCGTTCGACCTCAGGGAGTTCTTCCTAGTGACACGGAACATAATCCAGGTAAACGGGACGACAATGAGCAATGCCAAGCTATCACCTTGAGATCAGGAAAGATTGCCGAGAACCCCACAGTTGAACAAGAGGCTGAATCTTCTCAAAATCAGCCCTCATCTGAGGTTAACTCTGATGAAGATCAGCCACCTAAAAAGCCATCTCAGTCAGATGTTGAGCCTACGATCTACCCTCCTCCACCTTTTCCGCAAAGGTTGCAGAAACAAAAGTTAGATACTCAGTTTGGGAGATTCTTGGAGGTATTCAAGAAGCTACACATCAGCATACCCTTTGCTGAAGCATTAGAGAAAATGCCTAGTTATGCCAAGTTCATGATGGGAATTCTGTCGAAAAAGCTAAAGCTTGGTGATTTTGAGACGGTGGCGCTCACTGAGGAATGTAGTGCGATCTTACAACAAAAATTGCCTCCCAAGATTAAAGATCCAGGAAGCTTCACCATTCCGTGTTCAATCAGTAATTTATCTTTCAACAAATATTTATGTGACTTGGGAGCGAGCATTAATCTGATGCCCTATCTGTGTTTGAGAAACTTGGGCTACCTGAGCCAAAACCGACTAACATCTCTTTGCAACTAGCTGATCGCTCTATCACATATCCTCGTAGTATCGTGGAAGATGTCTTAGTAAAGGTAGGTAAGCTTATCTTTCCGGCTGACTTTGTTATCTTGGATTTCAAAGAGGACAAAAACATCCCCATAATCATGGGAAGACCATTCTTGGCTACGGGCAAAACTTTGATTGATGTCTAGAAAGGGGATCTCACTATGAGAGTGCAAGATCAGAAGGTCACTTTTAATGTTTTCAAGGTCATGCAATCTCCAACAGAGGATGAGGAATGTTTGAGGTCGGATATGGTCGATTTTCTGCACAGTAATGAGTGTAATCAGTTTGCGAGTTCAGATGTTCTTGGCAGAGTTCTACATGTTGAAGTTGTCTTCATAGACGAAGAAATATCTGAATGTGTTCAACTATTACAGGAAGCCCCGTATCAAAAAAGGCTCAATATTCCACATGAGTCGCTTGGACTGGGTGATCTTAAGGAGTCTCAAGAAAGACTTAAACCTTCTCTAGAAGAAGCTCCTAAACTTGAACTCAAACCACTACCCGATCATCTCAGGTATGCTTTCTTAGGAGAATCATCTACATTACCTGTTATTATTGCATCTAACCTTTCAGGTAGTGAGGAAGAAAAGCTATTGAGAGTTCTGAGGAAGTTCAAATCAGCCATTGGTTGGTCTATAGCAGATATCAGAAGATGTATAAGGAAAAAAGTCAAGAAATGGCATGATTGGAAGCTTTTACATAAAGCTTTTGAGCTGGGTCAAATAGTTCTTCTTTTCAACTCTCGTCTAAAGCTTTTCCCTGGAAAGCTCAAGTCAAGATGGTCTGGACCTTTTAAAGTCAAGATGGTTTGGACCTTTTAAAGTCAAGACAATATATCCACATGGAGCAGTTGAAATCTATGAGGAATCGCAGACAAAGCATTCAAAGTCAATGGTCAACGACTCAAGCATTACTATGGCGATGTGGTGAACCATGAGGAATTCATCATCAGCCTCGACACTACATGATTCTGAGTGGTATCGTCGAGCTATCGACTTTAAACAAGCGCTTCGTGGGAGGCAACCCACTGAGAAATAATGACCAACACTGCTGGACAACTAGAGGAATTTCTTGTATCTTTTAATTTCTTGTAGTTTCATTCATCATAGTAGTTATTCATGATAGACAATGCATCTTCATGTTAGTCATGCTTATTTGCATATTCATATCATGATTATATAGACTGTATTTAGGATTGAGTTAGTCTATTAGCATAGCATTTTGTTCATGCATTTTGCATCTTTGATCCCTTGAGTTGTTGTTTCTACTTAAGTAGCCAATGATGAAAATTGTTTGGAATGACAGTAGGAATAAAATCTAATTAGGTTGCTTGTAAGTTAGCTTGCTTGATGTAGAAGCACAATTAATACACGTACACTCATCGATTGTTTTTAAGCTAGTTACGGACACACTTGATTATTGTTATACATAATCCTTGCTTAGGTTCAGAATCATACCTTAATCCTTTATTGGCTTATGGATCACAAATATATAAGTTTGGGGGAGTTAAAAGATAAATATGCGTATTATTCAGTTAGGCGTCAAAGGCTAGTAGTCGCTCGTTGACGTACGTCCTCTCGCTGGGGGCTACGTATTACGAGTAGTCTAGGGGTGGAATGAGATGGAGCGAAACGCACTCATTCCCAATCGGTAAAAAAACAAATGAGAAGAAAAATAAAAATAAAATAAAATATGAAAAATAGAAGGCAAAATTGGCTAGGATGAGCTCTTTGGTACTCGAGTTATTAAGTTCTATGGGACTTTGTGTCTAGTGACCTAAGACTTTTTTGGTATGGGATCCGCTAACCTAAAGCTCGATGTATGGGAACCATTGTATAAGTCTTTTGGGGACCTCATCCATTGCACGGTCAAATAAGCCTTTGCGTGTCTGTATATAGAATAAAGCATAATACAGTTTTGACAACCCCGGGGAAATATGGATGTGCATCTTGACTATGAAGAATCAAGGTTGTATTTCGTTTCTAAACTTGTGATCATTATGATAAGAACAAGTAAGGTCCATTAATTTGTACTAAAAACATGTCGATTGAGTTTGAGCAAACATGCACACTCCACACTTGTATTGCTAGCATTTGAGTACCTAATTATTTTGCATGTCGAGGTCATTACATTCGTTGAGGCATTTATGCTGAATTAGTTTTGGTTACTTGTTCGGGATCATTGTATTATTTTAAATTCAGTGCATTCATGCATCATTTGTTAAACCTGTTTTGCATTTCTTGAGGACAAGCAACAGTTTAATTTTGGGGGTTTGATAAGTGCATTTCATGTCACTTCTTACGCTTCTATTAGTCTTAAAATCGTCCCCAGTTCTCATGTATTCATTGTGTTTTAACGTGTTTAAACGTATTTTTCAAGTATTTCTAAAGGCGCTTTTGAGGATGATAAATCTGTTAATCTAATCATGGAGTTGTGTGCGGGTGGTGAGCTTTTCGATCGAATTATTACCAAGGGGTCTTATAGTGAAAAGGCTGCTGATTCGGATGAGAATGCTGATATTAAAGCAACTTATTTTGGATTGTCTGTCCTTATCGAAGAGGTCAAAGTATGCGCATCAAGATCTTGGAAGAAGCTTGCATGCTCATGGAGGCAAGAAAGGGATGAAGACAAGATCATTCTTTTGGAACTGTACTTTTAAGATTGAGGCATTTGAGCTCTTCCTAACGATGTAAAAAGCCGAATCCAGTAAGCCTAAGGCTTACACAGTTGTATCTATTCTTCTATTTTGTAAAGACAAAACGTACGGTGATATGGGCCGATCAATCCACGGACTTGGAGTTAAGCAAGGTTTTGACGTAAATCCAACTGTAAACACTGCACTCACAGACATGTATATGAAATGTGGTGATGAATATGCGGCTACCAGTCTATTTGAGTGTTGTTCAGAAAAAGATCTCGTCTCTTGGAGTTCTTTGATTGCTAGTTATGTTAAATATAACGAACCAATCAAAGCCGTACGACTTTTTAATCATATGAATATCAGTTAGTTGATGTTCCTTATTTTTATTGGGCTTGTGGTCAGGCCCATTTCAGAACCAAGCCTTTAACTTAGCTCTTAGCTCCAGAATCAGATGAAGTAAGGTAGGGCACCGCCAGAGACAAAACAGGATAGAGAGAAAAGAAAAGTAAAGAGGAAGAAAAAACTAAATGAGATTCTTTTAGGGTTCTCGGCAGAACTTATAAATAGAACAGACGAAAGAGAGGCAAAAAGAAAATTGGCTACCTTTTTTGGTTTTTAACCTGCAGAATACAAAACGAGAGAAAAAGAGGAGAAAAGGCAATTGGCTTCCCTAGGGTTTTCTTTCGGTAGAACAGAGAACAAAAGAGAAGAAAATGCTTTTGAGTATTATTGTGAGGGGTGCATCTCTGGGATTTCGCCAATCTGGGCAATTGGTGTCTTTTTCTCATGGCCGCGTCAATTAGACAAAAAAGAAGGGTTAGTAGCGCCGTTTTGGGTTTTCTTACGGCAGAATACAACAAAGAAGCAAAAACGCAATTGGCTGTTTTTGTTTTTTTTCGATCCCGCAGAACATAGAATAGAAAGTAAAGGAAGAGAGAACGCAATTGGCTGCTTTTGATTTCGACTGGCAGTAGTAACCTGGCGGAGATCAAAACGCAGGGACGGATACGGTGGTTTTCAGATCGGTAGTTTACGGATTGTTTTTGTTGTGCGGTACTTAGTGGCTCTTTTTCGGTTTGACATTCTCTAAACGCTTATTCATCTATTTACATTCGTCTTAGAGCTATGTTAACTTTTGCGCCCATGATGATGATTTGTTCGATTATGAACTAATCGTTGTCATAAAACTCTAACGGATTTGTTTGTATAATACTTATGGTTTGATTGCTTGATTGATTTGTGAGATACGTTTATCGGTTACCTAGTATGGTTGTGCAAATCCTCTTCTAAGCTATTCACCATCATATCATCGATGTAGACCTCCATATTCCTGCCAATCTGATTAGTAAATATTTTGTTCACCAACCTCTGGTAAGTAGCCCCAACATTATTCAACCCAAAAGGCATCACCTTGTAACAATGAAGACCCCTGTCTGAAACAAAGGTAGTGTGGTCCTGGTCCTTCAGATCCACCTGTATCTGGTTGTACCCAGGGAAGACAGCCATGAAGGACAACAATTTGTTTCCAGATGTTGAGTCCACCAACTGATCTATCCGGGGAACTGAATAAAGATATTTTAGGCAAGCTCTGTTGAGGTCAGTAAAATCAATACACATACGTCATTTCCCTTTTTTTTTCTTGACTAACACTGGATTGGCAGTCCATAAAGGATATTAAGACTCTTTTATGTGCCCCATCTAGGTAAGTCGATCAACTTCTTGGACTATTACATCAGCTTTTAAGAACTTAAAAAGAGAATGTTTGTCGAACTGCCCGTGTCTATCAAAATTCGTCTGATATCATTGCCCCTAATAGGTGCTTCTATCACCACTGCATCCTCATGAGACCCAACAATGTTTCTTAAATCATCCTCATCAAAGACTATAAATGGAAAAGAGGTTTAGGACTGATAAGAAGACATGCCCCCTCAATTGAGTAGCTAGACTATGAACATGCCTCTTCCTTGATGAAGGAGTGGGCACTGTCATGGTGTCCTCTCCGAATATAGTAAGTGACTCAAAGAAACTAACAAGTCCGGACACCGTCTTGACCTGTTCTGTTATGGCCCCCAATTTATTCTGAGTAAGATCAGGCTCCAAATAGTCCAAATCACAAACAAATCTTTCAAGGACCATCATTGCCCCCTCCGGAGCAGATGTTCCTGCATTGTTTGTAGGGCCAGTTCGAGGAGCATTGTTAGGCCTGTTCCCACTTATTATTTTGACATAAGCACCCAGTTTGCCTCTTTCAATGAGATTCTGTACTTCTTGTTTCAAAGCAATACAGTCTTGGGTGTTATGACCAATATCATGATGATACTAGCAAAAACAAGTATTACGGATTTCTCTAGGAGATTGCAGTGCTGCTGGTTTCTGGAAATGGACTCATCTTTACTCTTGTCATAAATGGTAGCCACACTCTATTTTAATTCTGCAAACCGCTCCGGTTGAACCCAATGACCTCTTTTAATTCTTGACTGCTGGATTTGGGTTGGATTGAGTCTGTTTGGCCCTGTTGGACCATTATCCGGTTTCTTTAGCCTTGTATCCGGACTGGTTTTGATTTTGAGCTGCCGGGACAGACCTCACCTGATGGTGCACCCTGGTTTTCTTGGTTTCATCCACGTTGATTTGCTTTCCCACCTGGTTTAGCAAGCCACCCCAAGTCATAGCCTTCTTCCTAGTCACCGAATCAGCCAGATTCCTAGGATTCAACCCTTATCTTAAAGAAGCAATTGCCACATGTTCGAAGCAGTCTACTAACCCATTCTTGGTGTTTACAAACCGA
The DNA here is from genome assembly GCA_036936605.1 of Limnanthes douglasii subsp. nivea. Classification (NCBI taxonomy): domain Eukaryota; kingdom Viridiplantae; phylum Streptophyta; class Magnoliopsida; order Brassicales; family Limnanthaceae; genus Limnanthes; species Limnanthes douglasii. Next base: position 299,804,430 of record JAUPFV010000002.1, on the reverse strand, counting down.
CTTATGTAATCCTTTAAGGACTCATTTGGCTCTTGGGAACAACGGATAATAGTATCTCCATTTCCCTTTACCTTTTTACTTCCCACAAACTGCCTTCGGAAGGCAACCCAGAATGTATCAAAGTTTCTGATACATCCCTGGGGTAAACTGTTGTACCATTTAAGAGCACGTCCCGTAAAAGATTGGGATAAGGCCCTACACAGAAGTTTGTCATCGTCATGAAGTTCTTGAACTGCTCCAGATGATTGTCCGGATCTTTACTCCCATTGTACTTCTCCATTTTAGTACTGTCAAACCTTTTGTGTAGGTTTCCGGACAGTATCTTGGTAGACAATGGTGATTGTTTCTAATTTCTACTACGACTGAAGACTGTGTTTTTATTAGTTGTTGCAAAAATACCTGGTTCATCACGGAAAACAAAAGGATCGATCAACAACTGATCCACATGCCTGTGACTGTAGTGGTGAGATGAATTTTTTCCCAAATGCCTTTTAAGTCTCCCATGCCTATCTCTCTTTCTTGAATATTTTTTAACTAGTATTTGTTTCTTCCTGGACCTCCTTTCATCACTGCTTGATGACAAAGACTCTTCAAGCTCAGTTTCGTTCGAAGAGCTGCTGGAGGACTCAGAATCTGAACTTTCCACCGGCTTAGACCGGTGAGACTTCTTAGAACTGACATAGGTCTTTTTTGTACTTAAATGAGTCTATTGATGGATCATTCTCCCTTGGATTGTGAGTATGATGGATGGATGACGCCTTTGACTTCTCATTTAAACTTATTTATGCTTTTTTTAATGGCCCTCAACGCTTTCATTTCTGCTCTCAACTTGTCTTGTTCCTCGGTGGTGTATTCATTGTTTTCCCCAACTACCTCCACCATAGGTGGTGGAATCGCTTGCTCGTTCGGATCCATACCAACAGGTCTTTTTCTTTGGTTTTGAATGCAAGATTCATGCACCGTCTTCTCCCACTGTGGTCGCCAATTTGGTTTGGTTTATTTTAGGCTGAGGGTAATTTTGTAAAGTGTTTGGAGTATTAAGTATTTTGGTATAAAGTAGTGAGAGATTTGAGCAGTCTGGTTGTATTAAATGTTCATTACCCTCATTAATGAAAGTAGTTGGGGTATTTATACCCTTAATTACGGACCCATTGGCTTACGGGTCAAGTTATGAAACCGAGTCAAGTTTAAGGACCAATCTATTAAACTGATTAGCACATAGCTTAGTCAAAAAGGTGTTTAGGTGTTTATTTACTTTTGTCCTGTCCGGTTAGTTTAGTGGCACGTTTATATCCGAATTACCCTTATCCGGATAACTCAGTCAGCTGTGACTGGATAATCCAAACTCATCAATATTCACCTGGTAGAGATGCTAAGAAGATCTGCCCTGACGGAGATGAAAGGACATTATTTATAAGAACTTAAATTAAACAAAAAATTGGGGCTAGTTATATTTTTGGGATCAGATTTAATTGTGCCCTATATATTATAATAGGTTAAACCGTTAATTTATGTATTAAAAGAATAAAATTTGCAAGTTTATCCACCCATAGTGAAACCCTAATCTATATACTAAACAAAGTCGTGTCCAAAATAAAATATTTTGCGATTTTTATCATTTCATCTTTTTATTAGGTATGATTTTTTTTCCATCTTGTCTCATATCTCATTTAATACATCAATTTCATTAGTCGATTATATTTTTTATATTTTTATTTATTTTTATTATGTAGGATTATTTTATTTTATTTTATTGTTTTAATTTTTTTTCCATCTTATCTCATTTGATTCATAAATTTTATCGATCAATTATTTTTAACTGAAAATCATTTTTTAAATTTTTTTATCTTAAAGTTCACATTTGATTACATTTTATCTAGTTTTTGGATTTTTGTTTAGTTTTTACTAAATGTTCGATAAGATTATTGGCTACAATAATTGATGGATTATCTAGTGTTTGGATTATCTAGTTCACATAAGATTATCTAGTGTTTGAATTTATGTAATTTCAAAACTCTACACCTACTTCGATAAATTATAATGATAAATCGTTTGAATGTGACAACACTAAAAAAATCTATATAAGTATTTTGGTACCAAGTTGATGGATTGACCATTGTTAATATTGTGTGTCTTCCCCTAATAATATTGCGGAGGAAGACTCAACTGCCATAGGGAAAAATTCGTTACCTCAATCTATTGTATGTGAAGAATTTCAAATCATAACAATTATATAGAGTGAAAAAAAAATTAACTAGTGTCTTTATATATGTTTATAGTGTGAAAAAAAAGAAAATGTAACTGATTTAGTGATGTATGTAGTGCGAATATGAATACCTTTACCTTTTCAAAAGGTCAAAAGACTAATTGCTAAAAAAATCTAATACCATGACAAGTACACAGACTTTGTTCAACATCACGTCATTTTAAAAGATGATATTCCAAATTTTACTACTTAACAGTTAGAAAAATTGTCGCTAAAGCTATGTTGACGCGTAATACTCTATTTATTCATTTAAGGTGAATTATTTAGAATAATATAATCTAGGGTATGGCTATATATACCCAAATGTGGTTTAAGTATACCCAAAACATGGAGTTGACTTTTGTTTGACTTTTTTAGGACGAAAAAACCCTTGAACTTTCATTTAATATCTGAATTGCCACTAAGTAAAAAAACACTAAGTATATCCTAGATACACCCAATTCACAAAACAATCTATTTGGCTATGTATACCCAAAAAAACACAACTCTCTACTAGATCAAACCCCATATTACTACAATTTTGTGAAATTCTTCAAATTGTTCTTGAACATTCAAAGTTGACTCAAGAACATTCAAACTCTTTTTAATTTTTTTAAACTTCTTCTAATAAAAACACAAAATCAAAACTTGTTTTTTGGGAAGTTTTTTTTTTTAAAAAATTAAAAATTTAATTATTAAAAAATCATAATTTTAGGGTATTTGGAGGCCATTTTCCGGCCGGAATTCGGCCAGAAAATGGCCGGCAGTGAAGGCGGAGGGTACCATAGGTACAGAGGAATTGCAAACAAACTTTCCTTAATTGACAACTCCATTCGTAGTTTCCGACCCGACCAACAAGACCACATTATCAATAGGGTAATGCAAATATTGAGGCCCGAGACAAGTCATATTCAAGATCCTAAAGAAGCGGTTAGAGCTAAGGGTATACCAAAGGGAGGCGTTGATAAATCGACTAAACGGAACCCTAGTTCGTGGGAATATCCCATTGAACAAACCGCTAGTGCTAGTACTCCGGCTAACTCGGTAGGTAGTACACCCGTAAACATGTTAGGGAGCACAGCCGCATCTAACGTGGTTCCCATCGTACCATCCAAAGCTCCATTAGCAAAAAAGAAAGTTGGAAGGCCTAAGAAAATTGTTAAGGATGGGAAGTTAACATTATATCCGGATTGCATCCCGGAATTTCTACACACTTACATTTTAAAGTTAGTTGACGTTCTTCCGGACGGACAATGCGGATATCGTTCCGTAGCGCATTCAATATACAACAACGAAGATAGATGGGAGGATGTTAGACGCGAGTTGTTGAAGGAGTTGCGGGACAACCGTGCATGTTGGTTGGATGTATATGGTTCGCCGAAGCTGTTTGACGATTTGGTACATAGGTTAGATTACTTCAAGCCCAACCCTAGTAGCCACTATTGGATGACATTTCCGGACGTTGGACTAGTCATCGCGACAAGGTATCAATGCATGGTATACCATGTATCGCAAGTAGCCTCGTTAACGTATTTACCAATCCGTGGAAAGCCACCCGTCAACAATTCAACTATCATGGAAGTTGGGATAGCTTTCGTACATGGATGTCACTTTGTTAATGTAAGTATATTTTGTTTCCAATCCAAATTTCTTACGATATCATTAGTAATGCATTCATTTATTCTTTTTTCTTTTAGATTACTAATCCACCCGATGGACCGTTGCCTCTATTATACCCTTGTTGGGCCGCTTATGCAACCGAATAAGCGAATCAATGTGCACATCCTTACTACCGGCGGTTCAAAAAATTTACACAAATAATGCCCGCAAGAAAAATCAACTTGAACGAAAAACCACATGTAATCGATTTGACTAGAGACGACGTTTGAAATGCTTTTGTACAACATTTTAAGTTATTTTGCCTAACGTTTCATGTAATATAGTTGATGTAATTTTGATGTAATATATTAGGAAAATCCCTACTATTATTTAATGTATTATAGTTGATGTGATTATTTAAAATATTAGTTTTTAGTTCAAATAGAACACCGGTCGCACGCGACGGACTTTGGGGCCCGTCTCATGCGACAAAAGACCAAAATTTTAGCCCTAATTTTCAGACAGAGAGCATATATTGCACACTCGAAATGCGACTGGATTTGGTGCTAGTCGCATGCGACGCAAGGCCAAAATTTTGGCCCTGTTTTTCAGACAGAGGGATTTTATCGCATGCCCAAAATGTGACTGCCTTTGGCCCCTGTCTCATGCGACCCAAGGCCAAAATTTTGGCTCTGTTTTTCAGACAGAAGGATTATATCGCACGACCAAAATGCGACCTACTTTGGCACCCGTCTCATGCGACGTAAACCCTAATATATTATGGCCTAAAGAACACGGTTTATACATTTGTTGTAGTAAAATACCATTAAAAATGGGAAAACAACAAGTACACTTGAAGGAAATACATAAAGACGAAAACAACAAGTTAACACCTTAACTTAAACAAACATAAGAAAATAATTAAACAACGAGATGCCAACAACCAAAATGCTCAATCATCGAATTCATATCCCAAGTTGTCGTTAGAATCAACCCCCTCATCCCTTTCCGTAATCCTATCTTGAAGATACGCTACCATATCCCTAGTGATGTAGTCTACCACCGTCATATTCCAGACGGCGGCCGCTTTTTGCTTAATTTTATATGGTAAAAACAACAAATACTTGAGCGGTTTACAAAAAAGGTACCTCTGCTTGATTTGTTCACGGTTGCGCACGAGGAGACTTCTAGTTTGTAAACGGCCGTAGCCGTAGTACATCTTACAAAGCACTCGATCAAAAAAAGCATCGCTAGTATCTTCCCTCATCTCTCGGCGGGCAATCTTCACCGCCTCAAGCAAATGGTAATCTTCATGAGGAGTAAACTCCATTTGTTAAACTATTTATGTTTGAGAAGTTTTTATGAATGTAAAAGGTTTTGGAGTCCCTTTATATAGGGAAGTAAAGTTTGGCTGGACTTTTTGAGTTTCTAGAACGAGCGGGATTTTTTGAATTTTGAGAACGAGCGGTAGTTTTTTATTTTTGATAACGAGCGGGAGTTTTTAATTTATGAGAATGAGCGAGAATTTTTTATTTCTGTGAATGAGTGGGAGTTTTTAGTTTTTGAGAATGAGCGGGAGTTTTTTATTTTTGAGAATGAGCGGGAGTTTTTGGTTTTTGAGAATGAGCGGGAGTTTTTGGTTTCTTACTTTACATGTGTTATGTTTTCATTCGTATATTCCGATTACATTATCTACAATGAAACTGTCTATAAATAGAAGCCTTATTCACATTAAAGTGTAAATTAGTTGATAAATCAAGCAGAAAAATGTGTTCATGGACTTAGTTGGAAGATCAATATTTGATGAGGGCATCAGTTAAAGCTGGTAACATGCACATTCCAGAGGGGAGTAAAAGGTGCTGTGAGGCATTGGTATGCCAGATGTACTTCCTGTACGGAAGGGATGGTGTTCAGCCACCTAGAATTTCAAGGCGTGTTGATGAAGTGAGAGCTAGGTGGTCAGTCCTAGTAACATTCCGTCGGCATCCAATTTCTGTCCTCACTGAATTGGAACGTCGTGTTACGTGTAACCGGTTCAACTGTCAAGTCACAAATTCTATAACAGAGGACCAGCTGGATGTGGTCCGCTCTGACATTATTGACATTTGGCTAGAGGAAATCAGTGACTACAAGGATGCGAAAGAAGAAAGGAAGTTGATGAAATGGAACTGGCCTGATAGATAAGTATGAGTGTGTGCTTCAGTTTGAGTATGAGTGTGTGTTTCATTTTAATTATGAATGTGTGTTTCAGTTTAAGTATGAGTGTGTGTTTCATTTTAAGTATGAGTGTGTGTTTTAGTTTAAGTATTAGTGTGTGTTTCAGTTTAAGTATGAGTGTGTGTTTCAGTTTGTCTTTGAGTGTGTGCTTGAATTTGTGTTTGAGTTTATGTTGACCTTATATTTCATAATAAAGTTATGATGCGAATAATAATAAAGGTATATTATCAAAAGAAATAATATAAAAAATAAAGACAAAAACTTACCATATAATGTTTTTCAATGGTAGAAGCTCTAACTCTCACTACACAGCTTGAACATTCAACTGTCGATGAAATTATCTTATTATTAAATAATACAACAGGAATGTAGTGGAGAGTAGGAACAATCAAACGTGATAATAAAAATAGAGAGATAATATAGTGGGATCAAAACATCTTCTTGAAGAAGACAAAACTGCCATGGTTATGTTTCTTATGTTCGAACAACAAAACCAGTGCTTTATTTTTCTGTCTTTTAGATGTTTATCTGTTAATATGATAATGTAATTTTGGGATTACTATTGAACTCAGTCGAATCGAACCTATAAAATTGATTAATTGAAAGTAGATTTGAGTCTTTTCGGTTTACTATGGAATTCCATTCTAAAATTCTAAACGAATAAAATTAAGTTGGAATCGGACCCATAAAATTGATAAATTGAAAGCAAGCATTCAATAAATTAAAATACAATAAATAAAAGCAGTCATAAAATAAACCGGTTACAAAATATAGTGCTAATGTCGAAAAGTCTGACAAAGGTATGTTGAGAGTAATAATCAGTGACGTCTATACCTCTCAGCGATCCTGCACATTTGGAGGGTGGTTTCTACAAGATCATCGTGCTCCAGAGTCGGTATCGATGGAGCAAACCGAGCAATCTGCTCGTATCCTGCAAAGTCAGCACCACCGTGCGGCTCCAACCGAGGACCTCTAGCTGGTGCAGAACTACTAACAATGTACTACAGCCTCCTCTTCACCCAAATGTAGTACATCGGGTCAGCACTCGCTCCACTACCACGGTACAACGTGCCATCAGGAGTGTACACATGGTTCTCCCAATCCCTCCACAAGTGGCCGTCCCATGGGTATCCGCAGACCATCTTCTTCCCTGTTTTCTTCGATTTAAAAGGGCGTATATCCTTAGGAATCAGTTGTACGAACCCCATCTGTCGAGTGACACGGTCAGGGTAGTACGACACAACCACGTCGAACGCCTTAAGCGTCAAGTCAACTCAAGTCACCCCTTGGAACGGATAATGGTCCCTTAAGTGTATGAAGGGAATGAACATGACCTGTAAATAAAAAAATAAAAAACTTAGCCATTTACATTAATAAAAATAATTAGAATTAAAATGAAAAAATGACTTACATCTGCCTCCGTGCACGTCGAAAGTGCATGCCTCAACTGCCTGCGCACATCATGAGAGACGTCAATCTTCTGTGGCGTGTGTCGGCACTTATGGGGCATAGATACGTCAAAATCGCAAAACATTGGAGCTCGGAGCTGAACAAAGTGGGAAAATATCCACGACTCGAGCATCCCTATAAACCCGCAAATGCCTCCCGTACCATTCAGAGAACCCTGACCAAGGGAGTGGTACAGCTGTGCTAAAACCAACTGACCCCAGTTGAACCTATGCATACCCTAATATTGGTTCACGAACTGGAGGTAATCTAAAGGAATGTTGTTGCCGGTTTTGTTGGCACAGATGGTGGTACCTAACAAATACAATATGTAGGCACGGGTGGCATGATCTACCCTCTCATCTGTGATCCTACTATAACTATACCTAGCACCACTGAATGTAGTGCGCAACCACCCAGGGTTCACACTACTAGGATTCCTAAGGTTTTTACTCAACTCAGATGGTCGTACACCTAGTATGCCAGCATAAGTACTAATCCTCTCAACCTCCGAGTTAAAAGGTAAAGCATCAAAGGACGTACCTACAACCAGTAATCCAGTGATGACGAAGACATCGTCCAAGGTGACTGTCATCTCCCCGAACGAGAAATGGAATGAAGAATTCTCCTTATGCCATCGCTCTAAGAATGCCTCCACCAAATGGAGGTTGGTATGCCAACGGGAGAGTGCATCGATGAGCGGGCCAAAAATAGTCTCCATCACCCTTGCCCGTACCCTGCTCTGTTGTGCCAGGTCCCATTTCCGGAGACTGTCGTACATAGTCAAGCATCATAGGGTGACCCTATCCTGCAATATGTATCAAACACGTAAATTCGTGATAAAACAATAATTATAAACATATGTATCGAACACGTAAGAAAGTGATAAAACAATATAAAGGTATAATACTTACATCTCCGTGATAGACACTGAAAGCCTCGTGCTGGGTGTAATCCGGAAAGAGAGCCGGGACATGCGGCATCACCGAAAAAAAATCCTGATCCTCACCCTCGGGTGCGTGGGATGCCGCCTCTGGTGCGTGAGGTGCATCGTCCTCGTACTGTGAATGTGAGGCCTAATGTGCCTCCTCCCGCTCCACCCCCTCCATATCATCTCGTGCATCTGCATCGTCATCGTAACAAAAGTCAGGTGTTTGTGAAGAAGAACCTGCCCCTGTGCTACCAGCAGTAGTAGGAAAGTAATCGTCATCTCGATGAAGTCGGAGACGTCGTCTCGTACGCATACCAGGAGCATGTCCCTCACTGGGACCTGCCTCTACATCCTCGGGCGCGGGAAAAACTCTAGCCTCTGTCGCCTCTTCCACCTCACGTGCCAAACAATTGCGTTCCCTCAATTTCATAAACGGATTTTTTACTTTCTGCTTGATCCGCCCCATCTTGTAAAGACAACATAAAAAAATGTATTAGTGAGGCAACACCAAGTAAGCATTCACAAAAGGCATTGATTCGCACGAGACAACTTAAGTTGTCTGTCGCATGAGACGGCAATGCACATCACGTCTCATGTGATGATATGCTGTCTTGGTCGCACGATCGTGCGACCAGATCCAAACTGGTAGCACGATCGTGCTACCAACAGCAACGAAACCTCAATTTTAGAAACCTACCAAAGAAACCTTATTTCACACAAAATCAAACACATAAGCACAAATCCAACCAAAACTAACAAAACAACACCTAAAATCATGCAAAAATTGAACTTTTGAAATCGAAACCTAAAAACCTAAAAACCTAATTTCAGCAGTTTATACCCAACGAAATCTAAAAATAATTATACCATGAGGTTTGTATTACTTACCTTTATGTTTTCCTGACTTTAGATTCTTGAAAAATCGAGCTTTTGAAATGGGTCGATTTGAGTGTTTGAGAGCTTTCTAGAGAGAGAGAAAGAGAGGAAAACTATGGTGAGAGATTTATCAAACCCTTTTATACCTAGGTTTTCTGAAAAGGGTAAATTGGTCCAAAATTAGGTGAGAGATATAAATTTTGGGAATAAGATCCAGCGGTTTAAGATCTATCAAAATGTGTCTTATTTCTAGCCTGGCCCTTTAATTTGTCATCAAAGTTTTAGTTTTTTAATATCAATGGGGTTACTTTTGTTATCTTTTTAGTTATTTATGTAGTACTAGATTGGAGTTAATATCTGTTTTGGATGAATATTTTTTTTTAATTTGTGATAGGTTTGAGCGAGTTAGGTAATAAGTGTTGTTGGTTTTAGATTTTGTGATAATAAGTGTTTGTTGGTCAGATTTGGGTTTACGTTAGGATGAAGCAAAATTTAAGCATATCATCGTGTGACAGAAAAAAAATTACAATCCTAACGAAGACGAGTAATATTTTTGTTGGTGTGCGCAAAGATGATTGGTCTCTTCATGCATGTTTAGACGAAGATGGTAAATACACTTTGCAGGGTCACAAAAAACCTGTAAAATTAACATTATGTCTAGTAAAATTTGATGTTTTGATATATGATTTTTTTGTGGTTTTAATACGTCGTGCAATAATTTATACTAGTTTTGATATATGGCTTCGTTAAATAATATATGACTTGCATCTAATGAGTGTTTTTACATTTTTAATTGAAAAACCATTTGTTAAAAATGTTTTTAACATAGTTATTGATTAATTTTGTAAGATTGCTCTCTATAAGAAACTCAGTAGATGCATATGTAGAAGTAGCACGCCTGGTGTTATCGAACCCGATTCCTGACCTTTAAGTACAAGTTGGTCCATCATTTCATTATGTGTGTATAAGTTCTTTCTGAGTTATTCGAGAGTTATCCGATGATGATTGTACTTCTCATGTCACTAGTTATCATTTTAAAGTGGAATGAAGGTCGAGCAGTGTTGTTCCTAGCGATCTTTTATTTTTTATACTTTAAGAATTTATTTAAAATAGAAAATTAAATCTGATTACATTTAGATTTAATATGATTTTATTTTATTGGGTTTACTTTTGTTTCCATATTTGTATTAGGGATTTGGGAAATTCCTATTTAAGGCGCCTCAAACCCTACTTTTGAGGTTAGACTTTGATGAATAAAAAATGATATTTTTCTCCAAGTCTCTGAGTCTCTTTTACTCTCTAACCTAAGGTTAGGGTTTCATATCTACTGTTTCTTTCTTCTAATTTATTGTCACACTATCAGTTGGTACCCGAGCCTTAAATAGTGTTACGGGGCAAGCATGTTTCTGAATATGATTCCATATGATTCGAGGTCTAAATGAGAGAACAACATCTATGGTCATGAAAATATCGAAGATTGTTTGGTATGAGGGGACACATCAGTCGTTTCAATGACAATTGCATTGACCGGTTACTAAAGGAGTTTAAATTGGCTACCAATCGTCGGATCAAGGTTAAACTTGTTTATCGAGATAATGTATCAGGCTATGAAGAGGTTTTCGAAACCAATTGTTTTTCATGAAATGAACATGGGATGTTGTTTTCAGGCTATGAAAAGGATTTTGAAACAAAAAAAATTCATCAAGTGGATGGTTTTGTGACTTCGAATAAGGAACACTCGAGAAAAATTTATCTTATTCCGACAAGGTCAACAATTATAATTCCCAATGTAACAATTGAAGAAATAAAATAAAATAATTTTGGTTGATAATCGTGATGGTGCTGTGAATTCGAGGACGAATTTTTGTCAACCAAGGCAGGATGATGTACCCAATAAGTCCAAACAAAAACCTTATGATTTTATTTTATTTTATCAAATCTAATTGTATTAAGATTTTATTTTAAGATATTTATTTTATTTTCTTGTATTCTAATTTATGGTTTTGAACAACTCTTATATAAAGCCTCATATTCCTTAACTTGTTTTAAGTTTTAGGAATACTATATATTTTATCTCTAAAAAATTTAGTATTTGTTACCCTTCGATAAGGGGTTCATCAGGAGAGAGAGATAGTTCTTTGCATGGTGGCTATTTAGCTTTTGCACATAGAGGATTGTTTCTTTACAACAAAACATTTTATCTTGATATCGAGGCTCATGATCCAACATTTTATCTTTGCATGGTGGCTATTTAGCTTTGGCACATAGAGGATTGTTTGACCATTGAATTAACATAATCCAATAACTTCACACAGTTATATGCATGAATTGCAATACTTGCATCAGATTTGGCGAGAGAGAATCTGACTTTCAATGGAATTGTTGTCGATTCCGTAAAATCTGAATGTCATAGTGCAGGTCTTCCTGTGTTTCAGAGTTTTGAATTCGAGGTCGAATTCTTCCCAACCGGGAAAGGATAATGTAGGCATAAGGGCTTGTACAAAAAAATTATTTAAATGTTTTAGTTTTATTTTATTTTATTTTTTATACTTTAAGGATTTATTTAAGATATAAGATTAAATATGATTACATTCAGATTTAATATGATATTATTTGATTATGTTTACTTTTCTTTCCATATTTTGTATTAAGGATTTTGGTGATTCCTATTTAAGGCGCCTCAAACCCTACTTTTGCAGTTAGACTTTGATGAATCTCTTTTACTCTCTAACCTAGGGTTAGGGTTTCATATTTACTATTTTTTTCTTTTAATCTTCTGCCACACTATCATGATGGATTTGCGAAGTCAATGCTCTTTTTCATATGACTATTTGTGAATTTTGTTCTACCATCTTCAGATCTCTCATTCGTCTCCGAAATGTAATTTCGATATTCAGATCAAATGGGATAAATCTATTTTCAATTATTATATAAAAAAAATTAATTAGCACTAAAAATAATAGATTAAATCCCCGACAGTAACACCAAAAAGTTAATGAAAAAATTATAAATGTGTGATTTGTTGTTCAAGTAAGAGTCAAGCCCAAAAGAGAAAACATTGTTATTATTATTATTATTATTATTATTATTATTATTATTATTATTATTATTATTATTATTATTATTAGAATCTAAATTCTAAATATAATTTTGTTAATTAGTGACTAAAATTAAATATTTAATTTGTGATCCTTTGTACCAAGATTGGGTGTATGAAACTAAAATTTTAATAAAAGAAAAGTGAATAAAATTGAAAGTAATTTAATAGTTAAAATAACGATCTTTTGAACATGCATATACAAAGGATGGTCAATGGCAGCATCACACTTTACTTGCCTCTTTCTGGTTGAACCTTCAGATTTTCAATCTTCTTTTTCCTTTATCTCCGTCATCGTCGCTTTCCGTCTCGACTAATCTACTTGTTGGTTGCCTTGTTACTAATGATGTCAGACTTTTTTGAATGGGCCATAAGTTTTGCTTATAATAATTGAAGGGAGTCATCAACTAGTGAAACACTTTCTCCCATGTACTCGGTGCATATTGCAACAAGATGGTAAAATATTTCTCGGTCTTGTATTCCAACAAAGTGAAGCTCCCGCTAATTTCTTGACAGACAAGATGAGTTAGTGTTATACAGGATCCTGACAGATGTATATTGGAAAATAAATCAAAAGGGTCAATTCATGAATGAACCTATTAGGTAGAGACTAGTCAAGACGAGTTAGTGGTGTCAATTTATCTCTTCCAGCCTCCCAATATCATTTCAGAAATATGAACGACCGTTTTTAAGTTTTTTCAATATAAAAAAGGTTTTTGAAAATCGTGTACTCATCTTGCACTAAGAAGGAAACGATAAGAAAGTACTCTTCGGGAAAAAAAGAATCCATGCAAGTTCAACTCTGATGATCATTGCTAACAGTAGACCCCATATATTGGGAGCAAGTAGACTCGAACAAATGCCGACTTTGTGTAGATAGTCCAAGATTTTGAGAATTAAATAAGAAGTAAAAAATTCCTTCAAATGCAACAGTGAAAAACACGTTCTCGTTAGACCAGGCATCGATGAATATATTTGGCCACTTTGACAGATGCATGATGATTAAGTCAAGAATGACCCATTTTATATAGAGTTCTAGAAGCCAAGTAGAACTTCCAAGGCCATGCAAATACGCGGCGAAAATGATTGTCCGTTAAGGAAAATAACATGTTTGACATAGTGATTGAAAACTAGATGAATGCCATAGGATATCCACGAAAGTTGTTGCAAAGTGAGGAGAGTTCAATGTTGTCTCGAGGAAAGACATCTAGGACCACTACGTTGAAATATGGTTTAAATATTTTCTCATTACGTGGGTGTTTGCAAAACGACTATTTTGGGAAGTGTTTTGCCCCAACTATACGGTGCATTGAAGGTATATGAACTTCATGCCTTTTCTGTGAGGGTGATCTTTTTGGAGCATTAACACACATATAGGGATGCGGTAGCTATAGGCGAGGTAGCTAGAGGCGCGGATAATTTCGAGATGCGGATGCCATGCCTGGGGGTATAACGTTTTCTCTCATATAACTTAAATATATATGCGGCTATTCAACAGGTTCCTTGGTGACGCAACGTAGCTTCTCGCCACAGTCAGTTATTATTTTTATGAAGTTTTAGATGAAAATGCATTAACAAGGTTGCCGACTAAAACTAAAACATATACTACTCCAACGGTTTTTAAAAAATATGTGAATAATTTTAAAGCTCTAACTCTCTATTTATAGACCAATGTGTGACTATTCGTTTCCTTTTGAATAATGATACCACTTTATATTTTGATTGACTATTTAGGAATGCTTGTGCAAGAACATAAAGAGTCATAGACTCGGCTGTCAGTACCATTTTTAACAGCCGATTTCATACGATAATACCACAATGCTATATTGAATGACATGGCAAATCTAAGACGAATCACTGTTTGCCATATCAATGAATCTTCAGTGTTTCAAAACACATGCAAGATGGATCGTGTCGACCTGCAACCGAACAACAAGACGATGAATGTGGTCTGTCGACCTGCAACCGAACAACAAGACGATGAATATGGTCGATCCGCCTCCAGACCAATCCACCCAAATGAAACATTTCATGACAACACTTTTGATAATATAAAAAGGGCTGCCACTAATATCCCAATAAAGGTTGTTACTGATAGCACAATAGGGATTGGTACTGATACGCCGCCAGAGTGGTGCTACACCTCCATTATATTTATAGGCTATAGGGTTACCCAATGGTAGGCTTCTCGCAACAATGAAGTAAAATGCAGCGTCAATAATCCAACCTAGAGCGTGTGTCACATGGATAACCTTTTAGGTTTGTGGCCATTGTTCGATATACTCATACCTCGTCATACTTAGCATGACTATGAGGCTACTAATAATGATTAATCCGATTTTAAATACTTGGCTTGTGGTACTACTAAGTATATTATACTTACCTTGTAATTGGTATTTAAATCTAGAGGTTATGTAACAGTACTCTTGCTACATTGAACTTATTGTTATTTTTATATGAAACTATCTTCATTGTTATAAATAAAAACTTAACTTTTAGTATTTAAGGTCGGTTATTCTATTTCATTATTCTAATATATTTTTCATTTATTTATTTTATTTTACTCAACGAAAACGTTAAATTTTAAATTTATATTCACATATTTTTTTGGATTTAATGATAAGATAGAGAAATTTAATAAATCTGATAACAATAGTTTATAAATATTATAAGTTATTGCTATAAAAAAATTAAAAAATAAAAGTCAATCAAGATGTATTTTTTGCTAAACAAAATAGAGAATCTAATATAAAATACAAGTAATATATCCAAAACTAGAGTTATCAAACCTATAATTACCTATAATCCGTTCAAAACCGATATGATAAAACCCATCCGGCAATATTTTTGAACCGTCTACGAGCTCAACCCATCTAATTATTTGTTTGAATGAATAAAACTAATAACAGCGTAATATTAATATATATATATATAATAAACCTATAGTTGAAACATGAATAAGGAAATATACAAATAATAAAAGGTCCTACCATTTAAAATATATATTCTTTATTAATTCTATTAGATATTATAAAATTAGTCAATCACCTATTAATGTGAATTATTAATTTAATAATTTAATATTTTAATTTTTAATATTTTATCTCTCTCATATAATATATTTAATTGTGGTCATAAATATCTTTGGTTGTTGTTGGTAATGCTTCTAATAATTTAGCGATTCTCCAAGGAATTAAGACTTCGATAGATTAAAAAATGGAACTTGTTTATAATAGTGACATATTTCACCTACGTTGTGTACCACATATTCTTAATTTAATAGTCAAAAGTGGGTTACAAAAACTAGATCTTTTAATTAAAAAAAATTAATTAACTGCAAGATATATTGGATCATATGTGCGAAGGGATGAAAAGTTTAGTCTAGCTTTGTCTCAAACTAAACTCAACACTAAAAGACGTATTTCTATAGATGTAGACACTCGTTGGAACTCGACTTATGATATGATTGTTGCATCTATTCAACTTCGTTTGGCTATTAAACGTCTAAATGAATTACACACTGATTACAGACCCTTACCTTCAGAAATTGAGTGGGAAAATGGAAAGAAAGTGTGTGAGTGTTTAAATATATTTTCAAAAATAATAAAGAAACATTGAGGTGTGAAATATCCAACCGCGGACGTGTATTTTATTGATGTGGATCAAATTCAAATGAGTATTAAGACATGGGATGACTCCAGGTATGATTAGGTTAGTTTAATGGCAACTAAAATGCAACTTAAATTTGACAAGTATTGGGAAGAATGGACCAAGTTGTTAACTGTTGCCACTATTCTCGATCATAGATATAAGTTGGCTATTATGTCATATTCTTATAAGGATATATATAATATCTATTCCAACATTCATATAGATGAAATATGTGAGTTTATACATAAGCTTTTTTATGATATTTTGAAATGCTCGAAAATATTTGTCAATATAGCTTCGTTGAGACAAGTGTAATGATCCTAAATATTTGTTCCTGATAATATCCATACCAAGAATTTTCTTTACCCTACCCAGATCTTTCATCTCAAACTCGGCACTAAGTTGCTTCTTTAACTGCACAATGTGTGACATACTACAAGCAGAAATAAGCATATCATCCACATACAACAACAAGTAAACATAAGAATCATCTAACATCTTTTGATGATACACACAACTATCATATGGACTCCCCGTGAACCCTTTTGACACCATGAATGTATCAAAATGTTTGTACCATTGCCTAGGTGACTGTTTCAAACCATACAATAACTTTTTCAGCAGACAAACTTTGTCCTCCATATTAGGTTCGATAAATCCCTATGGTTGTCTCATGTAGATTTGCTCCTCCAATTCACCATGTAGAAACGCAGTCTTTACATCCAACTGCTCAAGCTCTAAATCTTGCAAAACTACTATGGCTAATAAAACTCGAATCGAACTATGCTTCACCACTGGAGAAAACACTTCATTGAAGTCGATTCCTTCCCTTTGAGTAAAACCCTTAGCGACCAGTCTTGCTTTGAATCGAGATGCCTCAACCCCTGGATTACCTTCTTTTTTCTTGAACACCCATTTACTGCCTACTTATCTTCTGTCCTTTAGGCAAGTCAACAAGCTTCCATGTTTGATTTTTATGAAGAGATTCAATCTCTTCCCCCATAGCACCAATCCATCGATCTGCCTCTGAACTTGCTATAGCTTCTCTGTAGCTACTAGGTTCCTGCATCTCAACTTCTTCTGCAACTGACAGAGCATATGCAACTAGATTCGCATACCTTTTTGGAAGTCTAATATCTCTTCTTTCTCTGCCCAATGCTATGATATTAGGTTGTTGTTCTGGTTCAGGCGCATCATCGTCACTATCATCCGATGCTGACGCTTCACCTCCTGATGCTAGATCCACCTCAGAACCACTTGAATTATTGGACCTGCTAGGAACTGATTCTACTTCAACCTCCACCTGTTTACTCACAACTGATCCTGATTCGATCATTTCTCCTACTTCCTTCTAACTTTCTATAGAAGAAAACTCATTAAAAATATCGTCCCTACTGATGAGAAAACCTGGAGACTTTGGAGAGGTACACCATAACATATATCCCTTCACTCCAGTAGCATATCCTAGAAATATGCACCTCTTTGCCCTCGGCTCAAGCTTACCATCTCTCACATGAGCATACGCAGGACAACCGAACACCCTCAAATGTTCATAATCAGCCGACGATCCAGACCAAATATCAAAAGTAGTTTTACAATCAATAGTCGTTGATGGAGACCGATTCACCAAGTAACACGCTGTATTGATAGATTCAGTTCAAAAATCCTTTCCCACACCGGAATGCGAGAGCATACTCTGTGCCTTGTCACAAAGCGTTCTGTTCATTCTTTCTGCGACTCCATTCTGTTGTGGTGTTCTAGAACAAGTGTGATAGCGCACCATTCCCTCAGCTTCGCAGAACTCGTTGAACTCACGACTACAATATTCTAACCCATTATCTGTCCTAAGAAGTTTGATTTTTCTTCATGTTTGCTTCTCAATCATCGTCTTCCATTTGACAAAAGTTGAATATGCCTCATCTTTCGTTTTCAAAAAGTAAACCCACACCATCCTTGAATAATCATCAATCAAACTCATGTAGTATCTGGCTCCGCTCTTGGATGGAATTCTGTTTGGACCCCAAAGATATAAGTGAATGTAATCCACTATCCATTTAGTCTTTCTTACAGCCGATTTGCTCAATTTGACTCTAGTTTGTTTACCAAACACACAGTGCTCACAAAATCCCAATGACTCTGCTTTATACCCTGTCAACAAACCTCTCTTTCCCAAAACAGCTAATCCTCTGTCACTCATGTGACCAAGACGCCAATGTCACAATTTATTTTGATCCTACCTACTTTGGCTATTACTCCCTGATGATGCTACTGCATCATCGCCCATAACAACACTCCCCTGGAGAATGTAAAGACCCTTCTGGAAATTTCCTTTCATGCATACCATTGAGCCTTTTGTCACTTTGATTACACCATTTTCTGCACGGTACTTGTAACCCTGAGAGTCTAGAGTCCCAAGAGAAATCAGGTTTCTTTTTAACCCAGGAACATGCCAGCACGTCAAGATTCTAACAACCCTGTTAAACATTCTGATTCTGACGTTACCAATACCACCAACAATCAACGAATGATTGTTCCCTAAATAGACAGTTCCCTACATTGGCTTGTACGTATCAAACCACTGCTTGAACTGACACATGTGATATGTAGCACCAGTATCGAGTACCCAAGAGTTTTGTCTAAATTCTGAACTCACAGACAATACATCTCATTTACCATTGTTTTCACTATCGTCGGAATCGTTCACACCTTCAACAATGTTTGCTGCATTTTCCTTTTGATTTCCCTTCTTACCATTCAGTTTTGGACAATCTCTCCTATAATGACCCTGCTCACCGCATTCATAACAGTTTGAGTGCTTCACCCTTGACTTGGACCTCCAGTTCTTCCTTCTTAAAGAACTCGCTTTGCTTCTAGATCTTCCCCTAGTCATAAGACCTTCCCTTTCAGCTTGATTGTCTGGCTGTAACTGTCTCATCTCCTTTGATTTCAGTGCCCCTTTGACATCTTCTAGCGATAACTTATCTTTACCATACATAATGGTATCTACGAAGTTTTCATAGGGAGCTGGTAACGATCTCAATACAAACAAAGCTTGATCCCCGTCCTCAATATTGATATCTATGTTCTCCAAATCCATTATAATTGATTTGAAATTATCTAAGTGCTCTGTTATGGACATACCTTCATTCAATCTGAAATCATACAAACGCTTCTTCAACTATAATCGGTTTACTACTGATTTATCTGAGTAAAGATCTCCTAGTTTTTTCAATGCGCAGGCATCAGTCTTCTCACCACTAATCTCGCGAAGCACATTGTCTTTCACTCTCATTAAAATCCAGCAAAAGCCCTTTCTTGAACATCTTGTTTCTCCTCTTCTTTCATCTCTTCTGGTAACTTATTATCCACATCTTTCCACAACCCTTTTAGTACCAATGAAGATTTCAGTTTAATCTTCCACAACACAAAGCTGGATCCCCCATCAATTTTTTCAATCATGTATTTTGTTGCTGTAGACGCCATTGTGAACAACCTTAATTGCAAAAGCCCTAATTTCACCACGTGGCTCTGATACCAATTTTGTTATTAAATTACTATGCAATTATCGAAATGGCTCAAGCACATAACATATACGAAGGAAAGATTTAAATGAAACACAGGATTTAACGTGGTTCGACAATTGTCTACGTCCACGGGCGCTGCCAGAGAAAAGAGTTTCACTGTGATAGAAAATGTTACAGATTTCATATTGTCTTTTGTGTCGCCTTAATAATCTATTTATAGGGAATTAATAGACTTACTAGACAATGAGCCTAATATGCTCATACCACAAGACTAACTCAAGTCACAACCGAACATAGTGCACAATATCACTATCACAGACACAAAACTATATTGTCGGACACAATATACTGTCAAGGCACTATTCGACTCATTCACAACATCTAATAACTCATGGTTTTGTACAAAACGACTATATTGCTCCCAGAACTGTCGCTACATTTTCTCGACAGAGAAAAATATCGTATGCCCGTCAACTGTTTGATCAAATTACTAACCCACATGTTACAGCGTGGAATGCAATGTTCAAAGGGTACGCGGAAAATGACCTTCACTGGGAGGTTGTAGATTTGTTTCGTAAAATGAAAAACTTGGATATATTGCCCAATGTATTCACTTTTCCGATGATATTGAAGTCTTGCGTGAAGATCGGTACGCTGAAAGAGGGCAAGGAAGTGCATTGTATATTGGTAAAAATTGGATTTAGAGCGAATTCCTATGTGGGTACTACGTTGATTGATCTTTATTCAGGAGGGAGGTCGGTACAATCAGCTTATACGGTATTTGGTGAAATGACAGAGAGAAATGTTATTGCATGGAATTCAATGATCAATAGGTTCATTATATGCGGTGATATCATTTCTGCTAGGAAGTTATTCGAGTTGGCACCAGAGCGTGATGTTATATTATGGAACACTAGCATCTCAGATTATATTGAGGTAAGAGATATGAAAGAGGCTAGAAAGCTTTTTGATCGGATGCCAAACAAAGATATCATGTCATGGAACAGAGTCCTAAATGGTTATTCAAATAATAGAGATACTGAAGCATTGGTAAAACTGTTCGATGAAATGCCTGAGAAGAATGTATTTTCCTAAAATGGTTTAATTGGAGGCTATTTAAAGAACGATTGTTTCTCCAAAGTTTTGGATGTATTTAATAGAATACTAGTGTTGGAATTTCTTCATTAAGTTGGACCGTCACATGTTTTATCGATGTATCGAACTATCTTTAATATTAGTCCAATAAAAGTAATCATAAGGAAATGAACGAACTAGTAGATAAAATATGTATCATGGAGGTAATTGTATAGATACCAGGTTTAATTTCGAATACTGTGAAGGATTGGATTCGGAAATAAACAACTTAAGAAAAACGTAAAGTTTTGGGGTTATTTTGTAAAACAAAATAATACCGGGTTATGGTCCCCGAGGGTGGAAATTTAATAAGGACTGGTCTTCATTAAGTAACTGTCTGGAAGTTAAAGACAGTTAAAAGAGAAGAACTGTTTTCTCACTTTAGTTCTATATAAGAATGAGTTTCTCATTCTTAAAAGGACACGATATTAAATATAGAGAGAAAAGTGCCTTTAAGAAAAACAAATTGATTCTTCCTTCGAATCAATTACAAAATTTTGTTTTGGTTGCCATCTCTTAGAAGAATCATAACCTAGCAAAAGATCGCGGATCATCTGCTTCAAGTTCGGAATCTGAAGATCAAATAATGTCTACATCCTGTAAGTTATTTATTCCGCATTATTACGGGATGATTTAAATTCATGGTTCAATAAGTTAAGTAAGAAATCCGTAAAGTATTTCTTACAGCTAGTTGATGGTAAAGTAGTTCCAAACGATGCCACACTTGTGACTGTGTTGTCAGCTTGTGCAAGGCTAGGAGCTCTTGATATGGGCAAGTGGGTTCACATCTATGCTGAAAATAATGGTTACAAAGGAAACCTTTACGTCGGAAATTCGTTAATAGACTTATACACAAAATGTGGGGAAATAGAGATTGCAGTTGATATTTTCAAAAGTATAGAGCAAAAAGATTTGATAAGTTGGAACACCATGATAGGTGGCTTGGGTATGCACGGCCGTGGGACTGATGGCTTCTCTTATTTTGATTCGATGACTAATGATTATTTAATCATGCCTCAGATCGAGTATTATGGTTGTATGGTTGATCTGTTATCGCGAGCTAGTCTTCTAATGCGGGCAATGGATTTTATGAGAAAAATGCCAATAAAAGCAGATGTTGTTATCTGGGTTAACGTCCACGTAGGCTGTTAAGGATGTGGTAAAAAAAACTTATCTTTTTTTTATTTTTGACATTTTATTATTAACCCTAAACCCGACTTGGCCCATGAAAAAACTCAATCCACTTTTAAACTAACCTAATATAAGTAAAATAACTCCAAATCGATTCAATTCATATATAAAGCATATCTTAACCCCTCTCTCAATTTTTTAATATGTTCTCTCATCTAAGCTTCAACGAGAAATAACCAAATCAATCCATAGAAGTGAAACAACAACAAAATCACTAAACTTTGAATCCAGATAACTGAAACACCAACACAATCACTAAACAGCTCAAACTTAAACCCAATCATCAAACAACCGCTATTATCGTGAGAAAATGCTTTCTTGTTTCATCTAAATATACTTGTTGAATTATTATGTTACAAGGAAGCTGTTTAACCCTTTTTTATTTTCTAATTAAATTAATTAGATTAATCATTTCCATTATGAACAACGAAAATTTTCAGGTTCTACTAATTACCCACCACCACCGAAAAGAGCACGAACAAACCCTTATCCTTTTCTAACATATACTTATCAAAATCCATTTCCTCAAATCAGTCATGGCCCAGTTTTTATGGGTTCAAATTTAAAATTGGGTCTGAATATAAATTGTTTAAATGTTGTTAGCCCTGCAATTGATGATTTCCAAGTTTCTAATTTGGTTTGTGATTTGCAAAAGTTAATAATTTTGCTCACCGCTGCTCAACACAAAGCTTACATATTCAAAAACCAAGAAACTGAATCTATAAAATTCGAATTGGATCTTGCATTGCTCAGAAAGATAAACAAATCGGTAATTAGTGTTTTATGTTGTGACATGCCTTACCAATACATAACATGTGGGTCTCGGTTCAAGAAGCAAAAAGATTATAAAAACCAAATAGATAATCAATATAAGAAAAAAATGATGGAACTATGAAACAGAAGTAAGAACAAGAAACGATTTCAAATGAAAGAAGTTGAAACTTATTTAAGATCATTGGGTTTAACTTTGATTTGTTTAGTGATTTTTTTGTTGTTTCACTTTTGTCTTATGGATTGATTCAGTTATTCATCGTTAAAGCTTAGATGAGGGAAAAATTGAGGGAAATCAATAGAGGAGTACAACATAAGAATTATGTATGAATTAAATTTATTTGGAGTTATTTTAATTATATTAGATTAGCTTAAAAGCGAGCTGCGTTTTTTTTGTGGGTCGGGTCAGGTTTAGAATTAAATTTAGGATTAATAGTATAAGGTTAAAAATAAAAGGGTAAATTTTTATTTTTCATTACGTCCACGTCAGCGTCATACGTAAATACTAACGTGGATGGTCAAGGGAAAAACTGAACAAAAAAAATGTCGAGATGTTTAGGGACTTGTTTGTTGCGTTTATTAGAATGTTGGGGATGATGTTATTACAAGGGTAAAAAATGGTGACTAATGCGAGTCAAACTCCAAACATGGGGGACTAGCCATGTTTTTTTATCCTTAAGCATCATTTTAAATTCATTGAACTAGCCTTTCCAACCCAATTTTTGTTATCCTAATATCCATCCAGTCTTGTATTGTATTGCTAAAAGAACAAGCGAATAATGGATACCAGGCTGTTTCGAGATGATCTCCATACATGATATATGTTTGGTCAATCTCAACATAGATGATTTTATCCCTTGTTAGAAGACTATATTTGATGCCAATACACAACACATACCATGTTTTGGTGCGATATATAAGCTTCAGATGGTGGTAGCCCATGGCATACGAACAACCCTTGATCTAAATAAATCATATGCATTTTCATTATTTCCAGAATCTTTTGGATGCCACATTTGTAATTTTGCATGGGATACTTAGTCATAAGAGTGATAGCTTATCCCTAATGAAAAATATATCCTTGAACAACGACGAGTCATCGTTATGTACCATTCAATCCTAAACATGTGCTCCCGTCATATAAACTTGGTTAACTCATTGGATCCATCAAACGTCATTCTTGGCAGCAATGTTCCAAAACAACTTTGAAATAAGTGAACAATTTTAAGATTTCAAATCCTTAATGCCAAGTCCACATTGAGCCTTTAGTAACATACTTCATCCTAAGAATCAAATACTTTTTTATCCCCAAAATAAAGTTCTACACAACTTAATAATATGCGTCATTACCATTGTCGAAATGAGGAAAATGGATAATTAAAAGACCTCAATACTTTGAAATAATGATCGAATCAGATCAACTCTCCCGGTATTGGACAAGGATGATACAATCCACCTGGAAATTCTTGAACCGATTTTGTCAATGAAGGCACCAAAATACATGACCTTTAAAGAGGCAAGAGCTTATAGAATGCCAATGTTTCGAAACGACGTAGGTCCTTGTACTATATGTATGTTCTGTTTGATATCTTTTAATGATTATGACCAGATTTTTGCCATATAAATGTTAGATTTAATGATGTTTAACTGCAGTTCTGACTTTGAACTAAAATCAGCAAAGAAACTCATAATAATCACAATCAATGGCTCATCCTCTTGTGCTAACAACATCAAGTAATCCTCAAAATAAGATACGTAATTTTGAGGCTATCATGTTTTGATTGGAACTTAAAAGCTATAAAATTTTAAATTTTAGACAGATACTCAAGACAAATGATGTAAATGTATGAATATCGAGGATAAATTTTTCGCAACTTCTTCCCTCCTTCAAAAAAATCCACGATGTTATTGATGAAATATAATAAAAACAAGACCTTACGTACTCTATTACCTACGTAATAAACTGATCAAATA
Source organism: Limnanthes douglasii subsp. nivea (assembly GCA_036936605.1). NCBI lineage: Eukaryota > Viridiplantae > Streptophyta > Magnoliopsida > Brassicales > Limnanthaceae > Limnanthes > Limnanthes douglasii. Next base: position 299,779,774 of record JAUPFV010000002.1, on the reverse strand, counting down.
ATTCTAGTCCTTTTAACATGTGCAATAAAAAATCTCAACATATTGTATCATTTAATTTACAAAGGTTGGTCTTAAGGGTGAATCTTGGTGTAATGCACTGTAATTGTACCCACACATCAACTTTTGGATGGAAAGTATGTTGTTTGTCATAAATTGTCCCGATATAAAGGAAAATTGGGATTTTTCTACAAATAAATCCAGAATCGGTGTCATCTTCATATCCAATATCTTAGTGATTAGCTTATAAAACACGTTATACAAAGCGATCGAGCTGTCGTCAATCATAAAAGTATAGTGATTTGATTTTAGGATTAAAGTTATAACCAAGTGGTTAAATTGATTTAGAATAGATAATTGTGCACAAACATCTCTAACAACAACAATGTGGTCCAAACTAATAACATGCCAAACAGAATTAAAAGAAGATTAAAAATCATTGTGACTATGGATCATATCGTTAAAAGTCATCTGAATTTTATCTTCGGTACCGCCGACACACATTATTTGGTGTTTCTTTTCTTTAATGCAAGGACCATACCCAAATACCTCAATTTCCATTGACCCATTTTATCTAGTAGGGTGCCAAGAAAATCCTTTAAATAATCAACAAAGACATTTACCAAACGTAGACAAAGTTCCATCGGCTAACGACATATTTGTAATTTATTTTTTTGCTTTATGTTTAACTAATACATTAAAACTTTGGTGCATTTATGGATCTTCATTAAATAAGCATATTTGAATTTTTTTGTTACTAAAAACTCAAATACATATTAGTAAAGAGGAGAGGACTTTTCCTAAATTCCACAATGTCACTCATCAACGATGTATCTGTAGAATCATATCGAAGTGGAATTTCAGCAAGCTGAAACTATTGTTTTTTCCTCTTAGCTTGTCCAGTTATGTGAGAAAAATGATTGAAGTTTAGAGCTTTTTCCTCTTTATTACAGTTCGTTTTCTTACACATCACAAGTCGTCCTTTAGATAAGCATTTGTCAACTTTGATCAATCGTGGGTAAGTAATTCAGATGATCATCCCACATATTAAAAAACTTGAACTGTGGCTTTCTTTGATAAACATGAGCAAACATATCCAAATGCATTGAGAATGATTCATGAATAAAAATAACATGTATAACTTTTACAGAGCAATGCATCATCGACATGGGCCAATGGATATTTCCCTTTTTTCATAAAACTTGGAAAGAATGTTGTTGTTAGTCCACGTGTATAAGTTACCCATGAACGGTAGATCGATAAGTCCTAATTACACAGAATATTTCTTGAAATCTCGTATCCTATATGGTGTCATATCCTTTCGTTGCAATGTTCATCGAAATTCAGTGCCTTCTTAAATTAGCTAAAAAATCAAATTTTGCTAATATTTTCATTATAAATTTAAATTTATAATATTTTATTTATAAAAATAAAATCAAATCAATTTTGAACTATATTAAAGTTATATCATAATCAATGATGTTAAAATTATTTGAATAATGTTATTTGACGTGATAAATAGATGAATGAATTAATGTATATTATTACTAATTAGATAATTATATGAAATAAAAGATAAATTAAAATTATTTTGATGGTGTTTTTAGACCAACTAAATAAATATATTAATTAATTATAGTATTTTTATGATTAATTAAATAATTATATAAAATACCGCGAGTATTCGTATTCTACAGTGCAAAAATAATTCTGAAAAACATGTAGAAATCTATTTAAAAATATTATTAATGAGTTTGACTTGCATAGCTATATTTTATATAGTATTAATTTCATCTATAAGGTTATTGTTTTTTATTTTACAGTTTTTCTAAAACTTGAATTAGATTTATTTTTATTTAGATCAACAAATATATATATAAAAGAAGTTGGTTAAATATTGTTGTTTTGGATGATTTTGATAAAGATTCTATGTTTGTTTCTCAATACCCATTTCATTTACTAAGTTCTCCAAAAAAAATCAAATTATTATTATTATTGGTCAAAAGGTAAGATAGTAAAAGGCTAAAAAAACAAAAAAAGTTTCATATTGGAAACTTAGATATTTAAAAAGATGCGAGGAAAAGATATCATCTGATTTTCCACACCGGGAAACTTAGCTACTAGGTAAAAGACTAAATAATTTTTGGAAGAATGGTTTAGCCACATCGGTCGTAATTGACAAATTCCGAGGTGGTAGTTAGGAATCATGTGTTATGTGCTAGTATCTCGAAAATAGGTGTTCAGTGAAAAAACAACCGATTCCTGGGTACCGCCTCGAAATCAGGTGTTTGTCCTTAAAATCTACAGAAATCGAGATGAAGTGGCTGGTATTTAGTGAAATTGGATGGAAAAATGATAAAGAAGTTAATGAAATCTTTGAGTCTATAGATGTTTGCTCAAAAAATATGTTATTTTAATAAAAAAAAAGTTAAGCTTGGTATTTCGTTTATGAAAAAAATATTAGGATAGATTTTTTTTTAAATTTCGAAAAAAATAAAAATTACTAGGGAATATAGCTTCACCTATACTAAATTATATAAAAAGGAAAAACGGTTAGTAAAATTGCACCATACAAACCAAAACAAATTATAAAAGCAAGAGACTTTATTTTCATCAAGCCTAATGTAGTGGAAAGTGCTCTCGAATTAAAGATTTTCATCCTTTTGTGTATTTTATTTAAAAAAGATTAAAAAGCCATTTATAATGTAAATTTAAACCAATATATATATCTATAGTCTTGTGCATTATGAATTTGAAACATGATAAAATGTTGATCGTATAATTATAATTATACATAATTATATACGTTGTATAATTATACTATGAGACTTATCAATAAAAATTAATTTAACAAACATATTACGGATAAAAATTAAAAAAATTAAAGAATTTTATATCTTAAATATCTTTCTATATAAAATACAATAATCAATTTTTTTTGTTTTCTTTTATTTTAATTTTTAAAGGTCCGTATATTTTAAACCGTAACTCGAAAAAAGAGTCCGAAAATATTATTGGTTTTGTTTTTTAAGACGAACAAAACTAGTACCATTCATGATATGTTTTGATTTTTTTAAAAAATTATATTTTACACACGTTTCTCAGTTATATGGTTTCGCATCTAGTGACTAGTTTTGTATCTATCAAAATAAAGAAGGTTTCGCATCTATCAAAATAAAGAAGGTTTTGCATCTATCAAAACAAAGAGGTTTTGCATCCATCAAAATAAAAAAAAGGTTTCGCATCTATTAAAATAAAGAAGATTTCGCATCTAGCACAACAAAACAGGTTTCGCATCTTCTTTGCGAAACCCTAAAAAATTTAAAACTTTAAAAGTCTGTATCTTTTAAACCGTAACTCGAAAAAAAATCTGAAAATACGGTTGGTTTTGTTTTTTTAAGACGAACAAACTAGTACCACTCATGATATGTTATGAATTTTAAAAAAAAATTAGAACAAATAACGTTTCGCATCTATCAATAACGTGTTTTTTTCATTTACCATTCTAGAAGGATTACACGTTTCGCAACTATCAGTAGGTACAGATCCAAACGTTTCACATCTATCACAAAATATGTTTTGCATCTACCAGTGAAGAAACATACAAGTTTTGCATCTCCTTCATTGAAAACCAGAACTTGTTACGCGACTCAAAATCCCAAAAACCAAAAAATAAAACACTAAAATCAACGAAACACTAATACAATGGACAAGCTATCTCTGAAAGAAAAAATACCGCCATTTTATCCCATTATTTTTTTATTATATAAAATTATTTTACTCTTTTTTATTTTTATTTTCATCTAGTCTTCTATCTTATTTTGAGTCATCAATTAATTAGTGGATTATATTTTAGTTTATTTTATTAAATAATACCTTTTTATCTATTCGTTTTATTTTTCTTTTCATTCGTAAATTTTATTGATCATTTATATTAAATTGAAAATTAATTTTCAACTACTTTTTGTTAAATTTTACATTTTATTAGATTTTATGTAGTGTTTGGAATTTTGTTTAGTTTTTGTTAAATGTTTTAAAAGATTATTGACTATAGCAATTTTTAGCTTAGGTTAAAATATTAGTTATTAAGTTTAAATTTTGTATTTGATTTTTAAAATAAATTTACTTCATAAATATTTTTGTATGTAATTTCAAAATTCTTGACCTGCTTCGATAAACTATAATGATGAACCATTCAAATTTTGATTTGATCACGAAACTAAAAAAAATCCATAATTGTATTCTGAGGATCGACAGACTTCTTGGGGGGAGAGCTGGGGCTGGGTGTCACAATGTTGGCCGAGGAGGATGGGTCTTGGTTGGTGACTACTGCTTCAATTGTTTGCTCATGATATTTGGTGGAAACTTCCTCATCGGGTTCACCCAAATAACTTTTAGCGCGAGAACACTTTGGAAGGTAAATTACTATGTCCTTCTTAGTCACTCGCTCTAGCACCTCATCTTGAGAAGGGGGGTCATCAGTTCTTTTAAGGACAACTGGTCAAGGGAGTTTAACCTCCAGAGTCTGCTCAGGGCCAAATTGTTGTCCCTAAAGCACAGGCGGAATCTATTTTCCCACTTTTCTTTGGCCCATTCGCTCAGTTTGGTGAAGATGGTAGTGGCACTCTCTACGTGGTCTGCATATGGTTTTGAGACACCAGTCATAGCTATAAAGATATCAAATTAGAACATCATCATCCGAGGAGTTACCATAAGTAAAATAGTTTGAGGACTTACATTTGTTGGTCCACAGAAGGGATAGTTTGTGAGGGTTCGAAGGGGTTGACTCTGAGCCTGTCTCCTAATGGCCTAAGAAGTAGATGAATTGATGTCTCCACGTTTTGTCAGCCTCTAGCAAGTCCTTCAACACTTTCTGTCTTCGACTAAAAGTCAGTGAATAAAATAGGAAAAAAGGGTTTCTGGCTAGACCAGATAGTCCGATGAGCTGCTCCAATGAAAATTCTTGGCCTGAGATTCTCGAAGCCATTGTACATGCCATCAATGTGAACCACATATTGGGACTGGCTTGAGAGGGGCAAAGGTCAATCTTAGTCCTCAATTCATGATTTCAGTATACACAACAAGTTCGTTATCCCTCAATGATAATGGGGTCTCGCCCTCCGAAGGGAACCTGATGTCGATGTATGAAGGAATGCACCACCGGGTCCTCAGCAACATTTCTTCCGAAGGCAAAAAGTACTTGTATGATATGTTGTGAAGAGCAACCATATGTTTGTTCTAGATCCCTCGAATATTGTTTCCTACGATGGCATCAAGTTCCAAGGGAAGCGTTATGTCTCCTTTAGACTTAGGGGCAATTCGGCTCGCTTGCTCTTCGGATATAGTTGGAGGAGCGATGAGCCTTTGACTAGATGACTCTGAGGGAATTTCGATGATTTTGCTCTGATCAGCAACAGGAATCGATTGAGTCGATGGTTCGGGATTATCTGAGGCGATGGCCGTCCCCTTGGCAGCCAAGGGTTTGTTACGCATCTCTCGAAGCTCGTCTTCGGTAATGATATTCCTTCCTAAATAAAATCGGGGGCTTCCCGTTGCTGTTATCGACGGAGTGGCTGGAAGGCTTGACCCAGAATTACCGGTCTTCGGAAGAGAATTGTCCACCACCAAATTTCGAGGAGGTTCGGGGGGAGTCGATGGTGTTTCCTTGCCACGTTTGCACTCCTGCGAATGATTTTTATCTTTATGGTGTCTTTTCATTTTCCCAGATGAATGCTTATGGTGTTTTTCTTTCCCCATTAATCCAAGGGTGCTGCGATCGTAAATTTGGTTTTGTTGTGATATTTCGAGGGGAATGATGGCAGTCGAATTTTCGGGGGGAGGCCACGAACCGTAAAATATAGTAACAGCGGGTTGGGGTTGAGGCTCAGTGTATTCACCAGCAGCAACTCTCTTTTCGAACTTTTTGCTAATAAGGAGCCACTATGGAATCCGACGAGGTTGATGAGCCAGCTTTCTCTCTCTAGAAATTTTGGGAGGAAAGTTTGAGCTGTTAATGAAGGAGATCAGTATTTATAGAAAACAACGGGCTTTTAGGGTAAGTCAGGCCTGGGGACATTTTCTCTTGTTTGCCTAGGGGAATTATGGGAAACATAGGTGCCCAATTGTTGATAGAAAAAACACGGGAAAAGCTGCAGAGGCATAATCTAGTCTGGGGAATACGAAAAGATCTCTAACAAGATGCGCTGGCAAGGAAGTACGACTGCTGACGTCATGACTTCTTGATCCAATCCTTGCAATTTATTAGTCTAGTATTGGTGGTTGTGATATGCTGATACAGTGAATTCTGATGCACAATATCACCAAGGCCTGAGTCAAGCCTTGCTAAGACATTGCAAGGATTCAAATCGTTATGCAATTACATATATAGAGGCATGTATTATTCTGTTTAGGGATATTAGACCTACAAATAAAGGTATATTTGAATTTTACAAATGTAAGCGCTTAATATTTGATATGTATAAGAATGTGCATCTTAAAGAAATGTTATCTATCTCATTTAAAATAATATAATATTTATTTTTAACTTTACTTTTTTTAATAAGACTTTATTCTTTATTTGAAAACATTTTGATATTTTTATAAGGTTGTTTGCCTCATCGACGAAAAATAAATTTTGAGGCCCGGTTACTTTATTTTTCTCCTTTTGACCTTTGGCATGTGAAGTGATATTACTTGTTTTGTCATTCTTTTGTGCCTGAAATTTGTTTATATGGATCTTTACCGCCCTTTGAGAGGGTATAAACATTGGAACATTAACATGGATATGTTCAGTCACTGCGATGGATAGTGCCACTTGAACCTCGACCAAAGCAAGACTTTGCTTAATCTTATGTTTATTGGCTTTGAAACCTTTAGCGTAACCAACACACATATTTTATATCTTTGTTGCTTGCTCGCGATATTCCATCAATATAGCCTCAAGCACAGTCGCAGTCAGATTTCTCATTGCCTCAAAATCAAATTTTGGGAATAGTTCGCCCAAAGGACTACTTATGAGAAAAGATAAATCAATATACTATTTTCTATGGAAAACTATCTCATGCCTTTTCATTTTCATAGCAACATCAATATTAAACTCTTCTCTATCCTTAGTTTTTCGTACCTCATTCGGGGTCCAATCTTCCTATTTACCAGAACTACGATTAGAACCGATTTCATGGTATCGAATTTATTGGTGGGTTTAGGTCCAAATTCGGCCACATAAAATTTATTTCTTGTTGAACCTCCATTGTTTTCATCATCATTCTTAAAAAGTCCCTAGCTTTGGAATGTTGGCTCTGCTCTATTCTAATGTTCCCTCAAGGTTTATGTGCAACATTTTTCTTTCTAAACAAACCCCATTGTATGGGGATTGCATTGTCTTCTCCTTGTCCGAATGGGAAGCTTTTTTTGCGACCACAAACGTCGTAGCTTTATTCGTGTATTTTTCTAGAGTTTTATGTCGACCATTTTCATCTTCGATGGGAAAATTTCCAACAAACTCAACTGGTCATATGCCACCATGAGCGAGCATCTTTGGTATTAGAAATTTCTTGAAACACTAGTCAAATGCTTCACTCCGCTTTATTATCATAACATAATTGAGCTTTGCACACCTAAGATAATCCTTATACTCTAAAACTGGGCGCTGTAGAAAGAAAACACAATTGTATAAAATGAGTGTTCCATCTATTAAGTAAGACATAATATGACTTGTTCAAGACCATTATTTCGTAGCCTTCAGACTCCAGATACAGGAACATGACATAAAATCTCAGATAATATCATTCTCCCAACATATAGACACGTAATTTTTTTTTATTTTCTCACACTTTGTTACAATGTGGAATATCACTGAATTGTTTTAAAAATGGCTAAAATATAAATTAAAAATAGGGATTTATTTTTTTAATAGTTAGCTTGTTTACAGCCAGAAAATCTTTGCGGCCAAAATGAACATAACATTTATAAACAAGGATAATAATACCCATTATTTGTGTCCAAGAGTTAGGCACTATGTGTGCATAATTTTGTTACTTTAACGAACTACAGTATATATAATCTTAAAGGGAATTGTTCATTGTGTTCCAATATATAGGTGAAGCTTACAACTTCCTTCGCTCCAGCATCAAATGACGTATAACCTTCGATAGAAGTGAACCGCCATGGCGTATACCCGAGGCTTGTTCTGGCCCAATGGTCTCGTTATGCACCAACGCTAGAGTCATCTCTGTATATACAAAAGTATCCTCATGACTCGCATAAACTATCACTACATGAGCTTCCTCTACTTCATCTGGTTGTAATTTTCGGCAATACTTTTGAAAATGTTCGTCATTAGATTAATCCCTTTCGTGATGTAATGCAACAAAATGAGACACTCGAGTTTTCTGTTAAACCATGTTTATTATGTCAAGATTTGGGAAATAATGAAACTTTTAGTAGTGGGAGAGAATAACACTACTAAATACGGAATTTTTTAGAAGAAAAGAATAAACTAAAGTTTCTTAGGTTTTGAAATACCTTCAATGGCGATGAAATGTTTATAAAACGATAAAGAACAACCTTCATGTAGACTAATATGACTCTATTCTAACCCTAGAACAAAGATTGGGATGCTCATGACCACCGATCACGAAGAAAGATGATGAACCGTCTCCACACGTCTTTGCTTCTAGTTTTAAATGCTTTAACTTATTAAAAAAATTCTTCAACCTTTTGGTACTTCCCCATAGGGATACTTCAAATAATTTAATTATGGCCGCATGTTTAAAAAAAAAGCTACAACTTCAATCACACATACTTCTTAAGCTGCAACAGAATCGCCACTTACTCCATTCGGCTACCCCATTAATGTACAGTGCAACGCCTCGAAATGATTTTTAGTTAATCCTACATATTTTTAAAGGATTAGAAGACTACTCAACCAAAACTCCAAGAATTCACATCTTTCGAATATCAAGCCGGTCGATCTTTGAAGAAAAATATTATTTTTTTCATGCAATAACTATGTTAGTGTTTCCTACATGGTTTGAAAGGATAAGGGGTGAGACGTGCTATATCCAAAAACAATCCGAAGAAAATAAAAAAACATATGAACCATACCCAAGAACAAAAAGAAACTTCAACTAATTTAAAAAAATCTGAAGCACCTTCAAACCACATCAAACAACAAATCAATATTCATTAATTCAACACAAATTCCAAATGATATCAATGTGTTACTTGTTCATATTCTCTATTCTTTTGGAAAAATAAAAAATTTATCTTTAGTGGAGGTTTCGAACGACAAAGAGTTTTTAACGTAGGCAAGAACAAGATCATTAAAGATTAATCTAGAGATGTATCTAGATTAGTTCGGTCATAATGGAAAAGCTCATCTACCAATGTATCTTAATACTTCTAGGTATCTAGCAAAAATTGTATGCGTTACAATTTGGTATACTTGTGATTGGATATTCGAGGTCAATCACCATGGATGTTTGGACGAGCAGCCCACAAGCTTCAGCAAGATTTTGTAAGCAGGGACAAACTTAATAATTAATTAATATTTTACACACTATAATTAAATCATTAAAATATATTTTAATTAGTTAAAATATAATTAATATTTACAATAATTTTTTTATTAATAATAAAATATTAAGATTTTTAAGTGTAGATATAAGTTATAAGGCTAATTATTATTTAAGGTTTATTTAAGAATTCATCTAGATACTCCTACCTAAAACATACAAGTTACTCAGAGCTATCGAGACTATATTTTCTACCAAAAACATTCTCCAATACAAAAACATCAAACACGTGTATATTTTTTATGATTTAAATTTATAAAAAAGTTTATCTTAAACCCTAGTTCATAAGAATAAAAATTCGAATCAATTAATTATATTCTTTAATTTTTTAGCGAGCCTAGTTAACATTGGTTTGGCATCTAACATCTAGCATTTTCATATTACATTGATCTCACATCTAACATCTAGCATTTTCATATTACATTGATCTCACATCTATCATTTAGCTTTTATCATTTTCATTTTACACTAGTCTTGCATCTAGCATCTAGCATTTAGCACCTAGCATTTTCATTTTACCCTAGTCTCGCATCTAGCATTTTCATTTTACCATAGTCTCGCATTTAGCATCAAATATTTTTATTTTATCCTGATCTCGCATCTGGCATCTACCCGAGAGCAGAGACGCAAGATGAAAGACACAATACGCAACACTTTATCTTCTTCACAAAGACTCGAGACTTTCCAATATATTTTTCAAAAGATAACAAAACCTACCTAAAACCATAAAACCAAACTTTTAATTCTAATTTAAACTTGCTTTGACATTTCAAGTTGAATTTGATAGAAATCTGAATATGAATTCAAATTGATAAGCATCAAATTTCAGTTTTAAAAGTTCATCTTAACATCATAGCTCAAATTCTAAACCAAAACCTAGTTTTTTGTAATTCTTCATTAAAACCGATAATGAAATTGGATCAAAAAAATTCAAAAAAATTCACTCGTAAAAAAACCTAATTTCATCAAATATTTATCCATCAACAAAAAATGGAGCATTATTTCGGATTAAAAAAATAAACAAAAGAAAATGGAGAAATAATAAAAAAAATCATTTGTTAAAAATCTTAATACATTCTAGATAATAAATAATCACGATTTCAAGTTTGATGTCTTACCCACTTTTTTAAATATGTAAATATTTATTATTATTATTCTTATGAAAAAATAGTTGCAAAATTGTTGTATTCGAACAATTGGTTGGTTCTAATTGTTGAGTTTGGGTTCGAAATTGTTCAATTAAAACAGGGCAAATTAATCCATGAGAATCACTTTTGCAACTAATTTCCGCAAATCAAATTATAAGCCACATTAAAATCAATAGAATAAAAAAGAATGACATTTGAATTTAATATTATATTTTACCAAAAAATTATACTAAATAAGTGAAACTATTTCCTCCATAACATTTCATATTTCTTCTACAATTCCAAATCTAAGAAACACTCTTGATTTTTAATTTATAATTGTATGCCATTAACTATTCTTAAACATTAATATAAACAAAAGCCAATTTACCTTATAAAATTAAACCTTGAAAACCAAAAGACCTTAAATTTGTTAATGATTATTCATGGAGGAGGACACTCAAACCAAAGCTTTAACATCGGAGAACATCACACAATCAACCAATAAGGTAATTTAATCATGTTTTTAAGTTGTATAACTTGAAAATCTCTCTTAGAAAAAACTCTTCCATAGCAAATCTCGATTTTTACAGTTTTTCACGACAAACACCTAATTCTGAGATGTTCTGTGAAAAAACAATTGAGACCATCTCGAAATCAGGTGTTCGTCGTTAAAAACTGCAGAAATCGAGATGGAGTGGTTGGTGTTTAGTGGAATTGGATGGAAAAATGATAGAGAAGTTAATGAAACATTTGAATCTATTGGTGTTTGGTAAAAACTAAAAAAGATATTAATTTGATGAAAGAAAGGTTAATTATATATATATATATATATATATATTATTTTCACTAAACTCTTGGACTTTTATTGATATTTGAAGAAAATTACGGGGACCAAAAACAAAATAATCCTCAACTTCATCTCCTTCAACCAGCCAAAATAGCCATTAACAACTCTAGAATCCTAAACCCATATAGACCATATATTATGTAACTGTCTTGTGCAAAATATGAATATCAACGCAATAATGTTGACTGTATAATTGTATATTATTTTAGATTACCCCGTTAATTTATGTATTAAAAAAAATGAAATATACATATTTACCTATCCATACCAAAACCCTAACCTATATAGCTCGCACCAGCCGTCTCCCGAGAGAAAAAATACTGCCATTTTATCATTTTATATGCTTTAGTAGATAAAATTACTTTATTCTACTTTTTCTCCTCATCTGGTCTCCTATGCAATTTTGATTTATCGTTGATTATATTATTTATTATTTATTATTAAATAGAATTTTTTATTTATCTATTCATTTTAATTTCCTTTTCATTCATAAATTTTATTGATTGGTTATTTTTAATTGAAAATTAATTTGGAACTATTTTTAGTTAAAGTTTACATTTTATTAGATTTTATGTAGTGTTTGGATTTTTGTTTAGCTTTTGTTAAATGATTTATAAGATTATTGACTACAATATGTTAAAATATTAGTTATTAATTTTGAATTTTGTATTCATTTCAAAAAGATTAAATAAATTTACTTCACTAATATTTTTTTATGCAACTTCAAAATTCTTTTCCTATTTCGAATAAACTATAATCATGAATCATTCCAATTTCGATTTGATATCTAAGTTGATTCATCAATCCCTATTACTATTGAAGTGTTTCATCTACTAATATTGCAGAGGAAGACTCAACCGTCCCTACTAAAACATTCGACAAAAATCTTGTTTGCGAAGAATTTCAAATCATAACAATATTATTATGGAGCGAAAAAGAAAATAACAGGTTTGTCTTCTATGTATGCTTATAGGAATAAGGGAATACCCTCTATTTTCTTAAACTCCCGGTATATTAGTGGGAGAAAAAAAAAAATCTAATACCACAACAAATATATAAACTTTGTTCAACATCAATTCATTCTAAAATGATGGTACTTTAAATTTTACTATCTAAAAATATGATCATGCTAAAATTAAAAAAATTGTCGTTAAAATGACGTTGGAACGACGGTATAAAATTACAGGGCATACATTCACTTATTATACCAAAAATAAATTGCGGTATGAATTTTGTTCCCCTTCATAGTGTACCATGCGCCAACGTTGCTTCAAACGAAGATATTTTTAACCTTAGCATGATCATAATTTTTAATACTAAAATTAAAATCCATCATTTTGGAATGAATTAATATCAAACAAAACTTGTACATCTATCTATATATCGTGGTATTTATCTATCTATCGTGGTATTGTAACTTTCTTTTTCTCTAACACCAAACCTTAAGTGTTGCAAACAGATGAAACACCCACAATTTATATTTCTTTTTTTCACTCCATAAGATATTTGATAAGATTTGAAAAAAAATTAGAATTTTTTTTAGCCCTTGTTTTAGTGGGACATATAGACCTTCCTTGGCAATGTCAGCAGTAAAAGTAGTTGGCTCTCGAAATTTGAATCTAAATCCTGAAGTTTTTCTATCCCGTAACTCGTTTATTATAATCATCAAAATTAACTCATAATTCATTATTATTATTCAATGAAATAGTTGAAAAATCTTAAAATGACACTTAAAAGTATACGTTAGTAGAGAAACTAAATATTTTGCAATGAATACAAAAACTTGAAAACCGGTGAATTTGTAATTCAACATAAACTAAGTATTGCTGTATTGTTGAACTAAAAATTATGGTAGACAATAATTTAAGCAAACAAACTAAACCGAAACTAAAAATACACTAAATAACTTGATCAAAGGTTTCAAAATCAGCATAAATTTAAAATCTAATCAACAGTAATAGAGAACAAAATCTTAAAAATAAAATGATTTTAAACTCCGGCATAAATTATTGTTGTTGTAAATCTAATCAAAAAAAATTAAAAATTATTTTTATTGATCCGGGGCCACAGAACTTGGCTAACTTTTATTATAAACCTAATTTAAATTGATTAATTTAGACATTGAAGAAAATTCTGGGTTAAGATGAGAAGGAAATGAGATAACCCTACCTGCGGCAACCTCTTTCAACCTCTGTCGGACTCGGCTGCCGTGAATAAGAACGAAACTTTTAACTATTCGTTTTGTTTAGGTTAGGGTTTCAGACTTGTACAGCCCACTCTTTCTAATACATAGATTGAACATATAAGTTATATAACACATACAATTAGTAAAATTGGTATGGTTACCGTCCAGTTCTTGTCGATCCGACTTCCGGATCCCTTGAACTATTAACAGTTCTAGTTATATGTGATAAGTATAAGTACCTTGTAAACACTATCAAATAATGGTTACTGTTGCTTTGACCTTATCGCTTGCCTGATCTGCTCCCACCGGTCAGGAGTTGGGTCCACAAGTATGAAGAAGCACAATCACACAAGATGGTGCAGCACAAAGATCCTCTACCAAGCCTACCAGATATAGAACCCATACAAATTTGCATCAGCAACATAAATCAAATTGAAACAAAGTGCAAATCAATAATCCAATTGGACTTGAAGGTATAACTATCATCAACCAAACAAAACCAATCAAAAAGCACAAGAAATGGGTACCATCAATGCTTTATCTGCACTCTGCCAAGCGATGTTGTTGGAGGAAAGAACCTATTTCTCTCCATGGAAGAGCTGTCTTCCTGTGATCAAAATCTGGGGCAGATAGAACCAACAGAGAAAACAAATGAAGACTAATTTAGATCATGTAAATAATGCAGGTAAACTTATTCTAGCCTTAAAATCATATCCCTACTCATATTTCATTGAAATGTATAATAAGAAAATGAAATTTATATAGTTAGTCGTATAAAAAAAACTGTATCCCATGGTATTTGATTTTATTTTCTCAGTTCGATATATAATTTACAATCAAGCAATTAAAGAGACTTGCTAGATAGGTTAGCTCAGGCAAGTTAACAACAATATGCGAATCTGAAACATTCTTAAGAATTCGATTAACAGAGACATCATCTGATCTAATATATTATGTTCGATTAGAATGTAAAGATGATTTTATGATCGTGATTACCGAGGGAAAGTGAAGAAGCAGCAGCGATCGCCATGAGAAGGAGAGAGAGATCAGTGGCGGAGATGGGCCATCTGTAAATTTGACTCTGACAGTGAAAGCCACAAAAGGTCGGAGGCAAGCAAGCTCTTGAATTGAATTGAAGCAGCGGTCTTTTTTCTTGGTAGTGGCTTGATGAAGCAGGCGGCAGTTTAAAGTGTTTCTTTAGAGAGAAAGATATATACATATATATATAGAGAGAGAGATGAAACAAAGAACCCTAGGTGCTGAGTGACATGGCCAGAGGACCATTGTTTTGATATTTTCTTGCCTATTTGTCACTTATTTCTGTTCCGGTCACCAAGTTTTTTAATACTTAGAACTATCCCCTAATATTTTAGGTTCTCAAACTTTGAAATTTGATTCAATATATATCTATAAAATGCCTAAAATAATATTATAGAAATATTAACATCTATGCCAAAACTTCCCCTAGATACCGAGACCCAATACTTCCATAGCTAGGACACTGTGTCAACGCTCGAGATTCAGAATGATGATCCGATTGTCATTCAGATAAGCTTATGGATGAAAATCTTTGAGCAATTATAATATTAACTTAATGACTACTATGCCATGTATGTATATCAGTCAATATCTAAAAAGATACACTATCTAGCCAGTATTGTAGCAGTTCTCCAACCTGCCACGATTTGGGGACTAGGAGGACCATATCAAACATAGTGGGCAACCATTCATGTAACCAAAGATTCAAGAAAAATCATTGATATAGGATGTGAGTTTTATAATAAGATTACAAGGAAACTTCAAAATATCATTATAATACATGTAGAAATCTAGTAAAGTTGCGGTGGGGAATTGCTCATAAATTTGATTATCTCTCTATGCAACACCCATTTTGTAGGATCTCTAAGATCTCTTTTGCCCTCTGAGTAGATAATAATATGAGCACAATATAATCCCTAGATAAATTAAGAAATGAGAGAGGAAGTCATATGTGCAAACCGTGGATGCAGACTATATTCAAAAGGCAAGCTTATTCTGGATGCCATATCAGCAAAAGCGCAACAAAATAGAAATAACATCTTACTGAAGACTTACCATCGGAACCGTGTTTTCACGCAAAAGACTAATCCTCGAAAAACATCAAATAATCTAACATATATAGTCAGGCAGGTCCTCACTGGCGTTATTTAACAATTTGATTTCGAGAATTTGATTCATCGTTTCTGATTGAAAAAAAGAATTACAGTAGAACAAACCCATAATTCAAACAAAGGCATGACACTGTCATAACCTGACTCAAAGAATCAGATTTGCAACATAAGATGGAAAGTTTGAACAGACTGTACAGTGGAGCCTCCGATGCAATAGCACCAAGTTTCTTCCCTTGATTGATTCCAGTGGAGCCTGATGATTGTCGGGCAGAAGTCTCATTGTTCCCCACCAAACCCAAAGACAAGGATTTGGAAGAAGCATCAAACTGTTTTCAGGATTACCCCTCAACACTGATAAGAATCGTTTTGAAGGGTTTGAACTGTTTTCAAAATAAGGTCCTATGCACGAGTTCATAAACCCAACCTTAAAAAACAAAATGTGTAACCAACTTCACTGCTCTAAAAAACCAAAAAAGTTCAATAATTGATGAAACCCTAACGAAAATACTAACATTTGGAGAACTGGCCTGCAAGTATGATCCCAAATGTTAAAAGGAGTGTTATAATCCACTAGGGAAAAATGTTGCTCTCTTCTCTCTCCTCAAAACATTATCCAACGGTAATATTTTGTCTCAAAGTTCTTCCTTGAATCCTCCATGATTGAAGGTGATTCTGCTTGTCCCCAAGTCTATGTATGCAAGGAAACATATCCTGGTCTCTTTCTTGATTGGAGGCAATGGAGGCACAGGTCCTCTCTGGGTCTTGTTTCTAACTTGGAGATGCTCGATTATGACCAATGGATTAGCCACTGCATAGTCCTCTTTTCAAGCCTCAACATAGTCCTCTCTTCAACTCTGTACCCTTTGTATGGTGGGCAAAGGTATGGACACAGCTCCACACCCTCTTCTATCCAGCTGATCCTTGGTAGACACCAATGGTCTTGTCTTGACAACTTCTACTCTCCTAACCTCTTGTCAAATCCCATCGTCAGCAGTCTACCTACTGAATTGAAATCCAGGAAAAGCTCCTCCTATGTCGAGTGCAAGGCCCCCATTACCCTGACAGTCCCCCAAACAGCTCAAGTACACTTGCTCTATAGATGCTCCTCCTCTGTAGGGGATGGATTCCTAAACTTCTCGTTAGACCCCAAATAAAAAGTCTTAATCCAAGTCCTGGTTAGCATTTCTAGTTTCATCCCCAATCATCTCTCTCCTCTTCTTTAGGAAACCTGTAAGTATGTTTTCCCAAGTCTTAAACCCACGCTCTTCTTTTTCTATTTCAAGCTTAAACCCCCCTCGAACCAAAACACTCCCCCCAGCTGTATCCCTAGCTTGTTTCAGCTATCTAACCCTAAACATATTTTCAGCTACGTTTCTGACCATTCTGCAAGGACAAGACCATTCAACAACACTCAACCCCTTATCCCCAGTCAAAAACCTCAAACCAAGCAAACATTTCAATACTATTTAGACTACCCTAAACATCTAAACCACTTCACTTTAACCCTAAACTCAAAACACAGTTCTTACCTCAGCCTCCTTCTCTTCCAAATGGATCTCTCGCCCTCCCTTCGACCTGCCAAACCCTCTGGAAGACTGGGCTCCTTCTCTCCAGTCCTTTCAGATGGCTTCTCCTCCTCCCTAGCCACTTTCCCTTCATCTCCTTTTCCCCTCGACGCTGCCCCTCTCTCTGATCAGCCTCCTGCCCAAACTTCATTAACCACCATCTCCCCCCCCCCCCACTGAAGCCCCTCCTATGAGCCTTCACAACATCTCTAGCCAACACGAATCCTTCGTGAGGAACACCTTGGCTCTGGCCAGACACCATATGGAGTCTGGCTAAGGCCTCATTCTATTCCAGAATGAGGAGTCTCCTCTAGTCAAGACGTTCATCTCCTCTCCGGTCTCGATTAAAGGAGGGATTCCTTCGATTGCCTTCTCCTCAGCCCAAGCACCCAGCCAGAAATTATTATTCCTTGTCGAACCCCATAGACGCCCAGCCTATAGTTCCCCAGCCACCAGTTCCCATCGACATTTACCGAAAACTGGTTGCAGCAATCAAAGCCCCTCCCTCAACCCTTACGCCTCTGTCGATCACTTCCCCTCCTTCCTTCCTCGAGTCTCTCTCCCCCAGAGGTCGAATCCCAGACCTGTTTGCTTCAAATGTTCGCTTTGCTCATGCCTCACCGGCTTCCTTCGAGTCGTTGCACTGTGATAGTGGTGAGAGAAGACTCATTGGCCATTCCCAAGTCTCCCATGACCGGCGAATACCCCCTCCCTCTCTGATCTCTGGTGACAACCCTATATCGGGGGTTTGAAAATCGGCGATGCCCTGAGAGAAGAAGCCATGGCCAATCCCAAAACCCCCATGACCGGCGATTATCTCCTCCATCCCTGTCCTCTGGTGAAATCTCGATTTCGAGGTATGAAAATCGGCGAAACCTATTTCACTTTCTGTTATCTGGTGATAACCCTAATTCGAGGGTTGAAGAATTCTCTTCATCTGAATCGGGTCCGTCTGTGCAATCGGGTCATTCGACTCCAATTCTGGGCCCACTCCCTAATCTCTACGTAGACCAACGCTTCTCAACAGATCTGGGCCCATACCCATCTCAAATGATAGACCAGCCTCCATCAAATTCTGGTCTCCTCATGGGCCGGCATTCGAAATCGGGCCAGCAGCTCAACCTCTCATTTCTGGGCCAGCAAAAGGGTAATAACAATTTGGGCCAACAGCCTCTTCGTGTGGGTACTCCCATTGTTTCAGGCCTTAGCCCAAACTCGAATTCAGATGCTCATATTTCTGGTTTTACGGGCAGGGTTTCAAAATTTATTGGGCCTACGGAAATCATATCTCATTATGGGCCTTCGGAAAATAAAGGCAAAGGTTTGCTTGGAAATGACTCCACCTTTAAACCTTATTCCCTAATTCGAAACTTTGGTAATGCTGGAAAGGGCCCAAAAGGAAGAAGAATGAAGAACAAATTGGCCCAAATGTCCCAAATCCACAAAACCCCGTCAAAAATATCAAACCCTGCATCCTCGAACTCCAACTCCTTAATCTCTAAGCCCAAATCGCTTGCTCCATCCTTCCCATCCTATGCTAGCGTTGTGACGGGTCATGTAGACAATCGATCCCCTTTGGTTATTGGGCTTAACCATATGGATCATGATGGAGTGGATTATGTATTGAATGAATCGGCAATGGGTTCTCCAGAATTATGGAAGGCTTGTCTTTCGGGATATGTCCTCTCTCATCCCCAAACTTTCACTCTCCTAAAAGCCAATGTTGAATCCCTCTGGCGGAAATTTGGTCTCAAGGAATTTAAGCCCCTCCCTGAAGGGTACTACCTGTTTAAATTCGAATCGGAAGAAATGGCTAAGAGGGTCTTGGATCATGCCCCGTGGCATTTTGGGGGAAATCTGATCATTCTAAAAAATTGGGCACCTCTCTCCACTCTCATCAAAGACCCTCTCAAGGAGATCCCCATCTGGGTCAAAGTATTTAACCTTCCTTTGGAACTCTGGACTGCGGAGGGTTTTAGCAAAATTGGGTCGGTCTTGGGAACCCCGCTATATGTGGACTTTCAAACAGAAAGAATGGAGAAACTTTGGTTTTCCCGCATCTGCATTATGATTTCTGCAGGTGCAGAAATTCGCTCTTCCCTCTCCTTCAAGATAAGTGGCAAACTCATTACGGTGAATTTTGAGTACCAAGGGCTCCCCCCGCAGTGTACGGTTTGTGCTGTTTTTGGACATCATTCGCGTCTTTGCAAAAAAAGGAGTGCCCATTCAGGTATCCACTTCAGAGGAGTCTGACCCATCTGAGATCGAGCCGACATTATCGAGCAGGAAGAAGCTGGATATACTCTTGAAGAAGGAATGGAGCTGGAAAGTGGGGAGGAGGTAGATTCGCCTCCAAAAGATCACCACCCAGCAGAGCCTACGGCCAAGGGTAGAATGGAGTTGTCCTCCGACAGGACCATCGTCTAGAGCACTGTAAGAATCCTTTTTATGAATATTGCTTCATGGAACGTTAGGGGATTAAACGATCCCGTTAGACAAAAAGATGTTACTGATTTCATAATCAGTAACAGTATATCCCTTTTAATTCTTGTCGAAACTAAAGTAACCTTGAATAGAGTCGATTCTATAGTTAGAAATATGGCACCTTTCTGGCATATCCTCACTAACCACGACTCTCACCACCTAGGAAGAATATGGATTATCTGGAATCCTAGTGTCATAACCATTTCTAGAGAAGCCCAATCCTCGCAGTATATTCACTGTATAGCCAAGTGTCATAATTATAATTCTACCTTTAGATTCACGGAAATTTATGCTTTTAATGATGCCATTGATAGAATTCCCCTTTGGAATGACTTAGCTACCATTTCCTTGGCTAATACTAGTAGTCCTTGGGTTGTTCTTGGAGATTTCAACGCTATCCACCACCCAAATGAGCGTGTGGGTTCCTCTGAAAACTGGTCTACTGCTATTGAGGACTTTAACAACTGCTGTTTCAATTGTGACCTCAGTGACCTTCGATCCACTGGTTTTCAATTTACCAGGATTAATAAACAGCCTAACAACCCAATTTTGTCAAAGCTTGATAGAGTCCTTGTTAATCCTGTTTGGGATGATAATTTCCCTATGTCTTATGCGCATTATGGTTATCTTAGATCCTCTGACCACACAACTGTCTTGCTTAACCTTGGCTTCCCTCGACCCAAGCGCAAAAAACCTTTCAATTTTTTTAATATGTGGCAATCTCACCCGCTTTTCAAAGAGATCGTTAAATCCAGCTGGAATAGCCCAGCTACCTCCACTGGGATGAATCTGGTCTCGGAAAAGCTGAGACGCTTTTAGTCTGACCTTATCGGCCTTAATCGTAAAGAATATAGTGATATTGGATCCCGTGTAATTAAAGCTCAGAACAAGCTTTTTCAAGCTCAATCCAATCTTGCTAGAGATCCTCTCAATCCCTCTTTGGTCTCTGAAGAATGTGAAGCCTCCGCTTCATATATCTTTCTTAGCAGAGCTGAGGAATCGTTTCTTAAACAAAAATCCAGAGAGAATTGGATCAAATTGGGAGACAAAAACACCAAATTCTTCCATAATAGCATTAAAGGCCGTCTCTTTCGAAATAAGATCATCTCTATCTGTAATGAGAATGGAGTAACAGTCTCTACTCCAGCTAGTGTCTCAAAAGTATTTGTGAAATTCTTTGAAAACTCTCTTGGAGCCAGGCATCCTGTGGGATACCCTGGCCTTGAGATGATTTCTTCTCTTCTTACCTCTAAAGTTACCAGTTCGGACTCAGATTCTATGACACGCGAGATCACTCGTGAAGAAATAAAATCGGCTTTATTCTGCATTGATAGTAATAAAGCTTCGGGCCCCGACGGTTTCAATTCTTGTTTCTTCAAGTCAAATTGGAGTATTGTTGGAAATGACATCTGTAACGGTGTCCTTGATTTCTTTCAGTCTAATTCTCTGGCAGCCTCCTGGAGTTCCACCTCTATTGCTCTCATCCCTAAAATTAACACTCCTTCAAAACCTTCTGATTTCCGTCCAATAGCGCTTTGTAATGTTAGCTACAAGATCATATCCAAGATCTTAGCCAACCGTATTAAGGATACTCTTCCTTACCTGATTGATAACTCACAATCGGCTTTTGTCAAGGGGAGAAATATTTCTAGTAATATCCTCCTCTCCCAAGAGCTATTGAAGGGATATCACACCATTTCTAGGGACAAAAAAACCGCACTCAAAATTGACTTAATGAAAGCTTTTGACAATGTCAATTGGCATCTCATTCTAGATATTCTTGTCGCCATGCACTTCCTTGTTAAAATGATCACCTGGATCATCGCTTGTATTTCTTCTCCTTCATACTCCATAAATATTAATGGAGATCCCTATGGCAACTTTAAAGGCCAAAAAGGCCTCCGGCAAGGCGACCCTCTCTCCCCATTCCTCTTTGTCCTTGTCATGCAGGTTCTCTCCAGCATCCTGAAGGAGAAAAGTAAAAATAGCAACTTTCGTTTTCATTGGAAATGTCAAAAACTCAAAATCATCAACCTTTGTTTTGCTGATGATCTTATGATCTTTTGCCATGGAGATGTGAACTCTCTTCAGCTCATTAAAGATGGACTCGAGGAGTTTTATACTCTCTCTGGTCTAAAAGTAAACCCCTCCAAAAGCCACATTTTCTTTTCAGGTATTGTTGAACCTCTCCGTATCGAGCTCAGCAATATCCTGAACTTCCCGGAAGGATCCCTTCCTGTTAAATATTTGGGGGTTCCCCTTATCACTAGTCGTCTTACTCATTCAGATTTTCGCCCTCTCATCCATAAAATTACCTCTAGAATTGATTCGTGGAACACAAAGCATCTCTCTTATGCTGGTAGGCTTCAACTCATTAAGTCTGTTCTTTTCGTCGGTCAGGTCTACTGGTCTTCCATTTTCATCCTCCCCTCGAGGGTTTTAAATGAACTGACTCAATACCTTCGTCGTTTTCTTTGGTCTGGTTCGGCTATGAAAATCTATTGCGCTAAAGTAGCTTGGAAAACAGTAACTTTGCCCACTGTGGAGGGCGGCCTTGGGATTTTGGACCTCAAAATCTGGAATCAGGCGGCCGTCCTCAAACACCTATGGTCAATAGTAAGTAACAACTCTCAGTCCATCTGGAGTTGCTGGATAAAGGCTGAAAAGATAAAAAATAAAATCTTTTGGAACATCCCGATGGGTTCTTCTCTATCTTGGATTTGGCGGAAAATTCTTCGCCTTCGTCCCTTGGCTTGTAATTTATGCAGGATAACAATTGGAAATGGCGAGGATACCTCTTTCTGGTACGATGCTTGGCTCATTCCTTCGTCCCTAGCCTCCCATTATGGCGAAAGTATCATCAAGGATTCCAGACTTGGAAGAAATCTCAAGGTTGTGGATATAATTACCAATGGAAGCTGGAGCTGGCCGTCGAATATCAGAACCGCGAATCCTAGAAGCCGGGCATGTCTACAGGAGATCCAAACCCTCATCTGCTCTCTCCCTCCTCCCAACATATCATCGGTTGATATCCCCTTCTGGAATGCAAAAGAAGGGTGTCCTAAATTCTCCATCAATAACACGTACCATGCTATCCGAGTGCCCCATCCTAAAGTAGGATGGGCAGGGTTAGTTTGGAACAAATTCAATATTCCTCGACATTCCTTCATTCTCTGGCTCGCTATTTCGGGCAAGCTTATCACCAAAGACAAGCTGCTCAGTTGGGATTACAACATCCCAGCTCATTGTTTGCTTTGCAGCTCTGATATCGAAACTACCCCTCATCTACTTTATGACTGTACTTTCACTCAGAGCCTTTGGGAAAATGCAAGTACTAGATTAGGATTTCCCATTCTCGCCTCCTGTTGGCAATCTTGGGTTAGCGAAGCATCAAATTGGTCTCCATCTCGAAACCTCTCCATTTGGCATTCATGCTTCGCCGCGGTAATCTACCATGTTTGGAAGGAGAGGAACCAAAGAACCTTTGGTTCCCCTCCGGCCCCCGCCTCTTTGGTCTACCACCGAATTTTCTCAGATCTTTGGTTTAGATTCCAAGGAACCAAGACTGGCTGGACTTTCTAAAAATTATTATTGATAACTCTCTTTGTTGCAGGGATCCTTGTAGCGGACGGCTAGTGACCTGACTTCCTTACGAATGCTGATTGTGGATGCTGTTGCAGATGTCTAGCTGATGGAGCTACTCACGGGTCTACTTGTCACGGACGAGACCTCCTTTTCTCTTGTCTCGATTGTTTCAGTTTATGTTATTCCCTAGTATGTCAAAAGACTAATTTAAGTCATTTGTAAAACGAAATTGGAGGGGAATGCCCCATATCCTTTGTATGAACCTTTTATTTTCAATTTAATGCTTTTAACACCAAAAAAAAATGTTAAAAGAAAGAATTGAGAACACCGACGAAATCAACCTCCGAAAAGCAGGAGCATCTGTCGATGAACTTCAAAACGTTCTCTACTTAGACTCAAATGAACTAAGGAAATCACGAAAAACGATTGTAAGCAAGAACGAGGGCAAAAACGCCTCTTCTTCTCGCACTCCCGCTCTAACTGACAGAGTTCTACTTTCTTATTTTGAAAGAAAATTAAAATAGCAACTGAAACCAAAATGCTTAAAATATTTGGAGGGGCTAAGTTTTATCCGTCGTTGCATCTCTTATTTTTATATTTTATTTTCAGTTTTCTAATCTCTCGTCAAAGTTCAAGCAATTTTTTTTATAACTTTTTTCCAAAGTTTAAATATTTTTATAATTTAATTTTCATTTTTAACCATCTTTTCATTCCAAATTCAAGAATCTGGTCAACAAAAATATATTGACAAAAGACCATAAGCAGTATTTGATATGTGTTTTGGATGCATCATTTACGTAAGATCAAGCGAAGAAGAACACATCATCGTGTGACACAAACAAATATGTTTCGCACAACCCTAACGAAGATGAGTCACGTTTTTGTTGGGGTGTGCAAAAATGATTGATCATTTCGTGCATGTTTAGACGAAGATGGTAAATATATTTTGTAAAGGTTAGGCAAAAAAAACTGTAAAATTAACATTATGCCTAATAAACTTTGGTGTCTTGATAGATGATTGTTTTGTAATTTTAAAACTCCGTGCAATAATTTATATTAATTTTGATGGCTTCGTTAAATAATATATAACTTAAATTTAATGATGTTTTTACATTTTTAATTGGAAATTTAATTTATTAAGAATGTGTTTAACATAGTTTTTTATTATTTTTGTAAGATTACTCTCCATAAATAACTCGGTAGAGGTTTATGTAGAAGTAGCACGTCTGGTGTTACCGGGCCCGATTCCTGACCTCTAGTACAAGTAGGTCTATATTCTTATTATGTGTGTATAAGTTCTTTTATATAGTTATTTGAGAGTCATCCGATAATGGTCGTACTTGTCCAGTCACTAGTTATCCGAATAGTCATAGACTCGGCCGTCAGGACCATTTTTAACATTCGATTTCACAACCGCCGTGTAATATTAAGTGACATGACAGATCTAAGACGATTCACTGATTGCCACATCAATGACTCTTTAGTGTTTCACAACGCATGGCGGATCGTGTCGACCTGCAACCGAACAACAAGACGATGAATGCGGTCGATTTACCTCTAAACCGATATGCCCAAATAAAAAAAAATTGTGATAACACTCTTGACAACATAAAAAAGGCTCCCACTAATAGTCCAAGAAAGGTTGTTACCGACAACACATGACGTACGTTGCCAGAGTGTTGCTACCTCCATTATATCTATAGGTTATAACGTTACCCAAGCTTCGCGCAACAATAAAGTAAAATGCAGCGACAATAATCCAACCAACAACGTGTCTCATGAGTAACCTTTTAAGTTCGTGGTCATTGTTGGATATACTCATACCTCATCATACTTAGCACGACCATGGAGCTACTAATAGCGATTAATCTGATTTTAAATACTTGGCTCGTGGTACTACTAAGTATATTTAACTTGTAATAGGTATTTAGACCTATATATTATGTAGCGGTACTTTTCATACATTGTACTTATTTTTATTGTAGGAACTCATCTTCACTATTATAATTAAAGACTTAACTTTAGGTATTGAAGGTCAATTATTCTATTTTATTATTTATATTTTTCATTTTTTTGTTCTACTTTACGACAACGTCAAATCTTAAATTCATATTCATATAATTTTTTATTCGGATTTAATGTTATGATAGAGAACTTTAATAAATATGATAATAATTGTTTATAAATATAATAAGTTGTTACTATAAAATATAAAAATCAGCCAAAGTGTATTTTTTGCTGAAAACATAAAGAATAGAACATAAAATACAAGTAATATATCCAAAACTAGAGTTATCGAACCTATAATCCGTTCAAAATCGATATGATAAAACTCATCCGGTAATCTTTTTGAACTGTCTACGAGCTAAAACTTTGAACGCGTCTAATTATTTATTTGAACAAATAAAACTAAAAAAACGTAATTTATATATTAATATATAAAAAATAAACCTCAAGCACAGTCGCATTCAGATGTGGCATTGCCTCAAAATCAAATTTGGGAGTGGTTCACCCAAAGGACTACTCTTAAGAAGATTTTACATTAATATATTCTTTTTTATGAAAACTCATCTCGTGTCTTTTCTTTTTCATGGCAACATCAATATTCACTTCTTCTATAGCTTTATTTTGTTGTACCTCATGCAGGGTACAATATTTCTTACCAGAATTACGTTTAGACCCGTCTCATATGGTATTTAACTTATTGGTGGGCCTAGGTCCAACTTTGTCAACATAATTTTTTTTTGCACATTCACCGTTTTCATCACGATTTTCATAAAGGCACTTGCTTTGGGATGTTGCCTCAGCTCTCTTTCAATGTTCCCTCGAGGTTTATGTACATCACTTTCTTTTTTAAACAACTATGGAAGCAACCCTCTTGCATGGGGAGTGTATTATTTTCTCCTTGTCTGAAGAAGAAACTTTCTTTGTGACCATAAAGGTCGTAGCTTTATTCGTGTTTTTTTTTGGAGTTTTATGTCGACCTTTTCCCTATTCGATGGGGAAATTTCTAGTACAAACTCAATTGGTCATATGCCACCACGAGCGAGCATCCTCGATATTATAAATTTATTGAATTACTTATCAAAGGCTTCAGTCCGTTTTATCACCATAACATAAATGAGCTTTGCACACCTAAGATAATCTTTATACTATAAATCAGGCAATGTAAGACCATTATTCTTCCACACTTTGTTACAATATGAAATATCATTTAATTCTTTTTTGAATGACTCAAATATAAATTAAAAACAAGGCTTCTTTTTTTACTAGTTAGCTTGTTTACGAATAGAAAATATATGAGGACAAAACGAACATGACAATCATAAACAAGGATAATAATACCCATTAGCAGTGTCCAAAAGTTGGGCACTGGTTGTGCATAATCTTGTTACTTTGAATAATTATAGTATGTATGGTCTTAAAGGAAATCGTACACTGGGTTTAGAAGAAGCTTTGTGGGTTTCAAACTGTTTTCAGGATTACCTCTAACTGATAATAATCGTTTTGAAGTGTTTAAATTGTTTTCAAAATAAAGTCATATTGACAAGTTCATATACCTAACCTTGAAAACAAAACTGTTACACCAATAACCAACTTCAATGCTCTTAAAAACAAAAAAAATCAATAGTTGATGAAACCAAACAAAATTGTAAGGACCTATTTATCGTAGAAAATGATCCGTTTGTTACGTTTTTAAAACGTATGGGATCTTTTTATACAAAATTAAAAGAAGTGGGCTGATGTGAGACGATTGACAAACACGAGGGACATGCCATGTTTTTTACCCACATTTATTTAAAGCTTATAGTAGGTTTTATTAAGTTTATTATTTCCAATTTCATGGACATTCAATACTAGTAACATCATTAAAATGTTGAGTTGAGTGAATATCCTTTAACATGAATTACCTTAGTAATTAGAGAGCTTTTTAGGAGTTTGAATTTAGATTTTTTCAGTCTTTTACTCATGATTTTTCTTCTTTAATTTTTTGTTTTTAACTTTCCAAAGACTTGAGACAATGCACATTGTTTAATGACATTTGTGCATTTTCATAATTATCTAAGTCATTAGATAGTGTAAAAATGTTTCATAACTCTAAAGTATGAAGAGCATTTATGATGAATCATTTTTCAGGATGTAATATCATAATTTTGGCTTTGATCATACTCAGATTCTTGAGACTTAATATTGTTTATGTTGTTTATTCTAAGGTTTTTTTTAGTCTTAATCTATTGAGTTTTTTATATTATAAGTTATTTCAGGTTTTTGTGTGACATCACTGTGTTTGTTCCTTTTAGCCAAAGAAGAATTGTTTTCAGATTTTGATTATTGTTAACAATAAAATTTTTTATTTTTTTAACAAAACTTCCTTTTGGGGATGTGGTGGGTTCATGTTGGAGTTTTTTTTTTAAATCGGGTTGGTGTTTATTATTTTCAGTTTATTTCTTTTTGTTTATTTCTAACTTGTTACAGTTTGTATCTTTGTGTCCTAAATGTTTGCATTTAAGGCAATAAGATGGCATGTCACTATAGGTGACAGATTTCTAGAACTCTTCGTTGTCCCCAAATCCAATCCATATCATTTGGAGGAGAGATTTAGACATGTCGAAATTGAGCCAAGCTTTACAACGATCAAATCTTGCCCTGTTTTTTGAAAGAACCCAAATTGATAAAGGTAAACCAATATCCTTAGAAATTTGGGTTATAGTTTTCTAATTATATAAATATTCAAAGAATGTTAGGGAAAGTTACTCAGGTTAGTGTTAAGGGGGATTTAATTTTATGGTTAAATCCTGGGTACTAGTTTAATAATCTGAGTGAAAAATGACCAATGTTCCAAACATTGTGTTTCCACAGTTTTTTGACATCATCATTATTGTTTAACTCTATTAATATATTACAATCATATACAGAAATTCTAAATAGGTATGAGAACTTCAATGATTCCAAGAATATTTTAATATCATCTAATATTGGCCTACTGAAGGAAAATTTTGCGACTAATGTAAAAGTAAAAGAAGAAAGAAGATAATTCGTGTCTGTTTCCTCAAAGATTACAACTTTTGAGCCTTATTTATTATGAAACATACTATAGTTATTTTTACCTATCCATTTAAGGACTTTAAGTTTGAACGATAACTAGAAAACAAAAAAAAATGAATAACCACTCTTCATTACCAAGAGAAAACGAAAGGTCAATTTCTGAAGGTTGAAAACAAGAGAAAAAAGCCATAGTTTTGGAAAAAAAATGCTATTCTAGGTTATCTTTCTACCCTAACTCTAATCGTTCATTGATATTCTATTAAAGGTCTTTTTCTTGTCGGGGTAACCTAGACGACATGGTAGTCGGGTTTTAAATACATATATTCACCCCTAGAAATGGTTTAACCCTTACAACGGCTTGAGCCACAACTCATAAAATAACTACCTAACATATGTTTGGACCTTCCATCATTACATTTCAGTTTTGGAACCATATGTGAAATCCTCATCCCAATTTCCCCAATATACCTTCGCATAGTCCCCTAAATTTGTTTATGATCACTACATTTCACATCTTACAACGGCTTGCCACTATCTATCAGACTTTGAATTGCATCTCTTTATTTTGTACAATCCTTCATATTATGGCCAAAATATTTATGGTACTCACAGAACTTATCCTTTCTATACTCTCAAGAACTATTCCTTGGAGGAGGATACCTCTAATGAACTTGGTCTCTTGCGTCATGGTAAATCAATACCACTCTATAAGTTAATTCTGTATAGCCCTCATGTTGTATCCACCTTCCATGTTAGACCCCATGAGGCCTATCTGCCACAGGTTAATATGTCGTGAGACATAGTTGATTTAGGGCTAAACTTGAGATCAAATGCGAGTAAGGGCTCTACTCATCTCCGAGTTGATCATGTAGTTTGGGACTAGAGCCCGATCATGCAAATCAAGTGCATCATCAAAAATTTGGTGATGATGCACCACCTCCTCGAGGAGAACTTATGCATCAACCTGCTCTAATAGTTTGCCGAAAGTCTAAAATTTCTTCCTCAACACCTCCTCAGATGAGAGGTTCCATTGGAGAAGAACTTGTTTAAAAGATGCTGCAACTACCTCTTCGCGGTGCTCCTCAATACTGATTTTGGTGCGTAAAATATATTGTGTGTACTTCTTCAAAATTTCCCCACTTTATTTATTATAAAGTACTACATAGTCTTCGTGGGCCTTTATAATCTTGACATCATCAATTGGTATCTAAAAGGGCTCGTAACATCTCACAGCTCGTCGTACCAGGAAAAAACACTATTCATAAGGTTCATAGAAAGTGCACGACAAAAAATGCAATCATCTTTGGGAAACTTTGTCATTATCCCATAAAGTGCTCAATATGATGTTCAGGGTATCTGATTCCATCAAAGCTATTTAATTCACTAGCGTCAAAACCTTATGGTAATTGGTACGTCATGATACTTAGGACCAAATGATATACCAACCTTTCATAACAAAGGGTGTGGGAAGCTTCATCTAAAACTATTTTAGAGGCTGAATAATGGTTTGCACGATAACTCGACCCAACATTAATAATTGATGTTGGGTTGCCATAGGCAGGCTCTTACCTAGGCTTTCCACCAACATTGGGTGAGGCCATGGTCTAAAGGCGGTTGCTCATCTCGAGAATCAAGATAGATGTGGTAAGCATTCAATTTGATTCTTGCGACCTTCTCTACTTGATGCAAAGGCCCTAGAGTCCATGCAAGTACTTGCGCGTTATGTAAATCTCTTAAATTCTTGATTTGTTTGACGACACCATACAATACTAGAGAGGAAACACTTATCGCATTCTCTCGTAAATTGTAAAACACTTTGAGAACGCCGCTAGTTTTTATCCCGATGAGCTTCTAGTTTGGTCTGATCCAACAAATACAATATGCTCTTAAGCCTCACTATTGGTAGTTCACTCATTAGGCACCCTGGATCTCAACCTTGGTCGCTTGAGTCCTTTTCCTGTCCAGGGTGTAGTAACTTTAGCTAATCGAGCGTCGTTCACTAAGAAGGTTTACCCATTTGCGACTTAAGATCCTGGCACACAAGTAGCACTGCTTGTCCCTCTAGTTTTTCTAAAGTAAATGAAGAACCAAGTAGTCCTTGTGACCCTACCCCTTGTAACAAAGGGGAATAAGGATTACTAGATAGTCCATGAGTAGTCATTCTGGTGAAGCTTCCCCAGGAAGTGAAAAAGTAATCTAGTTTTGAAAGGTTTTTTCGTGTACCAGTTTGAGTAAAGCTTTCACTTTGGTCACCACGGATGAGTCTGAAACTGGCTCACCAAAAATTTATAGGTAATATATATAAATCTACTAGAGAGAGAAAGTAAATAATGAATGCCATGTTAGAATAACGATTGTATACCCTTCATCGCGAGGGTGATC
This sequence comes from Limnanthes douglasii subsp. nivea, assembly GCA_036936605.1. Classification (NCBI taxonomy): domain Eukaryota; kingdom Viridiplantae; phylum Streptophyta; class Magnoliopsida; order Brassicales; family Limnanthaceae; genus Limnanthes; species Limnanthes douglasii. Next base: position 299,748,828 of record JAUPFV010000002.1, on the reverse strand, counting down.
CATTATACTTATATCGACAAATGCATGCCTTAGAGATATATTGGTTCATAAGTACAAAGATTCTCTCATAAGGCTTATCTTTAACCTATGCCTTATAAGTCCTAGAAAGTGACCGAAGACAGAGTCCATAACCCAACAAATACTTATCTTATTACATATGATATAATTATGTACAAACCATGGATTATGATGTTAAATTAATGACTTATGATATGATAAACATAAATTAAGTTATCATTTGTTAATACATGGATAAATTTTAGTTTTGAAGTATTTTTATACGTGCATTATAGTTTGAATTAATTACATTTTTGTGTTGATCGTTGTGTTTATAGACTATATTACTTCTATTTTATACACTATCTACTAGTGATTTTAAATATTATTTTATTTATTTATTGTTTCCATCTTTTTTTAAATGATGAAGTGGAAGTTTATGATATAAATCTTTAACAAATGTTGGAGTTGTTGTGGGTGTTTTCATTAAGTACTAAGATTATTGTTGAATTGTAATTCGAAGTTTTAAACATTATGTTGCTTTTATTGAGAGTGTAAATATGACACTTTTGATGAGTATTTTGTTTTGTTTGCCACATTATATAATTTAAATTTTTTGTTCTAAAATTAATGATTAATTGTTGGAATTATGGAGATGATAAATGAAAAACCATAAGGTATTTAAAAGCATAGAAAAATGATTAATGATCTTTATGTGTTTATAGTTATATATGTATGTAGTGAGTTTGATGCAAGAGTGAAAAAAACAAGTATAAATTAATAAAGGATCTGAAATGTGAAAACAATAAAATCAAATCCAAAAAGGAAAATCTGGTGTTTCATCTATAAAGGAAAATCCATAAAGAGAAGATATTTTGGTTTTATAGAATGATTGTTGGATTATCGGTTATGTTGAAGATAATAATCAGGTGTTTCATCTTGATTATAGTAATCGATTTGATAGAGAAATTTTTAGTGTCAGCTTGTGTGCTAAAAACCCAACAACTTAAAGGGAATGGTTGATGATTAGCTTGGTAGAATATGACAAATAAATTTAATGTTAAACAGCAATGTAATTCTATGATTATGTGTTTGTGAGATTCATGTGGTGTAACATGGTGGAAGTAAATGGACATGACATAATGGGAGACAATAGAGATATAAAGTGTGTTTGGAATATCTTGTAAATTCACATGTTGGAAGTAAATTCCATGGTTGGTTTCAAAGATTTCTCACACTTCACAAAAGTTATTTTATCATAGTCAATGATGTTTACTTAAAAATGTTTAGATTGTGTAGTTTTCTTATTGATTTCTAGAGCTGATGATATGATAAAATAATTTATGTTCCAGTTTGAAAACGAGTTTCGATCTATGAATTATGGGATTTGTCTAACCTTATTATTTTCTCGGAGGATATAATGACGTTTTAGAATCTATGATGGCACTTAAAAATGGTCCAAGGAGAATCTATTTTATCTTTTTATGTGTTTGTGTTTCTCACTTATTTTGATCATCGATAAAAGTTGTAATTTGAAGTTGATGTTAAAAATAGAAGATGCTCAAGATCCTAGCAAACAGGTGACAAACCTTTGGCACGTTAAATCAAATTCAAAATAATTGAGTTGCCTTCTACCTCAAAAATTATCAAAAAGTGGTTGAGATAAAAGTGTATACTTTAAATCCAAACGAGGAAATTATGATTTTCAATAATTATGCCATACAAGAAACATGTGTAGGTGGAAACAAAGAAACAATGTTTTTTGAAGACTATAACCAAAATAAGAGTAATTTTCTTAAGAGGTTTAGAAATCAAAATCATATTAGTGGCAACGTTAACAATTTCAGTTATTTGAACTCTAGTTGGGTTAAGATTGTCCACTACCTTCTATATATAAAATATAAAGCAATACATTTTGTGTTGTGTTATTAAAAGAAACAAAATTTGACGAAAACAATCCATATTTAATAGAAAAATCTACCAATAACCATCCAGTGTCATAGTTGTTCATTAATAATTATCCAAGGTTTGATAAAGTAAGACTAACCATCTGGTGATAAATGAGTATTTACAAATTACCACTTGGTAGTATGACACTTGACCGTTTTCTCTCTCGCTTTTTTATTTTTTTTAAAGAATATATCATATCTTTTAAAGCGTATCTCCAAAAAAAACCTGGAAATATCATTTTTTAAAGACAAACAAAACTAAAGTCATGAAATTTATTTTTTGAAATTTTTTAGTTGCATAATTATGTGTCATTGGATTACAAAATAAGTCTTAAAAAGTAATTTTATTCCAATTGTGAAATTACGTGTAATTTTGTTGCCAAAAATCAATTGTGTTCCAGTTGTAAAATTACGTGGTAACTCTCTCTTTATAATAATGGTGGTGTTTTCGTTTGAAATTGAAAAGAAGATTACATGTCGAATTCATTGATTGGTTAACCCCATAAACTCATTTATGAAAACATATAGGTTCTTAAAGCTAATGATAACCCTAATGAATGAGTCTAGAAAACATCACTGGTATCAAGAGATTCGAACATTAGATTAGAGGTCACTTTTATTTAACGAAAGGAAAAGTCGATTGTTGATTGCTTTGTTCTTCCTGGGTTAATATGAAGTATAAAGCTGATCATTAAACGACATGGTTGTAATAAATGTAATAAAATATGAAAAATGAAAAACATATCTTGGTTGAATAGATTTCCAAAGTCTAGGTGTTAAAATTTAGCACAAGTTTCAAAATAATAATTTTTACACGGTATGTAAAATCAAATGGGTCTCTAAGTGCATGGAGGATGTTTAAAGAAATATAAATGTTCCAGTTAAATAAGATACAATAAATGTTCCACTTAATGAGTATGGTTAAAGAGATATAAATGTTCCAGTTAAATAAGATACAATAAATGTTCCACTTAAATAAGATACAAGGATCGTAATGGGTATGGTTAAAGAAATATAAAGGTTCTAGTTAAATAAGATACAAGGATCAGTAAAATGGGTATCGTTAAACTGTTGACCAAAAGGCTAAGTAGTTCCAACTTCCAAATATAAGTTCATCCAACATTTCTAATAAGTGGTTCTATTTTATTCTTAAAACAGCTTATATAAAAACTAATTTATACCACAAAATATACTAAGTTGACCCAAATTTCAAAAAAAAAATATAAACTCATGTACTTCTTTCATTCTTCAAAAACACAAAACGCAAAATTCATCACTTTATTTTTTTCAAGAATAAAAAATTAATTTTGTTCCTATAAACACCTAGAAAACTACTCATCGTTTTTCCTCTAAAAATTAAACTTTTGAATCGATTCTAATATACTTTAACCCTGAAATCATTACCAAATTATTACTTTTGAAATTAGTTAAATGTAAGTTTAAAATGGATTTGGTAATGATTTCATGATTATAATGGATTTGGTTACTAGTGATTCGATTTTGATAGATTTTTCTGATTTTTTTTTTAAACAATTTTTTTATATTCATGATTGTTCTTTTTTTTTTTTTTTTTTTTTTTTTATGGAGGGAACCCGCAGCCGCTACTCAGAGTGCAATGAGTGCGCACAGGGTAAACCCTCAGTCTGACGCGATAGCCTGCAAACCAACGCCAGAAGGTAAACCACACAAGGTGACAGGCTCAGCCGAGAAAGCGTATATAGAGGGACTCGAACTCATGACCTTTTGGTCATAAGAATGCCATACTCAACCAACTCGGCTACCCCCTTGGGGGCTATTCATGATTGTTCTTAGCACTGATGGTGTTGTTGTAATAGAACCGATAGTGACAAAGTTATTTTGCCACCGACGATGCCCCTTCATGACGTGGAAAACGTGAAATAAATGAATTTTAATTAGATAAATTCTTTAATTCATTGAATAAGTGAATTTTAAAATATTTTATGAATAATTAAATAAATAAATTTATAAAACTATTATAAAAAAAATCAGCTATCATTTATTATTATGTTACAAGGGATTCAACTCAATAAATTATATATAATAAATTGTCTATTTATAATTAGCCAAAAATCAAACCTACTAATATTTCCATTATAAAATAAAATTTATAATATTTTATTTATAAAAAATAAAGAAAAATTCATTTGAACGGTATCTATTTAATAATTAATGATGTTAACATTATTTAAATGATATTATTTGACCAAGATAAATAGATGAATCAAATAATGTAATTCTTTTACTAATTCAATAATTATATAAAATAAAATATGATATAAAAATTATTTTAATGATATTCTTTGACCCATTAAATAAATAGATTTATTAATATTGGTATTTTATAATTAATCAAATTATAAGATAAAATCGACTACAATAATTTATTTTTAATACTTTGTACCATTAGTATTCCTATTACTCCTAATCTGCCGATGACAAAACTCATACGGTGCTAGAGTTCTGCAAGTGACAAATACTCACACTGCCGGTGCTAGGGCACCGTACTGATGGTGGGGCGTGAAAAAAAAGTTATAAAAAATATGAAGAAATTTAATAAAAAAAAAATAGTGAGTTTCATTTTCATGGTCACCTCCTCTCTAATATTATTAATTTGTAGTATTATTTTTATTAATAAGGTTGTTGTTTTTAGTTTTAAAGTTTTTTCAAAGGTTGAATTATAATTATTTTTGTTTAGAATTAAAAAAAATCATAAAAAATTATGATTTTTAAAAAGATAAATTGAATATTGTTGTTTTGGATGATTTTGATCAAGATTCAATGTTTCTTTTACAATACCCATTTCATTTACTAAGTTCTCTAAAAAAATAAAAAATTCAAAATATTATTTTTTAGTCAAAAGAGTAAGAGGGTAAAAGACTACAAACAAAAAAAAACTTTTTTTTGAACTACTTATAATTTTTGGAGAAATAGTTTAGCCATATTCGGCTAACATAATATTTATGACAACGTACCGAAGAATGATGAAGCAGATGACGAACAAGGCCATAAGCAGAAACTTTGAAGAAAAGGTATAACCAAAAACTTTGAAGAAAAGAAAGGCCACTTTGAAGAAAAGACACCAATTTGAAGAAAAAAAACCAATGTAGTCATAATATATTATCGATCAAGTTAGAGAGTAATTTGTAAATTATCTAGTATATGAGATTATTTGTGACAGTGTATTTATTTATTTTCATTTTATAATAGTTTCAATGCTACAACAATTTTAATATATTTATTATCTATTTATAATAACTCACACATCTTATAATAATTTATACAATTCATATTAACTAAATATTTAACTAAAATAAAATAAATTATTCTTTAATCAAATTTATTTATATGATACCTTCCCTCAAAATGATATTGGTTAGTCAAACCATTAACAATTTGCCAAGAAAAGTATACTCAAAACTTAATGTAAGAAGAGGAGGAAGAGTTAAATGATAACTTATATGATTCGTGCATGGTAAAGGAGGAAGTAATGTCAAAGCCTTACTTCATTGATTATAGCCACTTGTTCGACACAAAATCTCACTACACCCAACTAGAGTTAATTGATTTGGTTAAGAAAACCGCGTTAGATAACGGGTTTGTAGTATATTACGTTGCCGCGATAGACTTGCTTGAAAAACTCAAAGAATGATTTTTGTGTGCAAAAGATTCGGAAATTACACAAAATTGGTAGATCTGAAGCATCTTAGGAAGTCTACCGGCACGAAAAAATGCGGATGCCCTTTCACCCTTAATGAAAAGAAGGTGGATGATGATTTGTGGGGATTAGAGGTCGAATGCGTCGTTCAAAATCATGATACTACATCCTACAAAGAAGGCCATTCGTACTTGGAACGATTAACCTAAGAAGAGATGGATATCGTAGTAAGTTCTACGAAAATGAGATCCCGTCCTCGTGCCATTCTCGGTGGAGTGAAGAAATTGAACCCTAAGAATTTGTCTTCAATGTGCACCGTGTACAACGCTCAACCAAAACACCGCAAGATCGAGACTGGCCCTACATAAATTTGTAAATATTATGTACGGTAAACTAAAAAGCAACGTCTCCCACTATGATTTGGAATGTTTTTCCAAAGAAGTAGATTGTGTCCGCAACATGACAATCGCGGTCGGGGTGCCTTGCGGTTATGTCATTCGAACTACGCATAGTATGCCTTACGCGCACGAAATAGACGAATTTGTTGCCAAAAGCTTAAAGGTGCCTATAGATTTATTTCACAAACATTAGAGAATGTTAGCCATTCTAGTTCGTACCAATCTCACGATGATTGAGCAATTGAAAGTCAAAATAGAGAAACTAGTATATAATGGCATGGAATCCAACGACGAAGCATACATAGAGCACGTTTATAAGAAATGATTTGTCGTCGTCCATCCCAAAACAACTTTTCTATGGGAGCCATTGGTGAAGAAAAAAGTGTGCAGTCGTCCACATTCGAAACATAAATTTTCTATTACCGCATCTGAATCATCCACTAGATGTGACAAATCTATGCACGAGCATATGCTAGATTCCGAAAATTCTAGTTCACCCGGGTTAGCTGAAACCTTCAAACCTTCGGCCGTAACCTCAAGTAAAGGGAAAGGAATACCGAGCTTAAAACATGGTTAGGAAAGCTCCCCGCTCCGAAAAAGGTAGCGTTATTCTAACGCAAGCAAGTGGGACGATTATTTATAGTGGAACGGTCCATTGTAGGTCAAACTCTACGACGCCGGCTAAGGCAAGACGTTAAATTCGATGGTCATGCGAGTACCGCTCGATAGCGTTTGCCTTGAACGAACAATAAGATGGGTGGAGGTTGAGTAGAGATGCTTTTTACAACGAGCTTATGGACTATGTATCCGTATATGTTAAGATATTTACAAGAATGGAGGACTTAATTGATGTTGCAGATCATGTGAAGTTCTCTAGTAATGTGGGTACTAAAGACCATTGGATGTCCATTCCCGAGATGAGAGTTTCAATCGCATATGCGTTCAACTGCATTCTTTATTTCGTAGGACAATACCAAACTATGTATGTTGGCTTCATTTTTCTTCCGTTAAGAGGTGCACCCTCTCAGATGCCAAACCACTTGAAAGTTGGATTGGGTTGGGTGAACTCCAGCCATTTCGTGAACATGGGTATTTAATTACATTGACGGTTAGTTTTAATATTAAGACATTCATTTCATCGTGTTTTCTTTTTCTAGCTTGGTATTAGGGCGGTTGCCCCATGTGCAAGGATACATCTTTGTTGCATAAAGTTGCGTTCACCAAAAGTAGAAGTTTGGGCATTACTGATTTTCTCTCGTTGCAAGAATTACGAAAAGCTTAGAAGTTCTAGCCCCGAAGTAATCGATATATCTGCATTTGTTTGAGCGATGGATCATGAGAAGGTCATAGTAACTTAAATTCGATTTGAGATGTTTAAAAGTTGTATGTTTTGTACTTTATGATGACGTTTATCTTCAATACATTGACACTTTCTCTTCTTAAATTTGTGGTTCGCATTAAGTTAAGTTAAGACATTACACTTTAATTGATGACACTACAAAATTAATAATACAAATGCAAACAACGGAAGTAGATAGATAGACAGTAGCCCCCAGGTTTAATAACAAAAGATAGTTCCATCCATGCTCGAAGCGTGTCTCGAAAGGATATTCCACATCCTCGTTGCTTCATTCTAGAGTTGGGTTAAGTCGCGTCTATCGCATCCGCTCTCTCTTGAATTTGTCGCATCGCATGTTCCACCATCTCTTGCGTAATAGTACTTTGAAATGTCATACTAGGTATATTACGGGTTTCGCTTCGGACTTCGTAAGGAACTGACTCACTCGGTATAGCCACGGTATTCAGATAAGAAAACCTATCGGCCACTTCTTTGCATCCTCATGGTTGAATAAATCTTGCATAAAACAACATTGACAAAGCTAGGAAACTCTACCCCATCGTGCTTTTGACGAACTCAAATGCATTTAGGAGGTTTGCATCTTTGTGCACGTTCCAATTAGAATCACTCATTCTTATTACTGGGATGTTTAATGTAGTAGCTCAGTTCTACTATATATAGATGGGTACTAGGAGGGAATTCTCCAAAAAAACTAAACGAGAATGGAATATAGTTTGGCGGGAATAAAACAAAATATTAAATCTACTCTTAAAAATCGATTTTTGCTGGTTGTAACATTAGCACCCGTTGGTTGAATAATTATCAATCGGCGGTTGACAATCCCACCAGCCGGTAGGAATTTTAAAACGTCGGGTAGGTCATCCATATCCTCAAGGAGATGGAATCCTCCTTGAAGTTTTTTCCCCGACGGTTTTGGATTTTTCAACCGCCGGGGTCAAAAGTCCCCCAACGGTTGATAATTTTCAAACCGCCAGGTGGGTCAGCCAATCTTCCGCTAGCCAATCTTTCCAAATAATAATAGTCACCCACCATGGGAGTAATTGTCAACCGAGGGTGATAATTCCCCCTCGGTTAGTAATTTTTGAACCACCGGGGGTGAGCCAGTGGTTTACATTTGTTTAATCGGCGGGGATAACACTGACGTTTGAAGATTCTCTAACAACCAGGGGTGTTTTCATCCGTCAATTGAAAGTTCTCCCGCCATCAGGTTAATATTATAGTTATTTCTAACAATTTATGTGAAATTTTCTCGCTTTCAACTGGTGGTTGAACAATTGCAACCGCCGATTGAAAACTCCCCCGACGACTGAGAATTGTTCAACCGCCGGTTAAGGGATTTTTAAAAACGTTATCATCAAACTGATGATACGAGGTGTGATGTTATACCAACCGTAAATCTTCATGTAAATTTTATCGTGGGGGATGATATCCGAATACTCCCTTCCAAACGTCGTGAGTACCTATCAATCAAGTATAAATGGTCCCTCCAGTTCGTCCAGTGCCTACCCTGTAGCGCGTATCGGAGATTGTCTCATCTTGACAAACCATTTCAAGGATCAAGGGAGGCAACGACTTCTCTTGGACCCAGCCAAACTATCGTATCACTCAATTTGGGTGGTAAGCCTCGCTTACAAGAATTAGAGGAATATTGTTGTGATACAAACCTATTTTGTGCTCCGGGAACAAATGCACGAATATCCTCGTAAGGTCAGAAGATCACCTACAAATAAACAAAAATACATATAAATATTTAATAATAAACACACATATTAATCGATGGCGTAAAGAAGAAAACTTAAATCCCTCTCTTCTTGCGCCGTGAGAATGTCACGGTAGTACAACTTCCCACGAATAAGTGTTTCAGTAAGCTTTTTCGGTGACCACGTCAGCATATTTAGATCGGTCGGCTGTAGCCAAGATTCAACGTCGCCCGGAAAACAAGAAAGTGATCATACACCCAACACTCTAACAACGCCGAAAAGCCAACCAATCTCTTCAAGGAGTGATTCGAAATGCCTCCCAAACTCTTGTACAACCATACTAATGCACAAGTATCCCATGCATACTCATTAAGTTTCCCCAAGTGCTCGAGATGATGGAGAAAATCGCATTGGATGTTCTTCTGGCTAGTGTTCGTGAAGATCGTACATCAGAGGAAGAACATGATGTACGTCATAGCATCTTGTCCAACTATGGGTGCGAGTTGAACTTCGGCAGAGGGCGCATAAGTGGCTAGAATGGAGTCTCTTCCAATATAGCCTTGAACCCTAACTATTTGCTAAGGTCTCATTGACCGAGTAGTCCGTACTTCGATTGGACTGTGATGCCAAATCAATCATAAACAAAAAAACAAGCATAGATATACCGTAAAAATATAGTTCAAGTATAATATAAATAATTAAGTGCGAAATTTAAAAACTTACGTCGTCCATGAATGTGAAGTAGGCCTCATGTTGCGTATAGTCTGAGAACCAAATTATATTGTTCTGCTCTAAGAAAAGGTCCCTCCATCCCTTCGGATCAGTTGGACAGCCTTGGGTACGGACCTCTCGTGGAGGTGATGGCTGAGGACCTTCGAGTTCTCCTCCTCCTCGTAGTCTATAAGTGCATGGCGTTTCCTAAGGACCTCTCGTGAAGGAGATGGTTGTACTCCGCGCTCCCTTGTGGCATCGTATTTTTTATGCCTCACGGAGCATTCCGTATGCACCGTGCGATCCTCACGTTCGGCCCAATCGGCTCGATTTCCCTTTGACCGACTAATACCATCACCGTTTTTTGGGCTAACGACTTCTTCCCGTTCACACCTTTCCACTTTCTTTCCTCTCTCCTTCTCGAGTCTATGTACCTTGTGCATGTGAAAATATAACATATTTTAACACTCAAACTTAAAATCGAATATGACCCGCCAAGGTGAGGTTGGGTTTACCCGCATGGACCATAACTTCCCTGCAAATAAAAACATCTTACTCGTCGAAGCTTCCCAACCTCAACCGGCGGGGTTCAAGAACAATCTGGAAAAAAATAAGCTACCCCGCCAGGTGGACTATTCTCATCTAGCGGGGATCAAGAACATAGTCGTGAACCGCCATTAAAACAACTCGTAACCAACTCCAATCCAACCCAAAAACATCTATTGAACGTCAAATCAAGCCTTCTAACATCAATATAGCACTTCTAACACCTAGATAAACATGTGTTTTCCCTACTCTAACACCTTGAATAGCATAAATTTAGAAAAACATAACAAACTAAATATAACCAAAACAAGTAATTAAAAGAGATTCTTAATTTTTCTCCTTGCCCATTGTTGTTGTTTGTTGGATTAGAATCTTCCGAAGTTGTTGAAGAACAATTTTTGGTTACCCGAAAATCTTAATTTTCTGATTTTGGGTTTTGGAAGTTTTAAGAAGGAGATTAGAGGGGGAGATTAGAGGTTTGGAGCTGTTTTTGTTTTGGGGATGGTTAGAGTTTAGGGTTAGGGCTTAATAAATCAGTCGGGGGTGTTTTGAGTATAATTTTTTAGGATAGTTAAAATAGGTAAGGGGGTACTTAAAAATGGGGGCTACTTATCGTAATGGGAGCCGATTTAGCCAAAGCCCCAAAAATATAGTATTTTTAAATTTTTATTATTTTGTTCCTACATTCCGTTTGTTCATTCGTTGGTTGGGACTTTTTTAACTGCCGGACCACTTATATTTGGCTTGGTTTATTTTAGGCTGAGGGTAATTTTATAAAGTGTTTTGAGTATTAAGTATTTTGGTATAAAGTAGTGAGATTTGAGCAGCCTGGTTGTATTCAATGTTCATTACCCTCATTGATGAAAGTAGTTGGGGTACTTATACCCTTAATTACACACCTATGAGCTTACAGGTCAAGTTACGAATCCGGGTCAAGTTTAAGGACCCATTAATCTATTAAGCTGATTAGTACATAACTTAGTCAAAAAAGTGTTTAGGTGTTTATTTACTTTTGTCCTGTCAGGTTAGTTTAATGGCACGTTTATGTCCGAATTACCCCAGTGCGGATAACTCATTAAGCTATGACTGGATAATCCAAACTCATCAGTAGCCCCCTTTTTAGGCCTTGTCAAATATCTTTGGTAGGACTAAAACCTTTACTTGGCCAGTAGCAACTTTGTCTGACCCGCTCAGTCACGTCGTGTTGGGAGGTTTATCTTCATTATTAACTCAGTTCGAAGTCTTTTCGAACTGACTTCTTTTCCCAGAATTCTAAGAGTTTTCTTGTTGGATCGTGGGACACGTGTCACAATCTGGTTCGACCTACCAGCCGTTTTTCTACCTAGATCGACGCACCCACTAAGTCTAAAAAGTTACCTAGGCATTTAATCCTACCCATGTTTGCACCGTCTTTAATCATCACCAAATCCTCTTCAACTTCTCCTAGATAATAGTTACTTTTTTCTACTGTTATATAAATTATTTTTCACTATTCCATTTTCTTCATCACTCAAAAAATTTATAGAGAGATTTTCACTATTCCATTGTCTTCATCACTCAAAAAATTTATAGAGAGATTTTCACTCTTGTCTTCAAAATTGTTCTTGAATAGTTTTATGTTCACAACTAGAAACATACTTGTGAGAGGCGGTTAGTTGAACTTATCAGAGCTAGAAAAGGCAAGAAAAGTTGAAAGGGAGAATCGAATTGTTGCTGGTCTCTCAGTCTCCCCAAGTGAAAAGTCTGGTGAACCAACCCAGGAAGCTGACCAAAGGTCATCCTCATCTAGAAATCCAAGACCCAAACAATTATTCAAACCAAGTCTCTCTCCTCTCCTCTCAGGTTCTTCTGTTCAGGAGTCCCAACCCTCCACTGCCAAGGAAAAACCAGTTTCGAGTGTCAGAAAACCCTCCTCTTTCTTAGCTATGGGTTCAGATATTAAGAAGTCTTTCGAAAAATCAACCCCTCGTCGGATGACCCATCTGTCCAAATCTCAAATAACTACATCTCTGCCAAAGCCCTCTGGATCGGAGGCATCTAAAGCAACTTCAAAAGATAAGCCCTCCGGATTGAAGGCATCTAAAGTATCCCCAAAGGCCAAACCCTCCGGATCTCAATCTCAACCGGACACCCGCTCATTCATCCGAACAGCTTTTAGTGCCAGCAGCTGATCCTCCGCTATCCAAGACAATAGATAAAGCTTCCACAGTGATGGAAGAAGTAATGGAGGACAATATCGAAGATGCCCCCTTTGAAACTGAAGCATCAGGTCAAACCGGGGACGCCGCCTCTGATAGGAAAGGCAAAGGCAAACCCAAGGTTGGTATGGCTCATCCGGATCTTCCAGCGTGCTTGGAGGGGAAGGTAGGCCCTTGCTTCAAAAATATCAATGTCAAATATTTGTTGGCCCTGCAGAATATAAACTATGTCTACACCCATACTACTGAGTTGGGCTGTATCCGGACAAAGTGGGAGATCCTAGAGTCAGTGAAGGTGAGGATACTTGTCACTTTGGAGACTGCGATGGACTGTAAACTCAATGAGGTGTTCATCTTCACTGAGGTGTTAAACTGGGGACTTCGGTTCCTACTTGACCCAGAAATTGCGAGGTATTTCCACCTGGTGAAGCTCTGCCCAAGCTAGTTGAGCTCAAACGCCTGGTATTCTCTCTTTGCTTGCATTATAGCATCGAGGTTGTTTAAAATCCCTCTCTCAATGGAGAAATTTTCCGTTGTGGAAAGTCTATGCAAGAATCACCACATTCCCTTTTACCATCATAATATGGGGAACAATTTCAAGGTGGTAGACGACTTATTGGAGTCTGAGAAAAACTGGAGGACACAATTCTTGTTCATCAGTGGATCATGGGAGAATGGTAAGAAGATTAAAGCCAATACCAACCCTAGTATGTTAACTAGCAGATGGAAGAGTACGGGTAAGTTCTCTATCTTTATCTTTCATGTTCTTCTTTTTAACTCACAAGTATTCTTCTCCTGATTTATTTGTCACTTCTTATTCAGTGTTGCCGAAGGAGTTTACCGAACACCTGGAGGAGAGGCAAATAACCTGTGCCAAACTTAACGCATGGGCTGCGGAGCGTTGGGGGAATGCCTTCCACAACTGCTTCACCTCAGGTAATCTGGTGAGGTCCCATTTGTGGAACACCACAGGTCGGAAAGATCTCACATGGGAAGAACTAACTACACCTCCTCCTCCTGGTGTAATCCTTAAACAGACAGAATCCAAAGATGGTAAACTGGTCTTGTCTTCTAGAGCCAAAGCTCCCAGCAAGATGAAATAGAAGAAGAAGAAAGTCACGACAGAGGCAGTCCCAGCTGCCACAGAGGGGACCGGTTTAGGGAACAAAGGAGGAATCAACGTTGTCTTGCTCAAGGTAGTAGAGGCTGAGACTGTTAGGGAGGAAGTAGAATCACAAAACCCACCAAGGCCTCCTAAAAAGAACCGGAAAAGAAGAGCAAACAGTGACGAAAAGGCTGCCAAAAAGAAAAAGGTTACCTTAGGGGAAGAAATAATTTTTCACCTTTCAGAGCTTCTACCTTCACCGACCCCTGTTGACCCCGCTCTACCAGAGAAGATTCCAACATGTGTGCAGTCCGGAGAGGGTACCGAAGGAGGGATTGATGGAGTGGACATTAGTGCCCTTCAAGACATTGATCTTTACTTCAAAAAAATTGAGAATGATGACTTTGCTGGTCCTTTCCGTCATTCAAGCTCTTCTAACATGGTGACTTATAATGGTAAGTCTTTCTCCGTCTCCGAAGAACATGATATTGTGGCCCATAACCTTCTTGGTCACATCCAACCAGTGCTCGATCTAGAGAGACAAATGAAGAGTCAGATTGCACTCATCAACACCCTCACTACTGACAAAGACTCTCTGTCAACCAATATTCTCAATGCTAATCCGGGCATTGAAGAACTGAAACAAGAGATTAAAACACTTAGGAAGGACAAGTTAAGTGCTCCGGTTTGGAAAAATATCTCACAACATTAAGGGAAGACTTGAAGACCAAAGATGGTGGCATTCAAACCTTGTCCGGTGAGAAGACTTCTTGAGAGGTACTGTGTCTAAGGTGATCAAGGAGAAAGAAGACTTGGTGAAGGAGCAGGAACAAACTATTCAGGAAATTATTGATAAATATATCAATGAGGTGATAGACTCCCTTGAGAAAAGGTACGATAAAGTTAGGTATGACATGGTGTGTTTCTTCCATGAGACATTTCCGAAGAGGACCCTTGGTCTCCTATGAAAATATGTAGAATACGAGATCTTCCTCATCACACCATGAAAACTGGCAACAAGTACAACTTTTCCAGTAGAATTGACTCCACTACTGAATACGAAAAAAGAACAAGTGAGAGTTCGAGTTCCAAACTCAAAAGTCCAAAGAAATGAGGAAAATCTGAAGGGGACAAGCCCTAAGGTTTAAACATGTTTTTGTTTTCTTACTTTTCTGAACTACTAAAGTCCTTAGATGGCCAAGACATTTTTAAAATGTAATCCGGTTTGAGTCCGGATAAGTTTTTTAAAACACTTAAAGTCTTTGGATGGCCAAAGACTATTTTGTAATTTGGTAATGTTATCTGGTTTCAGTCCGGACAGGTTTATTTAATCTTGATTTGTTTAATACTTTCTTTTCTCTTAATTTTAATGGCTAATGTTTAAATAGCCTCAATTATTTCAGAAGTATTAAAGTGAGAGTGTTTAATATCTCCGATGACATGTATTTAATGGTCATCCCTCAACCAGGTTAATCCGATCTATCAAAGATCCAAAGTGTTAAATCAAAGACTTGTACTTGAATAGAATTGTAGTTAAACCACATCGGATGTTTTAAGAAGGTATCATATTTTATTGAATGAACAAACCGGACACCTCATTAAAACCTCCCCGCGCCACCAGGTTAGGAAAGAGTACGCCCCCTAATATTTACACAACTTTTATTCTAGATATAACCTGAGGTGTTCAATATTCTAAGAGTTCTTCAAAACCCTTTCTTATTTGTCTTGAAGCCTATATGTCCCAGGCTTAAGCTTTTCGGAGACCTCATAAGGGCCTTCCCAGTTCGGAGCCAACTTACCGAATTGCTTCTCCTTAATGTGTAAGAAATTTTTTCTCAAAACTTTATCTCCCAGTTGAAAATCTCTTCTCTTGATCTTGGAAGCAAATCAACTCATCATCAAGATTTGGTAGTAGGTTTTTCTAAGATGAGCTTTAGCCCTTCTTTCTTCTATTAAGCCCAACTAATTCCTAATTTCCATCTCATTGGCTTGTTCAGAATAGTTATGGACCCTGTATGATGGCAGGGTTACTTCTATAGGAGTAATAGCATATATCCCATACACCAAGGCAAAAGAAGATTCCTGTGTAGCAGTCCTATGAGTAGTTTGGTATGCCCACAACACTTCTTGCAGATAGCTCGGCCACTTCCCTGAAGCCCCTTCTAAATTCTTTTTTTAATCCGGACAAAATAGTCTTGTTTGCCACTTCAACCTGGCCATTTTCTTGTGGGTGGAAAGGAGAAGGGAAGCAATGTTAAATGCCCTTGTAGGCTGATAAATGCATTTCATGTCACTTATTACGCTTCTATTAGTCTTAAAATCATCGTCGATTCTCATGTATTCGTTGTGTTTTAACGTGTTTTTCAAGTATTCCTAAAGGCGCTTTTGAGGATGATAAATTTGTTAATCTAATCATAAAGTTGTGTGCGGGTGGTGAGCTTTTCGATCGGATTATTACCAAGGGGTCTTATAATGAAAAGGCTGCTGCTTCGGATGTGAATACCGATCTTAAAGTAACTGATTTCGGATTGTCTATCCTCATCAAATAGGTCAAAGTATGCGCGTTAAGATCTTGGAAGAATCTTGCATTCTCATGGAGGCAAGAAGGGAATAAAGACAAATCATTTTTTTGGAACTGCACTTTTAAGATTGAGGCATTTGAGTTCTTCCGAACGATGCAAAAAGCAAAATCCAGTAAACCTAATGCTTACACAGTTGTATCTCTTCTTCCATTTTGTAAAGACAAAACGTACGGTGATATGGGCCGATCAATCCACGGACTTGCAGTTAAGCAAGGTTTTGAAGTAAATCCAACCGTAAACACTACACTCACAGACATGTATATGAACTGTGGTGATGAATATACAGCTACCTGTCTATTTGAGTGTTGTTCCGAAAGAGATCTCGTCTCGTGGACTTCTTTGATTGCTAGTTATATTAAACATAAAAACCAATCAAAATCGTACGACTTTTTAATCATATGAATATCAGTTAGTTGATGTTCCTTATTTTTATTGGGCTTGTGGTCAGGCCCATTTCGGAACTGAGCCTTTAACTTAGCTCTTAGGTCCAGAATCACATGAAGTATGGTAGGGCACCGCCAGAGACAAAATGGGAGAGAGAGAGAGAGAGAGAGAGAGAGAGAGAGAGAGAGAGAGAGAGAGAGAGAGATAGAGAGAGAGAGAGAGAGAGAGAGAAGGAAAGTAAAGAGAAAGAAAAAAAGAAATGGGCTTCTTTTAGGGTTTTCGGCAAAACTTATAAATAGAACAGACGAAAGAGAGGCAAAAATAGATTTGGCTACCTTTTTAGGTTTTTAACCTGCAGAATACAAAGTGAGAGAAAAAAAGGAGAAAAAGCAATTTGCTTCCCTAGGGTTTTCTTTCGGTAGAACAGAGAACAAAAGAGGAGAAAACTCTTTTGACTATTATTGTGAGGGGCGTATCTCTGGGGTTTCGCCTATCTGGACAATTGGTGACTTTTTCTCCTGGCAGCGTGAATTAGACAAAAGAGAAGGGTTAGTAGCGTCGTTTTAGGTTTTCTTACGGCAGAATACAACAAAGAAGCAAAAACGCAATTGGCTGTTTTTTTTTATCTTGCAGAACATAGAACAAAAAGTAAAGGAAGAGAGAACGCAATTGGCTGCTTTTGATTTCGATCGACAGTAGCAACCAAACGGAGATCAAAACACAGAGATGGCTACAGTGGTTTTCCGATCGGTAATTTACGGATTGTTTCTGTTGTGCGATACTTAGTGGCTCCTGTTCGGTTTGACATTCTCTAAACGCTTATTCATCTATTTACATTCATCTTAGAGCTATGTTAACTTTTACGCCCATGATGATGATTCGTTCGATTATGAACTACTCGTTGTCATGGAATTCTAACGGAGTTTTCTAAATAACACTTATGGTTTGATTGCTTGATTGATTTCTGAGATACATTTATCGGTTACCTAGTATGGTTGTGCTTATCGTTAGATGTGTCGCGAACATCTAGTTTGTTAATCTTTAATGAATGTGAAAGTGGATTTAAGGGTTTAGAACTTGCCATGCTAGCATAGGTTATTGAATGATTCATATTGTGATTGTTCATGATTCGTAATATGTCATTAACCATATCATATTACCCTATGTAATCGAAATAGATAACTTGTGCTTAAAACCAATTGTACCTCAATTCGTATAAACATATAGGATTGTCATGCAAGCGATGTCTGCTTAACTGTTATCTCTTTTGTGGTTGTTTAAGTGGTTTGGTTTACGTGTACTAAGAGGTAGCGTATACTGATTTCGTGTTATCTGATTAGTAATCGTTGTTATCATACATATTGATTAAGTATATTAATACTCTGAGTGAAATAAACAATGAAGTTAGGGTTCCATGTTTTCTCTCGCATAAGTAAAATCGTTAGATAATCTCGTTCGTTAATTTGCTTAGTTATATTCATTCACCCATACTTTATTACTCATTCAAGCATTAGTTTAATAATCATACATTGTTGCATAAGTGAATTCTTGTCATATACACCTAGTCTTCGTGGGAACGAACTTACTTACTTATTACTTGCTACCATTTGACCACGTATACTTGCGTGAGAAAAGGGATAACAAGTTTTTGGCGTCGTTGTCGGGGACTCGGTGTTATTTGACAGTTTTATTGCTTATCATCAGGGGTCGTTATAAAACTAATGACTTGATTCGGTTACTTGTTTTTCGTGTGTTTTCTTGTGCTTCAGGTACTTGATCGTGTATGCAAACACGGTCTCAAACTAGAGCACTAGTACAAAAGGAGCTTGAAATAGGCCAAGGAACAGAGTTAGTAGTCTCAGATTCTGACACTACTTCTACAATGGGAGATCCAGCTCCAAAAGCACTCATGGAGTACTCTCAATCAAAGATCGTGGATATTCAGTCTAGCATTGTCAGACCCAATATTGCTGCGAATAGGTTTGAGATTAAACCCGGCACTATTCAGATGATGCAGAATTCTTGTCAGTTTGGGGGAGCTTCATCTGAGGATCCTAATATGCACATTATGACCTTCCTTGAAATCTTTTATACTTTCAAGTTCAATGGTGTTTCAGATGATGACATAAGACTGAGACT
Organism: Limnanthes douglasii subsp. nivea; assembly: GCA_036936605.1. NCBI lineage: Eukaryota > Viridiplantae > Streptophyta > Magnoliopsida > Brassicales > Limnanthaceae > Limnanthes > Limnanthes douglasii. The sequence continues at coordinate 299,730,083 of JAUPFV010000002.1, read as the reverse complement.
CCTCCCATTTTCTCTAAAGGACAAAGCTAAGAGCTGGTTACACTATTTACCAACAGGCTTGATCACTACTTGGGATATACTTGCACAGAATTTTCTCTCAAAATATTTTCTCATGGCAAGAACAGCCGCCATGAGGAATGCTATTACTCAGATTTCTCAGTCATATGGTGAATCTTTAAGTGAAACTTGGGAGTGTTACAAGGAGATGCTCAGAAAATGTCCTCATTGTGGGATGCCTGATTGGTTAGTAATAAATTGCTACTACAATGGTTTGAGTGCGCAAACAAGGCCCATGGTCGATGCTACATCTAGGGGAGCCTTTTTAACAAAAAGCTATGAGGAGGCTCACGAGCTCCTTGAGATGATGGATGCTAATGAATTCCAGAACCCTTCTCAGAGAATATCACAACATAAATTAGCTGGTATTCTTAACATAGACACTGCCACTGCTATAACAGCTCAGCTTGAAGCTCTGAACATGAAGGTGGATTCTTTGACTAAACTAGGGATACATCACGTAGCTAGTGTGTGTGAGATTTGTGCTGGAGGGCATGACGCTCAGCAATGCCCTATCTTTACTGAGTCAGTGCAATTTGTGAGTAACTTTCAGATGCAGAATCAACAACCTACTCAAACACCTATCACCCAAGCAACAGAAATCATCTGAACTTCAGTTCGAGAAATAATCAACAAGGTAATCAGCATTATGGTGCTAAGCCATACGCTCCTCCTGGATTTCAGCAGCAAGGTCAGCAACATCAATCTCAGCAGTATGCCCCAAGACAACCTCGGAATCAACATCCTGGCCCTTCTCAACATTCTGTGAGAGACTCTGAATTCGAAGAGATGAAGTTAATGATTAAAAGTCTGATGGTATCTCACAAGACCTTAGAAAATCAGATTGGGCAGATGGCCAGTAACATGATCGTTCGACCTCAGGGAGTTCTTCCTAGTAACACGGAACATAATCCAGGTAAACGGGACGGCAAGGAGCAATGCCAAGCTATCACCTTGAGATCAGGAAAGATTATCGAGAACCCCACAGTTGAACAAGAGGCTGAATCTTCTCAAAATCAGCCCTCATCTAAGGTTAACTCTGATCAAGATTAGCCACCTAAAAAGCCATCTCAGCCAGATGTTGAGCCTACGATCTACCCTCCTCCACCTTTTCCGTAAAGGTTGCAGAAACAAAGGTTAGATACTCAGTTTGAGATATTCTTGGAGGTATTCAAGAAGCTACACATCAGCATACCCTTTGTTGAAGCATTAGAGCAAATTCCTAGTTATGTCAAGTTCATGAAGGGAATTCTGTCGAAAAAGCTAAAGCTTGGTAATTTTGAGACGACGGCGCTCACTGAGGAATGTAGGTTGATCTTAAAACAAAAATTTCCTCCCAAGATTAAAGATCCAGGAAGCTTCACCATTCCGTGTTCAATCGGTAATTTATCTTTCAACAAATGTTTATGTGACTTGGGAGCGAGCATCAATCTGATGCCCCTATCTGTGTTTGAGAAACTTGGGCTACCTGAGCCAACACCGACTAACATCTCTTTGCAACTAGCTGATCGCTCTATCACATATCCTCGTGGTATCGTGGAAGATATCTTAGTATAGGTAGATAAGCTCGTTATCTTGGATTTCGAAGAGGACAAAAACAGCCCCATAATCATGGGAAGGCCATTCTTGGCTACAGGTAAAACTTTGATTGATGTCTAGAAATGGGAGCTCACTATGAGAGTGCAAGATCAGAAGGTCACTTTCAGTGTTTTCAAGGCCATGCAATCTCCAACATAGGATGAGGAATGTTTCAGGTTGGATATGGTCGATTCTCTGCACAGTAATGAGTTGGATCAGTTTGTGAGTTCAGATGTTCTAGGAAGAGTTCTACATGGTGAAGCTGACTTCAAAGACGAAGAAATATTTGAATGTGTTCAACTACTACAGGAAGCCCCGTATCAAAAGAGGCGCAACATTCCACATGAGTCGCTTGGATTGGGTGATCTTAAGGAGTCTTAAGAAAGACTTAAACCTTCTCTAGAAGAAGCTCCTAAACTTGAACTCAAACCACTACCAGATCATCTCAGGTATGCTTTTTTAAGAAAGTCATCTACATTACCTGTTATTATTGCATCTAACCTTTTAGGTAGTGAGGAAGAAAATATATTGATAGTTCTGAGGAAGTTCAAATCAGCCATTGGTTGGTCTATAGTAGATATCAGAAGATGTATAAGGAAAAAAGTCAAGAAATGACATGATAGGAAGCTTTTACATAAAGCTTTTGAGCCGGGTCAAATGGTTCTTCTTTTCAACTCTCGTCTAAAGCTTTTCCCTGGAAAGCTCAAGTCAAGATGGTATGGACCTTTTAAATTCAAGACATCATATCCACATGGAGCAATTGAAATATATGAGGAATCCCCATACAAAGCATTCAAAGTCAATGGTCAACGACTCAAGTATTACTATGGCGATGTAGTGAACCGTGAGGCATTCATCATCAGCCTCGACAGCACATGATTCCAAGCGGTATCGTCGAGCTATTGACGTTAAACAAGCGCTTCGTGGGAGGAAACCCACTGGGAAACAATGACCAACACTGCTGGACGAGTAGGGGAGTGTTTCTTGTATCTTTTAATTTTTTGTAGTTGCATTCATCATAGTAGTTATTCATGATAGACGGTGCATCTTCATGTTAGTCATGCTTAGTTGCATATTCATGTCATGATTACATAGACTGTGTTTAGAATCGAGTTAGTCTATTAACATAGCATTTTGTTCATACATTTTGCATATTTGATCCCTTGAGTTGTTGTTTTTATTAAGTAGCCAATGATGAAAATTGTTTGGAATGACAGTAGGAATAAAATCTAATTAGGTTGCTTGTAAGTTAGCTTGCTTGATGTAGAAGCAAAATTAATACACGTAGACTCATCGATTGTTTTTATGCTAGTTACGGGCACACTTGCGTATTGTTATACATAATCCTTGCTTAGGTTCAGAATCACACCTTAATCATTTATTGGCTCATGGATCACAAAAATATAAGTTTGGGGGAGTTGAAAGATAAATATGCGTATTATTCAGTTAGACGTCAAAGGCTAGTAGCCGCCCGTTGATGTACGTCCTCTCACTGGGGGCTGCGTATTACGAGTAGTTTAAGGGTGGAATGAGATGGAGAAAAACGCACTCATTCCCTATCGATAAAAAAACAAATGAGAAGAAAAAGAAAAAGAAAAGAAAAGATGAAAAATAGAAGGCAAAATTGGCTAGGATGAGCTCTTTGGTACTCGAGTTATTAAGTTCTATGGGACTTTGGGCCTAGTGACCTAAGAATTTTCCGGTATGGGATCCGCTAACCTAAAGCTCGCTACATAGACACCATTGTATAAGTCTTTTGGGGACCTCGTCCATTGCACGGTCAAATAAGCCTTTGTGTGTCTGTATATAGAATAAAACATAATAAATCTTTGACAACCCCGGGGAAATATGAATGTGCATCTTGACTATGAAGAATCTAGGTTGTATTTCGTTTCTAAACTTATGATCATTATGATAAGAATAAGTAAGGTCCATTAATTTGTACTAAAAACATGTCGATTGAGTTTGAACACACACGCACACTCCGTACTTGTATTGCTAGCATTTGAGTACCTAATTATTTCGCATGCCGAGGTCATTACATTCGTTGAGTCATTTATACTGAATTAGTTTCGGTTACTCGTTCGGGATCATTGTATTCTTGCATTCGTTTAAATTCAGTGCATTCATGCATCATTTGTTAAACTTGTTTTGCATTGCTTGAGGACAAGAAACGGTTTAAGTTTGGGGGTTTGATAAGTACATTTCATGTCACTTATTACACTTCCATTAGTCTTAAAATCATCGTCGGTTCTCATGTATTCGTTGTGTTTTAACGTGTTTAAACGTGTTTTTCAAGTATTCCTAAAGGCGATTTTGAGGATGATAAATCTGTTAATCTAATCATGGAGTTGTGTGCGGGTGGTGAGCTTTTCGATCGGATTATTACCAAGGGGTCTTGTAATGAAAATGTTGCTGCTTCGGATGAGAATGCCGATATTAAAGCAACTTATTTCGGATTGTCTGTCATCATCGAAGAGGTCAAAGTATGCGCGTCAAGATCTTGGAAGTAGCTTGCATGCTCATGGAGGCAAGAAAGGGATAAAGACAAGATCATTCTTTTGGAACTGCACTTTTAAGATTGAGGCAATTGAGCTCTTCCGAACGATGCAAAAAACCGAATCCAGTAAGCCTAAGGCTTACACAGTTGTATATCTTCGTCCATTTTATAAAGACGAAACGTAATGAAAATGTTGCTGCTTCGGATGAGAATGCCGATATTAAAGCAACTTATTTCGGATTGTCTGTCATCATCGAAGAGGTCAAAGTATGCGCGTCAAGATCTTGGAAGTAGCTTGCATGCTCATGGAGGCAAGAAAGGGATAAAGACAAGATCATTCTTTTGGAACTGCACTTTTAAGATTGAGGCAATTGAGCTCTTCCGAACGATGCAAAAAACCGAATCCAGTAAGCCTAAGGCTTACGCAGTTGTATATCTTCGTCCATTTTATAAAGACGAAACGTACGGTGATATGGGCCGATCAATCCACGGACTTGCAGTTAAGCAAGGTTTTGATGTAAATCCAACCGTAAACACTGCACTCACAGACATGTATATGAACTGTGGTGATGAATATACAGCTACCTGTCTATTTGAGTATCGTTCCGAAAGAGATCTCGTCTCGTGGAGTTCTTTGATTGCTAGTTATGTTAAACATAACGAACCAATCAAAGCCGTACGACTTTTTAATCATATGAATATATGTTAGTTGATGTTCCATATTTTCATTAGGCTTGTGGTCAGGCCCATTTCGGAACCGATCCTTTAACTTAGCTCTTAGGTCCATAATCAGATGAAGTAGGGTATGACACCGCCAGAGACAAAACGGGAGAGAGAGAGAAAAGGAAAGTAAAGAGGAAGAAAGAACGAAATGGGCTTCTTTTAGGGTTTTCGGCAGAACTTATAAATAGAACAGACGAAAGAGAGGCAAAAACAGATTTGGCTACCTTTTGGGTTTTTAACCTGCATAATACAAAACGAGAGAAAAAAAAAGGAGAAAAGGAAATTGGCTTCCCTAGGGTTTTCTTTCGGTAGAACAGAGAACAAACGAGGAAAAAACGCTTTTGACTATTATTGTGAGGGGCGTATCTGTGGGGTTTCGCCTATCTGGACAATTGGTGTCTTTTTCTCCTGGCGGCGTGAATTAGACAAAAGAGAAGGGTTAGCAGCGCCGTTTTGGGTTTTCTTATGGCAGAATACAACAAAGAAGAAAAAACACAATTGGCTGCTTTTGTTTTTTTCCGATCCTACACAACCAAGTATACATAAAGTGTTTCACCTTGTACGGGCTTGAAAAGGTTTTTTGGTGACGAAAAGTGTTTCTTTATTTCATCAAAAGCTTGGTTGCATTGTGGAGACCAATTGAAATCTTTAGCACTCTTCAAGGTCTTAAAAACAGAGCACACTTGTCTGAAGACCTTGAAATAAAACAATTCAAGGCAGCCAATCTTCCTGTCAGTCTCTGGACTTCTTTAATATTTCGAGGGGGATCCGTTTTTAACATGGAGTCAATCTGATCCGGATTGGGCTGAATCCCTTTTTCGCTTATCACATAACCTAAAACGTTTCCCGACCGTACCCAAAAGACACACTTCTCTGGATTCAGCTCTAAATTTACCTTAGCCAAATTGGCAAAAGTCTATTGGAGGTCAATTATGTGAAAATCCTATTCTAAGCTTTTCACCATCATATCATCGATGTACACCTCCATATTACTACCAATCTGATTAGCAAATGTTTTGTTCACCAACCTCTCGTAAGTAGCCCCAACATTCTTCAACCCAAAAGGCATCACCTTGTAACAATGGAGACCGTTGTCTGTAACAAAGGTAGTGTGGTCCTGGTCCTCCGGATCCACTTGTATCTGGTTGTACCCAGAGAAGACATCCATGAAGGACAACAACTTGTTTCCAGATGTTGAGTCCACCAACTGATCTATACGGGGAATTGGATAAAGATAATTTGGGCAAGCTCTGTTGAGGTCAGTAAAATCGATACACATACGCCATTTCCCATTTTCTTTCTTGACCAACCCTGGATTGGCAGTCCTTAAATGATATTGAGACTCTTTTATGTGCCCCATCTTGGTAAGTCGATCGACTTCTTGGACTATTACATCGGCTTTCTCCTTAGAGAAAGCTCTCATTTTCTGCACAATGGGCGTAACATCACTTCAGATGGACAACTTATGTGAGATTAAACATGCAGGCACACCAGTCACATCAGCATCGCACCAAGCAAAGGCATGTTGATTATCTGCAAAAAAGAACAACAATTTCTTCTTTAATTGTGGTGTCATCTTGGAGTCAATCTTAACACTTCTAACTTCTACCATAGAGTGGGTTTCAACTTCTTCAACTGGTATTAAAACACCTGGGGCCTCTCTGGGGTCATCAATTTCACCCTCTCCCTCAGAAGGCTTCAATAACTGCTAATCTTCATTAACCCGGACTACTCCCAAAGTTTTGGTAGCAAGTGCAGTTGCATAACACTCTCTTGCTATCTTTTGACTGCTCCGGACAACTCCTACTTGCCCTTGAACTGCATACTTAAAACATTGGTGGACTGTTGAGGCTACAACATGCATTCTGGAGAGCCAGGACCTGCCAAAGATTGCATTGTAGCATGTTGGGCAGTCTACCACAACGAATAACACTCTTACTATTTTTTTAAAAGGCCCCTTGCCCAACAGTACATCTTCCTCAAACTCTCCAATTACATCCGCATAGCTCCCTGTGAAGCCCACAATGGTTCTGTTTGACCGTTGAATAACGGCCGAACTTTTCATCTGCTTGTAAGAACTTAAAAAAAGAATGTTTGTCGAACTTCCCGTGTCTATCAAAATTTGTCTGATATCATTGCCCCCAATAAATGCTCCAATCACCACTACATCCTCATAAGACCCAACAATATTTATTAAATCATCCTCATCAAAGTCTATAAATGGAAAAAGGGTTTGGGACTGATAAGAAGACATGCCCCCTCAATTGATTAGCTAGACTATGAACATGCCTCTTCCTTGATGAAGGAGTGGGCACTGTCATGGTTTCTCTTCAAATATGGTAAGTGAGTCAATGAAACTAACGAGTTCGGACACTGTCTTGACCTGTTCTGTTATGATCCCCACTTTATTCCGAGTTGGATCAGGCTCCGGATAGTCCGAATCAACATCAAATCTTTCAAGGACCACCATTGCCCCCTCTGGAGCAGATGTTCCTGCATTGTTTGTAGGGCCAGTTCGAGGAGCATTGTCAGGCCTGTTCCCACTTATTATTTTGACATAAGCACCCAGCTTGCCTCTTTCAATGAGATTCTGTACTTCCTGTTTCAAATCAATACAGTCTTGGGTGTTATGACCAATATCATGATGATACTAGCAAAAACAAGTATTACGGCTTTCTCTAGGAGATTGCAGCGCTGTTGGTTTCTGGAAATCTCATCTTTAGTCTTGTCATAAATGGTAGCCACACTCTCTTTTAATTCTGCAAACCACTCCAGTTGAACCCAATGACCTCTTTTACTTCTTGACTGTTGGCTCTGAGCTGAATTTGGGTTGGATTGAGTTTGTTTGGACCTGTTGGACCCTTGTCCGGTTTCTTTAGCCTTGTATCCGGACTGGTTTTGAGCTGCCGGGGCGGACCTCACCTGATGGTGCACCCTGGTATTCTTGGTTTCATCCATGTTGATCTGCTTTCCCACCTGGTTTAGCAAGCCACCCCAATTCATAGCCTTCTTCATGGTCACCGAATCAGCCACATTCCCAGGATTCAACCCTTGTCTTAAAGAAGCAATTGCCACATGTTCGAAGCAGTCTGCTAACCCATTATTGGTATTCACAAACCGACTTATGTAATCCTTTACTAATTTGGCTCTTGGGAACAATGGATAATAGTATCTCCATTTCCCTTTACCTCTTTATATCCCACAAACTGCCTTTGGAAGGCAACCCAGAATGTGTCAAAGTTTCTGATACATCCCTGTGGTAAACTGTTGTACCATTTAAGAGCACTTCCCGTAAAATATTAGGATAAGGCCCTACACAGAAGTTTGTCATCATCATCAAAATTCATCATGAAGTTCTTGAACTGCTCCAGATGATTGTCCGGATCTTTACTCCCATCGTACTTCTCCATTTTAATATTGTCAAACCTTTTAGGTAGGTTTCCGGACAGTATCTTGGTAGATAATGGGGATCATCTCTAATTCCTACTACGACTGAAGACTGTGTCTTCATTAGGTGTTGCAAAAATACCTGGTTCATCATGGAAAACAAAAGGATCGATCCACAATTGATCCACATGCCTGTGACTATAGCTGTGAGATGATTTTTTGCCCAAATGCCTTTTAAGTCTCCCATGCCTATCTCTCTTTCTTGAATATATTTTAACTAGTTTCTGTTTCTTCCTAGACCTTCCTTCATCACTGCTTGATAACAAAGACTTTTCAAGCTTAGCTTCGTTCGAAGAGCTGCTGGAGGATTCAGAATCTGAACTTTCCACCGGCTTAGACCGGTGAGACTTCTTAGAACTGACATGGGTCTTTTTTGTACTTAAATGAGTCTATTGATGGATCATTCTCCCTTGGAATGTCAGTATAATGGATGGCTGACGCCTTTGACTTCTCATTTAAACCTATTTCTGCTTTTTTAATGGCCCTCAACGCTTCTATTTATGCTCTCAACATGTCTCGTTCCTCGGTGGTGTATTCATTGTTTTCCCCAACCACCTTCACCATAGGTGGTGGAATCGCTTGCTCGTTCGGATCCATCCCAATAGGTCTTTTTTGTTGGTTTTGAATGCAAGATTTATGCACCGTCTTCTCCTATTGTGGTCGTCAATTTGGTTTGGTTTATTTTAGGCTGAGGGTAATTTTGTAAAGTGTTTGGAGTATTAAGTATTCTGGTATAAAGTAGTGAGAGATTTGAGCAACCTGGTTGTATTAAATGTTCATTATCCTCATTATGAAAGTAGTTGGGGTATTTATACCCTTAATTACGGACCCATTGGCTTACGGGTCAAGTTATGAAACCGGATCAAGTTTAAGGACCCATTAATCTATTAAACTGATTAGCACATAACTTAGTCAAAAATGTGATTAGGTGTTTATTTACTTTTGTCATGTCCGGTTTGTTTAGTGGCACGTTTATATCTGAATTACCCATGTCCGGATAACTCAGTCAATTGTGACTGGATAATCCGAACTCATCAATATTCACCTGGTAGGGATGCTCAGAAGATCTGCCCCGACGGAGATGAAATGACATTATTTATAAGCACTTAAATTAGACAAAAAATTGGGGCTAGTTATATTTTTGGGATCAGATTTAGTTGTGCCCTATATATTATAATAGTTTAAACCGTTAATTTATGTATAAAAAGAATGAAATTTATAAGTTTATCCACCCATCGTGAAACCCTAATCTATATACAAAACAGAGTCGTGTCCGAAATAAAATATTTTGCGATTTTTATCATTTCATTTTTTTATTAGGTATGATTGTTTTTATTTTTTTTCATCTCATCTCATATCTCATTTGATACATCAATTTCATTAGTCGATTATATTTTTTATATTGTTTTATTATTTTTATTAAGTACGATTATTTTATTTTATTTTATTTTATTTTATTCTATTGTTTTAATTTTTTTTCATCTTATTTCATTTGATTCATAAATTTTATCGATCAATTATTTTTAACTGAAAATCATTTTTTAAATTTTTTTATGTTAAAGTTCACATTTGATTACATTTTATCTAGTGTTCGGATTTTTGTTTAGTTTTTACTAAATGTTCGATAAGATTATTAGCTACAATAATTGATGGATTATCTAGTGTTTGGATTTATGTAATTTCAAAATTCTACACCTACTTCGATAAATTATAATGATAAATCGTTTGAATGTGACAACACTAAAAAATAATAATCTATAATAGTATTTTGGTACCCAAGTTGATGGATTAACCCCTGTTAATATTGTCGTGTCTTCCCCTAATAATATTGCAGATGAAGACTCAAATGCCCTACTGAAACATTTGTTACCAATCTATTGTCTGTAAAGAATTTCAAATCATAACAATATTATATAGAGTGAAAAAAAATAACTAGTGTGTCTCTATATACGTTTATAGTGTGAAAAAAATGTAATTGATGTGCCGATCTATCTAGTGTGAATATGAATATCTTTACCTTTTCAAAAGGTCCAAAGACTAATTGCTAAAAAAATCTAATACCATGACAAGTACACAGACTTTGTTCAACATCACGTCATTCTAAAAGATGATACTCCAAATTGTACTACTTAAAAGTTAGAAAAATCGTCGCTAAAGCTATGTTGACGCGTAATACTCCATTTATTCATTTAAAGTGAATTATTTAGAACAATATAATCGATCCTCGGTATAAGATAATATAGCATACAATAAGTTTTGAAATGATGTCTTGAGGTCCTATAATAGCAAGGATAAATTGCGATACAAGTTTTGTTCCAAATAATTCGTTAACGGTGTACCATACGCCAAGAACACTGAAATCTTTTTAACCTTAGCCTGATAATATTTCTAAATACTGAAATTGAATGAGCATCCGTTTTGAATGAAAGGAATTGGTAAAAAAAACGATTTTTACTCTGTGAAGTTATTTTTTTTAAGATTTTGTCCTTCACGAAAAAAATACTATCATTATCAATTAAAATGTTACTCTTTGCCCTCAAAATCACTTAATCATATATCCTAACACTTAAATGACTTATTTGCAAAAAAAACATATTTACATCTTAGTTATTAGAAAGGTTTCTCAAACTATAATAGGTATTTTGTTTTACTGTAATTTGACATTGTTTTTAGTTAGTATAAGTCTTTAGTAAGTGATAACCTACTAAACAAATTACAAAAAAATGACAAAATTAAAAGATAAATGTTAAAAAAATAGATTAAAGACGATACATGTATGTCTGTCATTGCCTGGCGGAAAGTATCATCTTCTTCGACAGGATGATGACGAAGAACACCACCTGGACGCCATCGTCTGGCGGAAACGGACATTTTTTTATTTTATTTTGAAAATCATTTTTAAAAAAACGGAAAGATAGAATGATCCATGTTCATGTTGGTTTGTAGAAAAACAAGTTTTGTTACCATTTCGACAAGCATTTTTAGATTTTACAAAGTTGAAAAAGAAAGAGTTTTGGTTAGTTTAAATTTTTGAGTTTTTAGTGAGTTTTAGGAAGTAAAATGTTAGGTTATTGTAGATTTTTTGTTTTGCAACTTTATAAAGTAAATAATGACATATAACGTAATTAAATGATTTTTTTTAGGTTTTTTAGGTTTTTTGCTTCGTAACAATTTTGTAAATATTAAAAAACGGAAAAAGACGACTTCAGAGAGTAATTTCGACTTTTTTTAGCAACTCCCCCGAATGAATTAGTGTCGGACAAAATTTGTATAGCTATCACCTTCAAAGTGTTTCAAACAGATAGAGCACCCACAAATTACATTTCCTTTTTTTTCACTTCATATGATATATGGTTAAAATTTGAAATTCTTTTAAAACAATAAATTTTATAGCCCTTGTTTTAGTAGGGATATATCTGCCTCTTTATTTTAATAGCTACATATGGACCCTTCCTCGACAATGTCAATAGTAAAGTAGTTGGCTAATAAAATTAGGATCTAAATTCTAAAACTTTTCTATCTCGAACTCTAGTGACTTTTTGTGACTCCAATGTCATCGAAATTAACTCATAATTTATTATCATTATTTATTGGAATACTTGAAAAATCTCAAAATGACTAAAATTATATTACATTAGTAGAAAAACTAAATCTTTTGAAATGAATAAACAAATTTGGATGCCAACAAATTTGTAAATCAACGTAAACTAAGAATTGTTATATTGTTGAACTAAAAGTTATCGTGGACAATAATTTAATCTAACAAACTCAACCGAAACTAAAAATACAGCAAATAAATTAATCAATAATTTTGAAATCAGCATAAATTTTAAATTTAATCAACACTAATAGAGAACAAAATCTTAAAAAATGATTTTAAACTATGCATAAATGGTTGATGTTGTAAATCTTAACAAAAAAAAGTTAAAACTTATTTTTATTCTTCCGGTTGCAACAGAACTTGGATAATCTTTATTTTAAACATAATTTGAATAAATTAATTCAGACATCGAAGAAAATTGAGGGTTGAGATAAGTAGGAAATGAAAAATGAGATGAGAAAAGAATGATATAACCCTACCTAAAAAGGATGATAACCCGCAACCTCTCTTGGACTCGGCTGTCGGACCTTTAACTATTCCTTTATTGTTTGGGTTTGACTTGTACAACACACTCTTTTTAATACATAAATTGAAAATAAAAGTTATATAGTAAAATTGGTTCGGTTTCCGTCAGGTTCTTGTCAATCCGACTTTCGGTTCCCTTGAACTATTAACAGCCCTAATTTTATTTGTTACGTAAAAGTACCCATAAAAACCCTACCAGATATAGAACTCATAAAAAATCCAACCTTCAACAATAATGAGCAGGAAGCTCTCCAACTGTTTACCTCATATTTCATCTCAATAATATTGAGAATAATAATAAAATAACAGTGATTTGTTTTATGCGTAGGTTTGAAGAAGGTAACACTCATGGAATATTCAAATATATGTATATAAACAAACATTTATAGTTTAAAAATACATATTAAAAATATAAAATAGTCTTTTAACAAAATAGATAAAACATAACAAAACAATTGAATATTCAAATTTTAAATTTTTTGTTATGTTTTATCTATTTACTATCTTATATTTTTAATATGTTTTTTTTAAACTATAAATGTTTGTTAATATGTATTTGAATATTCCATGATCGTTACCTCTTTCAAAGCTAGCATGAAACACACCCCTGTTATTTTATTATTATTTTCATTATTATTTTCATTATTATTTTAATAGATAAATTCATACATAGGAATAGTAACAGGTCTAGATTAATATGGAATATGAGGTAAAGAATTACTCTAGGGAGCTTGCTGCTCATTATTGTTGAAGGTTAGATTTCTTTGACCCTTTGGGTAAACACTATCAAAGATGGTGCAGCTCCAAGATCCTCAACCAGCCCTACCAGATATAGAACCCATAAAAAATTGCATCAGCAACATAAATCAAATTGAAACAAAGTGCAAATCAATAATCCAATTGGACTTGAAGGTATAACTATCATCAACCATACAAAACCAATCAAAAAATGCGAGAAATGGGTACCTTCAATTGTTATGTGCACTCTGCCATTCGATGTTGTTAGAGGAAAGCAACTATTTCTCTCCATGGAAGAGCTGTCTTCCAGTGATCAAAATCTGGGGAAGATAAAACCAACAGTGAAAACAAAGGAAGACTGATATAGATGATGTAAATAGTGCAGGTAAACTTATTCTAGCCTTGAAATCATATCCTAGTCATATAAAAGAAACTGTATTATATTGTATTTGATTTGATTTTCTCAATTGGATTTGCAATTTACAATCAAGCAATTAAGGAGCCCTAGCTAGATAGGTTAGCTCAGGCAAGTTAACAACAAAATGCAAATCTGAAACATTCTTACAATCTCTAACAATCTTCAATAAAAAAATTCAAACGAAACTTCAATTTATTCGAAATACGATCCACCTTTATTTATTAGGAATTCGATCAAGAGACATAAGCTGATCTAATAAAATATGTTCGATTAGAATGAAAAGATGGTTTCGTGATTACCGAGGGAAAATGAAGAAGCAGCAGCAGCGATCGCCATGAGGAGAGAGAGATCAGTGGCGGAGATATGGTTACTGTTGCTTTGATATCGCTTGCCTGATCTGCTCCCACCGGTGAGGAGTTGGGTCCACGTGTATGAAGAAGCACAATCACACAAGATGGTGCAGCACCAAGATCCTCTACCAAGCCTACCAGATATAGAACCCATAAAAAATTGCATCAGCAACATAAATCAAATTGAAACAAAGTGCAAATCAATAATTCAATTGGACTTGAAGGTATAACTATCATCAACCAAACAAAACCAATCAAAAAGCACGAGAAATGGGTACCTTAAATTGTTATGTGCACTCTGCCAATCGATGTCGTTGGAGGAAAGCAACTATTTCTCTCCATGGAAGAGCTGTCTTCCTGTGATCAAAATCTGGGGAAGATAAAACCGATGAACAAAACAAAGGAAGACTAATTTAGATCATGTAAATAATGCAGGTAAACATATTCTAGACTTAAAATCATATCCTACTCATACTTCATTGAAATGTATAATAAGAAAATAAAATTTATATAGTTAGTCGTATAAAAAACTGTATCCCATGGTATTTGATTTTATTTTCTCAATTCGATATACAATTTACAATCAAGCAACTAAAGAGACCTAGCTAGATAGGTTACTTCAGGCAAGTTAACAGCAAAATGCGAATCCGAAACATTCTTACGAATTCGATAACAGAGACATCATCTGATCTAACATATTATGTTCGATTATAATGAAAAGATGATTTTATGTCTATACGCAATTGGCTGCTTTTGTTTTTTTTCGATCCTGGAGAACATAGAACAGAAAGTAAAGGAAGAGAGAATGCAATTAGCTGCTTTTGATTTCAATCAGCAGTAGCAACCAGACGGAGATCAAAACGCAGGGACGGATACGGTGATTTTCCGACCGATAGTTTACAGATTGTTTCTGTTGTGCAATATTTTGTGGCTCCTGTTCGGTTTGACTTTTTCTAAACGCTTATTCATCTATTTACATTCGTCTTAGAGCTATGTTAAATTTGCGCCCATGATGATGATTCGTTCGATTACTAATCGTTGTCATGGAACTCTAACGGATTTGTTTGAATAATACTTATGGTTTGATTGCTTGATTGATTTGTGAGATCCGTTTATCGGTTACCTAGTATAGTTGTGCTTATCATTAAATGCGTCGCGAACATCTAGTTTGTTAATCTGTAATGAATGCGAAAGTGGATTTAAGGGTTTAGAACTTGTCATGCTAGCATAGGTTCTTGAATGATTCATATTGTGATTGTTCATGATTCGTAATATGTCACTAACCATATCATATTACCCTATGTAATCGAAATAGATAACTTGTGCTTAAAACCAATTGTACCTCAATTCGTATAGACATATAGGATTGTCATGCAAGCGGTGTCTGCTTAACTTCTATCTTTTTTGTGGTTGTTTAAGTGGTTTGGTTTACGTGTACCGAGAGGTAGCGTATACTGATTTCGTGTTATCTGATTAGTAATCGTTGTTATCATACATATTGATTAAGTATATTAATACTCTGAGCAAAATAAACAATGAAGTTAGGGTTCCATGTTTTCTCTCGCATAAGTAAACTCGTTACATAATCTCGTTAGTTAATTTTCTTAGTTATATTCATTCACCCATACTTTATTACTCGTTCAAGCATTAGTCTAATAATCATACATTGTTGCATAAGTGAATTCTTGTCATATACACCTAGTCTTTGTGGGAACGAACTTACTTACTTATTACTTGCTACTATTTGACCACGTATACTTGCGTGAGAAAAGGGATAACAGAGGCACATAAATTCTCCATATCCTTGTTATCAAATTGTGGCCCGTTATCCGTGGTAATCTTCTGAGGAATCCTAAATCTGCAACATATATTAGATAAAATAAACTTTATGACAGTTTTTAAAGTGGTTCCTGCCAGAGGAGCTACCTCTATCCACTTTGAGAAGTAATCAATAGCTACAATAATATTCCTGCACCCTCCGGACGCCATAGATAAAGGTCCAACTAAGTCCAATCCCCAACGAGAAAAAGGTATTGGCTCAGAAATAGACTCTATAGGCACTGCTGGCACATGAAGTTTGTTGTCATACCTTTGACATGGATCACACTTTTTTACCATTTCTTTAGCATCTGCCATTATGGATGGCCAGTAGTATCCAACTAATAATACCCTCAGGGTTAGTGCCCTATAGCCACAATATGCTGATCCTTACCAACCGTGCAGTTATGATAAAACGATTTGGGATTCTTCAACCCCCAAACAACGCAGGAGAGGTCTGCTGAAGGATTTTTTTTTTATAAAGAACCTCTCTTGTGATAAAAAAAAAAACCACGAGCCTTGTGTTTAATTTTCCTTGCCATAGCTTTCTCCAGAGGCAAAACCCCATCCGAGATATATTAAAGAAGGGGAAATCTTTAGTTTTTAGGTTGAACTATTTGTATACACAAACTTTCCTCTTCATCCTTATTCTCATTTGATTGTATAGATGGGCATAAATTAAAAACTAACAAACTCAACCGAAATTAAAAATACATCAAATAAATTAATCAATAATTTTAAAATCAGCATAAATTTTAAATTTAATCGACTAATAGAGAACAAAATCTTAAAAAGTGATTTTAAACTAAGCATAAATAGTTGATGTTGTAAATCTTAACATAAAAAGTTTAAAAATTATTTGTATTGTTCTGGTTGCCACGGAACTTGGATAATCTTTATTTTAAACATAATTTGAATAGATTAATTCAGAGATTAGGGTTGAGATGAGTAGGAATGAAAATTGAGATGATAAAAGAATGATATAACCCTACCTAAAAAGGATGATAGATATGGCAGCCGCAACCTCTTTGGACTCAGCATCCGGACCTTTTAACTATTCGTTTATTGTTTAGGTTAAGGTTTGACTTGTACAACGCACTCTTTTTAATACATAAATTGAAAATAAAAGTTATATAACATATATAATTAGTAAAATTGGTCCGGTTACCGTCAGGTTCTTGTCAATCCGATTCTCCTGAACTATTAACGACCCTAGTTGTATTTGATAAGTTAAAGTACCCATAAAAATCCTACCAGATATGGAACCCATAAAAAATCCAACCTTCAACAATAATGAACAGGAAGCTCCCTTGAGTAACTCTTTACCTCATATTTCATCTCAATTCAAAACTGTTACTTTTCCTAGGTATTAATTTATCTATTAAAATAATAATAAAATAAGAGTAGTTTGTTTTATGCGTAGGTAACGCTCACCGTTAGTCTTGATCCAAAGTAAATAATTTTTTATCTTTTCTATACTATTTTATATTTTCTTAAGCAAATTAATGATACTAAAAATAATTGTTAGTATAAAATCTTTTCAAACTATATAGAATAACAATTTTTTTTAGTATCATTGATTTTCTTAAAGAAAATATAAAATAGTAAAGAAAAAATAAAAAATTATTTACTTGTGATCAAGACTAACCGAAGAAGTTCAATTATTCGATGAGCATTAACTACGCATAAAACAAACAAGTGTATTTTATTATTATTCTTATTATTATTTTAATAGATAAATTCATACATAGGAAAAGGAAAAATAACAGGTCTGGATTGATATGGAATATGAGGTAAAGAGTTACCACATGGAACTTGCTGCTCATAATTGTTGAAGGTTGGA
Source organism: Limnanthes douglasii subsp. nivea (assembly GCA_036936605.1). NCBI lineage: Eukaryota > Viridiplantae > Streptophyta > Magnoliopsida > Brassicales > Limnanthaceae > Limnanthes > Limnanthes douglasii. The sequence continues at coordinate 299,712,485 of JAUPFV010000002.1, read as the reverse complement.
TTTCTTACCACCCTTTAGGTAAACACTATCAAAGCAGCACCAAGATCCTCAACCAACCCTACCAGATATAGAACCCATAAAAAATTGCATCAGCAGCATAAATCAAATTGAAACAAAGTGCAAATCAATAATCCAATTGGACTTGAAGGTATAACTATCATCAACCGTACAAAACCAATCAAAAAATGCGAGAAATGGGAACCTTCAATTGTTATGTGCACTCTGCCATTCGATGTCAGAGGAAAGCAACTATTTCTCTCCGTGGAAGAGCTGCCTTCCGGTGATCAAAATCTGGGGCAGATAAAACCAACAGTGAAAACACAGGAAGACGGATATAGATGATGTAAATAGTGCAGGTAAACTTATTCTAGCCTTGAAATCATATCCTAGTCATATAAAAGAAACTGTATTATATTGTATTTGATTTGATTTTCTCAATTGGATTTGCAATTTACAATCAAGCAATTAAAGAGCCCTAGCTAAATAGGTTAGCTCAGGCAAGTTAGCAACAAAATGCAAATCTGAAACATTCTTACAATCTCTAACAATCTTCAATAAAAAATTTCAAACGAAACTTCAATTTATTCGAAATACGATCCACCTTTATATATTAGGAATTCGATCAAGAGACATCAGCTGATCTAATAAAATATGTTTGATTAGAATGAAAAGATGGTTTCGTGATTACCGAGGGAAAATGAAGAAGCAGCAGCAGCGATCGCCATGAGAAGGAGAGAGAGATCAGTGGCGGAGATATGCCATCTGTAAATTTGACTCTGACAGTGAAAGCGACAAAAGGTCGGAGGCAAGCAAGCTCTTGAATTGAATTGAAGCAGCAGTCTTTTTTCTTCAAAGTGGCTTGATGAAGCAAGCAGCAGTTTAAAGTGTTTCTTTAGAGAGAGAGAGAGGAGACAAAGAACCCTAGGTGTCGAGTGACATGGCCAGAGGAGTTTTGGTATTTTCTTGCCTATTTGTCACTTATTTCTGTTCCGGTTATATAACACATATAATTAGTAAAACTGGTCCGGTTACCGTCAGGTTCTTGTCAATCTGACTTCCGGTTCCCTTAAACTATTAACAGCCCTAGTTGTATTTGATAAGTAAAAGTACCCATAAAAACCCTACCAGATATAGAACCCATAAAAAATCCAACCTTCGACAATAATGAGCAGCAAGCTTCCTCAGGGAGCTTGCTGCTCATTATTGTGGAAGGTTGAATGGGTAAACACTATCAAAAATGGTGCAGCACCAAGATCCTCAACCAACCCTACCAGATATAGAACCCATAAAAATTGCATCAGCAACATAAATCAAATTGAAACAAAGTGCAAATCAATAATCCAATTGGACTTGAAGGTATAACTATCATCAACCAAACAAAACCAACCAAAAAGCACGAGAAATGGGTACCTTAAATTGTTATGTGCACTCTGCCAATCGATGTCGTTGGAGGAAAGCAACTATTTCTCTCCATGGAAGAGCTGTCTTCCTGTGATAAAAATCTGGGGCAGATAAAACCGATGCACAAAACAAAGGAAGACTAATTTAGATCATGTAAATAATGCAGGTAAACTTATTCTAGACTTAAAATCATATCCTACTCATACTTCATTGAAATGTATAATAAGAAAAAAAAAATTATATAGTTAGTCGTATAAAAAAACTGTATCCCATGGTATTTGATTTTATTTTCTCAATTCGATATACAATTTACAATCAAGCAACTAAAGAGACCTAGCTAGATAGGTTACTTCAGGCAAGTTAACAGCAAAATGCGAATCCGAAACATTCTTACGAATTCGATAACAGAGACATCATCTGATCTAACATATTATGTTCGATTATAATGAAAAGATGATTTTATGATCGTGATTACCGAGGAAAAGTGAAGAAGCAGCAGCGATCGCAATGAGAAGGAGAGAGAGAATTCAGTGGCGGAGATGGGCCATCTGTAAATTTGACTCTTGACAGCAAAAGCGACAAAAGGTCGGAGGCAAGCAATCTCTTGAGCTGAAGTGAAGCAGCAGCAGTCGTTTTTCTTCGTAGTGGCTTGATGAAGCAGGCGGCAGTTTAGAGGTGTTCCTTCAGAGAGAAAGATATATACATATATATAGAGAGAGAGGAGCAAGAAAGAACCCGAGGTGCTGAGTGACATGGCCAGAGGACCGTCGTTTTGATATTTTCTTGCCTATTTGTCACTTATTTCTGTTCCGGTCACCAAATTTTTTAAATACTTGGACCTATCCCCTAATATTTTAGGTTCTCAAACTTTGAAAATGATAAAAAGAATATAATTCAATCTATATCTATAACATGTCTAAAGTTATATTATAGCAGTTTGTAGTCTATGCCAAAACTTCCCCTAGATACCGAGACCCAATACTTCCATAGCTAGGATATTGTGTCAACGCTCGACATCCAGAATAATGATCCCATTGTCAATCAGATATGCTTTTGGATGAAAATCTTTAAGCAATTATTATATTAAGTTAATGACTATACCATGTATATCAGTCAATATCTAGAAAGATACACTATCTAGCCAGTATTGTAGCAGTTCTCCAACCTGCCGCAATTTGGGGACTAGGAGGACAATGACCATATCATACATAGTGGGCAAACATTCATGTAACCAAAGATTCAAGAAAAAACATTGATACGATGTGAGTTTTATAATAAGATTATAAAGAGACTTCAAAATATCATTATAATACATGCTGTAAGGGTATTTGAAGGCAAGTGTAACCACTGACCAATGCTGTAAGTATCCAGTATCGAATGAGACTAATGCAATGTATAACTCATAATTTGATTATCTCTCTATGCAACACCCATTTTGTAGGATCTCATAATACTATTGCCCTCGAGTAGATAATATAGAAAAATATGAGCACAATACAATCGCTAGATAAATTAATAAATGAGAAAGGAAGTCATATGTGCAAACCTTGGATGTCGACTATTCAAAAGGAACATACCCATATAGGTCTACACGAACATCTACAATCTATTACACATTAGGCTAAAATAATATATTCACTTGAGAGAGTAAAATCAAGTCCATTGGGAAATCCCACACTCAAGTTAGCATCAAATTCACTCGGAAGAGGAAATAGGATTGCTTTTACGTAACAAAATTTAACAGAATGCGCATAGATCTGAGTAAATATTTATATAGTTAAAAGCAAAACAAGCTTGATACCAAGAAATTTGATATCTTAAGAGAGCAAGCAATTCGAGTATACAGAGTAACCATACAACAATAGTGTCTCTTTTATGTGGAAAACAACTGTTATCTGAAATGAGAAAATCATGCACAATGAAACAAAATGCAAACTTTTAAAAAGGCTGAATAAAGATGTACCTTGTCACCGAAAAATGAACCTCCAATGGGTCTCGGCGGAGCCTCAGTTAGCAAACTCAAGCTTCAATCCAGCTACAAGATGCAATTAAGTTAGCATTATTAGTAGGAGATCTAATCCCTATGCGGCTATGCCTTACCTTTTTGACAAACTCCGACGATCTATAGAAATATAACCCTCTTTTCGTCTTAAAAGTTGCAAAGAATATTCGTTTCTAATTACCTAGATACTTCCAAACAATGAAACTATTTCCACAACTACCTTCATTTCTCTCCGCGCAAATCTTTTATAAGATCCAGAGTAACGCAAAGGCCTTCTCAATCCATGACTTGAAAAATTGTCTTTGAAGAAAATAAGACAAAATAGTTTTGATTTGATTATATTAGACTGCAAGCATGGAGAATGTGGGCGACTCCTGATACGAGACCAATATAGGACTCATAAATTTAGTACGGATCATACAGAATAACGAGAGACGGATAAAAAGAAGGCGTGCTATATCATTTCTCACCTGTCTAAAACTTGACATTTAAATTAACCATGATAGCGCAGACATTAAATAACAGTTGTACATTTTCTTTAGTGTACTTCAGCTTTTGAATTCAGTACGTCAGCGGCATTACCATTCGTGATCAGTGATAGTAACATTTGAACCATATTGAAGGCAAGCTTATTCTGGATGCCATGTCAGCAAAAGTCCAACAAAATAGAAATAGCATCGACTGAAGACTTATCATAGGAACCGTGTTTTCACGCAAAAGACTAATCTTCGAAAGACATTAAAGAATCGGTAAAGTTTCTATATTTGTAATGGACTGCAGCCTTATATAGTCAGGCAGGTCCTCACTGGCTCTATTTAACATTTTAATTTCGAGAATTTGGTTCATCATTTCTGATTGAAAAAATGAATTACAGTAGAACAAACCCATAATTCAAACTAAGGACACTATCTTAACCTGAATCAAGGAATCAGATTTGCAACATAAGATGGAAAGTTTGAACAGACTATACAGTAGATGCAACTGGATCACAGAAACTGGTAATGATGAACTAAAAGTAATAACAGAAGTTCATACACTGGCTGCTAAAATCAAACACAACAATTCACCTTTTATTTGATTTCTGCTACTCTGAATCATAACATCCCTAAAACTTGGTAAGTGGAGCCTGATGATTGTGGTGCAGAAGTCTCATTGTTCCCTACCAAACCCAAAGACAAGGATTTGGAAGAAGCTTCAAACTGTTTTCAGGATTACCCCTCAACACTGATATGAATCGTTTTGAAGGGTTTGAACTGTTTTCAAAATAAGATCCTATTGACGAAATCAACCTCCGAAAAGCAGGAGCTTCTGTCGATGAACTTCAAAACGTTCTCTACTTAGACCCAAATGAATTAAGGAAATAAATTGTAAGAAAGAACGAACAATATGGGTAGAGCAAAAACGCCTCTTATTCTCTCACTCCCGCTCTAACTACCAGAGTTCTACTTTCTGATTTTGAAAGAAAATTGAAATAGCAACTGAAACCAAAATGCTTAAAATATTTGAAGGGGCAAGGTTATATCCTTAGTTGTATCTCTTGTCTTTATATTTTATTTTTAATTTGGGTTAGGCTAGAAAAAAGACATATTTTGATAGATCTATCACTCTATTTTTTTTTTTTTCAAACTCAAAGTTGAAATTATGATTTCATCTCATGCAAGGTCTAAATGAGAGAACAACATCTATGGTCATGAAAATCTCGAAGATTGTTTGGTATGAGGGGACGCATCACGCGTTTCGATGACAATTGCATTGACCGGTTACTAAAGGAGTTTAAATTGGCTACCAATCGTCCGATCAAGGTTAAACTTGTTTATCGAGATGATGTATCAGACTATGAAGAGGTTTTCGAAAGCAACTTATTCCGGATTGTCTGTCCTCATCGAAGAGGTCAAAGTATGTGCATCAAGATCTTGGAAGAAGCTTGCATGCTCATAGAGGCAAGAAAGGGACGAAGACAAGATCATTCTTTTGGAACTGCACTTTTAAGATTGAGGCATTTGAGCTCTTCCGAACGATGCAAAAAAACCGAATCCAGTAAGCCTAAGGCTTACACAGTTGTGTCTCTTCTTCCATTTTGTAAAGAAGAAACGTACGGTGATATAGGCTGATCAATCCACGGACTTGCAGTTAAGTAAGGTTTTGACGTAAATCCAACCGTAAACACTGCACTCACAGACATGTATATGAACTGTGGTGATGAATATACGGCTACCTGTCTATTTGAGTGTTGTTCCGAAAGAGATCTCGTCGCTTCGAGTTCTTTGATTGCTAGTTATGTTAAACATAACGAACCAATCAAAGCTGTAAGGCTTTTTAATCATATGAATATCAGTTAGTTGATGTTCCTTATTCTTATTGGGCTTGTGGTCAGGCCCATTTCGGAACCGAGCCTTTAACTTAGATCTTAGGTCCATAATCAGATGAAGTAGGGTAGGACACCGCCAGAGACAAAACGGGAGAGAGAAAGAGAAAAGGAAAGTAAAGAGGAAGAAAGAACGAAATGAGCTTCTTTTAGGGTTTTCGGCAGAACTTATAAATAGAACAGACCAAAGAGAGGCAAAAACAGATTTCGCTACCTTCTCGGGTTTTTAACTTGCATAATACAAATACAAAATGAGAGAAAAAGAGGAGAAAAGGAAATTGGCTTCCCTAGGGTTTTCTTTCGGTAGAACAGAGAACAAAAGAGGAAAAAACGATTTTTACAATTATTGAGAGGGGCGTATCTCTAGGGTTTCGCGTATCTGGACAATTGGTGACTTTTTTCTCCTGGCGGCGTGAATTAGACAAAAGAGAAGGGTTAGCATCGCCGTTTTGGGTTTTCTTACGGCGGAATATAACAAAGAAGCAAAAGCGCAATTGGCTGCTTTTGTTTTTTTTCGATCCAGGAGAACATAGAACAGAAAGTAAAGGAAGAGAGAATGCAATTATCTGCTTTTGATTTCAATCAGCAGTAGCAACGAGACGGAGATCAAAACGCAGGGACGGATACGGTGATTTTCCGACCGATAGTTTACAGATTGTTTATGTTGTGCAATATTTTGTGGCTCCTGTTCGGTTTGACTTTTTCTAAACGCTTATTCATCTATTTACATCGTCTTAGAGCTATGTTAAATTTGCGTCCATGATGATGATTCGTTCGATTACTAATCGTTGTCATGGAACTCTAACGGATTTGTTTGAATAATACTTATGGTTTGATTGCTTGATTGATTTGTGAGATCCGTTTATCGGTTACCTAGTATAGTTGTGCTTATCATTAAATGCGTCGCGAACATCTAGTTTGTTAATCTGTAATGAATGCGAAAGTGGATTTAAGGGTTTAGAACTTGTCATGCTAGCATAGGTTCTTGAATGATTCATATTGTGATTGTTCATGATTCGTAATATGTCACTAACCATATCATATTACCCTATGTAATCGAAATAGATAACTTGTGCTTAAAACCAATTGTACCTCAATTCGTATAGACATATAGGATTGTCATGCAAGCGGTGTCTGCTTAACTTCTATCTTTTTTGTGGTTGTTTAAGTGGTTTGGTTTACGTGTACCGAGAGGTAGCGTATACTGATTTCGTGTTATCTGATTAATAATCGTTGTTATCATACATATTGATTAAGTATATTAATACTCTGAGCAAAATAAACAATGAAGTTAGGGTTCCATGTTTTCTCTCGCATAAGTAAACTCGTTACATAATCTCGTTAGTTAATTTTCTTAGTTATATTCATTCACCCATACTTTATTACTCGTTCAAGCATTAGTCTAATATTCATACATTGTTACATAAGTGAATTCTTGTCATATACACCTAGTCTTTGTGGGAACGAACTTACTTACTTATTACTTGCTACTATTTGACCACGTATACTTGCGTGAGAAAAGGGATAACAGAGGAAATTGTGGCCCGTTATCCGTGGTAATCTTCTGAGGAATCCTAAATCTGCAACATATATTAGATAAAATAAACTTTATGACAGCTTTTAAAGTGGTTCCTGCCAGAGGAGCTGCCTCTATCCACTTTGAGAAGTAATCAATAGCTACAATAATATTCCTGCACCCTCCGGACGCCATAGATAAAGGTCCAACTAAGTCCAATCCCCAACGAGAAAAAGGTATTGGCTCAGAAATAGACTCTATAGGCACTGCTGGCACATGAAGTTTGTTGTCATACCTTTGACATGGATCACACTTTTTTACCATTTATTTAGCATCTGCCATTATGGATGGCCAGTAGTATCCAACTAATAATACCCTCAGGGTTAGTGCCCTATAGCCACAATATGCTGATCCTTACCAACCGTGCAGTTATGATAAAACGATTTGGGATTCTTCAACCCCCAAACAACGCAGGAGAGGTCTCCTGAAGGATTTTTTTTTATAAAGAACCTCTCTTGTGATAAAATAAAAACCACGAGCCTTGTGTTTAATTTTCCTTGCCATAGCTTTCTCCAGAGGCAAAACCCCATCCGAGATATATTAAAGAAGGGGAAATCTTTAGTCTTTAGGTTGAACTATTTGTATACACAAGCTTTCCTCTTCATCCTTATTCTCATTTGATTGTATAGATGGGCATAAATTAAAAACTAACAAACTCAACCGAAATTAAAAATACATCAAATAAATTACTCAATAATTTTGAAATCAACATAAATTTTAAATTTAATCAACACTAATAGAGAACAAAATCTTAAAAAGTGATTTTAAACTACGCATAAATAGTTGATGTTGTAAATCTTAACATAACAAGTTAAAAAATTATTTGTATTGTTCTGGTTGCCACGGAACTTGGATAATCTTTATTTTAAACATAATTTGAATAGATTAATTCAGAGATTAGGGTTGAGATAAGTAGGAATGAAAATTGAGATGATAAAAGAATGATATAACCCTACCTAAAAAGGATGATAGATATGGCAGCCGCAACCTCTTCGGACTCAGCTGCCGGACCTTTTAACTATTCGTTTATTGTTTAGGTTAGGGTTTGACTTGTACAACGCACTCTTTTTAATACATAAATTGAAAATAAAAGTTATATAACATATATAATTAGTAAAATTGGTCCGGTCACCGTCAGGTTCTTGTCAATACGACTTCCGATTCTCCTGAACTATTAACGGCCCTAGTTGTATTTGCTAAATAAAAGTAGCCATAAAAACCCTACCAGATATAGAACCCATAAAAAAATCCAACCTTCAACAATAATGAACAGGAAGCTTCCTGGAGTAACTCTTTACCTCATATTTCATCTCAATTCAAAAATGTCACTTTTCCTAGGTATTAATGTATCTATTAAAATAATAATAAAATGAGAGTAGTTTGTTTTATGTGTAGGTAACGCTCATCGAATAATTGGAACTCCTTCCGTTAGTCTTGATCCAAAGTAAATAATTTTTTATCTTTTCTATATTATTTTATATTTTTTTAAGCAAATTAATGATACTAAAAATAATTGTTAGTATAAAATCTTATCAAACTATATAGAATAACAATTTTTTTTAGTATCATTGATTTTCTTAAAGAAAATGTAAAATAGTAAAAAAAAAAAATTATTTACTTGTGATCAAGACTAATCCTACCCATGTTTGCACCGTCTTTAATCATCACCAAATCCTCTTCAACTTCTCCTAGATAATAGTTACTTTTTTCTACTGTTATATAAATTATTTTTCACTATTCCATTTTCTTCATCACTCAAAAAATTTATAGAGAGATTTTCACTATTCCATTGTCTTCATCACTCAAAAAATTTATAGAGAGATTTTCACTCTTGTCTTCAAAATTGTTCTTGAATAGTTTTATGTTCACAACTAGAAACATACTTGTGAGAGGCGGTTAGTTGAACTTATCAGAGCTAGAAAAGGCAAGAAAAGTTGAAAGGGAGAATCGAATTGTTGCTGGTCTCTCAGTCTCCCCAAGTGAAAAGTCTGGTGAACCAACCCAGGAAGCTGACCAAAGGTCATCCTCATCTAGAAATCCAAGACCCAAACAATTATTCAAACCAAGTCTCTCTCCTCTCCTCTCAGGTTCTTCTGTTCAGGAGTCCCAACCCTCCACTGCCAAGGAAAAACCAGTTTCGAGTGTCAGAAAACCCTCCTCTTTCTTAGCTATGGGTTCAGATATTAAGAAGTCTTTCGAAAAATCAACCCCTCGTCGGATGACCCATCTGTCCAAATCTCAAATAACTACATCTCTGCCAAAGCCCTCTGGATCGGAGGCATCTAAAGCAACTTCAAAAGATAAGCCCTCCGGATTGAAGGCATCTAAAGTATCCCCAAAGGCCAAACCCTCCGGATCTCAATCTCAACCGGACACCCGCTCATTCATCCGAACAGCTTTTAGTGCCAGCAGCTGATCCTCCGCTATCCAAGACAATAGATAAAGCTTCCACAGTGATGGAAGAAGTAATGGAGGACAATATCGAAGATGCCCCCTTTGAAACTGAAGCATCAGGTCAAACCGGGGACGCCGCCTCTGATAGGAAAGGCAAAGGCAAACCCAAGGTTGGTATGGCTCATCCGGATCTTCCAGCGTGCTTGGAGGGGAAGGTAGGCCCTTGCTTCAAAAATATCAATGTCAAATATTTGTTGGCCCTGCAGAATATAAACTATGTCTACACCCATACTACTGAGTTGGGCTGTATCCGGACAAAGTGGGAGATCCTAGAGTCAGTGAAGGTGAGGATACTTGTCACTTTGGAGACTGCGATGGACTGTAAACTCAATGAGGTGTTCATCTTCACTGAGGTGTTAAACTGGGGACTTCGGTTCCTACTTGACCCAGAAATTGCGAGGTATTTCCACCTGGTGAAGCTCTGCCCAAGCTAGTTGAGCTCAAACGCCTGGTATTCTCTCTTTGCTTGCATTATAGCATCGAGGTTGTTTAAAATCCCTCTCTCAATGGAGAAATTTTCCGTTGTGGAAAGTCTATGCAAGAATCACCACATTCCCTTTTACCATCATAATATGGGGAACAATTTCAAGGTGGTAGACGACTTATTGGAGTCTGAGAAAAACTGGAGGACACAATTCTTGTTCATCAGTGGATCATGGGAGAATGGTAAGAAGATTAAAGCCAATACCAACCCTAGTATGTTAACTAGCAGATGGAAGAGTACGGGTAAGTTCTCTATCTTTATCTTTCATGTTCTTCTTTTTAACTCACAAGTATTCTTCTCCTGATTTATTTGTCACTTCTTATTCAGTGTTGCCGAAGGAGTTTACCGAACACCTGGAGGAGAGGCAAATAACCTGTGCCAAACTTAACGCATGGGCTGCGGAGCGTTGGGGGAATGCCTTCCACAACTGCTTCACCTCAGGTAATCTGGTGAGGTCCCATTTGTGGAACACCACAGGTCGGAAAGATCTCACATGGGAAGAACTAACTACACCTCCTCCTCCTGGTGTAATCCTTAAACAGACAGAATCCAAAGATGGTAAACTGGTCTTGTCTTCTAGAGCCAAAGCTCCCAGCAAGATGAAATAGAAGAAGAAGAAAGTCACGACAGAGGCAGTCCCAGCTGCCACAGAGGGGACCGGTTTAGGGAACAAAGGAGGAATCAACGTTGTCTTGCTCAAGGTAGTAGAGGCTGAGACTGTTAGGGAGGAAGTAGAATCACAAAACCCACCAAGGCCTCCTAAAAAGAACCGGAAAAGAAGAGCAAACAGTGACGAAAAGGCTGCCAAAAAGAAAAAGGTTACCTTAGGGGAAGAAATAATTTTTCACCTTTCAGAGCTTCTACCTTCACCGACCCCTGTTGACCCCGCTCTACCAGAGAAGATTCCAACATGTGTGCAGTCCGGAGAGGGTACCGAAGGAGGGATTGATGGAGTGGACATTAGTGCCCTTCAAGACATTGATCTTTACTTCAAAAAAATTGAGAATGATGACTTTGCTGGTCCTTTCCGTCATTCAAGCTCTTCTAACATGGTGACTTATAATGGTAAGTCTTTCTCCGTCTCCGAAGAACATGATATTGTGGCCCATAACCTTCTTGGTCACATCCAACCAGTGCTCGATCTAGAGAGACAAATGAAGAGTCAGATTGCACTCATCAACACCCTCACTACTGACAAAGACTCTCTGTCAACCAATATTCTCAATGCTAATCCGGGCATTGAAGAACTGAAACAAGAGATTAAAACACTTAGGAAGGACAAGTTAAGTGCTCCGGTTTGGAAAAATATCTCACAACATTAAGGGAAGACTTGAAGACCAAAGATGGTGGCATTCAAACCTTGTCCGGTGAGAAGACTTCTTGAGAGGTACTGTGTCTAAGGTGATCAAGGAGAAAGAAGACTTGGTGAAGGAGCAGGAACAAACTATTCAGGAAATTATTGATAAATATATCAATGAGGTGATAGACTCCCTTGAGAAAAGGTACGATAAAGTTAGGTATGACATGGTGTGTTTCTTCCATGAGACATTTCCGAAGAGGACCCTTGGTCTCCTATGAAAATATGTAGAATACGAGATCTTCCTCATCACACCATGAAAACTGGCAACAAGTACAACTTTTCCAGTAGAATTGACTCCACTACTGAATACGAAAAAAGAACAAGTGAGAGTTCGAGTTCCAAACTCAAAAGTCCAAAGAAATGAGGAAAATCTGAAGGGGACAAGCCCTAAGGTTTAAACATGTTTTTGTTTTCTTACTTTTCTGAACTACTAAAGTCCTTAGATGGCCAAGACATTTTTAAAATGTAATCCGGTTTGAGTCCGGATAAGTTTTTTAAAACACTTAAAGTCTTTGGATGGCCAAAGACTATTTTGTAATTTGGTAATGTTATCTGGTTTCAGTCCGGACAGGTTTATTTAATCTTGATTTGTTTAATACTTTCTTTTCTCTTAATTTTAATGGCTAATGTTTAAATAGCCTCAATTATTTCAGAAGTATTAAAGTGAGAGTGTTTAATATCTCCGATGACATGTATTTAATGGTCATCCCTCAACCAGGTTAATCCGATCTATCAAAGATCCAAAGTGTTAAATCAAAGACTTGTACTTGAATAGAATTGTAGTTAAACCACATCGGATGTTTTAAGAAGGTATCATATTTTATTGAATGAACAAACCGGACACCTCATTAAAACCTCCCCGCGCCACCAGGTTAGGAAAGAGTACGCCCCCTAATATTTACACAACTTTTATTCTAGATATAACCTGAGGTGTTCAATATTCTAAGAGTTCTTCAAAACCCTTTCTTATTTGTCTTGAAGCCTATATGTCCCAGGCTTAAGCTTTTCGGAGACCTCATAAGGGCCTTCCCAGTTCGGAGCCAACTTACCGAATTGCTTCTCCTTAATGTGTAAGAAATTTTTTCTCAAAACTTTATCTCCCAGTTGAAAATCTCTTCTCTTGATCTTGGAAGCAAATCAACTCATCATCAAGATTTGGTAGTAGGTTTTTCTAAGATGAGCTTTAGCCCTTCTTTCTTCTATTAAGCCCAACTAATTCCTAATTTCCATCTCATTGGCTTGTTCAGAATAGTTATGGACCCTGTATGATGGCAGGGTTACTTCTATAGGAGTAATAGCATATATCCCATACACCAAGGCAAAAGAAGATTCCTGTGTAGCAGTCCTATGAGTAGTTTGGTATGCCCACAACACTTCTTGCAGATAGCTCGGCCACTTCCCTGAAGCCCCTTCTAAATTCTTTTTTTAATCCGGACAAAATAGTCTTGTTTGCCACTTCAACCTGGCCATTTTCTTGTGGGTGGAAAGGAGAAGGGAAGCAATGTTAAATGCCCTTGTAGGCTGATAAATGCATTTCATGTCACTTATTACGCTTCTATTAGTCTTAAAATCATCGTCGATTCTCATGTATTCGTTGTGTTTTAACGTGTTTTTCAAGTATTCCTAAAGGCGCTTTTGAGGATGATAAATTTGTTAATCTAATCATAAAGTTGTGTGCGGGTGGTGAGCTTTTCGATCGGATTATTACCAAGGGGTCTTATAATGAAAAGGCTGCTGCTTCGGATGTGAATACCGATCTTAAAGTAACTGATTTCGGATTGTCTATCCTCATCAAATAGGTCAAAGTATGCGCGTTAAGATCTTGGAAGAATCTTGCATTCTCATGGAGGCAAGAAGGGAATAAAGACAAATCATTTTTTTGGAACTGCACTTTTAAGATTGAGGCATTTGAGTTCTTCCGAACGATGCAAAAAGCAAAATCCAGTAAACCTAATGCTTACACAGTTGTATCTCTTCTTCCATTTTGTAAAGACAAAACGTACGGTGATATGGGCCGATCAATCCACGGACTTGCAGTTAAGCAAGGTTTTGAAGTAAATCCAACCGTAAACACTACACTCACAGACATGTATATGAACTGTGGTGATGAATATACAGCTACCTGTCTATTTGAGTGTTGTTCCGAAAGAGATCTCGTCTCGTGGACTTCTTTGATTGCTAGTTATATTAAACATAAAAACCAATCAAAATCGTACGACTTTTTAATCATATGAATATCAGTTAGTTGATGTTCCTTATTTTTATTGGGCTTGTGGTCAGGCCCATTTCGGAACTGAGCCTTTAACTTAGCTCTTAGGTCCAGAATCACATGAAGTATGGTAGGGCACCGCCAGAGACAAAATGGAGAGAGAGAGAGAGAGAGAGAGAGAGAGAGAGAGAGAGAGAGAGAGAGAGAGAGATAGAGAGAGAGAGAGAGAGAGAGAGAAGGAAAGTAAAGAGAAAGAAAAAAAGAAATGGGCTTCTTTTAGGGTTTTCGGCAAAACTTATAAATAGAACAGACGAAAGAGAGGCAAAAATAGATTTGGCTACCTTTTTAGGTTTTTAACCTGCAGAATACAAAGTGAGAGAAAAAAAGGAGAAAAAGCAATTTGCTTCCCTAGGGTTTTCTTTCGGTAGAACAGAGAACAAAAGAGGAGAAAACTCTTTTGACTATTATTGTGAGGGGCGTATCTCTGGGGTTTCGCCTATCTGGACAATTGGTGACTTTTTCTCCTGGCAGCGTGAATTAGACAAAAGAGAAGGGTTAGTAGCGTCGTTTTAGGTTTTCTTACGGCAGAATACAACAAAGAAGCAAAAACGCAATTGGCTGTTTTTTTTTATCTTGCAGAACATAGAACAAAAAGTAAAGGAAGAGAGAACGCAATTGGCTGCTTTTGATTTCGATCGACAGTAGCAACCAAACGGAGATCAAAACACAGAGATGGCTACAGTGGTTTTCCGATCGGTAATTTACGGATTGTTTCTGTTGTGCGATACTTAGTGGCTCCTGTTCGGTTTGACATTCTCTAAACGCTTATTCATCTATTTACATTCATCTTAGAGCTATGTTAACTTTTACGCCCATGATGATGATTCGTTCGATTATGAACTACTCGTTGTCATGGAATTCTAACGGAGTTTTCTAAATAACACTTATGGTTTGATTGCTTGATTGATTTCTGAGATACATTTATCGGTTACCTAGTATGGTTGTGCTTATCGTTAGATGTGTCGCGAACATCTAGTTTGTTAATCTTTAATGAATGTGAAAGTGGATTTAAGGGTTTAGAACTTGCCATGCTAGCATAGGTTATTGAATGATTCATATTGTGATTGTTCATGATTCGTAATATGTCATTAACCATATCATATTACCCTATGTAATCGAAATAGATAACTTGTGCTTAAAACCAATTGTACCTCAATTCGTATAAACATATAGGATTGTCATGCAAGCGATGTCTGCTTAACTGTTATCTCTTTTGTGGTTGTTTAAGTGGTTTGGTTTACGTGTACTAAGAGGTAGCGTATACTGATTTCGTGTTATCTGATTAGTAATCGTTGTTATCATACATATTGATTAAGTATATTAATACTCTGAGTGAAATAAACAATGAAGTTAGGGTTCCATGTTTTCTCTCGCATAAGTAAAATCGTTAGATAATCTCGTTCGTTAATTTGCTTAGTTATATTCATTCACCCATACTTTATTACTCATTCAAGCATTAGTTTAATAATCATACATTGTTGCATAAGTGAATTCTTGTCATATACACCTAGTCTTCGTGGGAACGAACTTACTTACTTATTACTTGCTACCATTTGACCACGTATACTTGCGTGAGAAAAGGGATAACAAGTTTTTGGCGTCGTTGTCGGGGACTCGGTGTTATTTGACAGTTTTATTGCTTATCATCAGGGGTCGTTATAAAACTAATGACTTGATTCGGTTACTTGTTTTTCGTGTGTTTTCTTGTGCTTCAGGTACTTGATCGTGTATGCAAACACGGTCTCAAACTAGAGCACTAGTACAAAAGGAGCTTGAAATAGGCCAAGGAACAGAGTTAGTAGTCTCAGATTCTGACACTACTTCTACAATGGGAGATCCAGCTCCAAAAGCACTCATGGAGTACTCTCAATCAAAGATCGTGGATATTCAGTCTAGCATTGTCAGACCCAATATTGCTGCGAATAGGTTTGAGATTAAACCCGGCACTATTCAGATGATGCAGAATTCTTGTCAGTTTGGGGGAGCTTCATCTGAGGATCCTAATATGCACATTATGACCTTCCTTGAAATCTTTTATACTTTCAAGTTCAATGGTGTTTCAGATGATGACATAAGACTGAGACTCCTCCCATTTTCTCTAAAGGACAAAGCTAAGAGCTGGTTACACTATTTACCAACAGGCTTGATCACTACTTGGGATATACTTGCACAGAATTTTCTCTCAAAATATTTTCTCATGGCAAGAACAGCCGCCATGAGGAATGCTATTACTCAGATTTCTCAGTCATATGGTGAATCTTTAAGTGAAACTTGGGAGTGTTACAAGGAGATGCTCAGAAAATGTCCTCATTGTGGGATGCCTGATTGGTTAGTAATAAATTGCTACTACAATGGTTTGAGTGCGCAAACAAGGCCCATGGTCGATGCTACATCTAGGGGAGCCTTTTTAACAAAAAGCTATGAGGAGGCTCACGAGCTCCTTGAGATGATGGATGCTAATGAATTCCAGAACCCTTCTCAGAGAATATCACAACATAAATTAGCTGGTATTCTTAACATAGACACTGCCACTGCTATAACAGCTCAGCTTGAAGCTCTGAACATGAAGGTGGATTCTTTGACTAAACTAGGGATACATCACGTAGCTAGTGTGTGTGAGATTTGTGCTGGAGGGCATGACGCTCAGCAATGCCCTATCTTTACTGAGTCAGTGCAATTTGTGAGTAACTTTCAGATGCAGAATCAACAACCTACTCAAACACCTATCACCCAAGCAACAGAAATCATCTGAACTTCAGTTCGAGAAATAATCAACAAGGTAATCAGCATTATGGTGCTAAGCCATACGCTCCTCCTGGATTTCAGCAGCAAGGTCAGCAACATCAATCTCAGCAGTATGCCCCAAGACAACCTCGGAATCAACATCCTGGCCCTTCTCAACATTCTGTGAGAGACTCTGAATTCGAAGAGATGAAGTTAATGATTAAAAGTCTGATGGTATCTCACAAGACCTTAGAAAATCAGATTGGGCAGATGGCCAGTAACATGATCGTTCGACCTCAGGGAGTTCTTCCTAGTAACACGGAACATAATCCAGGTAAACGGGACGGCAAGGAGCAATGCCAAGCTATCACCTTGAGATCAGGAAAGATTATCGAGAACCCCACAGTTGAACAAGAGGCTGAATCTTCTCAAAATCAGCCCTCATCTAAGGTTAACTCTGATCAAGATTAGCCACCTAAAAAGCCATCTCAGCCAGATGTTGAGCCTACGATCTACCCTCCTCCACCTTTTCCGTAAAGGTTGCAGAAACAAAGGTTAGATACTCAGTTTGAGATATTCTTGGAGGTATTCAAGAAGCTACACATCAGCATACCCTTTGTTGAAGCATTAGAGCAAATTCCTAGTTATGTCAAGTTCATGAAGGGAATTCTGTCGAAAAAGCTAAAGCTTGGTAATTTTGAGACGACGGCGCTCACTGAGGAATGTAGGTTGATCTTAAAACAAAAATTTCCTCCCAAGATTAAAGATCCAGGAAGCTTCACCATTCCGTGTTCAATCGGTAATTTATCTTTCAACAAATGTTTATGTGACTTGGGAGCGAGCATCAATCTGATGCCCCTATCTGTGTTTGAGAAACTTGGGCTACCTGAGCCAACACCGACTAACATCTCTTTGCAACTAGCTGATCGCTCTATCACATATCCTCGTGGTATCGTGGAAGATATCTTAGTATAGGTAGATAAGCTCGTTATCTTGGATTTCGAAGAGGACAAAAACAGCCCCATAATCATGGGAAGGCCATTCTTGGCTACAGGTAAAACTTTGATTGATGTCTAGAAATGGGAGCTCACTATGAGAGTGCAAGATCAGAAGGTCACTTTCAGTGTTTTCAAGGCCATGCAATCTCCAACATAGGATGAGGAATGTTTCAGGTTGGATATGGTCGATTCTCTGCACAGTAATGAGTTGGATCAGTTTGTGAGTTCAGATGTTCTAGGAAGAGTTCTACATGGTGAAGCTGACTTCAAAGACGAAGAAATATTTGAATGTGTTCAACTACTACAGGAAGCCCCGTATCAAAAGAGGCGCAACATTCCACATGAGTCGCTTGGATTGGGTGATCTTAAGGAGTCTTAAGAAAGACTTAAACCTTCTCTAGAAGAAGCTCCTAAACTTGAACTCAAACCACTACCAGATCATCTCAGGTATGCTTTTTTAAGAAAGTCATCTACATTACCTGTTATTATTGCATCTAACCTTTTAGGTAGTGAGGAAGAAAATATATTGATAGTTCTGAGGAAGTTCAAATCAGCCATTGGTTGGTCTATAGTAGATATCAGAAGATGTATAAGGAAAAAAGTCAAGAAATGACATGATAGGAAGCTTTTACATAAAGCTTTTGAGCCGGGTCAAATGGTTCTTCTTTTCAACTCTCGTCTAAAGCTTTTCCCTGGAAAGCTCAAGTCAAGATGGTATGGACCTTTTAAATTCAAGACATCATATCCACATGGAGCAATTGAAATATATGAGGAATCCCCATACAAAGCATTCAAAGTCAATGGTCAACGACTCAAGTATTACTATGGCGATGTAGTGAACCGTGAGGCATTCATCATCAGCCTCGACAGCACATGATTCCAAGCGGTATCGTCGAGCTATTGACGTTAAACAAGCGCTTCGTGGGAGGAAACCCACTGGGAAACAATGACCAACACTGCTGGACGAGTAGGGGAGTGTTTCTTGTATCTTTTAATTTTTTGTAGTTGCATTCATCATAGTAGTTATTCATGATAGACGGTGCATCTTCATGTTAGTCATGCTTAGTTGCATATTCATGTCATGATTACATAGACTGTGTTTAGAATCGAGTTAGTCTATTAACATAGCATTTTGTTCATACATTTTGCATATTTGATCCCTTGAGTTGTTGTTTTTATTAAGTAGCCAATGATGAAAATTGTTTGGAATGACAGTAGGAATAAAATCTAATTAGGTTGCTTGTAAGTTAGCTTGCTTGATGTAGAAGCAAAATTAATACACGTAGACTCATCGATTGTTTTTATGCTAGTTACGGGCACACTTGCGTATTGTTATACATAATCCTTGCTTAGGTTCAGAATCACACCTTAATCATTTATTGGCTCATGGATCACAAAAATATAAGTTTGGGGGAGTTGAAAGATAAATATGCGTATTATTCAGTTAGACGTCAAAGGCTAGTAGCCGCCCGTTGATGTACGTCCTCTCACTGGGGGCTGCGTATTACGAGTAGTTTAAGGGTGGAATGAGATGGAGAAAAACGCACTCATTCCCTATCGATAAAAAAACAAATGAGAAGAAAAAGAAAAAGAAAAGAAAAGATGAAAAATAGAAGGCAAAATTGGCTAGGATGAGCTCTTTGGTACTCGAGTTATTAAGTTCTATGGGACTTTGGGCCTAGTGACCTAAGAATTTTCCGGTATGGGATCCGCTAACCTAAAGCTCGCTACATAGACACCATTGTATAAGTCTTTTGGGGACCTCGTCCATTGCACGGTCAAATAAGCCTTTGTGTGTCTGTATATAGAATAAAACATAATAAATCTTTGACAACCCCGGGGAAATATGAATGTGCATCTTGACTATGAAGAATCTAGGTTGTATTTCGTTTCTAAACTTATGATCATTATGATAAGAATAAGTAAGGTCCATTAATTTGTACTAAAAACATGTCGATTGAGTTTGAACACACACGCACACTCCGTACTTGTATTGCTAGCATTTGAGTACCTAATTATTTCGCATGCCGAGGTCATTACATTCGTTGAGTCATTTATACTGAATTAGTTTCGGTTACTCGTTCGGGATCATTGTATTCTTGCATTCGTTTAAATTCAGTGCATTCATGCATCATTTGTTAAACTTGTTTTGCATTGCTTGAGGACAAGAAACGGTTTAAGTTTGGGGGTTTGATAAGTACATTTCATGTCACTTATTA
The DNA here is from genome assembly GCA_036936605.1 of Limnanthes douglasii subsp. nivea. NCBI lineage: Eukaryota > Viridiplantae > Streptophyta > Magnoliopsida > Brassicales > Limnanthaceae > Limnanthes > Limnanthes douglasii. Next base: position 299,692,633 of record JAUPFV010000002.1, on the reverse strand, counting down.
CACTTCCATTAGTCTTAAAATCATCGTCGGTTCTCATGTATTCGTTGTGTTTTAACGTGTTTAAACGTGTTTTTCAAGTATTCCTAAAGGCGATTTTGAGGATGATAAATCTGTTAATCTAATCATGGAGTTGTGTGCGGGTGGTGAGCTTTTCGATCGGATTATTACCAAGGGGTCTTGTAATGAAAATGTTGCTGCTTCGGATGAGAATGCCGATATTAAAGCAACTTATTTCGGATTGTCTGTCATCATCGAAGAGGTCAAAGTATGCGCGTCAAGATCTTGGAAGTAGCTTGCATGCTCATGGAGGCAAGAAAGGGATAAAGACAAGATCATTCTTTTGGAACTGCACTTTTAAGATTGAGGCAATTGAGCTCTTCCGAACGATGCAAAAAACCGAATCCAGTAAGCCTAAGGCTTACACAGTTGTATATCTTCGTCCATTTTATAAAGACGAAACGTAATGAAAATGTTGCTGCTTCGGATGAGAATGCCGATATTAAAGCAACTTATTTCGGATTGTCTGTCATCATCGAAGAGGTCAAAGTATGCGCGTCAAGATCTTGGAAGTAGCTTGCATGCTCATGGAGGCAAGAAAGGGATAAAGACAAGATCATTCTTTTGGAACTGCACTTTTAAGATTGAGGCAATTGAGCTCTTCCGAACGATGCAAAAAACCGAATCCAGTAAGCCTAAGGCTTACGCAGTTGTATATCTTCGTCCATTTTATAAAGACGAAACGTACGGTGATATGGGCCGATCAATCCACGGACTTGCAGTTAAGCAAGGTTTTGATGTAAATCCAACCGTAAACACTGCACTCACAGACATGTATATGAACTGTGGTGATGAATATACAGCTACCTGTCTATTTGAGTATCGTTCCGAAAGAGATCTCGTCTCGTGGAGTTCTTTGATTGCTAGTTATGTTAAACATAACGAACCAATCAAAGCCGTACGACTTTTTAATCATATGAATATATGTTAGTTGATGTTCCATATTTTCATTAGGCTTGTGGTCAGGCCCATTTCGGAACCGATCCTTTAACTTAGCTCTTAGGTCCATAATCAGATGAAGTAGGGTATGACACCGCCAGAGACAAAACGGGAGAGAGAGAGAAAAGGAAAGTAAAGAGGAAGAAAGAACGAAATGGGCTTCTTTTAGGGTTTTCGGCAGAACTTATAAATAGAACAGACGAAAGAGAGGCAAAAACAGATTTGGCTACCTTTTGGGTTTTTAACCTGCATAATACAAAACGAGAGAAAAAAAAAGGAGAAAAGGAAATTGGCTTCCCTAGGGTTTTCTTTCGGTAGAACAGAGAACAAACGAGGAAAAAACGCTTTTGACTATTATTGTGAGGGGCGTATCTGTGGGGTTTCGCCTATCTGGACAATTGGTGTCTTTTTCTCCTGGCGGCGTGAATTAGACAAAAGAGAAGGGTTAGCAGCGCCGTTTTGGGTTTTCTTATGGCAGAATACAACAAAGAAGAAAAAACACAATTGGCTGCTTTTGTTTTTTTCCGATCCTACACAACCAAGTATACATAAAGTGTTTCACCTTGTACGGGCTTGAAAAGGTTTTTTGGTGACGAAAAGTGTTTCTTTATTTCATCAAAAGCTTGGTTGCATTGTGGAGACCAATTGAAATCTTTAGCACTCTTCAAGGTCTTAAAAACAGAGCACACTTGTCTGAAGACCTTGAAATAAAACAATTCAAGGCAGCCAATCTTCCTGTCAGTCTCTGGACTTCTTTAATATTTCGAGGGGGATCCGTTTTTAACATGGAGTCAATCTGATCCGGATTGGGCTGAATCCCTTTTTCGCTTATCACATAACCTAAAACGTTTCCCGACCGTACCCAAAAGACACACTTCTCTGGATTCAGCTCTAAATTTACCTTAGCCAAATTGGCAAAAGTCTATTGGAGGTCAATTATGTGAAAATCCTATTCTAAGCTTTTCACCATCATATCATCGATGTACACCTCCATATTACTACCAATCTGATTAGCAAATGTTTTGTTCACCAACCTCTCGTAAGTAGCCCCAACATTCTTCAACCCAAAAGGCATCACCTTGTAACAATGGAGACCGTTGTCTGTAACAAAGGTAGTGTGGTCCTGGTCCTCCGGATCCACTTGTATCTGGTTGTACCCAGAGAAGACATCCATGAAGGACAACAACTTGTTTCCAGATGTTGAGTCCACCAACTGATCTATACGGGGAATTGGATAAAGATAATTTGGGCAAGCTCTGTTGAGGTCAGTAAAATCGATACACATACGCCATTTCCCATTTTCTTTCTTGACCAACCCTGGATTGGCAGTCCTTAAATGATATTGAGACTCTTTTATGTGCCCCATCTTGGTAAGTCGATCGACTTCTTGGACTATTACATCGGCTTTCTCCTTAGAGAAAGCTCTCATTTTCTGCACAATGGGCGTAACATCACTTCAGATGGACAACTTATGTGAGATTAAACATGCAGGCACACCAGTCACATCAGCATCGCACCAAGCAAAGGCATGTTGATTATCTGCAAAAAAGAACAACAATTTCTTCTTTAATTGTGGTGTCATCTTGGAGTCAATCTTAACACTTCTAACTTCTACCATAGAGTGGGTTTCAACTTCTTCAACTGGTATTAAAACACCTGGGGCCTCTCTGGGGTCATCAATTTCACCCTCTCCCTCAGAAGGCTTCAATAACTGCTAATCTTCATTAACCCGGACTACTCCCAAAGTTTTGGTAGCAAGTGCAGTTGCATAACACTCTCTTGCTATCTTTTGACTGCTCCGGACAACTCCTACTTGCCCTTGAACTGCATACTTAAAACATTGGTGGACTGTTGAGGCTACAACATGCATTCTGGAGAGCCAGGACCTGCCAAAGATTGCATTGTAGCATGTTGGGCAGTCTACCACAACGAATAACACTCTTACTATTTTTTTAAAAGGCCCCTTGCCCAACAGTACATCTTCCTCAAACTCTCCAATTACATCCGCATAGCTCCCTGTGAAGCCCACAATGGTTCTGTTTGACCGTTGAATAACGGCCGAACTTTTCATCTGCTTGTAAGAACTTAAAAAAAGAATGTTTGTCGAACTTCCCGTGTCTATCAAAATTTGTCTGATATCATTGCCCCCAATAAATGCTCCAATCACCACTACATCCTCATAAGACCCAACAATATTTATTAAATCATCCTCATCAAAGTCTATAAATGGAAAAAGGGTTTGGGACTGATAAGAAGACATGCCCCCTCAATTGATTAGCTAGACTATGAACATGCCTCTTCCTTGATGAAGGAGTGGGCACTGTCATGGTTTCTCTTCAAATATGGTAAGTGAGTCAATGAAACTAACGAGTTCGGACACTGTCTTGACCTGTTCTGTTATGATCCCCACTTTATTCCGAGTTGGATCAGGCTCCGGATAGTCCGAATCAACATCAAATCTTTCAAGGACCACCATTGCCCCCTCTGGAGCAGATGTTCCTGCATTGTTTGTAGGGCCAGTTCGAGGAGCATTGTCAGGCCTGTTCCCACTTATTATTTTGACATAAGCACCCAGCTTGCCTCTTTCAATGAGATTCTGTACTTCCTGTTTCAAATCAATACAGTCTTGGGTGTTATGACCAATATCATGATGATACTAGCAAAAACAAGTATTACGGCTTTCTCTAGGAGATTGCAGCGCTGTTGGTTTCTGGAAATCTCATCTTTAGTCTTGTCATAAATGGTAGCCACACTCTCTTTTAATTCTGCAAACCACTCCAGTTGAACCCAATGACCTCTTTTACTTCTTGACTGTTGGCTCTGAGCTGAATTTGGGTTGGATTGAGTTTGTTTGGACCTGTTGGACCCTTGTCCGGTTTCTTTAGCCTTGTATCCGGACTGGTTTTGAGCTGCCGGGGCGGACCTCACCTGATGGTGCACCCTGGTATTCTTGGTTTCATCCATGTTGATCTGCTTTCCCACCTGGTTTAGCAAGCCACCCCAATTCATAGCCTTCTTCATGGTCACCGAATCAGCCACATTCCCAGGATTCAACCCTTGTCTTAAAGAAGCAATTGCCACATGTTCGAAGCAGTCTGCTAACCCATTATTGGTATTCACAAACCGACTTATGTAATCCTTTACTAATTTGGCTCTTGGGAACAATGGATAATAGTATCTCCATTTCCCTTTACCTCTTTATATCCCACAAACTGCCTTTGGAAGGCAACCCAGAATGTGTCAAAGTTTCTGATACATCCCTGTGGTAAACTGTTGTACCATTTAAGAGCACTTCCCGTAAAATATTAGGATAAGGCCCTACACAGAAGTTTGTCATCATCATCAAAATTCATCATGAAGTTCTTGAACTGCTCCAGATGATTGTCCGGATCTTTACTCCCATCGTACTTCTCCATTTTAATATTGTCAAACCTTTTAGGTAGGTTTCCGGACAGTATCTTGGTAGATAATGGGGATCATCTCTAATTCCTACTACGACTGAAGACTGTGTCTTCATTAGGTGTTGCAAAAATACCTGGTTCATCATGGAAAACAAAAGGATCGATCCACAATTGATCCACATGCCTGTGACTATAGCTGTGAGATGATTTTTTGCCCAAATGCCTTTTAAGTCTCCCATGCCTATCTCTCTTTCTTGAATATATTTTAACTAGTTTCTGTTTCTTCCTAGACCTTCCTTCATCACTGCTTGATAACAAAGACTTTTCAAGCTTAGCTTCGTTCGAAGAGCTGCTGGAGGATTCAGAATCTGAACTTTCCACCGGCTTAGACCGGTGAGACTTCTTAGAACTGACATGGGTCTTTTTTGTACTTAAATGAGTCTATTGATGGATCATTCTCCCTTGGAATGTCAGTATAATGGATGGCTGACGCCTTTGACTTCTCATTTAAACCTATTTCTGCTTTTTTAATGGCCCTCAACGCTTCTATTTATGCTCTCAACATGTCTCGTTCCTCGGTGGTGTATTCATTGTTTTCCCCAACCACCTCCACCATAGGTGGTGGAATCGCTTGCTCGTTCGGATCCATCCCAATAGGTCTTTTTTGTTGGTTTTGAATGCAAGATTTATGCACCGTCTTCTCCTATTGTGGTCGTCAATTTGGTTTGGTTTATTTTAGGCTGAGGGTAATTTTGTAAAGTGTTTGGAGTATTAAGTATTCTGGTATAAAGTAGTGAGAGATTTGAGCAACCTGGTTGTATTAAATGTTCATTATCCTCATTATGAAAGTAGTTGGGGTATTTATACCCTTAATTACGGACCCATTGGCTTACGGGTCAAGTTATGAAACCGGATCAAGTTTAAGGACCCATTAATCTATTAAACTGATTAGCACATAACTTAGTCAAAAATGTGATTAGGTGTTTATTTACTTTTGTCATGTCCGGTTTGTTTAGTGGCACGTTTATATCTGAATTACCCATGTCCGGATAACTCAGTCAATTGTGACTGGATAATCCGAACTCATCAATATTCACCTGGTAGGGATGCTCAGAAGATCTGCCCCGACGGAGATGAAATGACATTATTTATAAGCACTTAAATTAGACAAAAAATTGGGGCTAGTTATATTTTTGGGATCAGATTTAGTTGTGCCCTATATATTATAATAGTTTAAACCGTTAATTTATGTATAAAAAGAATGAGATTTATAAGTTTATCCACCCATCGTGAAACCCTAATCTATATACAAAACAGAGTCGTGTCCGAAATAAAATATTTTGCGATTTTTATCATTTCATTTTTTTATTAGGTATGATTGTTTTTATTTTTTTTCATCTCATCTCATATCTCATTTGATACATCAATTTCATTAGTCGATTATATTTTTTATATTGTTTTATTATTTTTATTAAGTACGATTATTTTATTTTATTTTATTTTATTTTATTCTATTGTTTTAATTTTTTTTCATCTTATTTCATTTGATTCATAAATTTTATCGATCAATTATTTTTAACTGAAAATCATTTTTTAAATTTTTTTATGTTAAAGTTCACATTTGATTACATTTTATCTAGTGTTCGGATTTTTGTTTAGTTTTTACTAAATGTTCGATAAGATTATTAGCTACAATAATTGATGGATTATCTAGTGTTTGGATTTATGTAATTTCAAAATTCTACACCTACTTCGATAAATTATAATGATAAATCGTTTGAATGTGACAACACTAAAAAATAATAATCTATAATAGTATTTTGGTACCCAAGTTGATGGATTAACCCCTGTTAATATTGTCGTGTCTTCCCCTAATAATATTGCAGATGAAGACTCAAATGCCCTACTGAAACATTTGTTACCAATCTATTGTCTGTAAAGAATTTCAAATCATAACAATATTATATAGAGTGAAAAAAAATAACTAGTGTGTCTCTATATACGTTTATAGTGTGAAAAAAATGTAATTGATGTGCCGATCTATCTAGTGTGAATATGAATATCTTTACCTTTTCAAAAGGTCCAAAGACTAATTGCTAAAAAAATCTAATACCATGACAAGTACACAGACTTTGTTCAACATCACGTCATTCTAAAAGATGATACTCCAAATTGTACTACTTAAAAGTTAGAAAAATCGTCGCTAAAGCTATGTTGACGCGTAATACTCCATTTATTCATTTAAAGTGAATTATTTAGAACAATATAATCGATCCTCGGTATAAGATAATATAGCATACAATAAGTTTTGAAATGATGTCTTGAGGTCCTATAATAGCAAGGATAAATTGCGATACAAGTTTTGTTCCAAATAATTCGTTAACGGTGTACCATACGCCAAGAACACTGAAATCTTTTTAACCTTAGCCTGATAATATTTCTAAATACTGAAATTGAATGAGCATCCGTTTTGAATGAAAGGAATTGGTAAAAAAAACGATTTTTACTCTGTGAAGTTATTTTTTTTAAGATTTTGTCCTTCACGAAAAAAATACTATCATTATCAATTAAAATGTTACTCTTTGCCCTCAAAATCACTTAATCATATATCCTAACACTTAAATGACTTATTTGCAAAAAAAACATATTTACATCTTAGTTATTAGAAAGGTTTCTCAAACTATAATAGGTATTTTGTTTTACTGTAATTTGACATTGTTTTTAGTTAGTATAAGTCTTTAGTAAGTGATAACCTACTAAACAAATTACAAAAAAATGACAAAATTAAAAGATAAATGTTAAAAAAATAGATTAAAGACGATACATGTATGTCTGTCATTGCCTGGCGGAAAGTATCATCTTCTTCGACAGGATGATGACGAAGAACACCACCTGGACGCCATCGTCTGGCGGAAACGGACATTTTTTTATTTTATTTTGAAAATCATTTTTAAAAAAACGGAAAGATAGAATGATCCATGTTCATGTTGGTTTGTAGAAAAACAAGTTTTGTTACCATTTCGACAAGCATTTTTAGATTTTACAAAGTTGAAAAAGAAAGAGTTTTGGTTAGTTTAAATTTTTGAGTTTTTAGTGAGTTTTAGGAAGTAAAATGTTAGGTTATTGTAGATTTTTTGTTTTGCAACTTTATAAAGTAAATAATGACATATAACGTAATTAAATGATTTTTTTTAGGTTTTTTAGGTTTTTTGCTTCGTAACAATTTTGTAAATATTAAAAAACGGAAAAAGACGACTTCAGAGAGTAATTTCGACTTTTTTTAGCAACTCCCCCGAATGAATTAGTGTCGGACAAAATTTGTATAGCTATCACCTTCAAAGTGTTTCAAACAGATAGAGCACCCACAAATTACATTTCCTTTTTTTTCACTTCATATGATATATGGTTAAAATTTGAAATTCTTTTAAAACAATAAATTTTATAGCCCTTGTTTTAGTAGGGATATATCTGCCTCTTTATTTTAATAGCTACATATGGACCCTTCCTCGACAATGTCAATAGTAAAGTAGTTGGCTAATAAAATTAGGATCTAAATTCTAAAACTTTTCTATCTCGAACTCTAGTGACTTTTTGTGACTCCAATGTCATCGAAATTAACTCATAATTTATTATCATTATTTATTGGAATACTTGAAAAATCTCAAAATGACTAAAATTATATTACATTAGTAGAAAAACTAAATCTTTTGAAATGAATAAACAAATTTGGATGCCAACAAATTTGTAAATCAACGTAAACTAAGAATTGTTATATTGTTGAACTAAAAGTTATCGTGGACAATAATTTAATCTAACAAACTCAACCGAAACTAAAAATACAGCAAATAAATTAATCAATAATTTTGAAATCAGCATAAATTTTAAATTTAATCAACACTAATAGAGAACAAAATCTTAAAAAATGATTTTAAACTATGCATAAATGGTTGATGTTGTAAATCTTAACAAAAAAAAGTTAAAACTTATTTTTATTCTTCCGGTTGCAACAGAACTTGGATAATCTTTATTTTAAACATAATTTGAATAAATTAATTCAGACATCGAAGAAAATTGAGGGTTGAGATAAGTAGGAAATGAAAAATGAGATGAGAAAAGAATGATATAACCCTACCTAAAAAGGATGATAACCCGCAACCTCTCTTGGACTCGGCTGTCGGACCTTTAACTATTCCTTTATTGTTTGGGTTTGACTTGTACAACACACTCTTTTTAATACATAAATTGAAAATAAAAGTTATATAGTAAAATTGGTTCGGTTTCCGTCAGGTTCTTGTCAATCCGACTTTCGGTTCCCTTGAACTATTAACAGCCCTAATTTTATTTGTTACGTAAAAGTACCCATAAAAACCCTACCAGATATAGAACTCATAAAAAATCCAACCTTCAACAATAATGAGCAGGAAGCTCTCCAACTGTTTACCTCATATTTCATCTCAATAATATTGAGAATAATAATAAAATAACAGTGATTTGTTTTATGCGTAGGTTTGAAGAAGGTAACACTCATGGAATATTCAAATATATGTATATAAACAAACATTTATAGTTTAAAAATACATATTAAAAATATAAAATAGTCTTTTAACAAAATAGATAAAACATAACAAAACAATTGAATATTCAAATTTTAAATTTTTTGTTATGTTTTATCTATTTACTATCTTATATTTTTAATATGTTTTTTTTAAACTATAAATGTTTGTTAATATGTATTTGAATATTCCATGATCGTTACCTCTTTCAAAGCTAGCATGAAACACACCCCTGTTATTTTATTATTATTTTCATTATTATTTTCATTATTATTTTAATAGATAAATTCATACATAGGAATAGTAACAGGTCTAGATTAATATGGAATATGAGGTAAAGAATTACTCTAGGGAGCTTGCTGCTCATTATTGTTGAAGGTTAGATTTCTTTGACCCTTTGGGTAAACACTATCAAAGATGGTGCAGCTCCAAGATCCTCAACCAGCCCTACCAGATATAGAACCCATAAAAAATTGCATCAGCAACATAAATCAAATTGAAACAAAGTGCAAATCAATAATCCAATTGGACTTGAAGGTATAACTATCATCAACCATACAAAACCAATCAAAAAATGCGAGAAATGGGTACCTTCAATTGTTATGTGCACTCTGCCATTCGATGTTGTTAGAGGAAAGCAACTATTTCTCTCCATGGAAGAGCTGTCTTCCAGTGATCAAAATCTGGGGAAGATAAAACCAACAGTGAAAACAAAGGAAGACTGATATAGATGATGTAAATAGTGCAGGTAAACTTATTCTAGCCTTGAAATCATATCCTAGTCATATAAAAGAAACTGTATTATATTGTATTTGATTTGATTTTCTCAATTGGATTTGCAATTTACAATCAAGCAATTAAGGAGCCCTAGCTAGATAGGTTAGCTCAGGCAAGTTAACAACAAAATGCAAATCTGAAACATTCTTACAATCTCTAACAATCTTCAATAAAAAAATTCAAACGAAACTTCAATTTATTCGAAATACGATCCACCTTTATTTATTAGGAATTCGATCAAGAGACATAAGCTGATCTAATAAAATATGTTCGATTAGAATGAAAAGATGGTTTCGTGATTACCGAGGGAAAATGAAGAAGCAGCAGCAGCGATCGCCATGAGGAGAGAGAGATCAGTGGCGGAGATATGGTTACTGTTGCTTTGATATCGCTTGCCTGATCTGCTCCCACCGGTGAGGAGTTGGGTCCACGTGTATGAAGAAGCACAATCACACAAGATGGTGCAGCACCAAGATCCTCTACCAAGCCTACCAGATATAGAACCCATAAAAAATTGCATCAGCAACATAAATCAAATTGAAACAAAGTGCAAATCAATAATTCAATTGGACTTGAAGGTATAACTATCATCAACCAAACAAAACCAATCAAAAAGCACGAGAAATGGGTACCTTAAATTGTTATGTGCACTCTGCCAATCGATGTCGTTGGAGGAAAGCAACTATTTCTCTCCATGGAAGAGCTGTCTTCCTGTGATCAAAATCTGGGGAAGATAAAACCGATGAACAAAACAAAGGAAGACTAATTTAGATCATGTAAATAATGCAGGTAAACATATTCTAGACTTAAAATCATATCCTACTCATACTTCATTGAAATGTATAATAAGAAAATAAAATTTATATAGTTAGTCGTATAAAAAACTGTATCCCATGGTATTTGATTTTATTTTCTCAATTCGATATACAATTTACAATCAAGCAACTAAAGAGACCTAGCTAGATAGGTTACTTCAGGCAAGTTAACAGCAAAATGCGAATCCGAAACATTCTTACGAATTCGATAACAGAGACATCATCTGATCTAACATATTATGTTCGATTATAATGAAAAGATGATTTTATGTCTATACGCAATTGGCTGCTTTTGTTTTTTTTCGATCCTGGAGAACATAGAACAGAAAGTAAAGGAAGAGAGAATGCAATTAGCTGCTTTTGATTTCAATCAGCAGTAGCAACCAGACGGAGATCAAAACGCAGGGACGGATACGGTGATTTTCCGACCGATAGTTTACAGATTGTTTCTGTTGTGCAATATTTTGTGGCTCCTGTTCGGTTTGACTTTTTCTAAACGCTTATTCATCTATTTACATTCGTCTTAGAGCTATGTTAAATTTGCGCCCATGATGATGATTCGTTCGATTACTAATCGTTGTCATGGAACTCTAACGGATTTGTTTGAATAATACTTATGGTTTGATTGCTTGATTGATTTGTGAGATCCGTTTATCGGTTACCTAGTATAGTTGTGCTTATCATTAAATGCGTCGCGAACATCTAGTTTGTTAATCTGTAATGAATGCGAAAGTGGATTTAAGGGTTTAGAACTTGTCATGCTAGCATAGGTTCTTGAATGATTCATATTGTGATTGTTCATGATTCGTAATATGTCACTAACCATATCATATTACCCTATGTAATCGAAATAGATAACTTGTGCTTAAAACCAATTGTACCTCAATTCGTATAGACATATAGGATTGTCATGCAAGCGGTGTCTGCTTAACTTCTATCTTTTTTGTGGTTGTTTAAGTGGTTTGGTTTACGTGTACCGAGAGGTAGCGTATACTGATTTCGTGTTATCTGATTAGTAATCGTTGTTATCATACATATTGATTAAGTATATTAATACTCTGAGCAAAATAAACAATGAAGTTAGGGTTCCATGTTTTCTCTCGCATAAGTAAACTCGTTACATAATCTCGTTAGTTAATTTTCTTAGTTATATTCATTCACCCATACTTTATTACTCGTTCAAGCATTAGTCTAATAATCATACATTGTTGCATAAGTGAATTCTTGTCATATACACCTAGTCTTTGTGGGAACGAACTTACTTACTTATTACTTGCTACTATTTGACCACGTATACTTGCGTGAGAAAAGGGATAACAGAGGCACATAAATTCTCCATATCCTTGTTATCAAATTGTGGCCCGTTATCCGTGGTAATCTTCTGAGGAATCCTAAATCTGCAACATATATTAGATAAAATAAACTTTATGACAGTTTTTAAAGTGGTTCCTGCCAGAGGAGCTACCTCTATCCACTTTGAGAAGTAATCAATAGCTACAATAATATTCCTGCACCCTCCGGACGCCATAGATAAAGGTCCAACTAAGTCCAATCCCCAACGAGAAAAAGGTATTGGCTCAGAAATAGACTCTATAGGCACTGCTGGCACATGAAGTTTGTTGTCATACCTTTGACATGGATCACACTTTTTTACCATTTCTTTAGCATCTGCCATTATGGATGGCCAGTAGTATCCAACTAATAATACCCTCAGGGTTAGTGCCCTATAGCCACAATATGCTGATCCTTACCAACCGTGCAGTTATGATAAAACGATTTGGGATTCTTCAACCCCCAAACAACGCAGGAGAGGTCTGCTGAAGGATTTTTTTTTTATAAAGAACCTCTCTTGTGATAAAAAAAAAAACCACGAGCCTTGTGTTTAATTTTCCTTGCCATAGCTTTCTCCAGAGGCAAAACCCCATCCGAGATATATTAAAGAAGGGGAAATCTTTAGTTTTTAGGTTGAACTATTTGTATACACAAACTTTCCTCTTCATCCTTATTCTCATTTGATTGTATAGATGGGCATAAATTAAAAACTAACAAACTCAACCGAAATTAAAAATACATCAAATAAATTAATCAATAATTTTAAAATCAGCATAAATTTTAAATTTAATCGACTAATAGAGAACAAAATCTTAAAAAGTGATTTTAAACTAAGCATAAATAGTTGATGTTGTAAATCTTAACATAAAAAGTTTAAAAATTATTTGTATTGTTCTGGTTGCCACGGAACTTGGATAATCTTTATTTTAAACATAATTTGAATAGATTAATTCAGAGATTAGGGTTGAGATGAGTAGGAATGAAAATTGAGATGATAAAAGAATGATATAACCCTACCTAAAAAGGATGATAGATATGGCAGCCGCAACCTCTTTGGACTCAGCATCCGGACCTTTTAACTATTCGTTTATTGTTTAGGTTAAGGTTTGACTTGTACAACGCACTCTTTTTAATACATAAATTGAAAATAAAAGTTATATAACATATATAATTAGTAAAATTGGTCCGGTTACCGTCAGGTTCTTGTCAATCCGATTCTCCTGAACTATTAACGACCCTAGTTGTATTTGATAAGTTAAAGTACCCATAAAAATCCTACCAGATATGGAACCCATAAAAAATCCAACCTTCAACAATAATGAACAGGAAGCTCCCTTGAGTAACTCTTTACCTCATATTTCATCTCAATTCAAAACTGTTACTTTTCCTAGGTATTAATTTATCTATTAAAATAATAATAAAATAAGAGTAGTTTGTTTTATGCGTAGGTAACGCTCACCGTTAGTCTTGATCCAAAGTAAATAATTTTTTATCTTTTCTATACTATTTTATATTTTCTTAAGCAAATTAATGATACTAAAAATAATTGTTAGTATAAAATCTTTTCAAACTATATAGAATAACAATTTTTTTTAGTATCATTGATTTTCTTAAAGAAAATATAAAATAGTAAAGAAAAAATAAAAAATTATTTACTTGTGATCAAGACTAACCGAAGAAGTTCAATTATTCGATGAGCATTAACTACGCATAAAACAAACAAGTGTATTTTATTATTATTCTTATTATTATTTTAATAGATAAATTCATACATAGGAAAAGGAAAAATAACAGGTCTGGATTGATATGGAATATGAGGTAAAGAGTTACCACATGGAACTTGCTGCTCATAATTGTTGAAGGTTGGATTTCTTACCACCCTTTAGGTAAACACTATCAAAGCAGCACCAAGATCCTCAACCAACCCTACCAGATATAGAACCCATAAAAAATTGCATCAGCAGCATAAATCAAATTGAAACAAAGTGCAAATCAATAATCCAATTGGACTTGAAGGTATAACTATCATCAACCGTACAAAACCAATCAAAAAATGCGAGAAATGGGAACCTTCAATTGTTATGTGCACTCTGCCATTCGATGTCAGAGGAAAGCAACTATTTCTCTCCGTGGAAGAGCTGCCTTCCGGTGATCAAAATCTGGGGCAGATAAAACCAACAGTGAAAACACAGGAAGACGGATATAGATGATGTAAATAGTGCAGGTAAACTTATTCTAGCCTTGAAATCATATCCTAGTCATATAAAAGAAACTGTATTATATTGTATTTGATTTGATTTTCTCAATTGGATTTGCAATTTACAATCAAGCAATTAAAGAGCCCTAGCTAAATAGGTTAGCTCAGGCAAGTTAGCAACAAAATGCAAATCTGAAACATTCTTACAATCTCTAACAATCTTCAATAAAAAATTTCAAACGAAACTTCAATTTATTCGAAATACGATCCACCTTTATATATTAGGAATTCGATCAAGAGACATCAGCTGATCTAATAAAATATGTTTGATTAGAATGAAAAGATGGTTTCGTGATTACCGAGGGAAAATGAAGAAGCAGCAGCAGCGATCGCCATGAGAAGGAGAGAGAGATCAGTGGCGGAGATATGCCATCTGTAAATTTGACTCTGACAGTGAAAGCGACAAAAGGTCGGAGGCAAGCAAGCTCTTGAATTGAATTGAAGCAGCAGTCTTTTTTCTTCAAAGTGGCTTGATGAAGCAAGCAGCAGTTTAAAGTGTTTCTTTAGAGAGAGAGAGAGGAGACAAAGAACCCTAGGTGTCGAGTGACATGGCCAGAGGAGTTTTGGTATTTTCTTGCCTATTTGTCACTTATTTCTGTTCCGGTTATATAACACATATAATTAGTAAAACTGGTCCGGTTACCGTCAGGTTCTTGTCAATCTGACTTCCGGTTCCCTTAAACTATTAACAGCCCTAGTTGTATTTGATAAGTAAAAGTACCCATAAAAACCCTACCAGATATAGAACCCATAAAAAATCCAACCTTCGACAATAATGAGCAGCAAGCTTCCTCAGGGAGCTTGCTGCTCATTATTGTGGAAGGTTGAATGGGTAAACACTATCAAAAATGGTGCAGCACCAAGATCCTCAACCAACCCTACCAGATATAGAACCCATAAAAATTGCATCAGCAACATAAATCAAATTGAAACAAAGTGCAAATCAATAATCCAATTGGACTTGAAGGTATAACTATCATCAACCAAACAAAACCAACCAAAAAGCACGAGAAATGGGTACCTTAAATTGTTATGTGCACTCTGCCAATCGATGTCGTTGGAGGAAAGCAACTATTTCTCTCCATGGAAGAGCTGTCTTCCTGTGATAAAAATCTGGGGCAGATAAAACCGATGCACAAAACAAAGGAAGACTAATTTAGATCATGTAAATAATGCAGGTAAACTTATTCTAGACTTAAAATCATATCCTACTCATACTTCATTGAAATGTATAATAAGAAAAAAAAAATTATATAGTTAGTCGTATAAAAAAACTGTATCCCATGGTATTTGATTTTATTTTCTCAATTCGATATACAATTTACAATCAAGCAACTAAAGAGACCTAGCTAGATAGGTTACTTCAGGCAAGTTAACAGCAAAATGCGAATCCGAAACATTCTTACGAATTCGATAACAGAGACATCATCTGATCTAACATATTATGTTCGATTATAATGAAAAGATGATTTTATGATCGTGATTACCGAGGAAAAGTGAAGAAGCAGCAGCGATCGCAATGAGAAGGAGAGAGAGAATTCAGTGGCGGAGATGGGCCATCTGTAAATTTGACTCTTGACAGCAAAAGCGACAAAAGGTCGGAGGCAAGCAATCTCTTGAGCTGAAGTGAAGCAGCAGCAGTCGTTTTTCTTCGTAGTGGCTTGATGAAGCAGGCGGCAGTTTAGAGGTGTTCCTTCAGAGAGAAAGATATATACATATATATAGAGAGAGAGGAGCAAGAAAGAACCCGAGGTGCTGAGTGACATGGCCAGAGGACCGTCGTTTTGATATTTTCTTGCCTATTTGTCACTTATTTCTGTTCCGGTCACCAAATTTTTTAAATACTTGGACCTATCCCCTAATATTTTAGGTTCTCAAACTTTGAAAATGATAAAAAGAATATAATTCAATCTATATCTATAACATGTCTAAAGTTATATTATAGCAGTTTGTAGTCTATGCCAAAACTTCCCCTAGATACCGAGACCCAATACTTCCATAGCTAGGATATTGTGTCAACGCTCGACATCCAGAATAATGATCCCATTGTCAATCAGATATGCTTTTGGATGAAAATCTTTAAGCAATTATTATATTAAGTTAATGACTATACCATGTATATCAGTCAATATCTAGAAAGATACACTATCTAGCCAGTATTGTAGCAGTTCTCCAACCTGCCGCAATTTGGGGACTAGGAGGACAATGACCATATCATACATAGTGGGCAAACATTCATGTAACCAAAGATTCAAGAAAAAACATTGATACGATGTGAGTTTTATAATAAGATTATAAAGAGACTTCAAAATATCATTATAATACATGCTGTAAGGGTATTTGAAGGCAAGTGTAACCACTGACCAATGCTGTAAGTATCCAGTATCGAATGAGACTAATGCAATGTATAACTCATAATTTGATTATCTCTCTATGCAACACCCATTTTGTAGGATCTCATAATACTATTGCCCTCGAGTAGATAATATAGAAAAATATGAGCACAATACAATCGCTAGATAAATTAATAAATGAGAAAGGAAGTCATATGTGCAAACCTTGGATGTCGACTATTCAAAAGGAACATACCCATATAGGTCTACACGAACATCTACAATCTATTACACATTAGGCTAAAATAATATATTCACTTGAGAGAGTAAAATCAAGTCCATTGGGAAATCCCACACTCAAGTTAGCATCAAATTCACTCGGAAGAGGAAATAGGATTGCTTTTACGTAACAAAATTTAACAGAATGCGCATAGATCTGAGTAAATATTTATATAGTTAAAAGCAAAACAAGCTTGATACCAAGAAATTTGATATCTTAAGAGAGCAAGCAATTCGAGTATACAGAGTAACCATACAACAATAGTGTCTCTTTTATGTGGAAAACAACTGTTATCTGAAATGAGAAAATCATGCACAATGAAACAAAATGCAAACTTTTAAAAAGGCTGAATAAAGATGTACCTTGTCACCGAAAAATGAACCTCCAATGGGTCTCGGCGGAGCCTCAGTTAGCAAACTCAAGCTTCAATCCAGCTACAAGATGCAATTAAGTTAGCATTATTAGTAGGAGATCTAATCCCTATGCGGCTATGCCTTACCTTTTTGACAAACTCCGACGATCTATAGAAATATAACCCTCTTTTCGTCTTAAAAGTTGCAAAGAATATTCGTTTCTAATTACCTAGATACTTCCAAACAATGAAACTATTTCCACAACTACCTTCATTTCTCTCCGCGCAAATCTTTTATAAGATCCAGAGTAACGCAAAGGCCTTCTCAATCCATGACTTGAAAAATTGTCTTTGAAGAAAATAAGACAAAATAGTTTTGATTTGATTATATTAGACTGCAAGCATGGAGAATGTGGGCGACTCCTGATACGAGACCAATATAGGACTCATAAATTTAGTACGGATCATACAGAATAACGAGAGACGGATAAAAAGAAGGCGTGCTATATCATTTCTCACCTGTCTAAAACTTGACATTTAAATTAACCATGATAGCGCAGACATTAAATAACAGTTGTACATTTTCTTTAGTGTACTTCAGCTTTTGAATTCAGTACGTCAGCGGCATTACCATTCGTGATCAGTGATAGTAACATTTGAACCATATTGAAGGCAAGCTTATTCTGGATGCCATGTCAGCAAAAGTCCAACAAAATAGAAATAGCATCGACTGAAGACTTATCATAGGAACCGTGTTTTCACGCAAAAGACTAATCTTCGAAAGACATTAAAGAATCGGTAAAGTTTCTATATTTGTAATGGACTGCAGCCTTATATAGTCAGGCAGGTCCTCACTGGCTCTATTTAACATTTTAATTTCGAGAATTTGGTTCATCATTTCTGATTGAAAAAATGAATTACAGTAGAACAAACCCATAATTCAAACTAAGGACACTATCTTAACCTGAATCAAGGAATCAGATTTGCAACATAAGATGGAAAGTTTGAACAGACTATACAGTAGATGCAACTGGATCACAGAAACTGGTAATGATGAACTAAAAGTAATAACAGAAGTTCATACACTGGCTGCTAAAATCAAACACAACAATTCACCTTTTATTTGATTTCTGCTACTCTGAATCATAACATCCCTAAAACTTGGTAAGTGGAGCCTGATGATTGTGGTGCAGAAGTCTCATTGTTCCCTACCAAACCCAAAGACAAGGATTTGGAAGAAGCTTCAAACTGTTTTCAGGATTACCCCTCAACACTGATATGAATCGTTTTGAAGGGTTTGAACTGTTTTCAAAATAAGATCCTATTGACGAAATCAACCTCCGAAAAGCAGGAGCTTCTGTCGATGAACTTCAAAACGTTCTCTACTTAGACCCAAATGAATTAAGGAAATAAATTGTAAGAAAGAACGAACAATATGGGTAGAGCAAAAACGCCTCTTATTCTCTCACTCCCGCTCTAACTACCAGAGTTCTACTTTCTGATTTTGAAAGAAAATTGAAATAGCAACTGAAACCAAAATGCTTAAAATATTTGAAGGGGCAAGGTTATATCCTTAGTTGTATCTCTTGTCTTTATATTTTATTTTTAATTTGGGTTAGGCTAGAAAAAAGACATATTTTGATAGATCTATCACTCTATTTTTTTTTTTTTCAAACTCAAAGTTGAAATTATGATTTCATCTCATGCAAGGTCTAAATGAGAGAACAACATCTATGGTCATGAAAATCTCGAAGATTGTTTGGTATGAGGGGACGCATCACGCGTTTCGATGACAATTGCATTGACCGGTTACTAAAGGAGTTTAAATTGGCTACCAATCGTCCGATCAAGGTTAAACTTGTTTATCGAGATGATGTATCAGACTATGAAGAGGTTTTCGAAAGCAACTTATTCCGGATTGTCTGTCCTCATCGAAGAGGTCAAAGTATGTGCATCAAGATCTTGGAAGAAGCTTGCATGCTCATAGAGGCAAGAAAGGGACGAAGACAAGATCATTCTTTTGGAACTGCACTTTTAAGATTGAGGCATTTGAGCTCTTCCGAACGATGCAAAAAAACCGAATCCAGTAAGCCTAAGGCTTACACAGTTGTGTCTCTTCTTCCATTTTGTAAAGAAGAAACGTACGGTGATATAGGCTGATCAATCCACGGACTTGCAGTTAAGTAAGGTTTTGACGTAAATCCAACCGTAAACACTGCACTCACAGACATGTATATGAACTGTGGTGATGAATATACGGCTACCTGTCTATTTGAGTGTTGTTCCGAAAGAGATCTCGTCGCTTCGAGTTCTTTGATTGCTAGTTATGTTAAACATAACGAACCAATCAAAGCTGTAAGGCTTTTTAATCATATGAATATCAGTTAGTTGATGTTCCTTATTCTTATTGGGCTTGTGGTCAGGCCCATTTCGGAACCGAGCCTTTAACTTAGATCTTAGGTCCATAATCAGATGAAGTAGGGTAGGACACCGCCAGAGACAAAACGGGAGAGAGAAAGAGAAAAGGAAAGTAAAGAGGAAGAAAGAACGAAATGAGCTTCTTTTAGGGTTTTCGGCAGAACTTATAAATAGAACAGACCAAAGAGAGGCAAAAACAGATTTCGCTACCTTCTCGGGTTTTTAACTTGCATAATACAAATACAAAATGAGAGAAAAAGAGGAGAAAAGGAAATTGGCTTCCCTAGGGTTTTCTTTCGGTAGAACAGAGAACAAAAGAGGAAAAAACGATTTTTACAATTATTGAGAGGGGCGTATCTCTAGGGTTTCGCGTATCTGGACAATTGGTGACTTTTTTCTCCTGGCGGCGTGAATTAGACAAAAGAGAAGGGTTAGCATCGCCGTTTTGGGTTTTCTTACGGCGGAATATAACAAAGAAGCAAAAGCGCAATTGGCTGCTTTTGTTTTTTTTCGATCCAGGAGAACATAGAACAGAAAGTAAAGGAAGAGAGAATGCAATTATCTGCTTTTGATTTCAATCAGCAGTAGCAACGAGACGGAGATCAAAACGCAGGGACGGATACGGTGATTTTCCGACCGATAGTTTACAGATTGTTTATGTTGTGCAATATTTTGTGGCTCCTGTTCGGTTTGACTTTTTCTAAACGCTTATTCATCTATTTACATCGTCTTAGAGCTATGTTAAATTTGCGTCCATGATGATGATTCGTTCGATTACTAATCGTTGTCATGGAACTCTAACGGATTTGTTTGAATAATACTTATGGTTTGATTGCTTGATTGATTTGTGAGATCCGTTTATCGGTTACCTAGTATAGTTGTGCTTATCATTAAATGCGTCGCGAACATCTAGTTTGTTAATCTGTAATGAATGCGAAAGTGGATTTAAGGGTTTAGAACTTGTCATGCTAGCATAGGTTCTTGAATGATTCATATTGTGATTGTTCATGATTCGTAATATGTCACTAACCATATCATATTACCCTATGTAATCGAAATAGATAACTTGTGCTTAAAACCAATTGTACCTCAATTCGTATAGACATATAGGATTGTCATGCAAGCGGTGTCTGCTTAACTTCTATCTTTTTTGTGGTTGTTTAAGTGGTTTGGTTTACGTGTACCGAGAGGTAGCGTATACTGATTTCGTGTTATCTGATTAATAATCGTTGTTATCATACATATTGATTAAGTATATTAATACTCTGAGCAAAATAAACAATGAAGTTAGGGTTCCATGTTTTCTCTCGCATAAGTAAACTCGTTACATAATCTCGTTAGTTAATTTTCTTAGTTATATTCATTCACCCATACTTTATTACTCGTTCAAGCATTAGTCTAATATTCATACATTGTTACATAAGTGAATTCTTGTCATATACACCTAGTCTTTGTGGGAACGAACTTACTTACTTATTACTTGCTACTATTTGACCACGTATACTTGCGTGAGAAAAGGGATAACAGAGGAAATTGTGGCCCGTTATCCGTGGTAATCTTCTGAGGAATCCTAAATCTGCAACATATATTAGATAAAATAAACTTTATGACAGCTTTTAAAGTGGTTCCTGCCAGAGGAGCTGCCTCTATCCACTTTGAGAAGTAATCAATAGCTACAATAATATTCCTGCACCCTCCGGACGCCATAGATAAAGGTCCAACTAAGTCCAATCCCCAACGAGAAAAAGGTATTGGCTCAGAAATAGACTCTATAGGCACTGCTGGCACATGAAGTTTGTTGTCATACCTTTGACATGGATCACACTTTTTTACCATTTATTTAGCATCTGCCATTATGGATGGCCAGTAGTATCCAACTAATAATACCCTCAGGGTTAGTGCCCTATAGCCACAATATGCTGATCCTTACCAACCGTGCAGTTATGATAAAACGATTTGGGATTCTTCAACCCCCAAACAACGCAGGAGAGGTCTCCTGAAGGATTTTTTTTTATAAAGAACCTCTCTTGTGATAAAATAAAAACCACGAGCCTTGTGTTTAATTTTCCTTGCCATAGCTTTCTCCAGAGGCAAAACCCCATCCGAGATATATTAAAGAAGGGGAAATCTTTAGTCTTTAGGTTGAACTATTTGTATACACAAGCTTTCCTCTTCATCCTTATTCTCATTTGATTGTATAGATGGGCATAAATTAAAAACTAACAAACTCAACCGAAATTAAAAATACATCAAATAAATTACTCAATAATTTTGAAATCAACATAAATTTTAAATTTAATCAACACTAATAGAGAACAAAATCTTAAAAAGTGATTTTAAACTACGCATAAATAGTTGATGTTGTAAATCTTAACATAACAAGTTAAAAAATTATTTGTATTGTTCTGGTTGCCACGGAACTTGGATAATCTTTATTTTAAACATAATTTGAATAGATTAATTCAGAGATTAGGGTTGAGATAAGTAGGAATGAAAATTGAGATGATAAAAGAATGATATAACCCTACCTAAAAAGGATGATAGATATGGCAGCCGCAACCTCTTCGGACTCAGCTGCCGGACCTTTTAACTATTCGTTTATTGTTTAGGTTAGGGTTTGACTTGTACAACGCACTCTTTTTAATACATAAATTGAAAATAAAAGTTATATAACATATATAATTAGTAAAATTGGTCCGGTCACCGTCAGGTTCTTGTCAATACGACTTCCGATTCTCCTGAACTATTAACGGCCCTAGTTGTATTTGCTAAATAAAAGTAGCCATAAAAACCCTACCAGATATAGAACCCATAAAAAAATCCAACCTTCAACAATAATGAACAGGAAGCTTCCTGGAGTAACTCTTTACCTCATATTTCATCTCAATTCAAAAATGTCACTTTTCCTAGGTATTAATGTATCTATTAAAATAATAATAAAATGAGAGTAGTTTGTTTTATGTGTAGGTAACGCTCATCGAATAATTGGAACTCCTTCCGTTAGTCTTGATCCAAAGTAAATAATTTTTTATCTTTTCTATATTATTTTATATTTTTTTAAGCAAATTAATGATACTAAAAATAATTGTTAGTATAAAATCTTATCAAACTATATAGAATAACAATTTTTTTTAGTATCATTGATTTTCTTAAAGAAAATGTAAAATAGTAAAAAAAAAAAATTATTTACTTGTGATCAAGACTAACCGAAGAAGTTCAATTATTCGATGAGCATTAACTACGCATAAAACAAACAAGTGTATTTTATTATTATTCTTATTATTATTTTAATAGATAAATTCATACATAGGAAAAGGAAAAGTAACAGGTCTGGATTGATATGGAATATGAGGTAAAGAGTTACCACATGGAACTTGCTGCTCATAATTGTTGAAGGTTGGATTTCTTACCACCCTTTAGGTAAACACTATCAAAGCAGCACCAAGATCCTCAACCAACCCTACCAGATATAGAACCCATAAAAAATTGCATCAGCAGCATAAATCAAATTGAAACAAAGTGCAAATCAATAATCCAATTGGACTTGAAGGTATAACTATCATCAACCGTACAAAACCAATCAAAAAATGCGAGAAATGGGAACCTTCAATTGTTATGTGCACTCTGCCATTCGATGTCAGAGGAAAGCAACTATTTCTCTCCGCGGAAGAGCTGCCTTCCGGTGATCAAAATCTGGGGCAGATAAAACCAACAGTGAAAACACAGGAAGACGGATATAGATGATGTAAATAGTGCAGGTAAACTTATTCTAGCCTTGAAATCATATCCTAGTCATATAAAAGAAACTGTATTATATTGTATTTGATTTGATTTTCTCAATTGGATTTGCAATTTACAATCAAGCAATTAAAGAGCCCTAGCTAGATAGGTTAGCTCAGGCAAGTTAGCAACAAAATGCAAATCTGAAACATTCTTACAATCTCTAACAATCTTCAATAAAAAATTTCAAACGAAACTTCAATTTATTCGAAATACGATCCACCTTTATATATTAGGAATTCGATCAAGAGACATCAGCTGATCTAATAAAATATGTTTGATTAGAATGAAAAGATGGTTTCGTGATTACCGAGGGAAAATGAAGAAGCAGCAGCAGCGATCGCCATGAGAAGGAGAGAGAGATCAGTGGCGGAGATATGCCATCTGTAAATTTGACTCTGACAGTGAAAGCGACAAAAGGTCGGAGGCAAGCAAGCTCTTGAATTGAATTGAAGCAGCAGTCTTTTTTCTTCAAAGTGGCTTGATGAAGCAAGCAGCAGTTTAAAGTGTTTCTTTAGAGAGAGAGAGAGGAGACAAAGAACCCTAGGTGTCGAGTGACATGGCCAGAGGAGTTTTGGTATTTTCTTGCCTATTTGTCACTTATTTCTGTTCCGGTTATATAACACATATAATTAGTAAAACTGGTCCGGTTACCGTCAGGTTCTTGTCAATCTGACTTCCGGTTCCCTTAAACTATTAACAGCCCTAGTTGTATTTGATAAGTAAAAGTACCCATAAAAACCCTACCAGATATAGAGCCCATGAAAAATCCAACCTTCGACAATAATGAGCAGCAAGCTTCCTCAGGGAGCTTGCTGCTCATTATTGTGGAAGGTTGAATGGGTAAACACTATAAAAAATGGTGCAGCACCAAGATCCTCAACCAACCCTACCAGATATAGAACCCATAAAAATTGCATCAGCAACATAAATCAAATTGAAACAAAGTGCAAATCAATAATCCAATTGGACTTGAAGGTATAACTATCATCAACCAAACAAAACCAATCAAAAAGCACGAGAAATGGGTACCTTAAATTGTTATGTGCACTCTGCCAATCGATGTCGTTGGAGGAAAGCAACTATTTCTCTCCATGGAAGAGCTGTCTTCCTGTGATCAAAATCTGGGGCAGATGAAACCGATGCACAAAACAAAGGAAGACTAATTTAGATCATGTAAATAATGCAGGTAAACTTATTCTAGACTTAAAATCATATCCTACTCATACTTCATTGAAATGTATAATAAGAAAAAAAAAATTATATAGTTAGTCGTATAAAAAAACTGTATCCCATGGTATTTGATTTTATTTTCTCAATTCGATATACAATTTACAATCAAGCAACTAAAGAGACCTAGCTAGATAGGTTACTTCAGGCAAGTTAACAGCAAAATGCGAATCCGAAACATTCTTACGAATTCGATAACAGAGACATCATCTGATCTAACATATTATGTTCGATTATAATGAAAAGATGATTTTATGATCGTGATTACCGAGGAAAAGTGAAGAAGCAGCAGCGATCGCAATGAGAAGGAGAGAGAGAATTCAGTGGCGGAGATGGGCCATCTGTAAATTTGACTCTTGACAGCAAAAGCGACAAAAGGTCGGAGGCAAGCAATCTCTTGAGCTGAAGTGAAGCAGCAGCAGTCGTTTTTCTTCGTAGTGGCTTGATGAAGCAGGCGGCAGTTTAGAGGTGTTCCTTCAGAGAGAAAGATATATACATATATATAGAGAGAGAGGAGCAAGAAAGAACCCGAGGTGCTGAGTGACATGGCCAGAGGACCGTCGTTTTGATATTTTCTTGCCTATTTGTCACTTATTTCTGTTCCGGTCACCAAATTTTTTAAATACTTGGACCTATCCCCTAATATTTTAGGTTCTCAAACTTTGAAAATGATAAAAAGAATATAATTCAATCTATATCTATAACATGTCTAAAGTTATATTATAGCAGTTTGTAGTCTATGCCAAAACTTCCCCTAGATACCGAGACCCAATACTTCCATAGCTAGGATATTGTGTCAACGCTCGACATCCAGAATAATGATCCCATTGTCAATCAGATATGCTTTTGGATGAAAATCTTTAAGCAATTATTATATTAAGTTAATGACTATACCATGTATATCAGTCAATATCTAGAAAGATACACTATCTAGCCAGTATTGTAGCAGTTCTCCAACCTGCCGCAATTTGGGGACTAGGAGGACAATGACCATATCATACATAGTGGGCAAACATTCATGTAACCAAAGATTCAAGAAAAAACATTGATACGATGTGAGTTTTATAATAAGATTATAAAGAGACTTCAAAATATCATTATAATACATGCTGTAAGGGTATTTGAAGGCAAGTGTAACCACTGACCAATGCTGTAAGTATCCAGTATCGAATGAGACTAATGCAATGTATAACTCATAATTTGATTATCTCTCTATGCAACACCCATTTTGTAGGATCTCATAATACTATTGCCCTCGAGTAGATAATATAGAAAAATATGAGCACAATACAATCGCTAGATAAATTAATAAATGAGAAAGGAAGTCATATGTGCAAACCTTGGATGTCGACTATTCAAAAGGAACATACCCATATAGGTCTACACGAACATCTACAATCTATTACACATTAGGCTAAAATAATATATTCACTTGAGAGAGTAAAATCAAGTCCATTGGGAAATCCCACACTCAAGTTAGCATCAAATTCACTCGGAAGAGGAAATAGGATTGCTTTTACGTAACAAAATTTAACAGAATGCGCATAGATCTGAGTAAATATTTATATAGTTAAAAGCAAAACAAGCTTGATACCAAGAAATTTGATATCTTAAGAGAGCAAGCAATTCGAGTATACAGAGTAACCATACAACAATAGTGTCTCTTTTATGTGGAAAACAACTGTTATCTGAAATGAGAAAATCATGCACAATGAAACAAAATGCAAACTTTTAAAAAGGCTGAATAAAGATGTACCTTGTCACCGAAAAATGAACCTCCAATGGGTCTCGGCGGAGCCTCAGTTAGCAAACTCAAGCTTCAATCCAGCTACAAGATGCAATTAAGTTAGCATTATTAGTAGGAGATCTAATCCCTATGCGGCTATGCCTTACCTTTTTGACAAACTCCGACGATCTATAGAAATATAACCCTCTTTTCGTCTTAAAAGTTGCAAAGAATATTCGTTTCTAATTACCTAGATACTTCCAAACAATGAAACTATTTCCACAACTACCTTCATTTCTCTCCGCGCAAATCTTTTATAAGATCCAGAGTAACGCAAAGGCCTTCTCAATCCATGACTTGAAAAATTGTCTTTGAAGAAAATAAGACAAAATAGTTTTGATTTGATTATATTAGACTGCAAGCATGGAGAATGTGGGCGACTCCTGATACGAGACCAATATAGGACTCATAAATTTAGTACGGATCATACAGAATAACGAGAGACGGATAAAAAGAAGGCGTGCTATATCATTTCTCACCTGTCTAAAACTTGACATTTAAATTAACCATGATAGCGCAGACATTAAATAACAGTTGTACATTTTCTTTAGTGTACTTCAGCTTTTGAATTCAGTACGTCAGCGGCATTACCATTCGTGATCAGTGATAGTAACATTTGAACCATATTGAAGGCAAGCTTATTCTGGATGCCATGTCAGCAAAAGTCCAACAAAATAGAAATAGCATCGACTGAAGACTTATCATAGGAACCGTGTTTTCACGCAAAAGACTAATCTTCGAAAGACATTAAAGAATCGGTAAAGTTTCTATATTTGTAATGGACTGCAGCCTTATATAGTCAGGCAGGTCCTCACTGGCTCTATTTAACATTTTAATTTCGAGAATTTGGTTCATCATTTCTGATTGAAAAAATGAATTACAGTAGAACAAACCCATAATTCAAACTAAGGACACTATCTTAACCTGAATCAAGGAATCAGATTTGCAACATAAGATGGAAAGTTTGAACAGACTATACAGTAGATGCAACTGGATCACAGAAACTGGTAATGATGAACTAAAAGTAATAACAGAAGTTCATACACTGGCTGCTAAAATCAAACACAACAATTCACCTTTTATTTGATTTCTGCTACTCTGAATCATAACATCCCTAAAACTTGGTAAGTGGAGCCTGATGATTGTGGTGCAGAAGTCTCATTGTTCCCTACCAAACCCAAAGACAAGGATTTGGAAGAAGCTTCAAACTGTTTTCAGGATTACCCCTCAACACTGATATGAATCGTTTTGAAGGGTTTGAACTGTTTTCAAAATAAGATCCTATTGACGAAATCAACCTCCGAAAAGCAGGAGCTTCTGTCGATGAACTTCAAAACGTTCTCTACTTAGACCCAAATGAATTAAGGAAATAAATTGTAAGAAAGAACGAACAATATGGGTAGAGCAAAAACGCCTCTTATTCTCTCACTCCCGCTCTAACTACCAGAGTTCTACTTTCTGATTTTGAAAGAAAATTGAAATAGCAACTGAAACCAAAATGCTTAAAATATTTGAAGGGGCAAGGTTATATCCTTAGTTGTATCTCTTGTCTTTATATTTTATTTTTAATTTGGGTTAGGCTAGAAAAAAGACATATTTTGATAGATCTATCACTCTATTTTTTTTTTTTTCAAACTCAAAGTTGAAATTATGATTTCATCTCATGCAAGGTCTAAATGAGAGAACAACATCTATGGTCATGAAAATCTCGAAGATTGTTTGGTATGAGGGGACGCATCACGCGTTTCGATGACAATTGCATTGACCGGTTACTAAAGGAGTTTAAATTGGCTACCAATCGTCCGATCAAGGTTAAACTTGTTTATCGAGATGATGTATCAGACTATGAAGAGGTTTTCGAAAGCAACTTATTCCGGATTGTCTGTCCTCATCGAAGAGGTCAAAGTATGTGCATCAAGATCTTGGAAGAAGCTTGCATGCTCATAGAGGCAAGAAAGGGACGAAGACAAGATCATTCTTTTGGAACTGCACTTTTAAGATTGAGGCATTTGAGCTCTTCCGAACGATGCAAAAAAACCGAATCCAGTAAGCCTAAGGCTTACACAGTTGTGTCTCTTCTTCCATTTTGTAAAGAAGAAACGTACGGTGATATAGGCTGATCAATCCACGGACTTGCAGTTAAGTAAGGTTTTGACGTAAATCCAACCGTAAACACTGCACTCACAGACATGTATATGAACTGTGGTGATGAATATACGGCTACCTGTCTATTTGAGTGTTGTTCCGAAAGAGATCTCGTCGCTTCGAGTTCTTTGATTGCTAGTTATGTTAAACATAACGAACCAATCAAAGCTGTAAGGCTTTTTAATCATATGAATATCAGTTAGTTGATGTTCCTTATTCTTATTGGGCTTGTGGTCAGGCCCATTTCGGAACCGAGCCTTTAACTTAGATCTTAGGTCCATAATCAGATGAAGTAGGGTAGGACACCGCCAGAGACAAAACGGGAGAGAGAAAGAGAAAAGGAAAGTAAAGAGGAAGAAAGAACGAAATGAGCTTCTTTTAGGGTTTTCGGCAGAACTTATAAATAGAACAGACCAAAGAGAGGCAAAAACAGATTTCGCTACCTTCTCGGGTTTTTAACTTGCATAATACAAATACAAAATGAGAGAAAAAGAGGAGAAAAGGAAATTGGCTTCCCTAGGGTTTTCTTTCGGTAGAACAGAGAACAAAAGAGGAAAAAACGATTTTTACAATTATTGAGAGGGGCGTATCTCTAGGGTTTCGCGTATCTGGACAATTGGTGACTTTTTTCTCCTGGCGGCGTGAATTAGACAAAAGAGAAGGGTTAGCATCGCCGTTTTGGGTTTTCTTACGGCGGAATATAACAAAGAAGCAAAAGCGCAATTGGCTGCTTTTGTTTTTTTTCGATCCAGGAGAACATAGAACAGAAAGTAAAGGAAGAGAGAATGCAATTATCTGCTTTTGATTTCAATCAGCAGTAGCAACGAGACGGAGATCAAAACGCAGGGACGGATACGGTGATTTTCCGACCGATAGTTTACAGATTGTTTATGTTGTGCAATATTTTGTGGCTCCTGTTCGGTTTGACTTTTTCTAAACGCTTATTCATCTATTTACATCGTCTTAGAGCTATGTTAAATTTGCGTCCATGATGATGATTCGTTCGATTACTAATCGTTGTCATGGAACTCTAACGGATTTGTTTGAATAATACTTATGGTTTGATTGCTTGATTGATTTGTGAGATCCGTTTATCGGTTACCTAGTATAGTTGTGCTTATCATTAAATGCGTCGCGAACATCTAGTTTGTTAATCTGTAATGAATGCGAAAGTGGATTTAAGGGTTTAGAACTTGTCATGCTAGCATAGGTTCTTGAATGATTCATATTGTGATTGTTCATGATTCGTAATATGTCACTAACCATATCATATTACCCTATGTAATCGAAATAGATAACTTGTGCTTAAAACCAATTGTACCTCAATTCGTATAGACATATAGGATTGTCATGCAAGCGGTGTCTGCTTAACTTCTATCTTTTTTGTGGTTGTTTAAGTGGTTTGGTTTACGTGTACCGAGAGGTAGCGTATACTGATTTCGTGTTATCTGATTAATAATCGTTGTTATCATACATATTGATTAAGTATATTAATACTCTGAGCAAAATAAACAATGAAGTTAGGGTTCCATGTTTTCTCTCGCATAAGTAAACTCGTTACATAATCTCGTTAGTTAATTTTCTTAGTTATATTCATTCACCCATACTTTATTACTCGTTCAAGCATTAGTCTAATATTCATACATTGTTACATAAGTGAATTCTTGTCATATACACCTAGTCTTTGTGGGAACGAACTTACTTACTTATTACTTGCTACTATTTGACCACGTATACTTGCGTGAGAAAAGGGATAACAGAGGAAATTGTGGCCCGTTATCCGTGGTAATCTTCTGAGGAATCCTAAATCTGCAACATATATTAGATAAAATAAACTTTATGACAGCTTTTAAAGTGGTTCCTGCCAGAGGAGCTGCCTCTATCCACTTTGAGAAGTAATCAATAGCTACAATAATATTCCTGCACCCTCCGGACGCCATAGATAAAGGTCCAACTAAGTCCAATCCCCAACGAGAAAAAGGTATTGGCTCAGAAATAGACTCTATAGGCACTGCTGGCACATGAAGTTTGTTGTCATACCTTTGACATGGATCACACTTTTTTACCATTTATTTAGCATCTGCCATTATGGATGGCCAGTAGTATCCAACTAATAATACCCTCAGGGTTAGTGCCCTATAGCCACAATATGCTGATCCTTACCAACCGTGCAGTTATGATAAAACGATTTGGGATTCTTCAACCCCCAAACAACGCAGGAGAGGTCTCCTGAAGGATTTTTTTTTATAAAGAACCTCTCTTGTGATAAAATAAAAACCACGAGCCTTGTGTTTAATTTTCCTTGCCATAGCTTTCTCCAGAGGCAAAACCCCATCCGAGATATATTAAAGAAGGGGAAATCTTTAGTCTTTAGGTTGAACTATTTGTATACACAAGCTTTCCTCTTCATCCTTATTCTCATTTGATTGTATAGATGGGCATAAATTAAAAACTAACAAACTCAACCGAAATTAAAAATACATCAAATAAATTACTCAATAATTTTGAAATCAACATAAATTTTAAATTTAATCAACACTAATAGAGAACAAAATCTTAAAAAGTGATTTTAAACTACGCATAAATAGTTGATGTTGTAAATCTTAACATAACAAGTTAAAAAATTATTTGTATTGTTCTGGTTGCCACGGAACTTGGATAATCTTTATTTTAAACATAATTTGAATAGATTAATTCAGAGATTAGGGTTGAGATAAGTAGGAATGAAAATTGAGATGATAAAAGAATGATATAACCCTACCTAAAAAGGATGATAGATATGGCAGCCGCAACCTCTTCGGACTCAGCTGCCGGACCTTTTAACTATTCGTTTATTGTTTAGGTTAGGGTTTGACTTGTACAACGCACTCTTTTTAATACATAAATTGAAAATAAAAGTTATATAACATATATAATTAGTAAAATTGGTCCGGTCACCGTCAGGTTCTTGTCAATACGACTTCCGATTCTCCTGAACTATTAACGGCCCTAGTTGTATTTGCTAAATAAAAGTAGCCATAAAAACCCTACCAGATATAGAACCCATAAAAAAATCCAACCTTCAACAATAATGAACAGGAAGCTTCCTGGAGTAACTCTTTACCTCATATTTCATCTCAATTCAAAAATGTCACTTTTCCTAGGTATTAATGTATCTATTAAAATAATAATAAAATGAGAGTAGTTTGTTTTATGTGTAGGTAACGCTCATCGAATAATTGGAACTCCTTCCGTTAGTCTTGATCCAAAGTAAATAATTTTTTATCTTTTCTATATTATTTTATATTTTTTTAAGCAAATTAATGATACTAAAAATAATTGTTAGTATAAAATCTTATCAAACTATATAGAATAACAATTTTTTTTAGTATCATTGATTTTCTTAAAGAAAATGTAAAATAGTAAAAAAAAAAAATTATTTACTTGTGATCAAGACTAACCGAAGAAGTTCAATTATTCGATGAGCATTAACTACGCATAAAACAAACAAGTGTATTTTATTATTATTCTTATTATTATTTTAATAGATAAATTCATACATAGGAAAAGGAAAAGTAACAGGTCTGGATTGATATGGAATATGAGGTAAAGAGTTACCACATGGAACTTGCTGCTCATAATTGTTGAAGGTTGGATTTCTTACCACCCTTTAGGTAAACACTATCAAAGCAGCACCAAGATCCTCAACCAACCCTACCAGATATAGAACCCATAAAAAATTGCATCAGCAGCATAAATCAAATTGAAACAAAGTGCAAATCAATAATCCAATTGGACTTGAAGGTATAACTATCATCAACCGTACAAAACCAATCAAAAAATGCGAGAAATGGGAACCTTCAATTGTTATGTGCACTCTGCCATTCGATGTCAGAGGAAAGCAACTATTTCTCTCCGCGGAAGAGCTGCCTTCCGGTGATCAAAATCTGGGGCAGATAAAACCAACAGTGAAAACACAGGAAGACGGATATAGATGATGTAAATAGTGCAGGTAAACTTATTCTAGCCTTGAAATCATATCCTAGTCATATAAAAGAAACTGTATTATATTGTATTTGATTTGATTTTCTCAATTGGATTTGCAATTTACAATCAAGCAATTAAAGAGCCCTAGCTAGATAGGTTAGCTCAGGCAAGTTAGCAACAAAATGCAAATCTGAAACATTCTTACAATCTCTAACAATCTTCAATAAAAAATTTCAAACGAAACTTCAATTTATTCGAAATACGATCCACCTTTATATATTAGGAATTCGATCAAGAGACATCAGCTGATCTAATAAAATATGTTTGATTAGAATGAAAAGATGGTTTCGTGATTACCGAGGGAAAATGAAGAAGCAGCAGCAGCGATCGCCATGAGAAGGAGAGAGAGATCAGTGGCGGAGATATGCCATCTGTAAATTTGACTCTGACAGTGAAAGCGACAAAAGGTCGGAGGCAAGCAAGCTCTTGAATTGAATTGAAGCAGCAGTCTTTTTTCTTCAAAGTGGCTTGATGAAGCAAGCAGCAGTTTAAAGTGTTTCTTTAGAGAGAGAGAGAGGAGACAAAGAACCCTAGGTGTCGAGTGACATGGCCAGAGGAGTTTTGGTATTTTCTTGCCTATTTGTCACTTATTTCTGTTCCGGTTATATAACACATATAATTAGTAAAACTGGTCCGGTTACCGTCAGGTTCTTGTCAATCTGACTTCCGGTTCCCTTAAACTATTAACAGCCCTAGTTGTATTTGATAAGTAAAAGTACCCATAAAAACCCTACCAGATATAGAGCCCATGAAAAATCCAACCTTCGACAATAATGAGCAGCAAGCTTCCTCAGGGAGCTTGCTGCTCATTATTGTGGAAGGTTGAATGGGTAAACACTATAAAAAATGGTGCAGCACCAAGATCCTCAACCAACCCTACCAGATATAGAACCCATAAAAATTGCATCAGCAACATAAATCAAATTGAAACAAAGTGCAAATCAATAATCCAATTGGACTTGAAGGTATAACTATCATCAACCAAACAAAACCAATCAAAAAGCACGAGAAATGGGTACCTTAAATTGTTATGTGCACTCTGCCAATCGATGTCGTTGGAGGAAAGCAACTATTTCTCTCCATGGAAGAGCTGTCTTCCTGTGATCAAAATCTGGGGCAGATGAAACCGATGCACAAAACAAAGGAAGACTAATTTAGATCATGTAAATAATGCAGGTAAACTTATTCTAGACTTAAAATCATATCCTACTCATACTTCATTGAAATGTATAATAAGAAAATAAAATTTATATAGTTAGTCGTATAAAAAAACTGTATCCCATGGTATTTGATTTTATTTTCTCAATTCGATATACAATTTACAATCAAGCAACTAAAGAGACCTAGCTAGATAGGTTACTTCAGGCAAGTTAACAGCAAAATGCGAATCCGAAACATTCTTACGAATTCGATAACAGAGACATCATCTGATCTAACATATTATGTTCGATTATAATGAAAAGATGATTTTATGATCGTGATTACCGAGGAAAAGTGAAGAAGCAGCAGCGATCGCAATGAGAAGGAGAGAGAGAATTCAGTGGCGGAGATGGGCCATCTGTAAATTTGACTCTTGACAGCAAAAGCGACAAAAGGTCGGAGGCAAGCAATCTCTTGAGCTGAAGTGAAGCAGCAGCAGTCGTTTTTCTTCGTAGTGGCTTGATGAAGCAGGCGGCAGTTTAGAGGTGTTCCTTCAGAGAGAAAGATATATACATATATATAGAGAGAGAGGAGCAAAAAAGAACCCTAGGTGCTGAGTGACATGGCCAGAGGACCGTCGTTTTGATATTTTCTTGCCTATTTGTCACTTATTTCTGTTTCCGTCACCAAATTTTTTAAATACTTGGACCTATCCCCTAATATTTTAGGTTCTCAAACTTTGAAAATGATAAAAAGAATATAATTCAATCTATATCTATAACATGTCTAAAGTTATATTATAGCAGTTTGTAGTCTATGCCAAAACTTCCCCTAGATACCGAGACCCAATACTTCCATAGCTAGGATATTGTGTCAACGCTCGACATCCAGAATAATGATCCCATTGTCAATCAGATATGCTTTTGGATGAAAATCTTTAAGCAATTATTATATTAAGTTAATGACTATACCATGTATATCAGTCAATATCTAGAAAGATACACTATCTAGCCAGTATTGTAGCAGTTCTCCAACCTGCCGCAATTTGGGGACTAGGAGGACAATGACCATATCATACATAGTGGGCAAACATTCATGTAACCAAAGATTCAAGAAAAAACATTGATACGATGTGAGTTTTATAATAAGATTATAAAGAGACTTCAAAATATCATTATAATACATGCTGTAAGGGTATTTGAAGGCAAGTGTAACCACTGACCAATGCTGTAAGTATCCAGTATCGAATGAGACTAATGCAATGTATAACTCATAATTTGATTATCTCTCTATGCAACACCCATTTTGTAGGATCTCATAATACTATTGCCCTCGAGTAGATAATATAGAAAAATATGAGCACAATACAATCGCTAGATAAATTAATAAATGAGAAAGGAAGTCATATGTGCAAACCTTGGATGTCGACTATTCAAAAGGAACATACCCATATAGGTCTACACGAACATCTACAATCTATTACACATTAGGCTAAAATAATATATTCACTTGAGAGAGTAAAATCAAGTCCATTGGGAAATCCCACACTCAAGTTAGCATCAAATTCACTCGGAAGAGGAAATAGGATTGCTTTTACGTAACAAAATTTAACAGAATGCGCATAGATCTGAGTAAATATTTATATAGTTAAAAGCAAAACAAGCTTGATACCAAGAAATTTGATATCTTAAGAGAGCAAGCAATTCGAGTATACAGAGTAACCATACAACAATAGTGTCTCTTTTATGTGGAAAACAACTGTTATCTGAAATGAGAAAATCATGCACAATGAAACAAAATGCAAACTTTTAAAAAGGCTGAATAAAGATGTACCTTGTCACCGAAAAATGAACCTCCAATGGGTCTCGGCGGAGCCTCAGTTAGCAAACTCAAGCTTCAATCCAGCTACAAGATGCAATTAAGTTAGCATTATTAGTAGGAGATCTAATCCCTATGCGGCTATGCCTTACCTTTTTGACAAACTCCGACGATCTATAGAAATATAACCCTCTTTTCGTCTTAAAAGTTGCAAAGAATATTCGTTTCTAATTACCTAGATACTTCCAAACAATGAAACTATTTCCACAACTACCTTCATTTCTCTCCGCGCAAATCTTTTATAAGATCCAGAGTAACGCAAAGGCCTTCTCAATCCATGACTTGAAAAATTGTCTTTGAAGAAAATAAGACAAAATAGTTTTGATTTGATTATATTAGACTGCAAGCATGGAGAATGTGGGCGACTCCTGATACGAGACCAATATAGGACTCATAAATTTAGTACGGATCATACAGAATAACGAGAGACGGATAAAAAGAAGTCGTGCTATATCAGTTCTCACCTGTCTAAAACTTGACATTTAAATTAACCATGATAGCGCAGACATTAAATAACAGTTGTACATTTTCTTTAGTGTACTTCAGCTTTTGAATTCAGTACGTCAGCGGCATTACCATTCGTGATCAGTGATAGTAACATTTGAACCATATTGAAGGCAAGCTTATTCTGGATGCCAAGTCAGCAAAAGTCCAACAAAATAGAAATAGCATCGACTGAAGACTTATCATAGGAACCGTGTTTTCACGCAAAAGACTAATCTTCGAAAGACATTAAAGAATCGGTAAAGTTTCTATATTTGTAATGGACTGCAGCCTTATATAGTCAGGCAGGTCCTCACTGGCTCTATTTAACATTTTAATTTCGAGAATTTGGTTCATCATTTCTGATTGAAAAAATGAATTACAGTAGAACAAACCCATAATTCAAACTAAGGACACTATCTTAACCTGAATCAAGGAATCAGATTTGCAACATAAGATGGAAAGTTTGAACAGACTATACAGTAGATGCAACTGGATCACAGAAACTGGTAATGATGAACTAAAAGTAATAACAGAAGTTCATACACTGGCTGCTAAAATCAAACACAACAATTCACCTTTTATTTGATTTCTGCTACTCTGAATCATAACATCCCTAAAACTTGGTAAGTGGAGCCTGATGATTGTGGTGCAGAAGTCTCATTGTTCCCTACCAAACCCAAAGACAAGGATTTGGAAGAAGCTTCAAACTGTTTTCAGGATTACCCCTCAACACTGATATGAATCGTTTTGAAGGGTTTGAACTGTTTTCAAAATAAGATCCTATTGACGAAATCAACCTCCGAAAAGCAGGAGCTTCTGTCGATGAACTTCAAAACGTTCTCTACTTAGACCCAAATGAATTAAGGAAATAAATTGTAAGAAAGAACGAACAATATGCGTAGAGCAAAAACGCCTCTTATTCTCTCACTCCCGCTCTAACTACCAGAGTTCTACTTTCTGATTTTGAAAGAAAATTGAAATAGCAACTGAAACCAAAATGCTTAAAATATTTGAAGGGGCAAGGTTATATCCGTAGTTGTATCTCTTGTCTTTATATTTTATTTTTAATTTGGGTTAGGCTAGAAAAAAGACATATTTTGATAGATCTCTCACTCTATTCTTTTTTTTTCAAACTCAAAGTTGAAATTATGATTTCATCTCATGCAAGGTCTAAATGAGAGAACAACATCTATGGTCATGAAAATCTCGAAGATTGTTTGGTATGAGGGGACGCATCACGCGTTTCGATGACAATTGCATTGACCGGTTACTAAAGGAGTTTAAATTGGCTACCAATCGTCCGATCAAGGTTAAACTTGTTTATCGAGATGATGTATCAGACTATGAAGAGGTTTTCGAAAGCAACTTATTCCGGATTGTCTGTCCTCATCGAAGAGGTCAAAGTATGTGCATCAAGATCTTGGAAGAAGCTTGCATGCTCATAGAGGCAAGAAAGGGACGAAGACAAGATCATTCTTTTGGAACTGCACTTTTAAGATTGAGGCATTTGAGCTCTTCCGAACGATGCAAAAAAACCGAATCCAGTAAGCCTAAGGCTTACACAGTTGTGTCTCTTCTTCCATTTTGTAAAGAAGAAACGTACGGTGATATAGGCTGATCAATCCACGGACTTGCAGTTAAGTAAGGTTTTGACGTAAATCCAACCGTAAACACTGCACTCACAGACATGTATATGAACTGTGGTGATGAATATACGGCTACCTGTCTATTTGAGTGTTGTTCCGAAAGAGATCTCGTCGCTTCGAGTTCTTTGATTGCTAGTTATGTTAAACATAACGAACCAATCAAAGTTGTAAGGCTTTTTAATCATATGAATATCAGTTAGTTGATGTTCCTTATTCTTATTGGGCTTGTGGTCAGGCCCATTTCGGAACCGAGCCTTTAACTTAGATCTTAGGTCCATAATCAGATGAAGTAGGGTAGGGCACCGCCAGAGACAAAACGGGAGAGAGAAAGAGAAAAGGAAAGTAAAGAGGAAGAAAGAACGAAATGGGCTTCTTTTAGGGTTTTCGGCAGAACTTATAAATAGAACAGACCAAAGAGAGGCAAAAACAGATTTGGCTACCTTTTCGGGTTTTTAACTTGCATAATACAAATACAAAATGAGAGAAAAAGAGGAGAAAAGGCAATTGGCTTCCCTAGGGTTTTCTTTCGGTAGAACAGAGAACAAAAGAGGAAAAAACGATTTTTACTATTATTGTGAGGGGCGTATCTCTAGGGTTTCGCGTATCTGGACAATTGGTGTCTTTTTTCTCCTGGCGGCGTGAATTAGACAAAAGAGAAGGGTTAGCATCGCCGTTTTGGGTTTTCTTACGGCGGAATATAACAAAGAAGCAAAAGAGTAATTGGCTGCTTTTGTTTTTTTTCGATCCTTGAGAACATAGAACAGAAAGTAAAGGAAGAGAGAATGCAATTAGCTGCTTTTGATTTCAATCAGCAGTAGCAACCAGACGGAGATCAAAACGCAGGGACGGATACGGTGATTTTCCGACCGATAGTTTACAGATTGTTTCTGTTGTGCAATATTTTGTGGCTCCTGTTCGGTTTGACTTTTTCTAAACGCTTATTCATCTATTTACATTCGTCTTAGAGCTATGTTAAATTTGCGCCCATGATGATGATTCGTTTGATTACTAATCGTTGTCATGGAACTCTAACGGATTTGCTTGAATAATACTTATGGTTTGATTGCTTGATTGATTTGTGAGATCCGTTTATCGGTTACCTAGTATAGTTGTGCTTATCATTAAATGCGTCGCGAACATCTAGTTTGTTAATCTGTAATGAATGCGAAAGTGGATTTAAGGGTTT
Organism: Limnanthes douglasii subsp. nivea; assembly: GCA_036936605.1. Lineage (NCBI taxonomy): Eukaryota > Viridiplantae > Streptophyta > Magnoliopsida > Brassicales > Limnanthaceae > Limnanthes > Limnanthes douglasii. Next base: position 299,653,816 of record JAUPFV010000002.1, on the reverse strand, counting down.
AGAACTTGTCATGCTAGCATAGGTTCTTGAATGATTCATAATGTGATTGTTCATGATTCGTAATATGTCACTAACCATATCATATTACCCTATGTAATCGAAATAGATAACTTGTGCTTAAAACCAATTGTACCTCAATTCGTATAGACATATAGGATTGTCATGCAAGCGGTGTCTGCTTAACTTCTATCTTTTTGTGGTTGTTTAAGTGGTTTGGTTTACGTGTACCGAGAGGTAGCGTATACTGATTTCGTGTTATCTGATTAGTAATCGTTGTTATCATACATATTGATTAAGTATATTAATACTCTGAGCAAAATAAACAATGAAGTTAGGGTTCCATGTTTTCTCTCGCATAAGTAAACTCGTTAGATAATCTCGTTAGTTAATTTTCTTAGTTATATTCATTCACCCATACTTTATTACTCGTTCAAGCATTAGTCTAATAATCATACATTGTTGCATAAGTGAATTCTTGTCATATACACCTAGTCTTTGTGGGAACGAACTTACTTACTTATTACTTGCTACTATTTGACCACGTATACTTGCGTGAGAAAAGGGATAACAGAGGCACATAAATTCTCCATATCCTTGTTATCAAATTGTGGCCCGTTATCCGTGGTAATCTTCTGAGGAATCCTAAATCTGCAACATATATTAGATAAAATAAACTTTATGACAGCTTTTAAAGTGGTTCCTGCCAGAGGAGCTGCCTCTATCCACTTTGAGAAGTAATCAATAGCTACAATAATATTCCTGCACCCTCCGGACGCCATAGATAAAGGTCCAACTAAGTCCAATCCCCAACGAGAAAAAGGTATTGGCTCAGAAATAGACTCTATAGGCACTGCTGGCACATGAAGTTTGTTGTCATACCTTTGACATGGATCACACTTTTTTACCATTTCTTTAGCATCTGCCATTATGGATGGCCAGTAGTATCCAACTAATAATACCCTCAGAGTTAGTGCCCTATAGCCACAATATGCTGATCCTTACCAACCGTGCAGTTATGATAAAACGATTTGGGATTCTTCAACCCCCAAACAACGCAGGAGAGGTCTGCTGAAGGATTTTTTTTTATAAAGAACCTCTCTTGTGATAAAAAAAAAAACCACGAGCCTTGTGTTTAATTTTCCTTGCCATAGCTTTCTCCAGAGGCAAAACCCCATCCGAGATATATTAAAGAAGGGGAAATCTTTAGTCTTTAGGTTGAACTATTTGTATACACAAGCTTTCCTCTTCATCCTTATTCTCATTTGATTGTATAGATGGGCATAAATTAAAAACTAACAAACTCAACCGAAATTAAAAATACGTCAAATAAATTAATCAATAATTTTGAAATCAGCATAAATTTTAAATTTAATCAACACTAATAGAGAACAAAATCTTAAAAAGTGATTTTAAACTACGCATAAATAGTTGATGTTGTAAATCTTAACATAAAAAGTTAAAAAATTATTTGTAATGTTCTGGTTGCCACGAGACTTGGATAATCTTTATTTTAAACATAATTCGAATAGATTAATTCAGAGATTAGGGTTGAGATGAGTAGGAATGAAAATTGAGATGATAAAAGAATGATAACCCTACCTAAAAAGGACGATAGATATGGCAGCCGCAACCTCTTCGGACTCAGCTGCCGGACCTTTTAACTATTCGTTTATTGTTTAGGTTAAGGTTTGACTTGTACAACGCACTCTTTTTAATACATAAATTGAAAATAAAAGTTATATAACATATATAATTAGTTATATAACATATATAATTAGTAAAATTGGTCCGGTCACCGTCAGGTTCTTGTCAATCCGACTTCCGATTCTCCTGAACTATTAACGGCCCTAGTTGTATTTGATAAATAAAAGTACCCATAAAAACCCTACCAGATAGAGAACCCATAAAAAATCCAACCTTCAACAATAATGAACAGGAAACTCCCTGGAGTAACTCTTTACCTCATATTTCATCTCAATTCAAAAATGTTACTGTTCCTAGGTATTAATGTATCTATTAAAATAATAATAAAATGAGAGTAGTTTGTTTTATGCGTAGGTAACGCTCATCGAATAATTGGAACTCCTTCCGTTAGTCTTGATCCAAAGTAAATAATTTTTTATCTTTTCTATACTATTTTATATTTTTTTAAGCAAATTAATGATACTAAAAATAATTGTTAGTATAAAATCTTATCAAACTATATAGAATAACAATTTTTTTTAGTATCATTGATTTTCTTAAAAAAAATATAAAATAGTAAAAAAAAAAAAATTATTTACTTGTGATCAAGACTAACCGAAGAAGTTCAATTATTCGATGAGCATTAACTACGCATAAAACAAACAAGTGTATTTTATTATTATTCTTATTACTATTTTAATAGATAAATTCATACATAGGAAAAGGAAAAGTAACAGGTCTGGATTGATATGGAATATGAGGTAAAGAGTTACCACATGGAACTTGCTGCTCATGATTGTTAAAGGTTGGATTTCTTACCACCATTTAGGTAAACACTATCAAAGCAGCACCAAGATCCTCAACCAACCCTACCAGATATAGAACCCATAAAAATGGGTCAGCAGCATAAATCAAATTGAAACAAAGTGCAAATCAATAATCCAATTGGACTTGAAGGTATAACTATCATCAACCGTACAAAACCAATCAAAAAATTCGAGAAATGGGAACCTTCAATTGTTATGTGCACTCTGCCATTCGATGTCAGAGGAAAGCAACTATTTCTCTCCGTGGAAGAGCTGCCTTCCGGTGATCAAAATCTGGGGCAGATAAAACCAACAGTGAAAACACAGGAAGACGGATATAGATGATGTAAATAGTGCAGGTAAACTTATTCTAGCCTTGAAATCATATCCTAGTCATATAAAAGAAACTGTATCATATTGTATTTGATTTGATTTTCTCAATTGGATTTGCAATTTACAATCAAGCAATTAAAGAGCCCTAGCTAGATAGGTTAGCTCAGGCAAGTTAGCAACAAAATGCAAATCTGAAACATTCTTACAATCTCTAACAATCTTCAATAAAAAATTTCAAACGAAACTTCAATTTATTCGAAATACGATCCACCTTTATATATTAGGAATTCGATCAAGAGACATCAGCTGATCTAATAAAATATGTTTGATTAGAATGAAAAGATGGTTTCGTGATTACCGAGGGAAAATGAAGAAGCAGCAGCAGCGATCGCCATGAGAAGGAGAGAGAGATCAGTGGCGGAGATATGCCATCTGTAAATTTGACTCTGACAGTGAAAGCGACAAAAGGTCGGAGGCAAGCAAGCTCTTGAATTGAATTGAAGCAGCAGTCTTTTTTCTTCAAAGTGGCTTGATGAAGCAAGCAGCAGTTTAAAGTGTTTCTTTAGAGAGAGAGAGAGGAGACAAAGAACCCTAGGTGTCGAGTGACATGGCCAGAGGAGTTTTGGTATTTTCTTGCCTATTTGTCACTTATTTCTGTTCCGGTTATATAACACATATAATTAGTAAAACTGGTCCGGTTACCGTCAGGTTCTTGTCAATCTGACTTCCGGTTCCCTTAAACTATTAACAGCCCTAGTTGTATTTATAAGTAAAAGTACCCATAAAAACCCTACCAGATATAGAGCCCATGAAAAATCCAACCTTCGACAATAATGAGCAGCAAGCTTCCTCAGGGAGCTTGCTGCTCATTATTGTGGAAGGTTGAATGGGTAAACACTATAAAAAATGGTGCAGCACCAAGATCCTCAACCAACCCTACCAGATATAGAACCCATAAAAATTGCATCAGCAACATAAATCAAATTGAAACAAAGTGCAAATCAATAATCCAATTGGACTTGAAGGTATAACTATCATCAACCAAACAAAACCAATCAAAAAGCACGAGAAATGGGTACCTTAAATTGTTATGTGCACTCTGCCAATCGATGTCGTTGGAGGAAAGCAACTATTTCTCTCCATGGAAGAGCTGTCTTCCTGTGATCAAAATCTGGGGCAGATGAAACCGATGCACAAAACAAAGGAAGACTAATTTAGATCATGTAAATAATGCAGGTAAACTTATTCTAGACTTAAAATCATATCCTACTCATACTTCATTGAAATGTATAATAAGAAAATAAAATTTATATAGTTAGTCGTATAAAAAAACTGTATCCCATGGTATTTGATTTTATTTTCTCAATTCGATATACAATTTACAATCAAGCAACTAAAGAGACCTAGCTAGATAGGTTACTTCAGGCAAGTTAACAGCAAAATGCGAATCCGAAACATTCTTACGAATTCGATAACAGAGACATCATCTGATCTAACATATTATGTTCGATTATAATGAAAAGATGATTTTATGATCGTGATTACCGAGGAAAAGTGAAGAAGCAGCAGCGATCGCAATGAGAAGGAGAGAGAGAATTCAGTGGCGGAGATGGGCCATCTGTAAATTTGACTCTTGACAGCAAAAGCGACAAAAGGTCGGAGGCAAGCAATCTCTTGAGCTGAAGTGAAGCAGCAGCAGTCGTTTTTCTTCGTAGTGGCTTGATGAAGCAGGCGGCAGTTTAGAGGTGTTCCTTCAGAGAGAAAGATATATACATATATATAGAGAGAGAGGAGCAAAAAAGAACCCTAGGTGCTGAGTGACATGGCCAGAGGACCGTCGTTTTGATATTTTCTTGCCTATTTGTCACTTATTTCTGTTTCCGTCACCAAATTTTTTAAATACTTGGACCTATCCCCTAATATTTTAGGTTCTCAAACTTTGAAAATGATAAAAAGAATATAATTCAATCTATATCTATAACATGTCTAAAGTTATATTATAGCAGTTTGTAGTCTATGCCAAAACTTCCCCTAGATACCGAGACCCAATACTTCCATAGCTAGGATATTGTGTCAACGCTCGACATCCAGAATAATGATCCCATTGTCAATCAGATATGCTTTTGGATGAAAATCTTTAAGCAATTATTATATTAAGTTAATGACTATACCATGTATATCAGTCAATATCTAGAAAGATACACTATCTAGCCAGTATTGTAGCAGTTCTCCAACCTGCCGCAATTTGGGGACTAGGAGGACAATGACCATATCATACATAGTGGGCAAACATTCATGTAACCAAAGATTCAAGAAAAAACATTGATACGATGTGAGTTTTATAATAAGATTATAAAGAGACTTCAAAATATCATTATAATACATGCTGTAAGGGTATTTGAAGGCAAGTGTAACCACTGACCAATGCTGTAAGTATCCAGTATCGAATGAGACTAATGCAATGTATAACTCATAATTTGATTATCTCTCTATGCAACACCCATTTTGTAGGATCTCATAATACTATTGCCCTCGAGTAGATAATATAGAAAAATATGAGCACAATACAATCGCTAGATAAATTAATAAATGAGAAAGGAAGTCATATGTGCAAACCTTGGATGTCGACTATTCAAAAGGAACATACCCATATAGGTCTACACGAACATCTACAATCTATTACACATTAGGCTAAAATAATATATTCACTTGAGAGAGTAAAATCAAGTCCATTGGGAAATCCCACACTCAAGTTAGCATCAAATTCACTCGGAAGAGGAAATAGGATTGCTTTTACGTAACAAAATTTAACAGAATGCGCATAGATCTGAGTAAATATTTATATAGTTAAAAGCAAAACAAGCTTGATACCAAGAAATTTGATATCTTAAGAGAGCAAGCAATTCGAGTATACAGAGTAACCATACAACAATAGTGTCTCTTTTATGTGGAAAACAACTGTTATCTGAAATGAGAAAATCATGCACAATGAAACAAAATGCAAACTTTTAAAAAGGCTGAATAAAGATGTACCTTGTCACCGAAAAATGAACCTCCAATGGGTCTCGGCGGAGCCTCAGTTAGCAAACTCAAGCTTCAATCCAGCTACAAGATGCAATTAAGTTAGCATTATTAGTAGGAGATCTAATCCCTATGCGGCTATGCCTTACCTTTTTGACAAACTCCGACGATCTATAGAAATATAACCCTCTTTTCGTCTTAAAAGTTGCAAAGAATATTCGTTTCTAATTACCTAGATACTTCCAAACAATGAAACTATTTCCACAACTACCTTCATTTCTCTCCGCGCAAATCTTTTATAAGATCCAGAGTAACGCAAAGGCCTTCTCAATCCATGACTTGAAAAATTGTCTTTGAAGAAAATAAGACAAAATAGTTTTGATTTGATTATATTAGACTGCAAGCATGGAGAATGTGGGCGACTCCTGATACGAGACCAATATAGGACTCATAAATTTAGTACGGATCATACAGAATAACGAGAGACGGATAAAAAGAAGTCGTGCTATATCAGTTCTCACCTGTCTAAAACTTGACATTTAAATTAACCATGATAGCGCAGACATTAAATAACAGTTGTACATTTTCTTTAGTGTACTTCAGCTTTTGAATTCAGTACGTCAGCGGCATTACCATTCGTGATCAGTGATAGTAACATTTGAACCATATTGAAGGCAAGCTTATTCTGGATGCCAAGTCAGCAAAAGTCCAACAAAATAGAAATAGCATCGACTGAAGACTTATCATAGGAACCGTGTTTTCACGCAAAAGACTAATCTTCGAAAGACATTAAAGAATCGGTAAAGTTTCTATATTTGTAATGGACTGCAGCCTTATATAGTCAGGCAGGTCCTCACTGGCTCTATTTAACATTTTAATTTCGAGAATTTGGTTCATCATTTCTGATTGAAAAAATGAATTACAGTAGAACAAACCCATAATTCAAACTAAGGACACTATCTTAACCTGAATCAAGGAATCAGATTTGCAACATAAGATGGAAAGTTTGAACAGACTATACAGTAGATGCAACTGGATCACAGAAACTGGTAATGATGAACTAAAAGTAATAACAGAAGTTCATACACTGGCTGCTAAAATCAAACACAACAATTCACCTTTTATTTGATTTCTGCTACTCTGAATCATAACATCCCTAAAACTTGGTAAGTGGAGCCTGATGATTGTGGTGCAGAAGTCTCATTGTTCCCTACCAAACCCAAAGACAAGGATTTGGAAGAAGCTTCAAACTGTTTTCAGGATTACCCCTCAACACTGATATGAATCGTTTTGAAGGGTTTGAACTGTTTTCAAAATAAGATCCTATTGACGAAATCAACCTCCGAAAAGCAGGAGCTTCTGTCGATGAACTTCAAAACGTTCTCTACTTAGACCCAAATGAATTAAGGAAATCACGAAATCGATTGTAAGCAAGAACGAACAATATGCGTAGAGCAAAAACGCCTCTTATTCTCTCACTCCCGCTCTAACTACCAGAGTTCTACTTTCTGATTTTGAAAGAAAATTGAAATAGCAACTGAAACCAAAATGCTTAAAATATTTGAAGGGGCAAGGTTATATCCGTAGTTGTATCTCTTGTCTTTATATTTTATTTTTAATTTGGGTTAGGCTAGAAAAAAGACATATTTTGATAGATCTCTCACTCTATTCTTTTTTTTTCAAACTCAAAGTTGAAATTATGATTTCATCTCATGCAAGGTCTAAATGAGAGAACAACATCTATGGTCATGAAAATCTCGAAGATTGTTTGGTATGAGGGGACGCATCACGCGTTTCGATGACAATTGCATTGACCGGTTACTAAAGGAGTTTAAATTGGCTACCAATCGTCCGATCAAGGTTAAACTTGTTTATCGAGATGATGTATCAGACTATGAAGAGGTTTTCGAAAGCAACTTATTCCGGATTGTCTGTCCTCATCGAAGAGGTCAAAGTATGTGCATCAAGATCTTGGAAGAAGCTTGCATGCTCATAGAGGCAAGAAAGGGACGAAGACAAGATCATTCTTTTGGAACTGCACTTTTAAGATTGAGGCATTTGAGCTCTTCCGAACGATGCAAAAAAACCGAATCCAGTAAGCCTAAGGCTTACACAGTTGTGTCTCTTCTTCCATTTTGTAAAGAAGAAACGTACGGTGATATAGGCTGATCAATCCACGGACTTGCAGTTAAGTAAGGTTTTGACGTAAATCCAACCGTAAACACTGCACTCACAGACATGTATATGAACTGTGGTGATGAATATACGGCTACCTGTCTATTTGAGTGTTGTTCCGAAAGAGATCTCGTCGCTTCGAGTTCTTTGATTGCTAGTTATGTTAAACATAACGAACCAATCAAAGTTGTAAGGCTTTTTAATCATATGAATATCAGTTAGTTGATGTTCCTTATTCTTATTGGGCTTGTGGTCAGGCCCATTTCGGAACCGAGCTTTTAACTTAGATCTTAGGTCCATAATCAGATGAAGTAGGGTAGGGCACCGCCAGAGACAAAACGGGAGAGAGAAAGAGAAAAGGAAAGTAAAGAGGAAGAAAGAACGAAATGGGCTTCTTTTAGGATTTTCGGCAGAACTTATAAATAGAACAGACCAAAGAGAGGCAAAAACAGATTTGGCTACCTTTTCGGGTTTTTAACTTGCATAATACAAATACAAAATGAGAGAAAAAGAGGAGAAAATGCAATTGGCTTCCCTAGGGTTTTCTTTCGGTAGAACAGAGAACAAAAGAGGAAAAAACGATTTTTACTATTATTGTGAGGGGCGTATCTCTAGGGTTTCGCGTATCTGGACAATTGGTGTCTTTTTTCTCCTGGCGGCGTGAATTAGACAAAAGAGAAGGGTTAGCATCGCCGTTTTGGGTTTTCTTACGGCGGAATATAACAAAGAAGCAAAAGCGCAATTGGCTGCTTTTGTTTTTTTCGATCCTGGAGAACATAGAACAGAAAGTAAAGGAAGAGAGAATGCAATTAGCTGCTTTTGATTTCAATCAGCAGTAGCAACCAGACGGAGATCAAAACGCAGGGACGGATACGGTGATTTTCCGACCGATAGTTTACAGATTGTTTCTGTTGTGCAATATTTTGTGGTTATATCCGTCCTTGCATCTCTTATTTTTATATTTTATTTTTAATTTGGGGCAAGGCTAGAAAAAAAAGATATTTATAAAAAAAGATGTTTTATTTATAGATATTTAACTTGGTAACCGTTTCCGTCGCATGAAACGAAGACAGAAGAATGTCTCATGCGACCGCACTAGAGGCATGTCTCGTGCGACGGCACTGAAGACATGTCTCGTGCGACAGCAGTGTTATATAAACTCATAGTTTTCAATTTTATATTTTGTAGGAGGAACTTGCCCAGCCTCCATTTATGGATGCCGACTACTGTAAAATATTCAACACATATATATTATTTACTAAAGACGAATTGGATGCTTTCGTGGACATTGAATCGAAGAAGATCAAGTTTGTCACACTTAGAAAGCTCTACGATAGCGGGAAATGGGGAAGGAATCCTATGTTAGAGTACGTTTGTGAGCGATACGGTGTATTTGTATCAAAGGTGAAACCGGAAACTTTGAGAAAGCGGAAGACATCGACGAAGAAATGTAATTGTCCGTTTGCGCTAAAAGGTCATCTGATCGACGTACTAGCCATGAAATGGCGTTTGGAGGTGATAAACGGTACTCACAATCATGAACCCTACGTTTGCCTAGACGGTCATTCCCGCGCTTGTAGGCTAAAACTGGATGAAGAAGAACTAGTTCGTAGTTTGTCTCACCTCGGTTCACGCCCTGGGGAGATATATAGTGGTTTGAAGTACCAATATCCCGAGAACATTTCGAACATGCGTGCAATCTACAGTTGCCGCAAAAAACATCGAGATGTTGAGCACGGGGGACAAACACAAATGCAATATTTGTTGACGAAGTTGAAGGAGAATGGATACTCGACGTGGGAGCGTTTGAAAGATGATTCAAAGGTGATCACTGACTTTTTCTTTGCACATCCTACTAGCGTAGACTTATTACGTACATTCCCGAACGTGCGATTCATGGATTGTACGTACAAGACGACTAGGTATAAGATGCCGTTATTAGAGATTATTGGTTTAACGTCGACTTCTATTACATTTACCGTTGCGTACGTATTTATGAGCGGACAGAAGATTGGAAACTACGTATGGGCTTTGGAAACTCTTCGTGGTTTGATGATAGATAGCGTGTGCGCATTTCCATCCGTTATTGTTACCGACCGAGAGTTAGATCTCATGCGAGCGATCGATAATATTTTTTTTGGCACGTACCACTTGTTATGCACGTGACACATTAGTAAGAACATTCTTGGGGAGGTCCGGAATATATTGCACGATGACGTGGTAGCGAAATAATTTGTTGACTTTTATGGCTACGTTGCGAGGGCAAAAACGGTTGAGAGTTACCAAAAGAATCTGGATACACTGAATGAGATGTTTGCATCTAAACCGGAGTGTTTTGCGTACGTTATGGACTCGTGGATAACGAAATATGGTGACAAGTTCCTTGCGTACCGAACGAACACGATTAAGCATTATGGTCAAACAACTACAAATAGGTTAGTCCGTTTATCCTATTTTTCGTTTAGTTATTTTATCTAATTTCAAATAAGTTCATAATTCATTACTTGTACTATGTAGGGCGGAGGGTGCTCACTCGTCCCTAAAAAAATATCTTGGGACGAATCAATGCAACTTTGAGCTTTTTTAGATAAGGTTCATAACTTATTAACGAAGCAACATGCGGGTATCATCGAATCATTCGAGCAAAGTAAGTTTAGAACAATTCCCGGTTTTGATGGTGTTTTGACCCAAAATATTAAAGGTCATGTGTCACATGCGGGGCTAAAGATATTGATGGTTTCTATTTTACGTGCTCGAAATATAGGAGTAGATCGGGTAGCATGTGGAGGTTGTTTTCTTAGGAAAACATATGGTCTACCTTGTGCATGTGAAATTACGTTTATAACGAGAGATGGTAGGTGCATCCCGTTAGAAGATGTGGATATCTTTTGGAAAAAAATTAGATATTGTGCATAAAGATCCTAGCTCTCGTGAAGAGGAATTGCAAACAAACTTTCCTTAATTGACAACTCCATTCATAGTTTTCGACCCGACCAACAAGACCACATTATCAATAGAGTAATGCAAATATTGAGGCCCGAGACAAGTCATATTCAAGATCCTAAAGAAGCGGTTAGAGCTAAGGGTATACCAAAGGGAGGCGTTGATAAATCGACTAAACGGAACCCTAGTTCGTGGGAATATCCCATTGAACAAACCGCTAGTGCTAGTACTCCGGCTAACTCGGTAGGTAGTACACCCGTAAACATGTTAGGGAGCACGATTGCATCCAACGTGGTTCCCATCGTACCACCCAAAGCTCCATTAGCAAAAACGAAAGTTGGAAGGCCTAAGAAAATTGTTAAGGATGGGAAGTTAACATTATATCCGGATTGCATCCTGGCCTTTCTACACACTTACATTTTAAAGTTAGTTGACGTTCTTCCGGATGGACAATGCGGATATCGTTCCGTAGCGCATTTAATATACAACAACGAAGATAGATGGGAGGCTGTTAGACGCGAGTTGTTGAAGGAGTTGTTGGACAACCGTGCATGTTGGTTGGATGTATATGGTTCGCCGAAGGTATTTGACGATTTGGTACATAGGTTAGATTACTTCAAGCCCAACCCTAGTAGCCACTATTGGATGACATTTCCGGACATTGGACTAGTCATCGCGACAAGGTATCAATGCATGGTATACCATGTATCGCAAGCAGCCTCGTTAACGTATCTACCAATCCGTGGGAAGCCACCCGTCAACAATTCAACTATCATAGAAGTTGGGATAACTTTCGTACATGGATGTCACTTTGTTAATGTAAGTATATTTCGTTTCCAATCCAAATTTCTTACGATATCATTACTAATGCATTCATTTATTCTTTTTTCTTGTAGATTACTAATCCACCCGATGGACCGTTGCCTCTATTATACCCTTGTTGGGCCGCTTATGCAACCGAAGAAGCGAATCAATGGGCGCATCCCTACTACCGGCGGTTCAAAAAATTTACACAAATAATGTCTGCAAGAAAAATCAACTTGAACGAAAAACCACATGTAACAGATTTGACTAGAGACGATGTTTGAAATGCTTTTGTACAACACTTTAAGTTATTTTGCCTAACGTTTAATGTAATATAGTTGATGTAATTTTGATGTAATATATTAGGAAAATCCCTACTATTATTTGATGTATTATAGTTGATGTGATTATTTAAAATATTAGTTTTTAGTTCAAATAGAACACCGGTCGCACGCGACGGACTTTGGGGCCCGTCTCATGCGACAAAAGACTAAAATTTTGGCCCTGATTTTCAGACAGAGAGCATATATTGCACACCCGAAATGCGACTGGATTTGGTGCTAGTCGCATGCGACGCAAGGCCAAAATTTTGGCTTTGTTTTTCAGATAGAGGGCTTTTATCGCACGACCAAAATGTGACTGCCTTTGGCCCTTGTCGCATGCGACCCAAGGCCAAAATTTTGGCCCTGTTTTTCAGACAGAGGGATTTTATCGCATGCCCAAAATGCGACTGCCTTTGGCCCATATCGCATGCGACCCAAGGCCAAAATTTTGGCTCTGTTTTTCAGAGAGAGGGATTATATCGCACGACCAAAATGCGACCTACTTTGGCACCCGTCTTATGCGACGTAAACCCTAATATATTATGGCCTAAAGAACGCGGTTTATACATTTGTTGTAGTAAAATACCATTAAAATGGGAAAACAACAAGTACACTTGAAGGAAATACATAAAGACGAAAACAACAAGTTAACACCTTAACTTAAACAAACATAAGAAAATAATTAAACAACGAGATACCAACAACCAAAATGCTCAATCATCGAAGTCATATCCCAAGTTGTCGTCAGAATCAACCCCCTCATCCCTTTCCGTAATCCTATCTTGAAGATACGCTACCATATCCCTAGTGATGTAGTCTACCACCGTCATATTCCAGACGACGACCGCTTTTTGCTTAATTTTATATGGCAGATCGTACCGGTATGGGTGAGTGGTATGTTTGTGTCTCCTTGGTTTCCATCTCTGTGGACACCGACAACTCTCCGTGCATCTTTGCAGATTGTACCGGTATAGGTGAGTGGTTGGCATCATCATCCCTCTCTTCTGGCAGTACTTCATCAGCATGGTACTGATCAGCATCAGACACGGATGCTTGCAATATAGTGGATGCTGCTCTATCTGGAGATACTAGTACCTTCTCAACTATTGGGCTTCCAATCTGGCAAATTGGCTGAGAGATAGCATTGTGAAGTTGTTGTGCTTCAAGATCCGCTATCTTCCGTTTCAATTATTCCAGCTGAAAAAATGATAGCAGACGTTTTATAAATATGTTCAGTGCTGATTATAGCGATTATTTGAGGCTTAAGTCATACTTACTTCTCTGGCCTGTTTTTATATCTTCCTCTCGTACTTGTTCTTGTCGGCATATATCTTCAAACGCTTTGATTCAGCAACAATTGCAGAAATCTCGGGATTAGGTCCTCTGCGTTTAAATAAATAATCACCGATTGTTTCACTCATACTGGTTGTGGCATCGTCGACGAGCTCCTGCATGGATTTGTCTTTCGGTGGTGGTAGAATCTTTTGCTTGGGGAGTCTTGGTGGTGGAATCATTGGCTCGGGGAGTGTTGGTTGTTCGATTCTGAGAGACATCACCTTATTTGTTTCTTTCTGTGATGCTTGTCTCATTTGTCTTGGTTTTGATGCTGTGCTTTTCTTCCTCTTCCTTAATTTTTATTCTGGTGAATACGTTCCTCATCTGCATCTCCACTGTCTGGTCGTTCTCCAAAAGCTTTGCTTTCAGCATCGGTAAGAAGTAGTGGACCTTCCAAAACCTACCAACAGAGGCACATGTAAGTAAATAGATGCAAGCGGCTTGTTTTAGACACCAGCGGTTAGTAATTTTTGAACCACCAGAGGTGAGTCAGCGGTTTATAATTTGTTTAATTGATGGGGATGACACCGACAGTTGAAGATTCTCTAACCACTAGGGGTGTTTTCATCCGTCGATTGAAAGTTCCTCAGCCGGCAGGTTAATATTATAGCTATTTCTAACAATTTATATGAAATTTTCTCGCTTTCAACCGCTGGTTAAACAATTGTCAACCGCCGATTGGAAACTCCCCCGACGGCTGAGAATTGTTCAACCGCCGGTTAAGGGATTTTTAAAAACGTCATCATCAAACTGATGATACGAGGTGTGATGTTATACCAATCGTATTTCTTCACGTAAATTTTTTCCTGGGGGGATGATGTCCGAATACTCCATCCCAAACGTCGTGAGTACCTATCAATCACGTACAAATGTTCCCTCCAGTTCGTCCAGTGCCTTTCATGTTCTTCTTCTTAACTCACAAGTATTATTCTCCTGATTTATTTGTCACTTCTTATTCAGTTTTCCCGAAGGAGTTTACCGGACACCTGGAGGAGAGGCAAATAACATGTGCCAAACTTAACGCATGGGCTGCGGAGCGTTGGGGGATTGCCTTCCACAAATGCTTCACCTCAGGCAATCTGGTGAGGTTCCATCTGTGGAACACCACAGGTCGGAGAGATCTCACATGGGAAGAACTAACTACACCTCCTCCTCCTGGTGTAATCCTTAAACAGACAGAATCCAAAGATGGTAAACTGATTTTGCCTTCTAGAGCCAAAGATCCCAGCAAAATGAAACGGAAGAAGAAGAAAGTCACGACAAAGGCAGTCCCAGCTGCCACAGAGGGGACCGGTTTGGGGAACCAAAGAGTATTCAACGCTGCCTTGCTCAAGGTAGTAGAGGTTGAGACTGTTAGGGAGGCAGTAGAATCACAAAACCCACCAAAGCCTCCCAAAAATAACCGGAAAAGAAGAGCAAGCAGTGACAAAAAGGGTGCCAAAAATAAAAAGTTCACCTTAGGGAAAAAATAATTTTTCCCCTTTCAGAGCTTCTACCTTCACCAGCCCCTATTGACCCCGCTCTACCAGAGAATATTCCAACAGGTCTGCAGTCCGGAGAGGGTACCGGAGGAGGGATTGATGGAGTAGACATTAGTGCCCTTCAAGACATTGATCTTTACTTCAAAAAAATTGAGAAGGATGACTTTGCTGGTCCTTTCCATCCTTCAAGCTCTTCTAACATGGTGACTTATAATGGTAAGTCTTTCTCCGTCTCCGGAGAACAAGATATTGTGGCCCATTCCCTTCTTGGTCACATCCAACCAGTGCTCGATCTAGAGAGACAAATGAAGAGTCAGACTGCACTCATCAACACCCTCACTACTGACAAATAGTCTCTGTCCACCAATCTTCTCAATGCTAATCGGAGCATAGAAGAACTGAAAAATGAGATTGAAATACTGAGGAAGGACAAGGAAGATCTATCAACCAAGCTTTCCACTTTAGAGACGGCCAGTACCGAGCTTCAAGTTAAGTGCTCCGGTTTGGAAAAAGATCTCACAACATTTAGGGAAGACTTGAAGACCAAAGATGGTGTCATTCAAACCTTGTCCGGTGAGAAGACTTCTTTAGAGGTACCGTGTCTAAGGTGATCAAGGAGAAAGAAGACTTGGTGAAGGAGCAGGAACTAACTATTCAGGAAAGCATTTATAAATATATCAATGAGGTGATAGACTCCCTTGAGAAAAAGTACGATAAAGTTAGGTAGGACATGGTGTTGCTCTTCCATGAGACATTTCTGAAGAGGACCCTTGGTCTCCTATGAAAATATGTAGAATACGAAGATTTTCCTCATCACACCATGACAACTAGCGACAAGTACAACTTTGCCAGTGGAATTGACTCCACTACTGAATACGAAGAAGGAACCAGTGAAAGTTCGAGTGCCGAACTCAAAAGTCCCAAAAAATGAGGTGATGAAGGAAAATCTGAAGGGGACAAGCCCTAAGGTTTAAACATGTTTTTGTTTTCTTACTTTTCTGAACTATTAAAGTCCTTAGATGGCCAAGGAATTTTTGAAATGTCATCCGGTTTGAGTACGGATAAGTCTTTTAAAACACTTAAAGTCCTTGGATGGCCAAAGCCTAATTTGTAATTTGGTAATGTTATCTGGTTTCAGTCCAGACAGGTTTATTTAATCTTGATTTGTTTTATACTTTCTTTTCTCTTAATTTTAATGGCTAATGTTGAAATAGCCTCAATTATTTCAGAAGTATTAAAGTGAGAGTGTTTAATATCTCTGATGACATGTATTTAATGATCATCCCTCAACCAGGTTAATCCGATCTATCAAAGATCCAAAGTGTTAAATCAAAGACTTGTGCTTGAATAGAAGTGTAGCTAAACCACATCGGATGTTTTAAGAAGGCATCATATTTTATTGAATGAAAAAACCGAACACCTCATTAAAACCTCCCCACGCCAGTAGGGTAGGAAAGAGTATGCCCCCTAATATTTACACTAACATTTAACAAGTAAATATTTACACAACTTTTATTCTAGATATAACCTGAGGTGTTCAATATTCCAAGGGTGCTTCATAACCCTTCCTTATTTGTCTTGAAGCCTATATGTCTCAGGCTTAAGCTTTTCGAAGACCTCATAAGGACCTTCCCAGTTCGGAGCCAGCTTATCGAACTGCTTCTCCTTAGTATGTAAGAAATGTTTTCTCAAAACTTTATCTCCTAGTTGAAAATCTCGTCTCCTGATCTTGGAAGCAAATCTCCTTCTCATCAAGCTTTGGTAGTGGGTTGTTCTAAGTGAGATTTAACCCTTCTTTCTTCTATTAAGTCCAACTGATTCCTAATTGTCATCTCATTGGCTTGTTCAGAATAATTATGGACCCTGTATGATGATAGGGTTGCTTCTATAAGAGTAATATCATATATCTCATACACCAAGGTAAAAGGAGATTCCTATGTAGCAGCCCTAGGAGTAGTTCGGTATGCTCACAACACTTCTTGTAGATAGCTCGGCCACTTCCCTGCAGCCCCTTCTAAATTCTTTTTTAATCCGGAAAAAATAGTCCTGTTTGCCACTTCAACCTGACCATTTGCGTGTGGGTGGAAAGGAGAAGAGAAGCAATTTTGAATGCCCCTAAAGGCTGATAAGTGCATTTAATGTCACTTATTACGCTTCCATTAGTCTTAAAATCATCGCCGGTTCTCATGTATTCGTTGTGTTTTAACGTGTTTTTAAAGTATTCCTAAATGTGCTTTTGAGGATGATAAATCTGTAAATCTAATCCTGGAGTTGTGTGCGGGTGGTGAGCTTTTCGATCGGATTATTACCAAGGGGTCTTATAGTGAAAAGGCTGCTGCTTTGGATGAGAATGTCGAACTTAAAGCAACTGATTTCAGATTGTATGTCGTTATCTAAGAGGTCAAAGTATGTGCGTTAAGATCTTGGAAGAAGCTTGTATGCTCATGGAGGCAAGAAAGGGATGAAGACAAGATCATTCTTTTGGAACTGCACTTTTAAGATTGAGGCATTTGAGCTCTTCCGAACGATGCAAAAAGCCGAATCCAGTAAGCCTAAGGCTTACACAGTTGTATCTATTCTTCCATTTTGTAAAGACAAAACTTACGGTGATATGGGTCGATCAATTCACGGACTTGCAGTTAAGCAAGGTTTTGACGTAAACCCAACCGTAAACACTTCACTCACAGACATGTATATGAACTGTGGTGATAAATATACGGCTACCTGTCTATTTGAGTGTTGTTCCAATAAAAATATCGTCTCTTAGAGTTCTTTGATTGCTAGTTATGTTAAACATAACGAACCAATCAAAGCCGTACGACTTTTTAATCATATGAATATCAGTTAGTTGATGTTCTTTATTTTTATTGGGCTTGTGGTCAGGCCCATTTCAGAACCGAGCCTTTAACTTAGCTCTTAGGTACAGAATCAGATGAAGTAGGGTAGGGTACCACCAGAGACAAAACGGGAGAGAGAGAGAGAGAGAGAGAGAGAGAGAGAAAATGAAAGTAAATAGGAAGAAAAAATGAAATGGGCTTCTTTTAGGGTTTTCGGCAGAACTTATAAATATAACAGACGAAAGAGAGGCAAAAACAAATTTGGCTACCTTTTGGGGTTTTTAACCTGCAGAATACAAAGCGAGAGTAAAAGAGGAGAAAAGACAATTGGCTTCCCTAGGGGTTTCTTTCGGTAGAACAGAGAACAAAAAAAGGAGAAAAACGACTATTATTGTGAGGGGCGTATCTCTGGGGTTTCACCTATCTGGTGTCTTTTTGTCATGGCGGCGTGAATTAGACAAAAGAGAAGGGTTAGCAGCGCCATTTTGGGTTTTCTTACAGCAGAAGACAACAAAGAAACAAAAACACAATTGGATGCTTTTGTTTTTTTATCCTGCAGAACATAGAACAGAAAGTAAAGGAAGAGAGAACGCAATTGGCTGCTTTTGATTTCGATCGGCAATAGCAACCAGACGGAGATCAAAACGCAGGGACGGATACGGTGGTTTTCCGATCGGTAGTTTAAGGATTGTTTCTGTTGTGCGATACTTAGTGGCTCTTGTTCGGTTTGGCGTTCTCTAAACGCTTATTCATTTATTTACATTCGTCTTAGAGTCACGTCTTGCTTAGCCTTGTATTTCTTGCCATTCATTTTGCTTGGGGGTTTAGCTCTACCCGGCAAGGCTAGATTTCCATCCTTTGCATCTGTCTTCTGAAGAATCACCTCCGGAGGGGGTGGAGTGGTTAATTTCTCCCAAGACAAGTCTCTTTGGCCGGTTGTATTCCAGAGATGGGATCTTAACAAGTTGCCTCTGGTAAAACAGTTGTGGAAGCGATTTCTCCATTTCTCAGCAGCCCAAGCATTTAGCTTGGCACAAGTGGTCTGCCCCTCCTCTAAGTAGTCATTAAACTCCTTCGGCAGCACTACCAAAAAATAAAAGAAGAGAAATTAAGCAAAAAAACTTATTATAAGAAAAGATAGAAAAATATAATAAAATATTTACCTGTGCTCTTCCATCTGTTGGTAAGCATGCTTTGGATTGTCACCAGCTTTAATCTTCCTCCCATTCTCCCAAGCACCATTGATAAACAAAAATTGAGTCTTCCAGTTCTTCTCCGATTCAAGCAAGTCATCCACCACTTTGTAAGTGTCACCCATATTGTAATGATAGAAGGGGATGACATGGTTTCTGCAAAGGCTGGCCACAGCAGCAAACTGCTTCATCGGAAGTGGGATTCCGGAGAGCCTGAAGGCTATGATGCAAGCTATGAGGGTAAACCAAGCATTGGGGCTCAATTGGTTTGGGCAGAGCTTTATGAGATGGAAATATCTGACGATCTCTGGGTCTAAGGGAAACCTAAGCCCCCAGTTTAATAGCTTCGTGTAGAAATCTATCTCACTGAGCTTGCAATCCATTGGCGTCTCCAGATTGACCGGTATCCTCACTTTAATATTTTATGGGATCTCCCACTTCGTCCGGATCCGGCCCAGTTCAACTGTGTGAATAAAAGCGTAATTGATCTTCTGCATGGCTAGCAGATACTTTACACTCACTTTGTGGAAGCAAGGTCCCACTTTTCCTACGAGGCACTCCGGCAGGTCCGGGTGTTTTAAACATAACTTCTCCTTGCCCTTGTTCTTCTTGACAATGGCAGTCTCACTCGTCTGCCCGGAGACATCGGTCTCAAAAGGGGCTTATTCAACACTGTCCTCCATTACGTCTTCCATTACCATGGAAGGGTTATCAGTTGTTTTTGGGAGGGAAGTGCTAGTGGTTGGCTCAGTAAGCTGTCTGGATGGCTAAGCATTGCTTTCTTTTGGTGGTCTGGAGTCCGGCTGGGGCTCAGATCCGGAGGGTTCGTTTCGAAAGCTTGAACTGGTGGCTTCCGGACCGGACAGTTTGTCCTTAGGAACCTTGATGGGTTCTGACCCTGTAATTTTATCCTTGGCCCCAGACTTAGAGGGCACAGATTTTGGAGATTTAGACTGTGAAGCGACAGCCTGGCTTTTTACTAGACGACCTCTTCGTCGATTTACTAGCTTTTCTGGGGATATGTCAGCATCTGATCCCATAGAAATGAATGTGAAGGGTCTCTTAGTGCTTGTAACTGCTTTCTCTTGTTCAACAATAGGCTCTGACTCCTGGACCGATGAGCCTGAGATGATCGGTGAAAGACTAGGCTGAAATAACCTTCTAAGTTTGGAGTTTCTGGCAGAAGACGAACCTCGATCAGGCTCTGAGTTTGATGTTTCAGATTTGTCAATAGGAGAGACTGGGAGGCCTGCAGCAATGCGCCTTTCTCGTTCGACCCTTTGTGCTTTCTCTAACTCCGACAGATTCATCCACCCACCTTTTACTAAAGCGTTTCTTTCTGCAAACATAAACTTACACTATAATGGGTTTTTAGAAAAGAGAGATAAAATCTTTGAAGATTAGAAGTGAAAAGGTGATGAAGATGGTAAAACAGTGAAAAATGAGTTAATTTATACTAAAGAGACAAAAGATACCTTGAAACCTAGGAGAATACGAAAAGATAGAGTAATGATTAGAGACTGCGCTGACATCACCAACATTAATTGAAGAGGTTACTTTTTTAAGTAAGTAGCAGCGCCGTTCTAGGAGAAAAACGGCTGGTGAGGGAAATCAGAAAGGGACACGTGTCCCACGATATATGGCAAAACCTTTGAGCTTTTGAGAGTTTTGCCAGTCCGGATAAAACCGTTATACAAAGCGAAATTAGTCCGGACATTGTTACAGGTGCTCATGAACGATTTTTTAGGTCTTGCCAAAGGCCTTCGAACATAACCTAAAAAGGGGCTACTGATGAGTCCGAATTTTCTCACCACTCACTGTAGAAACCAGACAAGGGCAATTCGGACAAAAACCACTCACTGAACCAACCGAACAGAACTAAAGTATTAAAAACTAAACACTTTATGACTAAGCTAATTGCTAGACAGCTTAATAAACTAATGAGAACTCGACCCGATTTCATAAGTTCGACCCGAAAGCCCATGTGGCCCATAATTAAGGGTATAAATACCCAACCACTTTCATTAATGAGGGTAATGAACATTTAATACAACCAGGAAGCTTAAATATCTCACTACAAACCATCTAAACATTAAATACCTTTGAAACACCACACAACACCTGACAAAATTACCCTCAGACTGAAATAATCCATACCAAGTCTAATAATCATACGTTGTTTCATAAGTGAATTCTTGTCATATACACCTAGTCTTCGTGGGAACGAA
Source organism: Limnanthes douglasii subsp. nivea (assembly GCA_036936605.1). NCBI lineage: Eukaryota > Viridiplantae > Streptophyta > Magnoliopsida > Brassicales > Limnanthaceae > Limnanthes > Limnanthes douglasii. The sequence continues at coordinate 299,632,654 of JAUPFV010000002.1, read as the reverse complement.
CTTACTTACTTATTACTTGCTACTATTTGACCACGTATACTTGCGTGAAAAAAAGGGATAACAAGTTTTTGGCGCCGTTGTCGGGGACTCGGTGTTATTTGACAGTTTATTGCTTATCAGCAGGGGTCGTTATAAAACCAATGACTTGATTCGGTTACTTTATTTTCGTGTGTTTTCTTGTGCTTCAGGTACTTGAGCGTGTATGCAAACACGGTCTCAAACTAGAGCACTAGTACAAAAGGATCTTGAAACAAGCCACGGAACAGAGCTACTAGTCTCAAATTCTGATACTAATTCTACAATGGGAGATCCAGCTCCAAAAGCACTCATGGAGTACTCTCAACCAAAGATCATGGATATTCATTCTAGCATTTTCAGAACCAATATTGTTGTGAATAGGTTTGAGATTAAACCTGACACTATTCAGATGATGCATAATTCTTGTCAGTTTGGGGAAGCTTCATCTGAGGATCCTAATATGCACATTATGACCTTCCTTGAAATTTGTGATACTTTCAAGTTCAACGGCGTTTCAGATGATGCCATAAGACTCAGACTCTTCCCATTTGCTCTGAGGGACAAAGCTAAGAGCTGGTTACACTCTTTACCAGCAGGCAGGATCATTACTTGGGATATACTTGCGCAGAAATTTCTCTCAAAATTTTTCCCATGGCAAGAACAGCCGCCATGAGGAATGCTATTACTCAGTTTTCTCAGTCATATGGTGAATCTTTAAGTGAAGCTTGGGAGCGTTACAAAGAGATGATCAGAAAATGTCCTCATCATGAGATGCCTGATTGGTTAGTAATAAATTGCTTCTACAATGGTTTGAGTGCGCAAACAAGGCCCATGGTCGATGCTGCATCTGAGGGGGCCTTATTAACGAAAAGCTGTGAGGAGGCTCACGAGCTCCTTGAGATGATGGCTGCTAATGAATTCCAGAACCCTTCTCAGAGACTATCACAACATAAAGTAGATGGTATTCTTAACATAGACACTGCCACTGCTATAGCAGCTCAGCTTGAAGCTCTGAACATGAAGGTGGATTCTTTAACTAAACTAGGGATACATCAGGTAGCTAGTGTGTGCGAGATTTGTGCTGGAGGGCATGACGCTCAACAATGCCCTATCTTTACTGAGTCAGTGAAATTTGTGAGTAACTTTCAGATGCAGAATCAACAACCTATCTCAAACACCTATCACCCAAGCAACAGAAATCATCCGAACTTCAGTTTGAGCAATAATTAACAAGGTAATCAGCATTATGGTGCTAAGCCATACACTTCTCCTGGATTTCAGCAACAAGGTCAACAACATCAATCTCAACAGTATGCCCCAAGACAACCTCGGAATCAACATCCTGGCTCTTCTCAACATTCTGTGAGAGACTCTAAATTTGAAGAGATGAAGTTAATGATTAAAAGTCTGATGGTATCTCACAAGACCTTGGAAAATCAGATTCGGCAGATGGCCAGTAACATAATCGTTCGACCTCAGGGAGTTCTTCCTAGTGACACGGAACATAATCCAGGTAAACGGGACGACAATGAGCAATGCCAAGCTATCACCTTGAGATCAGGAAAGATTGCCGAGAACCCCACAGTTGAACAAGAGGCTGAATCTTCTCAAAATCAGCCCTCATCTGAGGTTAACTCTAATGAAGATCAGCCACCTAAAAAGCCATCTCAGTCAGATGTTGAGCATACGATCTACCCTCCTCCACCTTTTCCGCAAAGGTTGCAGAAACAAAAGTTAGATACTCAGTTTGGGAGATTCTTGGAGGTATTCAAGAAGCTACACATCAGCATACCCTTTGCTGAAGCATTAGAGAAAATGCCTAGTTATGCCAAGTTCATGATGGGAATTCTGTCGAAAAAGCTAAAGCTTGGTGATTTTGAGACGACGGCACTCACTGAGGAATGTAGTGCGATCTTACAACAAAAATTGCCTCCCAAGATTAAAGATCCAGGAAGCTTCACCATTCCGTGTTCAATCAGTAATTTATCTTTCAACAAATATTTATGTGACTTGGGAGCGAGCATCAATCTGATGCCCTATCTGTGTTTGAGAAACTTGGGCTACCTGAGCCAAAACCGACTAACATCTCTTTGCAACTAGCTGATCGCTCTATCACATATCCTTGTGGTATTGTGGAAGATGTCTTAGTAAAGGTAGGTAAGCTTATCTTTCCAGCTGACTTTGTTATCTTGGATTTCAAAGAGGACAAAAACATCCCCATAATCATGGGAAGACCATTCTTGGCTACGGGCAAAACTTTGATTGATGTCTAGAAAGGGGATCTCACTATGAGAGTGCAAGATCAGAAGGTCACTTTTAATGTTTTCAAGGTCATGCAATCTCCAACAGAGGATGAGGAATGTTTCAGGTCGGATATGGTCGATTTTCTGCACAGTAATGAGTTGAATCAGTTTGTGAGTTCAGATGTTCTAGGCAGAGTTCTACATGGTGAAGCTGACTTCATAGACGAAGAAATATCTGAATGTGTTCAACTATTACAGAAAGCCCCGTATCAAAAAAGGCTCAATATTCCACATGATTCGCTTGAACTGGGTGATCTTAAGGAGTCTCAAGAAAGACTTAAACCTTCTCTAGAAGAAGCTCATAAACTTGAACTCAAACCATTACCCGATCATCTCAGGTATGCTTTCTTAGGAGAATTATCTACATTACCTGTTATTATTACATCTAACCTTTCAGGTAGTAAGGAAGAAAAGCTATTGAGAGTTCTGAGGAAGTTCAAATCAGCCATTGGTTGGTCTATAGCAGATATCAGAAGATGTACAAGGAAAAAAGTCAAGAAATGGCATGATTGGAAGCTTTTACATAAAGCTTTTGAGCTGGGTCAAATAGTTCTTCTTTTCAACTCTCGTCTAAAGCTTTTCCCTGGAAAGCTCAAGTCAAGATGGTCTGGACCTTTTAAAGTCAAGATGGTTTGGACCTTTTAAAGTCAAGACAATATATCCACATGGAGCAGTTGAAATCTATGAGGAATCGCCAGACAAAGCATTCAAAGTCAATGGTCAACGACTCAAGCATTACTATGGCGATGTGGTGAACCGTGAGGAATTCATCATCAACCTCGACACTACATGATTCCGAGTGGTATCGTCGAGCTATCGACGTTAAACAAGCGCTTCGTGGGAGGCAACCCACTGAGAAATAATGACCAACACTGCTGGACAAGTAGGGGAATTTCTTGTATCTTTTAATTTCTTGTAGTTGCATTCATCATAGTAGTTATTCATGATAGACAATGCATCTTCATGTTAGTCATGCTTATTTGCATATTCATGTCATGATTATATAGACTGTGTTTAGGATCGAGTTAGTCTATTAGCATAGCATTTTGTTCATGCATTTTGCATCTTTGATCCCTTGAGTTGTTGTTTCTACTTAAGTAGCCAATGATGATTTTTTTTTGGAATGGCAGTAGGAATAAAATCTAATTAGGTTGCTTGTAAGTTAGCTTGCTTGATGTAGAAGCACAATTAATACACATAGACTCATCGATTGTTTTTAAGCTAGTTACAGACACACTTGAGTATTGTTATACATAATCCTTGCATAGGTTCAGAATCATACCTTAATCTTTTATTGGCTCATGGATCACAAAAATATAAGTTTGGGGGAGTTGAAAGATAAATATGCGTATTATTCAGTTAGGCGTCAAAGGCTAGTAGCCGCTCGTTGACGTACGTCCTCTCGCTTGGGGCTACGTATTACGAGTAGTCTAGGGGTGGAATGAGATGGAGAGAAACGCACTCATTCCCAATCGATAAAAAAACAAATGAGAAGAAAAATAAAAATAAAATAAAATATGAAAAATAGAAAGAAAAATTGGCTATGATGAGCTCTTTGGTACTCGAGTTATTAAGTTCTATGAGACTTTGTGTCTAGTGACCTAAGACTTTTTTGGTATGGGATCCGCTAACCTAAAGCTCGCTGCATGGGAACCATTGTATAAGTCTTTTGGGGACCTCATCCATTGCACGGTCAAATAAGCCTTTGTGTGTCTGTATATAGAATAAAGCATAATACAGTTTTGACAACCCCGGGGAAATATGGATGTGCATCTTGACTATGAAGAATCTAGGTTGTATTTCGTTTCTAAACTTGTGATCATTATGATAAGAACAAGTAAGGTCCATTAATTTGTACTAAAAACATGTCGATTGAGTTTGAGCAAACATGCACACTCCACACTTGTATTGCTAGCATTTGAGTACCTAATTATTTCGCATGTCAAGGTCATTACATTCGTTGAGGCATTTATGCTGAATTAGTTTTGGTTACTTGTTCGGGATCATTGTATTATTTTAATTCAGTGCATTCATGCATCATTTATTAAACCTGTTTTGCATTTCTTGAGGACAAGCAACAGTTTAATTTTGGGGGTTTGATAAGTGCATTTCATGTCACTTCTTACGCTTCTATTAGTCTTAAAATCATCCTCAGTTATCATGTATTCATTGTGTTTTAACGTGTTTAAATGTATTTTTCAAGTATTTCTAAAGGCGCTTTTGAGGATGATAAATATGTTAATCTAATCATGGAGTTGTGTGCGGGTAGTGAGCTTTTCGATCGAATTATTACCAAGGGGTCTTATAGTGAAAAGGCTGCTGCTTCGGATGAGAATGCTGATATTAAAGCAACTTATTTTGGATTGTCTATCCTTATCGAAAAGGTCAAAGTATGCGCATCAAGATCTTGGAAGAAGCTTGCATGCTCATGGAGGCAAGAAAGGGATGAAGACAAGATCATTCTTTTGGAACTGAACTTTTAAGATTGAGGCATTTGAGCTCTTCTGAACGATGCAAAAAGCCGAATCCAGTAAGCCTAAGGCTTACACAGTTGTATCTATTCTTCTATTTTGTAAAGACAAAACGTACGGTGATATGGGCCGATCAATCCACGGACTTGGAGTTAAGCAAGGTTTTGACGTAAATCCAACTGTAAACACTGCACTCACAGACATGTATATGAAATGTGGTGATGAATATACGGCTACCAGTCTATTTGAGTGTTGTTCAGAAAAAGATCTCGTCTCTTGGAGTTCTTTGATTGCTAGTTATGTTAAATATAACGAACCAATCAAAGCTGTACGACTTTTTAATCATATGAATATCAGTTAGTTGATGTTCCTTATTTTTATTGGGCTTGTGGTCAGGCCCATTTCAGAACTGAGCCTTTAACTTAGCTCTTAGCTCCAGAATCAGATGAAGTAGGGTAGGGCACCGCCAGAGACAAAACAGGATAAAGAGAAAAGAAAAGTAAAGAGGAAGAAAAAACGAAATGGGATTCTTTTAGGGTTCTCGGCAGAACTTATAAATAGAACAGACGAAAGAGAGGCAAAAACAAAATTGGCTACCTTTTTTGGTTTTTAACCTGCAGAATACAAAACGAGAGAAAAAGAGGAGAAAAGGCAATTGGCTTCCCTAGGGGTTTCTTTCGGTAGAACAGAGAACAAAAGAGAAGAAAATGCTTTTGAGTATTATTGTGAGGGGCGCATCTCTGGGATTTCGCCAATCTGGACAATTGGTGTCTTTTTCTCCTGGCGGCGTGAATTAGACAAAAGAGAAGGGTTAGTAGCGCCGTTTTGGGTTTTCTTACGGCAGAATACAACAAAGAAGCAAAAACGCAATTGGCTGTTTTTGTTTTTTTTCGATCCCGCAGAACATAGAACAGAAAGTAAAGGAAGAGAGAACGCAATTGGCTACTTTTGATTTCGACTGGCAGTAGCAACCAGGCAGAGATCAAAACGCAGGGACGGATACGGTGGTTTTCAGATCGGTAGTTTACGGATTGTTTTTGTTGTGCGGTACTTAGTGGCTCTTGTTCGGTTTGACATTCTCTAAACGCTTATTCATCTATTTACATTCGTCTTAGAGCTATGTTAACTTTTGCACCCATGATGATGATTTGTTCGATTATGAACTAATCGTTGTCATAAAACTCTAACGGATTTGTTTGTATAATACTTATGGTTTGATTGCTTGATTGATTTGTGAGATACGTTTATCGGTTACCTAGTATGGTTGTGCAAATCCTCTTCTAAGCTATTCACCATCATATCATCGATGTAGACCTCCATATTTCTGCCAATCTGATTAGTAAATATTTTGTTCACCAACCTCTGGTAAGTAGCCCCAACATTCTTCAACCCAAAAGGCATCACCTTGTGCCAATGAAGACCCCTGTCTGTAACAAAGGTAGTGTGGTCCTGACTCTTCAGATCCACCTGTATCTGGTTGTACCCAGGGAAGACATCCATGAATGACAACAATTTGTTTCCAGATGTTGAGTCCACCAACTGATCTATCCGGGGAACTGAATAAAGATATTTTGGGCAAGCTCTGTTGAGGTCAGTAAAATCAATACACATACGTCATTTCCCTTTTTTTTTTCTTGACTAACACTGGATTGGCAGTCCATAAAGGATATTAAGACTCTTTTATGTGCCCCATCTGGGTAAGTCGATCAACTTCTTGGACTATTACATCAGCTTTCTCTTTAGAGAAATCTCTCATTTTGTGCAAAATGGGTGTAACGTCACATCAGATGGACAGCTTATGTGATATTAAAGATGCAGGCACACCGGTCACATCAGTATTGCACCAAGCAAAGGCATGTTGATTATCTGCCAAAAAAGACAACAATTTCTTCTTTAATTGTGGTGCCATCTTGGAGCCAATCTTAAAACTTCTAACTTCTACCAGATAGTGGGTTTCAACTTCTTCAACTGGTATTAAAACACCAGGGGCCTCTCTGGGGTCATCAATTTCACCCTCTCCCTCAGAAGGCCCCAATAACTGTTAATCTTCATTAACCCGGACTGCTCCCAAAGTTTTGGGAGCAAGTGCAGTTGCATAACACTCATTTGTTATCTTTTGACTGCTCCGGACAACTTCTACTTGCCCTTGAACTGCATACTTCATATATTGGTGGACTGTTGAGGCCACAACATGCATTCTGGAGAGCCAGGACCTCTCAAAGATTGCATTGTAGCATGTTGGGCAGTCTACCACAATGAATAACACTCTGACCATTTTTTTAAAAGGCCCCTTACCCAACAGCACCTCTTCCTCAAACTCTCCGATTACATCCGCAGAGCTCCTTGTGAAGCCCACAATGGTTCTGTTTGACCGTTGAATAACGGTCAGATTTTTCATCTGCTTCTAAGAAATTAAAAAGAGAATGTTTGTCGAACTGCCCGTGTCTATCAAAATCCGTCTGATATCATTGCCCCTAATAGGTGCTCCTATCACCACTGCATCCTCATGAGACCCAACAATGTTTCTTAAATCATCCTCATCAAAGACTATAAATGGAAAAGAGGTTTGGGACTGATAAGAAGATATGCCCCCTCAATTGAGTAGCTAGACTATGAACATGCCTCTTCCTTGATGAAGGAGTGGGCACTGTCATGGTGTCCTCTCCGAATATAGTAAGTGACTAAAAGAAACTAACAAGTCCGGACACCGTCTTGACCTGTTCTGTTATGGCCTCCACTTTATTCTGAGTAAGATCAGGCTCCAAATAGTCCAAATCACAAACAAATCTTTCAAGGACCACCATTGCCCCCTCCGGAGCAGATGTTCCTGCATTGTTTGTAGGGCCAGTTCGAGGAGCATTGTCAGGCCTGTTCCCACTTATTATTTTGACATAAGCACCCAGCTTGCCTCTTTCAATGAGATTCTGTACTTCTTGTTTCAAAGCAATACAGTCTTGGGTGTTATGACCAATATCATGATGATACCAGCAAAAACAAGTATTACGGATTTCTCTAGGAGATTGCAGCGCTGCTGGTTTCTGGAAATGGACTCATCTTTACTCTTGTCATAAATGATAGCTACACTCTCTTTTAATTCTACAAACCACTCCGGTTGAACCCAATGACCTCTTTTACTTCTTGACTGCTGGCTCTGAGCTGGATTTGGGTTGGATTGAGTCTGTTTGGCCCTGTTGGACCATTATCCGGTTTCTTTAGCCTTGTATCTGGACTGGTTTTGGTTTTGAGCTGCCGGGGCAGACCTCACCTGATGGTGCACCCTGGTTTTCTTGGTTTCATCCACGTTGATCTGCTTTCCCACCTGGTTTAGCAAGCCACCCCAAGTCATAGCCTTCTTCCTAGTCACCGAATCAGCCAGATTCCTAGGATTCAACCCTTGTCTTAAAGAAGCAATTGCCACATGTTCGAAGCAGTCTGCTAACCCATTCTTGGTGTTTACAAACCGGCTTATGTAATCCTTTAAGGACTCATTTGGCTCTTGGGAACAACGGATAATAGTATCTCCATTTCCCTTTACCTTTTTACTTCCCACAAACTGCCTTCGGAAGGCAACCCAGAATGTATCAAAGTTTCTGATACATCCCTGGGGTAAACTGTTGTACCATTTAAGAGCACGTCCCGTAAAATATTGGGATAAGGCCCTACACAGAAGTTTGTCATCGTCATTAAAATTCATCATGAAGTTCTTGAACTGCTCCAGATGATTGTCCGGATCTTTACTCCCATCGTACTTCTCCATTTTAGTATTGTCAAACCTTTTGTGTAGGTTTCCGGACAGTATCTTGGTAGACAATGGTGATTGTTTCTAATTTCTACTACGACTGAAGACTGTGTTTTTATTAGTTGTTGCAAAAATACCTGGTTCATCATGGAAAACAAAAGGATCGATCAACAACTGATCCACATGCCTGTGACTGTAGTAGTGAGATGAATTTTTGCCCAAATGCCTTTTAAGTCTCCCATGCCTATCTCTCTTTCTTGAATATTTTTTAACTAGTTTTTGTTTCTTCCTGGACCTCCTTTCATCACTGCTTGATGACAAAGACTCTTCAAGCTCAGTTTCGTTCGAAGAGCTGCTGGAGGACTCAGAATCTGAACTTTCCACCGGCTTAGACCGATGAGACTTCTTAGAACTGACATGGGTCTTTTTTGTACTTAAATGAGTCTATTGATGGATCATTCTCCCTTGGATTGTCAGTATGATGGATGGCTGACGCCTTTGACTTCTCATTTAAACTTATTTATGTTTTTTTTAATGGCCCTCAACGCTTCCATTTCTGCTCTCAACTTGTCTTGTTCCTCGGTGGTGTATTCATTGTTTTCCCCAACTACCTCCACCATAGGTGGTGGAATCGCTTGTTCGTTCGGATCCATCCCAACAGATCTTTTTCTTTGGTTTTGAATGCAAGATTCATGCACCGTCTTCTCCCACTATGGTCGCCAATTTGGTTTGGTTTATTTTAGGCTGAGGGTAATTTTGTAAAGTGTTTGGAGTATTAAGTATTTTGGTATAAAGTAGTGAGAGATTTGAGTAGTCTGGTTGTATTAAATGTTCATTACCCTCATTAATGAAAGTAGTTGGGGTATTTATACCCTTAATTACGGACCCATTGGCTTACGGGTCAAGTTATGAAACCGAGTCAAGTTTAAGGACCGATCTATTAAACTGATTAGCACATAGCTTAGTTAAAAAGGTGTTTAGGTGTTTATTTACTCTTGTCCTGTCCGGTTAGTTTAGTGGCACGTTTATATCCGAATTACCCTTGTCCGGATAACTCAGTCAGCTGTGACTGGATAATCCGAACTCATCAATATTCACCTGGTAGGGATGCTAAGAAGATCTGCCCCGACGGAGATGAAAGGACATTATTTATAAGAACTTAAATTAAACAAAAAATTGGGGTTAGTTATATTTTTGGGATCAGATTTAATTGTGCCCTATATATTATAATAGGTTAAACCGTTAATTTGTGTATTAAAAGAATAAAATTTGCAAATTTATCCACCCATAGTGAAACCCTAATCTATATACTAAACAAAGTCGTGTCCAAAGTAAAATATTTTGCGATTTTTATCATTTCATCTTTTTATTAGGTATGATTTTTTTCCATCTTGTCTCATATCTCATTTGATACATCAATTTCATTAGTCGATTATATTTTTTATATTTTTATTTATTTTTATTATGTAGGATTATTTTATTTTATTTTATTTTATTGTTTTAATTTTTTTCCATCTTATCTCATTTGATTCATAAATTTTATCGATCAATTATTTTTAACTGAAAATCATTTTTTAAATTTTTTTTATGTTAAAGTTCACATTTGATTACATTTTATCTAGTTTTTGGATTTTTGTTTAGTTTTGACTAAATGTTCGATAAGATTATTGGCTACAATAATTGATGGATTATCTAGTGTTTGGATTATCTAGTTCACATAAGATTATCTAGTGTTTGGATTTATGTAATTTCAAAACTCTACACCTACTTCGATAAATTATAATGATAAATCGTTTGAATGTGACAACACTAAAAAAAATCTATATAAGTATTTTGGTACCAAGTTGATGGATTGACCCTTGTTAATATTGTGTGTCTTCCCCTAATAATATTGCGGAGGAAGACTCAACTGCCCTACTGAAACATTCGTTACCTCAATCTATTAACAATTATATAGAGTGAAAAAAAATTAACTAGTGTCTTTATATATGGTTATAGTGTGAAAAAAAAAGAAAATGTAACTGATGTAGTGATGTATGTAGTGCGAATATGAATACCTTTACCTTTTCAAAAGGTCCAAAGACTAATTGCTAAAAAAATCTAATACCATGACAAGTACACAGACTTTGTTCAACTTCACGTCATTCTAAAAGATGATATTCCAAATTTTACTACTTAACAGTTAGAAAAATTATCGCTAAAGCTATGTTGACGCGTAATACTCTATTTATTCATTTAAGGTGAATTATTTAGAACAATATAATCTAGGGTATGACTATATATACCCAAATGTGGTTTAAGTATAACCAAAACATGCAGTTGACTTTTGTTTGACTTTTTTAGGACGAAAAAACCCTTGAACTTTCATTTAATATCTGAATTGCCACTAAGTAAAAAAAACACTAAGTATATCCTAGATACACCCAATTCACAAAACAATCTATTTGGCTATGTATACCCAAAAAAACACAATTCTCTACTAGATCAAACCCCATATTACTACAATTTTGTGAAATTCTTCAAATTGTTCTTGAACATTCAAAGTTGACTCAAGAACATTCAAACTCTTTTTAATTTTTTTAAACTTCTTCTAATAAAAACACAAAATCAAAACTTGTTTTTTGGGAAGTTTTTTTTTAAAAAAAATTAAAAATTTAATTACTAAAAAATCATAATTTTAGGGTGTTTGGAGGCCATTTTCCGGCCGGAATTCGGCCAGAAAATGGCCGGCAGTGAAGGCGGAGGGTACCATAGGTACAGAGGAATTGCAAACAAACTTTCCTTAATTGACAACTCTATTCGTAGTTTCCGACCCGACCAACAAGACCACATTATCAATAGGGTAATGCAAATATTGAGGCCCGAGACAAGTCATATTCAAGATCCTAAAGAAGCGGTTAGAGCTAAGGGTATACCAAAGGGAGGCGTTGATAAATCGACTAAACGGAACCCTAGTTCGTGGGAATATCCCATTGAACAAACCGCTAGTGCTAGTACTCCGGCTAACTCGGTAGGTAGTACACCCGTAAACATGTTAGGGAGCACGGCTGCATCCAACGTGGTTCCATTAGCAAAAAAGAAAGTTGAAGGAGTAAGAAAATTGTTAAGGATGGGAAGTTAACATTATATCCGGATTGCATCCCGGAATTTCTACACACTTACATTTTAAGGTTAGTTGACGTTCTTCCGGACGGACAATGCGGATATCGTTCCGTAGCGCATTCAATATACAACAACGAAGATAGATGGGAGGATGTTAGACGCGAGTTGTTGAAGGAGTTGCGGGACAACCGTGCATGTTGGTTGGATGTATATGGTTTGCCGAAGGTGTTTGACGATTTGGTACATAGGTTAGATTACTTCAAGCCCAACCCTAGTAGCCACTATTGGATGACATTTCCGGACGTTGGGCTAGTCATCGCGACAAGGTATCAATGCATGGTATACCATGTATCGTAAGTAGCCTCGTTAACGTATCTACCAATCCGTGGAAAGCCACCCGTCAACAATTCAACTATCATGGAAGTTGGGATAGCTTTCGTACATGGATGTCACTTTGTTAATGTAAGTATATTTCGTTTCCAATCCAAATTTCTTACGATATCATTACTAATGCATTCATTTATTCTTTTTTCTTGTAGATTACTAATCCACCCGATGGACCGTTGCCTCTATTATACCCTTGTTGGGCCGCTTATGCAACCGAATAAGCGAATCAATAGGCGCATCCTTACTACCGGCGGTTCAAAAAATTTACACAAATAATGCCCGCAAGAAAAATCAACTTGAACGAAAAACCACATGTAACCGATTTGACTAGAGACGACGTTTGAAATGCTTTTGTACAACATTTTAAGTTATTTTGCCTAACGTTTCATGTAATATAGTTGATGTAATTTTGATGTAATATATTAGGAAAATCCTTACTATTATTTGATGTATTATAGTTGATGTGATTATTTAAAATATTAGTTTTTAGTTCAAATAGAACACCGGTCGCACGCGACGGAATTTGGGGCCAGTCTCATGCGACAAAAGACCAAAATTTTAGCCCTAATTTTCAGACAGAGAGCATATATTGCACACCCGAAATGCGACTGGATTTGGTGCTAGTCGCATGCGACGCAAGGCCAAAATTTTGGCCCTGTTTTTCAGATAGAGGGATTTTATCGCATGACCAAAATGCGACTGCCTTTGGCCCTTGTCGCATGCTACCCAAGGCCAAAATTTTGGCCCTGTTTTTCAGACAGAGGTATTTTATCGCATGCCCAAAATGCGACTGCCTTTGGCCCCTGTCTCATGCGACCCAAGGCCAAAATTTTGGCTCTGTTTTTCGGACAGAGGGATTATATCGCACGACCAAAATGCGACCTACTTTGGCACCCGTCTCATGCGACGTAAACCCTTTTATATTATGGCCTAAAGAACGCGGTTTATACATTTGTTGTAGTAAAATACCATTAAAAATGGGAAAACAACAAGTACACTTGAAGGAAATACATACAGACGAAAACAACAAGTTAACACCTTAACTTAAACAACGAGATGCCAACAACCAAAGTGCTCAATCATCGAAGTCATATCCCAAATTGTCGTTAGAATCAACCCCCTCATCCCTTTCCGTAATCCTATCTTGAAGATACGCTACCATATCCCTAGTGATGTAGTCTACCACCATCATATTCCAAACGGTGGCCGCTTTTTGCTTAATTTTATATGGTAAAAACAACAAATACTTGAGCGGTTTACAAAAAAGGTACCTCTGCTTGATTTGTTCACGGTTGCGCACGAGGAGACTTCCAGTTTGTAAACGGCCGTAGCCGTAGTACATCTTACAAAGCACTCGATCAAAAAAAGCATCGCCAGTATCTTCCCCCATCTCTCGGCGGGCAATCTTCACCGCCTCAAGCAAATGGTAATCTTCATGAGGAGTAAACTCCATTTGTTAAACTGTTTATGTTTGAGAAGTTTTTATGAATGTAAAAGGTTTTGGAGTCCCTTTATATAGGGAAGTAAAGTTTGGCTGGACTTTTTGAGTTTCTAGAACGAGCGGGATTTTTTGAATTTTGAGAACGAGCGGTAGTTTTTTATTTTTGATAACGAGCGGGAGTTTTTAATTTATGAGAATGAGCGAGAATTTTTTATTTTTGTGAATGAGTTGGAGTTTTTAGTTTTTGAGAATGAGCGGGAGTTTTTTATTTTTGAGAATGAGCGGGAGTTTTTGGTTTTTGAGAATGAGCGGGAGTTTTTGGTTTCTTACTTTACATGTGTTATGTTTTCATTCGTATATTCCGATTACATTATCTACAATGAAACTGTCTATAAATAGAAGCCTTATTCACATTAAAGTGTAATTTAGTTGATAAATCAAGCAGAAAAATGTGCTCATGGACTGAGTTGGAAGATCAATATTTGATGAGGGCATCAGTTAAAGCTGGTAACATGCACATTCCAGAGGGGGGTAAAAGGTACTGTGAGGCATTGGTATGCCAGATGTACTTCCTGTACGGAAGGGATGGTGTTCAGCCGCCTAGAATTTCAAGGCGTGTTGATGAAGTGAGAGCTAGGTGGTCAGTCCTAGTAACATTCCGTCGGCATCCAGTTTCTGTCCTCACTGAATTGGAACGTCGTGTTACGTGTAACCGGTTCAACTGTCAAGTCACAAATTCTATAACAGAGGACCAGCTGGATGTGGTCTGCTCTGACATTATTGACATTTGGCTAGAGGAAATCAGTGACTACAAGGATGCGAAAGAAGAAAGAAAGTTGATGAAATGGAACTGGCCTGATAGATAAGTATGAGTGTGTGCTTCAGTTTGAGTATGAGTGTGTGTTTCATTTTAATTATGAATGTGTGTTTCAGTTTAAGTATGAGTGTGTGTTTCATTTTAAGTATGAGTGTGTGTTTTAGTTTAAGTATTAGTATGTGTTTCAGTTTAAGTATGAGTGTGTGTTTCAGTTTGTCTTTGAGTGTGTGCTTGAATTTGTGTTTGAGTTTATGTTGACCTTATATTTCATAATAAAGTTATGATGCGAATAATAATAAAGGTATATTATCAAAAGAAGTAATATAAAAAATAAAGACAAAAACTTACCATATAATGTTTTTCAATGGTAGAAGCTCTAACTCTCACTACACAGCTTGAACATTCAACTGTCGATGAAATTATCTTATTATTAAATAACACAACAGGAATGTTGTGGAGAGTAGGAACAATCAAACGTGATAATAAAAATAGAGAGATAGTATAGTGGGATCAAAACATCTTCTTGAAGAAGACAAAACTGCCATTGTTATGTTTCTTATGTTCGAACAACAAAACGAGTGCTTTATTTTTCTGTCTTTTAGATGTTTATCTGTTAATATGATAATGTAATTTTGGGATTACTATTGAACTCAGTCGAATCGAACCTATAAAATTGATTAATTGAAAGTAGATTTGAGTCTTTTCGGTTTACTATGGACTTCCATTCTAAAATTCTAAACGAATAAAATTAAGTTGGAATCGGACCCATAAAATTGATAAATTGAAAGCAAGCATTCAATAAATTAAAATACAATAAATAAAAGCAGTTATAAAATAAACCGGTTACAAAATATAGTGCTAATGTCGAAAAGTCTGACAAAGGTATGCTGGGAGTAATAATCAGTGACGTCTATACCTCTCAGCGATCCTGCACATTTGGAGGGCGGTCTCTACAAGATCATCGTGCTCCAGAGTCGGTATCGATGGAGCAAACCGAGCAATCTACTCGTATCCTGCAAAGTCAGCACCACCGTGCGGCTCCAACCGAGGACCTCTAGCTGGTGCAGAACTACTAACAATGTACTACAGCCTCCTCTTCACCCAAATGTAGTACATCGGGTCAGCACTCTCTCCACTACCACGGTACAACGTGCCATCAGGAGTGTACACATGGTTCTCCTAATCCCTCCACAAGTGGTCGTCCCATGGGTATCTGCAGACCATCTTCTTCCCTGTTTTCTTCGATTTAAAAGGGCGTATATCCTTAGGAATCAGCTGTACGAACCCCATCTGTCGAGTGACACGGTCAGGGTAGTACGGCACAACCACGTCGAACGCCTTAAGCGTCAAGTCAACCCAAGTCACCCCTTGGAACGGATAATGGTCCCGTAAGTGTATGAAGGGAATGAACATGACCTGTAAATAAAAAAATGAAAAACTTAGCCATTTATATTAATAAAAATAATTAGAATTAAAATGAAAAAATGACTTACATCTGCCTCCGTGCACGTCGAAAGTGCATGTCTCATCTGCCTGCGCACATCATGAGAGACGTCAATCTTCTGTGGCGCGTGTCGGCACATATGGGGCATAGATACGTCAAAATCGCAAAACAGTGGAGCTCGGAGCTGAACAAAATGGGAAAATATCCACGACTCGAGCATCCCTATAAACCCGCAAATGCCTCCCGTACCATTCAGAGAACCCTGACCAAGGGAGTGGTACAGCTGTGCTAAAACCAACTGACCCCAGTTGAACCTATGCATACCCTAATATTGGTTCACGAACTGGAGGTAATCTAAAGGAATGTTGTGGCCGGTTTTGTTGGCACATATGGTGGTACCTAACAAATACAATATGTAGGCACGGGTGGCATGATCTACCCTCTCATCTGTGATCCTACTATCACTATACCTAGCACCACTAAATGTAGTGCGCAACCACCCAGGGTTCACACTACTAGGATTCCTAAGGTTTTTACTCAACTCAGATGGTCGTACACCTAGCATGCCAGCATAAGTACTAATCCTCTCAACCTCCGAGTTAAAAGGTAAAGCATCAAAGGACCTACCTACAACCAGTAATCCAAAGATGACGAAGACATCGTCCAAGGTGACTGTCATCTCCCCGAACGAGAAATGGAATGAAGAATTCTCCTCATGCCATCGCTCTAAGAATGCCTCCACCAAATGGAGGTTGGTATGCCAACGGGAGAGTGCATCGACGAGCGGGCCAAAAATTGTCTCCATCACCCTTGCCCATACCCTGCTCTGTTGTGCCAGGTCCCATTTCCGGAGACTGTCGTACATAGTGAAGCATCATAGGGTGACCCTATCCTGCAATATGTATCAAACACGTAAATTCGTGATAAAACAATAATTATAAACATATGTATCAAACACGTAAGAAAGTGATAAAACAATATAAAGGTATAATACTTACATCTCCGTGATAGACACTGAAAGCCTCGTGCTGGGTGTATTCCGGAAAGAGAGCCGGGACATGCGGCATCACCGAAAAAAAATCTTGATCCTCACCCTCGGGTGTGTGGGATGCCGCCTCTGGTGCGTGAGGTGCATCGTCCTCGTACTGTGAATGTGAGGCCTAATGTGCCTCCTCCCGCTCTACCCCCTCCATATCATCTCGTGCATCTGCATCGTCATCGTAACAAAAGTCAGGTGTCTGTGAAGAAGAATCTGCCCCTGTGCTACCAGCAGTAGTAGGAAAGTAATCGCCATCTCGATGACGTCGGAGACGTCGTCTCGTACGCATACCAGGAGCATGTCCCTCACTGGGACCTGCCTCTACATCCTCGGGCTTGGGAAAAACTCTAGCCCCTGTCGCCTCCTCCACCTCACGTGCCAAACGATTGCGTTCCCTCAATTTCATAAACGGATTTTTTACTTTCTGCTTGATCCGCCCCATCTTGTAAAGATAACATAAAAAAATGTATTAGTAAGGAAACACCAAGTAAGCATTCACAAAAGGCATTGATTCGCACGAGACAACTTAAGTTGTCTGTCGCATGAGACGGCAATGCACATCCCGTATCATGCGATGATATGCTATCTTGGTCGCACGATCGTGCGACCAGATCCAAACTGGTAGCACGATCGTGCTACCAACAGCAACGAAACCTCAATTTTAGAAACCTACCAAAGCAACCTTATTTCACACAAAATCAAACACATAAGCACAAATCCAACCAAAACTAACAAAACAACACCTAAAATCATGCAAAAATTGAACTTTTGAAATCGAAACCTAAAAACCTAATTTCAGCAGTTTATACCCAACGAAATCTAAAAATAATTATACCATGAGGTTTGTATTACTTACCTTTATGTTTTCCCGACTTTAGATTCTTGAAAAATCGAGCTTTTGAAATGGGTCGATTTGAGTGTTTGAGAGCTTTCTAGAGAGAGAGAAAGAGAGGAAAACAATGGTGAGAGATTTATCAAACCCTTTTATACCTAGGTTTTCTGAAAAGGGTAAATTGGTCTAAAATTAGGTGAGAGATATAAATTTTGGGAATAAGATCCAGCGGTTTAAGATCTATCAAAATGTGTCTTATTTCTAACCTGACCCTTTAATTTGTCATCAAAGTTTTAGTTTTTTAATATCAATGGGGTTACTTTTGTTATCTTTTTAGTTATTTATGTAGTACTAGATTGGAGTTAATATCTGTTTTGGATGAATATTTTTTTTAATTTGTGATAGGTTTGAGCGAGTTAGGTAATAAGTGTTGTTGGTTTCAGATTTTGTGATAATAAGTGTTTGTTGGTCAGATTTGGGTTTACGTTAGGATGAAGCAAAATTTAAGCATATCATCGTGTGACAAAAAAAAAATTACAATCCTAACGAAGACGAGTAATATTTTTGTTGGTGTGCGCAAAGATGATTGGTCTCTTCATGCATGTTTAGACGAAGATGGTAAATACACTTTGCAGGGTCACAAAAAACTTGTAAAATTAACATTATGTCTAGTAAAATTTGATGTTTTGATATATGATTTTGTGTTGTTGTTTTAATACGTTGTGCAATAATTTATACTAGTTTTGATATATGGCTTCGTTAAATAATATATGACTTGCATCTAATGAGTGTTTTTACATTTTTAATTGAAAAACCATTTGTTAAAAATGTTTTTAACATAGTTCTTGATTAATTTTGTAAGATTGCTCTCTATAAGAAACTCAGTAGATGCTTATGTAGAAGTAGCACGCCTGGTGTTATCGAACCCGATTCCTGACCTTTAAGTACAAGTTGGTCCATCATTTCATTATGTGCGTATAAGTTCTTTCTGAGTTATTCGAGAGTTATCCGATGATGATTGTACTTCTCATGTCACTAGTTATCATTTTAAAGTGGAAGGAAGGTCGAGCAGTGTTGTTCCTAGCGATCTTTTATTTTTTATACTTTAAGAATTTATTTAAAATAGAAAATTAAATCTGATTACATTTAGATTTAATCTGATTTTATTTTATTGGGTTTACTTTTGTTTCCATATTTGTATTAGGGATTTGGGAAATTCCTATTTAAGGCGCCTCAAACCCTACTTTTGAGGTTACACTTTGATGAATAAAAAATGATATTTTTCTCCAAGTCTTTGAGTCTCTTTTACTCTCTAACCTAAGGTTAGGGTTTCATATCTACTGTTTCTTTCTTCTAATTTATTGTCACACTATCAGTTGGTACCAGAGCCTTAAATAGTGTTACGGGGCAAGCATGTTTCTGAATATGATTCCATATGATTCAAGGTCTAAATGAGAGAACAACATCTATGGTCATGAAAATATCGAAGATTGTTTGGTATGAGGGGACACATCAAGCGTTTCAATGAAAATTGCATTGACCGGTTACTAAAGGAGTTTAAATTGGCTACCAATCGTCGGATCAAGGTTAAACTTGTTTATCGAGATGATGTATCAGGCTATGAAGAGGTTTTCGAAACCAATTGTTTTTCATGAAATGAACATGGGATGTTGTTTTCAGACTATGAAAAGGCTTTTGAAACAAAAAAAAATCATCAACTGGATGGTTTTGTGACTTCGAATAAGGAACACTCGAGAAACATTTATCTTATTCCGACAAGGTCAACAATTATAATTCCCAATGTAACAATTGAAAAAATAAAATAAATTAATTTTGGTTGATAATCGTGATGGTGCTGTGAATTCGAGGACAAATTTTTGTCAACCAAGGCAGGATGATGTACCCAATAAGTCCAAACAAAAACCTTATGATTTTATTTTATTTTATCAAATCTAATTGTATTAAGATTTTATTTTAAGATATTTATTTTATTTTCTTGTATTCTAATTTATGGTTTTGAACAACTCTTATATAAAGCCTCATATTCCTTAACTTGTTTTAAGTTTTTGGAATACTATATGTTTTATCTCTAAAAAATTTAGTATTTGTTACCCTTCGATTAGGGGTTCATCAGGAGAGAGAGATAGTTCTTTGCATGGTGGCTATTTAGCTTTTGCACATAGAGGATTGTTTCTTTACAACAAAACATTTTATCTTGATATCGAGGCTCATGATCCAACATTTTATCTTTGCATGGTGGCTATTTAGCTTTGGCACATAGAGGATTGTTTGACCATTGAATTAACATAATCCAATAACTTCACACAGTTATATGCATGAATTGCAATACTTACATCAGATTTGGCGAGAGAGAATCTGACTTTCAATGGAATTGTTGTCGATTCCGTAAAATCTGAATGTCATAGTGCAGTTCTTCCTGTGTTTCAGAGTTTTGAATTCGATGTCGAATTCTTCCCAATCGGGAAAGGATAATGTAGGCATAAGGGCTTGTACAAAAAAATTATTTAAATGTTTTAGTTTTATTTTATTTTATTTTTTATACTTTAAGGATTTATTTAAGATAGAAGATTAAATATGATTACATTCAGATTTAATATGATATTATTTTATTATGTTTACTTTTCTTTCCATATTTTGTATTAAGGATTTGGGTGATTCCTATTTAAGGCGCCTCAAACCCTACTTTTGCAGTTAGACTTTGATGAATCTCTTTTACTCTCTTTCAATTTTATTCACTTTTCTTTTATTAAAATTTTAGTTTCATACACCCAATCTTGGTACAAAGGATCACAAATTAAATATTTAATTTTTAGTCATTAATTAACAAAATTATATTTACAATTTTGATTCTAATAATAATAATAATAATAATAATAATAATAATAATAATAATAATAATAATAATAATAATAATAATGTTTTCTCTTTTGGGCTTGACTCTTACTTGAACAACAAATCACACATTTATAATTTTTTCATTAACTTTTTGGTGTTACTGTCGGGGATTTAATTTATTATTTTTAGTGCTAATTAATTTTTTTTATATAATAATTGAAAATAGATTTATCCCATTTGATCTGAATATCGAAATTACATTTCGGAGACGAATGAGAGATCTGAAGATGGCAGAACAAAATTCACAAATAGTCATATGAAAAAGAGCATTGACTTCGCAAATCCATTATGATAGTGTGGCAGAAGATTAAAAGAAAAAAATAGTAAATATGACTATATATATATATAGCATAGTCTTGTGCATTATGAATTTGAACATGAAAAAATGTTGATCGTATAATTATAATTATACATAATTATATACGTTGTATAATTATATGAGGAGATTTATCAATAAAAATTAATTTAACAAACATATTACGGATAAAAATTAAAAAAATTAAAAAAATTTATATCTTAAATATCTTTTTATATAAAATACAATAACCAATTTATTTTATTTTGTTTTCTTTTATTTTAAATTAAAGGTCCGTATATTTTAAACTGTAACTCGAAAAAAGAGTCCAAAAATATTATTGGTTTTGTTTTTTAAGACGAACAAAACTAGTACCATTCATGATATGTTTTGATTTTTTTAAAAAATTATATTTTACACACGTTTCTCAGTTATATGGTTTCGCATCTAGTGACTAGTTTTGTATCTATCAAAATAAAGAAGGTTTCGCATCTATCAAAATAAAGAAGGTTTCGCATCTATCAAAACAAAGAGGTTTCGCATCCATCAAAATAAAAAAAGGTTTCGCATCTATTAAAATAAAGAAGATTTCGCATCTAACACAACAAAACAGGTTTCGCATCTTCTTTGCGAAACCCTAAAATTTTTTAAAACTTTAAAAGTCTGTATCTTTTAAACCGTAACTCGAAAAAAAATCCAAAAATACTGTTGGTTTTGTTTTTTTTTAAGACGAACAAACTAGTACCACTCATGATATGTTATGAATTTTAAAAAAAAAAATTAGAACAAATAACGTTTCGCATCTATCAATAACGTGTTTTTTTCATCTACCATTCTAGAAGGATTACATGTTTCGCAACTATCAGTAGGTACAGATCCAAACGTTTCACATCTATCACAAAATATGTTTTGCATCTACCAGTGAAGAAACATACAAGTTTTGCATCTCCTTCATTGAAAACCAGAACTTGTTACGCGACTCAAAATCCCAAAAACCAAAAAATAAAACACTAAAATCAACGAAACACTAATACAATGGACAAGCTGTCTCTGAAAGAAAAAATACCGCCATTTTATCCCTTTATTTTTTTATTATATAAAATTATTTTACTCTTTTTTATTTAAATTTTCATCTAGTCTTCTATCTCATTTTGATTCATCAATTAATTAGTGGATTATATTTATCTCATTTTGTCAGCCTTTAGCAAGTCCTTCAACACTTTCTGTCTTCGACTAAAAGTCAGTGAATAAAATAGGAAAAAAGGGTTTCTGGCTAGACCAGATAGTCCGATGAGCTGCTCCAATCAAAATTCTTGGTCTGAGATTCTCGAAGCCATTATGCATGCCATCAATGTGAACCACATATTGGGACTGGCTTGAGAGGGGCAAAGGTCAATCTTAGTCCCCAATTCATGATTTCAGTATACACAACAAGTTCGTTATCCCTCAATGATAATGGGGTCTCGCCCTCCGAAGGGAACCTGATGTCGATGTATGAAGGAATGCACCACCGGGTCCTCAGCAACATTTCTTCCGAAGGCAAAAAGTACTTGTATGATATGTTGTGAAGAGCAACCATATGTTTGTTCTCGATCCCTCGAATATTGTTGCCTACGATGGCATCAAGTTCCAAGGGAAGCGTTATGTCTCCTTTAGACTTAAGGGCAATTCGGCTCGCTTGCTCTTCGGATATAGTTGGAGGAGCGATGAGCCTTTGACTAGATGACTCTGAGGGAATTTCGATAACTTTGCTCTGATCAGCAACAGGAATCGATGGAGTCGATGGTTCGGGATTATCCGAGGCGACGGCCGTCCCCTTAGCAGCCAAGGCTTTGTTACGCATCTCTCGAAGCTCGTCTTCGGTAATGATATTCCTTCTTAAAGAAAATCGGGGGCTTCCCGTTGCTGTTATCGACGGAGTGGCTGGAAGGCTTGACCCATAATTACCGGTCTTCGGAAGAGAATTGTCCACCACCAAATTTCGAGGAGGTTCGGGGGGAGTCGATGGCGTTTCCTTGCCACGTTTGCGCTCCTGCGAATTATTTTTATCTTTATGGTGTCTTTTCATTTTCCCAGATGAATGCTTATGGTGTTTTTCTTTCCCCATTAATTCAAGGGTGCTGCGATCGTAAATTTGGTTTTGTTGTGATATTTCGAGGGGAATGATGGCAGTCGAATTTTCGGGGGGAGGCCACGAACCGTAAAATATAGTAACAGCAGGTTGGGGTTGAGGCTCAGTGAATTCACCAGCAGCAACTATCTCTTCAAACTTTTTGCTAATAAGGAGCCACTCTAGAATCCGACGAGGTTGATGAGCCAGCTTTCTCTCTCTAGAAATTTTGGGAGGAAAGTTTGAGCTGTTAATGAAGGAGATCAGTATTTATAGAAAACAATGGGCTTTTAGGGTAAGTCAGGTCTGGGGACATTTTCTCTTGTTTGCCTAGGGGAATTATGGGAAACATAGGTGCCCAATTGTTGATAGAAAAAACACGGGAGAAGCTGCAGAGGCATAATCTAGTCTGGGGAATACGAAAAGATCTCTAACAAGATGCGCTGGCAAGGAAGTACGACTGCTGACGTCATGTCTTCTTGATCCAATCCTTGCAATTTATTAGTCTAGTATTGGTGGTTGTGATATGCTGATACAGTGAATTCTGATGCACAATATTACCAAGGCCTGAGTCAAGCCTTGCTAAGACATTGCAAGGATTCAGATCCTTATGCAATTACATATATAGAGGCATGTATTATTCTGTTTAGGGATATTAGACCTACAAATAAAGGTATATTTGAATTTTAAAAATGTAAGCGCTTAATATTTGATATGTATAAGAATGTGCACCTTAAAGAAATGTTATCTATCTCATTTAAAATAATATAATATTTATTTTTAACTTTACTTTTTTAAAAGACTTTATTCTTTATTTGAAAACATTTTGATATTTTTTATAAGGTTGTTTGCCTCATCGACGAAAAATAAATTGAGGCCCGGTTACTTTATTTTTCTGCTTTTGACCTTTGGCATGTGAAGTGATATTACTTGTTTTGTCATTCTTTTGTGCCTGAAATTTGTTTATATGGATCTTTACCGCCCTTTGAGAGGGTATAAACATTGGAACATTAACATGGATATGTTCAGTCACTGCGATGGATAGTGCCACTTGAACCTCGACCAAAGCAAGACTTTGCTTAATCTTATGTTTATTGGCTTTGAAACCTTTAGCGCAACCAACACACATATTTTATATCTTTGTTGCTTGCTCGCGATATTCCATCAATATAGCCTCAAGCACAGTCGCAATCAGATTTCTCATTGCCTCAAAATCAAATTTTGGGAATGGTTCGCCCAAAGGACTACTTATGAGAAAAGATAAATCAATATACTATTTTCTATGGAAAACTATCTCATGCCTTTTCATTTTCATAGCAACATCAATATTAAACTCTTCTCTATCCTTAGTTTTGTGTACCTCATTCGGGGTCCAATCTTCCTATTTACCAGAACTACGATTAGAACCGATTTCATGGTATTGAATTTATTGGTGGGTTTAGGTCCAACTTCGGCCACATAAAATTTATTTCCTGTTGAACCTCCGTCGTTTTCATCATCATTCTCAAAAAGTCCCTAGCTTTGGAATGTTGGCTCTGCTCTATTCTAATGTCCCCTCAAGGTTTATGTGCAACATTTTTCTTTCTAAACAAACCCCATTGTATGGGGATTGCATTGTCTTCTCCTTGTCCGAATGAGAAGCTTTTTTTGCGACCACAAACGTCGTAGCTTTATTCGTGTATTTTTCTAGAGTTTTATGTCGACCATTTCCATCTTCGATGGGAAAATTTCCAACAAACTCAACTGGTTATATGCCACCACGAGCGAGCATCTTTGGTATTAGAAATTTCTTGAAACACTAGTCAAATGCTTCACTCCGCTTTATTATCATAACATAATTGAGCTCTGCACACCTAAGATAATCCTTATACTCTAAAACTGGGCGCTGTAGAAAGTAAACAAAATTGTATAAAATGAGTGTTCCATCTATTAAGTAAGACATAATATGACTTGTTCAAGACCATTATTTCGTAGCCTTCAGACTCCAGATACAGGAACATGACATAAAATCTCAGATAATATCATTCTCCCAACATATAGACACGTAATTTTTTTTATTTTCTCACACTTTGTTACAATGTGGAATATCACTGAATTGTTTTAAAAATGGCTAAAATATAAATTAAAAATAGGGATTTATTTTTTTAATAGTTAGCTTGTTTACAGCCAGAAAATCTCTGCGGCCAAAATAAACATAACATTTATAAACAAGGATAATAATACCCATTATTTGTGTCTAAGAGTTAGGCACTATGTGTGCATAATTTTGTTACTTTAACGAACTACAGTATATATAATTTTAAAGGGAATTGTTCATTGTGTTCCAATATATAGGTGAAGCTTACAACTTCCTTCGCTCCAACATCAAATGATGTATAACCTTCGATAGAAGTGAACCGTCATGGCGTATACCCGAGGCTTGTTCTGGCCCAATGGTCTCGTTATGCACCAACGCTAGAGTCATCTCTGCATATACAAAAGTATCCTCATGACTCGCATAAACTATCACTACATGAGCTTCCTCTACTTCATCTGGTTGTAATTTTTGGCAATACTTTTGAAAATGTTCGTCATTAGATTAATCCCTTTCGTGATGTAATGCAACAAAATGAGACACTCGAGTTTTCTGTTAAACCATGTTTATTATGTCAAGATTTGGGAAATAATGAAACTTTTGGTAGTGGGAGAGAATAACACTACTAAATACGGAATTTTTGAGAAGAAAAGAATAAACTAAAGTTTCTTAGGTTTTGAAATACCTTCGATGGCGATGAAATGTTTATAAAACGATAAGGAACAACCTTCATGTAGACCAATATGACTCTATTCTAACCCTAGAACAAAGATTGGGATGCTCATGACCACCGATCACGAAGAAAGATGATGAACCGTCTCCACACGTCTTTGCTTCTAGTTTTAAATGCTTTAACTTATTAAGACAATTCTTCAACCTTTTGGTACTTCCCCATAGGGATACTTCAAATAATTTAATTATGGCCGCGTGTTTAAAAAAAAGCTACAACTTCAATCACACATACTCCTTAAGCTGCAACAGAATCGCCACTTACTCCATTCGGCTACCCCATTAATGTACAGTGCAACGCCTCGAAATGATTTTTAGTTCATCCTACATATTTTTAAAGGATTAGAAGACTACTCAACCAAAACTCCAATAATTCACATCTTTCGAATATCAAGCCGGTCGATCTTTGAAGAATTTTTTTTTCATGCAATAACTATGTTAGTGTTTCCTACATGGTTTGAAAGGATAAGGGGTGAGACGTGTTATATCCAAAAACAATCCGAAGAAAATAAAAAAACATCTGAACCATACCCAAGAACAAAAAGAAACTTCAACTAATTTAAAAAAATCTGAAGCACCTTCAAACCACATCAAACAACAAATCAATATTCATTAATTCAACACAAATTCCAAATGATATCAATGTGTTACTTGTTCATATTCTCTATTCTTTTGGAAAAATAAAAAATTTATCTTTAGTGGAGGTTTCGAACGACAAAGAGTTTTTAACGTAGGCAAGAACAAGATCAACAAAGATTAATCTAGAGATGTATCTAGAGATGTATCTAGATTAGTTCGGTCATAATGGAAAAGCTCATCTACCAATGTATCTTAATACTTCTAGGTATCTAGCAAAAATTGTATGCATTACAATTTGGTATACCTGTGATTGGATATTCGAGGTCAATCACCATGGATGTTTGGACGAGCATCCCACAAGCTTCAGCAAGATTTTGTAAGCAGGGACAAACTTAATAATTAATTAATATTTTACACACTATAATTAAATCATTAAAATATATTTTAATTAGTTAAAATATAATTAATATTTACAATACTTTTTTTATTAATAATAAAATATTAAGATTTTTAAGTGTAGATATAAGTTATAAGGCTAATTATTATTTAAGGTTTATTTAAGAATTCAACTAGATACTCCTACCTAAAACATACAAGTTACTGAGAGCTATCGAGACTATATTTTCTACCAAAAACATTCTCCAATACAAAAACATCAAACACGTGTATATTTTTTATGATTTAAATTTATAAAAAAGTTTATCTTAAACCCTAGTTCATAAGAATAAAAATTCGAATCAATTAATTATACTCTTTAATTTTTTAGCGAGCCTAGTTAACATTGGTTTGGCATCTAACATCTAGCATTTTCATATTACATTGATCTCACATCTAGCATCTAGCATTTCATATTACATTGATCTCACATCTATCATTTAGCTTTTATCATTTTCATTTTACACTAGTCTTGCATCTAGCATCTAGCATTTAGCACCTAGCATTTTCATTTTACCCTAGTCTCGCATCTAGCATTTTCATTTTACCATAGTCTCGCATTTAGCATCAAATATTTTTATTTTATCCTGATCTCGCATCTGGCATCTACCCAAGAGCAGAGACGCAAGATGAAAGACACAATATGCAACACTTTATCTTCTTCACAAAGACTCGAGACTTTCCAATATATTTTTCAAAAGATAACAAAACCTACCTAAAACCATAAAGCCAAACTTTTAATTCTAATTTAAATTTGCTTTGACATTTCAAGTTGAATTTGATAGAAATCTGAATATGAATTCAAATTGATAAGCATCAAATTTCAGTTTTAAAAGTTCATCTTAACATCATAGCTCAAATTCTAAACCAAAACCTAGTTTTTTTGTAATTCTTCATTAAAACCGATAATGAAATTGGATCAAAAAAATTCAAAAAAAATCACTCGTAAAAAAACCTAATTTCATCAAATATTTATCCATCAACAAAAAACGGAGCATTATTTCGGATTAAAAAATAAACAAAAGAAAATGGAGAAATAATAAAAAAATTCATTTGTTAAAAATCTTAATATATTCTAGATAATAAATAATCACGATTTCAAGTTTGATGTCTTACCCACTTTTTTAAATATGTAAATATTTATTATTATTATTATTCTTATGAAAAAATAGTTGCAAAATTGTTGTATTCGAACAATTGGTTGGTTCTAATTGTTCAGTTTGGGTTCGAAATTGTTCAATTAAAACTGGGCAAATTAATCCATGAGAATCACTTTTGCAACTAATTTCCGCAAATCAAATTATAAGCCACACTAAAATCAATAGAATAAAAAAGAATGACTTTTGAATTTAATATTATATTTTACCAAAAAATTATACTAAATAAGTGAAACTATTTCCTCCATAACATTTCATATTTCTTCTACAATTCCAAATCTAAGAAACACTCTTGATTTTTAATTTATAATTGTATGTCATTAACTATTCTTAAACATTAATATCAACAAAAGCCAATTTACCTTATAAAATTAAACCTTGAAAACCAAAAGACTTTAAACTTGATAAAGATTATTCATGGAGGAGGACACTCAAACCAAAGCTTTAACATCGGAGAACATCACACAATCAACCAATAAGGTAATTTAATCATGTTTTTAAGTTGTATAACTTGAAAATCTCTCTTAGAAAAAACTCTTCCATAGCAAATCTCGATTTTTACAGTTTTTCACGACAAACACCTAATTCTGAGATGTTCTGTGAAAAAACAACTGAGACCATCTCGAAATCAGGTGTTCGTCGTTAAAAACTGCAGAAATCGAGATGGAGTGGTTGGTGTTTAGTGGAATTGGATGAAATAATGATAGAGAAGTTAATGAAACATTTGAATCTATTGGTGTTTGGTAAAAACTAAAAAAGATATTAATTTGATTAAAGAAAGGTTAATTATATATATATATATATATATATATATATATATATATATATATATATATTATTTTCACTAAACTCTTGGATTTTTATTGATATTTGAAGAAAATTACGGGGACCAAAAACAAAATAACGGTCTAAATAACGCTTCAAATTCAAATTTGAAGCGTCCTCAACTTCATCTCCTTCAACCAGCCAAAACAGCCATTAACAACTCTAGAATCCTAAACCCATATAGACCATATATTATGTAACTGTCTTGTGCAAAATATGAATATCAATGCAATAATGTTGACTGTATAATTGTATATTATTTTAGATTACCCCGTTAATTTATGTATTAAAAAAAATGAAATGTACATATTTACCGATCCATACCAAAACCCTAACCTATATAGCTCGCACCAGCAGTCTCCGAGAGAAAAAATACCGCCATTTTATCATTTTATATGCTTTAGTAGATAAGATTATTTTATTCTACTTTTTCCCCTCATCTTGTCTCCTATGCAATTTTGATTTATAGTTGATTATATTATTTATTATTTATTATTAAATAGAATTTATTATTTATCTATTCATTTTAATTTCCTTTTCATTCATAAATTTTATTGATTGGTTATTTTTAATTTAAAATTAATTTGGAACTATTTTTAGTTAAAGTTAACATTTTATTAGATTTTATGTAGTGTTTGGATTTTTGTTTAGCTTTTGTTAAATGATTTATAAGATTATTGACTACAATATGTTAAAATATTAGTTATTAATTTTGAATTTTGTATTCATTTCCAAAAAAATTAAATAAATTTATTTCACTAATTTTTTTTTATGCAACTTCAAAATTCTTTTCCTATTTCGATAAACTATAATCATGAATCATTCCAATTTAGATTTGATATCTAAGTTGATTCATCAATCTCTATTAATATTGAAGTGTTTCATCTACTAATATTCCAGAGGAAGACTCAACCGTCCCTACTAAAACATTCGACAAAAATCTTGTTTGCGAAGAATTTCAAATCATAACAATATTATTATGGAGCGAAAAAGAAAATAACAGGTTTGTCTTCTATGTATGCTTATAGCATGAATAACGGAATACCCTCTATTTTCTTAAACTCCCGGTATATTAGTGGGAGAAAAAAAAAATCTAATACCACAACAAATATACAAACTTTGTTCAACATCAATTCATTCTAAAATGACGGTACTTTAAATTTTACTATCTAAAAATATGATTGTCGTTAAAATAACGTTGGAACGACGGTATAAACTTACAGGGCATACATTCACTTATTATACCAAAAATAAATTGCGGTATGAATTTTGTTCCCCTTCATAGTGTACCATGCGCCAACGTTGCTTCAAACGAAGATATTTTTAACCTTAGCATGATCATAATTTTTAATACTAAAATTAAAATCCATCATTTTGGAATGAATTAATATCAAACAAAACTTGTACATCTATCTATCTATCGTGGTATTGTAACTTTCTTTTTCTCTAACCTTAAGTGTTGCAAATAGATGAAACACCCACAATTTATATTTCTTTTTTTCATTCCATAAGATATTTGATAAGATTTGAAAAAAAATTAGATTTTTTTTAGCCCTTGTTTTAGTGGGACATATAGACCTTCCTTGGCAATGTCAGCAGTAAAAGTAGTTGGCTCTCGAAATTAGAATCTAAATCCTGAAGTTTTTCTATCCCGTAACTCGTTTATTATAATCATCAAAATTAACTCATAATTCATTATTATTATTCAATGAAATAGTTGAAAAATCTTTAAATGACACTTAAAAGTATACGCTAGTAGAGAAACTAAATATTTTGCAATGAATACAAAAACTTGAAAACCGGTGAATTTGTAATTCAACATAAACTATGTATTGTTGAACTAAAAATTATGGTAGACAATAATCTAAGCAAACAAACTAAACCGAAACTAAAAATACACTAAATAACTTGATCAAAGGTTTCAAAATCAGCATAAATTTAAAATCTAATCAACAGTAATAGAGAACAAAATCTTAAAAATAAAATGATTTTAAACTCCGCATAAATTATTGTTGTTGTAAATCTAAACAAAAAAATTTAAAAATTATTTTTATTGATCCGGGCCACAGAACTTGGCTAACTTTTATTATAAACCTAATTTAAATTGATTAATTTAGACATTGAAGAAAATTCTGGGTTAAGATGAGAAGGAAATGAAAAATGAAATGAGAATAGAATGAGATAACCCTACCTAAAAAGAATGATAGATATCGCGGCAACCTCTTTCAACCTCTGTCGGACTCGGCTGCCGTGAATAAGAACGAAACTTTTAACTATTCGTTTATTGTTTAGGTTAGGGTTTCAGACTTGTACAGCCCACTCTTTCTAATACATAGATTGAACATATAAGTTATATAACACATACAATTAGTAAAATTGGTATGGTTACCGTCCGGTTCTTGTCCATCCGACTTCCGGATCCCTTGAACTATTAACAGTTCTAGTTATATGTGATAAGTAAAAGTACCTTGTAAACACTATCAAATAATGGTTACTGTTGCTTTGACCTTATCGCTTGCCTGATCTGCTCCCACCGGTCAGCAGTTGGGTCCACAAGTATGAAGAAGCACAATCACACAAGATGGTGAAGCACAAAGATCCTCTACCAAGCCTACCAGATATAGAACCCATAAAAATTTGCATCAGCAACATAAATCAAATTGAAACAAAGTGCAAATCAATAGTCCAATTGGACTTGAAGGTATAACTATCATCAACCAAACAAAACCAATCAAAAAGCACGAGAAATGGGTACCATCAATGCTTTATCCGCACTCTGCCAAGCGATGTTGTTGGAGGAAAGAACCTATTTCTCTCCATGGAAGAGCTGTCTTCCTGTGATCAAAATCTGGGGCAGATAAAACCAACAGAGAAAACAAATGAAGACTAATTTAGATCATGTAAATAATGCAGGTAAACTTATTCTAGCCTTAAAATCATATCCCTACTCATATTTCATTGAAATGTATAATAAGAAAATGAAATTTATATAGTTAGTCGTATAAAAAAAACTGTATCCCATGGTATTTGATTTTATTTTCTCAGTTCGATATATAATTTACAATCAAGCAATTAAAGAGCCCTAGCTAGATAGGTTAGCTCAGGCAAGTTAACAACAATATGCGAATCTGAAACATTCTTAAGAATTCGATTAACAGAGACATCATCTGATCTAATATATTATGTTCGATTAGAATGTAAAGATGATTTTATGATCGTGATTACCGAGGGAAAGTGAAGAAGCAGCAGCGATCGCCATGAGAAGGAGAGAGAGATCAGTGGCGGAGATGGGCCATCTGTAAATGTGACTCTGACAGTGAAAGCGACAAAAGGTCGGAGGCAAGCAAGCTCTTGAATTGAATTGAAGCAGCAGTCTTTTTTCTTGGTAGTGGCTTGATGAAGCAGGCGGCAGTTTAAAGTGTTTCTTTAGAGAGAAAGATATATACATATATATAGAGAGAGAGATGAAACAAAGAACCCTAGGTGCTGAGTGACATGGCCAGAGGACCATTGTTTTGATATTTTCTTGCCTATTTGTCACTTATTAATGTTCCGGTCACCAAGTTTTTTAATACTTAGAACTATCCCCTAATATTTTAGGTTCTCAAACTTTGAAATTTGATTCAATATATATCTATAAAATGTCTAAAATAATATTATAGAAATATTAACATCTATGCCAAAACTTCCCCTAGATACCGAGACCCAATACTTCCATAGCTAGGACATTGTGTCAACGCTCGAGATTCAGAATGATGATCCGATTGTCATTCAGATAAGCTTATGGATGAAAATCTTTGAGCAATTATAATATTAACTTAATGACTACTATGCCATGTATGTATATCAGTCAATATCTAAAAAGATACACTATCTAGCCAGTATTGTAGCAGTTCTCCAACCTGCCACGATTTGGGGACTAGGAGGACCATATCAAACATAGTGGGCAACCATTCATGTAACCAAAGATTCAAGAAAAATCATTGATATAGGATGTGAGTTTTATAATAAGATTATAAGGAAACTTCAAAATATCATTATAATACATGTAGAAATCTAGTAAAGTTGCGGTGGGGAATTGCTCATAAATTTGATTATCTCTCTATGCAACACCCATTTTGTAGGATCTCTAAGATCTCTTTTGCCCTCTGAGTAGATAATAATATGAGCACAATATAATCCCTAGATAAATTAAGAAATGAGAGAGGAAGTCATATGTGCAAACCGTGGATGTAGACTATTCAAAAGGCAAGCTTATTCTGGATGCCATATCAGCAAAAGCGCAACAAAATAGAAATAACATCTTACTGAAGACTTACCATCGGAACCGTGTTTTCACGCAAAAGACTAATCCTCGAAAGACATCAAATAATCTAACATATATAGTCAGGCAGGTCCTCACTGGCGTTATTTAACAATTTGATTTCGAGAATTTGATTCATCGTTTCTGATTGAAAAAAAGAATTACAGTAGAACAAACCCATAATTCAAACAAAGGCATGACACTGTCATAACCTGACTCAAAGAATCAGATTTGCAACATAAGATGGAAAGTTTGAACAGACTGTACAGTGGAGCCTCCGATGCAATAGCACCAAGTTTCTTCCCTTGATTGATTACAGTGGAGCCTGATGATTGTCGGGCAGAAGTCTCATTGTCCCCACCAAACCCAAAGACAAGGATTTGGAAGAAGCATCAAACTGTTTTCAGGATTACCCCTCAACACTGATAAGAATCGTTTTGAAGGGTTTGAACTGTTTTCAAAATAAGGTCCTATGCACGAGTTCATAAACCCAACCTTAAAAAACAAAATGTGTAACCAACTTCACTGCTCTAAAAAACCAAAAAAGTTCAATAATTGATGAAACCCTAACGAAAATACTAACATTTGGAGAACTGGCCTGCAAGTATGATCCCAAATGTTAAAAGGAGTGTTATAATCCACTAGGGAAAAATGTTGCTCTCTCCTCTCTCCTCAAAACATTATCCAACGGTAATATTTTGTCTCAAAGTTCTTCCTTGAATCCTCCATGATTGAAGGTGATTCTGCTTGTCCCCAAGCCTATGTATGCAAGGAAACATATCCTGGTCTCTTTCTTGATTGGAGGCAATGGAGGCACAGGTCTTCTCTGGGTCTTGTTTCTAACTTGGAGATGCTCGATTATGACCAATGGATTAGCCACTGCATAGTCCTCTCTTCAAGCCTCAACATAGTCCTCTCTTCAAGTCTGTACCCTTTGTATGGTGGGCAAAGGTATGGACACAGCTCCACACCCTCTTCTATCCGGCTGATCCTTGGTAGACACCAATGGTCTTGTCTTGACAACTTCTACTCTCCTAACCTCTTGTCAAATCCCATCGCCAGCAGTCTACCTACTGAATTGAAATCCAGCAAAAGCTCCTCCTATGTCGAGTGCAAGGCCCCCATTACCCTGACAGTCCCCCAAACAGCTCAAGTACACTTGCCCTATAGATGCTCCTCCTCTGTAGGGGATGGATTCCTAAACTTCTCGTTAGACCCCAAAGAAAAAGTCTTAATCCAAGTCCTGGTTAGCATTTCTAGTTTCATCCCCAATCATCTCTCTCCTCTTCTTTAGGAAACCTGCAAGTATGCTTTCCCAAGTCTTAAACCCACCCTCTTCTTTTTCTATTTCAAGCTTAAACCCCCCTCGAACCAAAACACTCCCCCCAGCTGTATCCCTAGCTTGCTTCAGCTATCTAACCCTAAACATATTTTCAGCTACGTTTCTGACCATTCTGCAAGGACAAGACCATTCAACAACACTCAACCCCTTATCCCCAGTCAACAACCTCAAACCAAGCAAACATTTCAATACTATTTAGACTACCCTAAACATCTAAACCACTTCACTTTAACCCTAAACTCAAAACACAGTTCTTACCTCAGCCTCCTTCTCTTCCAAATGGATCTCTCGCCCTCCCTTCGACCTGCCAAACCCTCTGGAAGACTGGGCTCCTTCTCTCCAGTCCTTTCAGATGGCTTCTCCTCCTCTCTAACCACTTTCCCTTCATCTCCTTTGCCCCTCGACGCTGCCCCTCTCTCTGATCAGCCTCCTGCCCAAACTTCATTAACCACCATCTCCCCCCCACTGAATCCCCTCCTATGAGCCTCCACAACATCTCTAGCCAACACGAATCCTTCGTCAGGAACACCTTGGCTCTGGCCAGACACCATATGGAGTCTGGCCAAGGCCTCATTCTATTCCAGAATGAGGAGTCTCCTCTAGTCAATACGTTCATCTCCTCTCCGGTCTCGATTGAAGGAGGGATTCCTTCGATTGCCTTCTCCTCAGCCCAAGCACCCAGCCAGAAGTATCATTCCTTGTCGAACCCCATAGACGCCCAGCCTCCAGTTCCCCAGCCACCAGTTCCCATCGACATTTACCGAAACCTGGTTGCAGCAATCGAAGCCCCTCCCTCAACCCTTACGCCTCTGTCGATCACTCCCCCTCCTTCCTTCCTCGAGTATCTCTCCCCCAGAGGTCGAATCCCAGACCTGTTTGCTTCAAATGTTCGCTTTGCTCATGCCTCACCGGCTTCCTCCGAGTCGTTGCACTGTGATAGGGGTGAGAGAAGACTCATTGACCATTCCCAAGTCTCCCATGACCGGCGAATACCCCCTCCATCTCTGATCTCTGGTGACAACCCTATATCGGGGGTTTGAAAATCGGCGATGCCCTGAGAGAAGAAGCCATGGCCAATCCCAAGACCCCCATGACCGGCGATTATCTCCTCCATCCCTGTCCTCTGGTGAAATCTCGATTTCGAGGTATGAAAATCGGCGAAACCTATTTCACTCTTTGTAATCTGGTGATAACCCTAATTCGAGGGTTGAAGAATTCTCTTCATCTGAATCGGGTCCGTCTGTGCAACCGGGTCATTCGACTCCAATTCTGGGCCCACTCCCTACTCTCTACGTAGACCAACGCTTCTCAACAGATCTGGGCCCATACCCATCTGAAATGATAGACCAGCCTCCATCAAATTCTGGTCTCCTCATGGGCCGGCATTCGAAATCGGGCCAGCAGCTCAACCTCTCCTTTCTGGGCCAGCAAAAGGGTAATAACAATTTGGGCCAACAGCCTCTTCGTGTGGGTACTCCCATTGTTTCGGGCCTTAGCCCAAACTCGAATTCAGATGCTCATATTTTTGGTTTTACGGGCAGGGTTTCAAAATTTATTGGGCCTACGGAAATCATATCTCATTATGAGCCTTCGGAAAATAAAGGCAAAGGTTTTCTTGGAAATGGCTCCACCTTTAAACCTTATTCCCTAATTCGAAACTTTGGTAATGCTGGAAAGGGCCCAAAAGGAAGAAGAATGAAGAACAAATTGGCCCAAATGTCCCAAATCCACAAAACCCCGTCAAAAATATCAAACCCTGCATCCTCGAACTCCAACTCCTTAATCTCTAAGCCCAAATCGCTTGTTCCATCCTTCCCATCCTATGCTAGCGTTGTGGCGGTTCATGTAAACAATCGATCCCCTTTGGTTATTGGGCTTAACCATATGGATCATGATGGAGTGGATTATGTATTGAATGAATCGGCAATGGGTTCTCCGGAATTATGGAAGGCTTGTCTTTCGGGATATTTCCTCTCTCATCCCCAAAATTTCACTCTCCTAAAAGCCAATGTTGAATCCCTCTGGCGGAAATTTGGTCTCAAGGAATTTAAGCCCCTCCCTGAAGGGTACTACCTGTTTAAATTTGAATCGGAAGAAATGGCTAAGAGGGTCTTGGATCATGCCCCGTGGCATTTTGCGGGAAATCTGATCATTCTAAAAAATTGGGCACCTCTCTCCACTCTCATCAAAGACCCTCTCAAGGAGATCTCCATCTGGGTCAAAGTATTTAACCTTCCTTTGGAACTCTGGACTGCGGAGGGTTTTAGCAAAATTGGGTCGGTCTTGGGAACCCCACTATATGTGGACTTTCAAACAGAAAGAATGGAGAAACTTCGGTTTGCCCGCATCTGCATTATGATTTCTGCAGGTGCATAAATTCGCTCTTCCCTCTCCTTCAAGATAAGTGGCAAACTCATTACGGTGAATTTTGAGTACCAAGGGCTCCCCCCGCAGTGTACGGTTTGTGCTGTTTTTGGACATCCTTCGCGTCTTTACAAAAAAGGAGTGCCCATTCAGGTATCCACTTCAGAGGAGTCTGACCCATCTGAGATCGAGCCGATATTATCGAGCAGGAAGAAGCTGGATACTCTTGAAGAAGGAATGGAGCTGGAAAGTGGGGAGGAGGTAGATTCGCCTCCAAAAGATCACCACCCAGCAGAGCCTACGACCAAGGGTAGAATGGAGTTGTCCTCCGACAGGACCATCGTCTAGAGCACTGTAAGAATCCTTTTTTATGAATATTGCTTCATGGAACGTTAGGGGATTAAACGATCCCGTTAGACAAAAAGATGTTACTGATTTCATAATCAGTAACAGTATATCCCTTTTAATTCTTGTCGAAACTAAAGTAACCTTGAATAGAGTCGATTCTATAGTTAGAAATATGGCACCTTTCTGGCATGTCCTCACTAACCATGACTCTCACCACCTAGGAAGAATATGGATTATCTGGAATCCTAGTGTCATAACCATTTCTAGAGAAGTCCAATCCTCGCAGTATATTCACTGTATAGCCAAGTGTCATAATTATAATTCTACCTTTAGATTCACGACAATTTATGCTTTTAATGACGCCATTGATAGAATTCCCCTTTGGAATGACTTAGCTACCATTTCCTTGGCTAATACTAGTAGTCATTGGGTTGTTCTTGGAGATTTCAACGCTATCCGCCACCCAAATGAGCGTGTGGGTTCCTCTGAAAACTGGTCTACTGCTATTGAGGACTTTAACAACTGCTGTTTCAATTGTGACCTCAGTGACCTTCGATCCACTGGTTTTCAATTTACCTGGATTAATAAACAGCCTAACAACCCAATTTTGTCAAAGCTTGATAGAGTCTTTGTTAATCCTGTTTGGGATGATAATTTCCCTATGTCTTATGCGCATTATGGTTATCTTAGATCCTCTGACCACACAACTGTCTTGCTTAACCTTGGCTTCCCTCGACCCAAGCGCAAAAAACATTTCAATTTTTTTAATATGTGGCAATCTCACCCGCTTTTCAAAGAGATCGTTAAATCCAGCTGGAATAGCCCAGCTACCTCCACTGGGATGAATCTGGTCTCGGAAAAGCTGAGACGCCTTCAGTCTGACCTTATCGGCCTTAATCGTAAAGAATATAGTGATATTGGATCCCGTGTAATTAAAGCTCAGGACAAGCTTTTTCAAGCTCAATCCAATCTTGCTAGAGATCCTCTCAATCCCTCTTTGGTCTCTGAAGAATGTGAAGCCTCCGCTTCATATATCTTTCTTAGCAGAGCTGAGGAATCGTTTCTTAAACAAAAATCCAGAGAGAATTGGATCAAATTGGGAGACAAAAACACCAAATTCTTCCATAATAGCATTAAAGCCCGTCTCTTTCGAAATAAGATCATCTCTATCTATAATGAGAATGGAGTAACAGTCTCTACTCCAGCTAGTGTCTCAAAAGTATTTGTGAAATTCTTTGAAAACTCTCTTGGAGCCAGGCATCCTGTGGGATACCCTGGCCTTGAGACGATTTCTTCTCTTCTTACCTCTAAAGTTACCAGTTCGGACTCAGATTCTACGACACGCGAGATCACTCGTGAAGAAATAAAATCGGCTTTATTCTGCATTGATAGTAATAAAGCTTCGGGCCCCGACGGTTTCAATTCTTGTTTCTTCAAGTCAAATTGGAGTATTGTTGGAAATGACATCTGTAACGGTGTCCTTGATTTCTTTCAGTCTAATTCTCTGGCAGCCTCCTGGAGTTCCACCTCTATTGCTCTCATCCCTAAAATTAACACTCCTTCAAAACCTTTTGATTTCCGTCCAATAGCGCTTTGTAATGTTAGCTACAAGATCATATCCAAGATCTTAGCCAACCGTATTAAGGATACTCTTCCTTACCTGATTGATAACTCACAATCGGCTTTTGTCAAGGGGATAAATATTTATGATAATATCCTCCTCTCCCAAGAGCTATTGAAGGGATATCACACCATTTCTAGGGACAAAAAAACCACGCTCAAAATTGACTTAATGAAAGCTTTTGACAATGTCAATTGGCATCTCATTCTAGACATTCTTATCGCCATGCACTTCCTTGTTAAAATGATCACCTGGATCATCGCTTGTATTTCTTCTCCTTCATACTCCATAAATATTAATGGAGATCCCTATGGCAACTTTAAAGGCCGAAAAGGCCTCCGGCAAGGCGACCCTCTCTCCCCATTCCTCTTTGTCCTTGTCATGCAGGTTCTCTCCAGCATCCTGAAGGAGAAAAGTAAAAATAGCAACTTTCGTTTTCATTGGAAATGTCAAAAACTCAAAATCATCAACCTTTGTTTTGCTGATGATCTTATGATCTTTTTCCATGGAGATGTGAACTCTCTTCAGCTCATTAAAGATGGACTCGAGGAGTTTTATACTCTCTTTGGTCTAAAAGTAAACCCCTCCAAAAGCCACATTTTCTTTTCAGGTATTGCTGAACCTCTCCGTATCGAGCTCAGCAATATCCTGAACTTCCCGGAAGGA